>NQVE01000117.1:1020000-1640000 GCA_003260385.1 Cuscuta australis | reverse complement strand
AGTCAGCAGGCTGATTTCCTTCTCGAAGGGTATGAGACGTCCAAATGTCGTTATCTGTGATCATGGTACCCAAGATATCAATTGGAAAAGGAGAGTGTGAGTGATGCACATATTTTGCAAGTCTCACAGTGATTTCCTTAGCATCCGTCTCGAACACAAGGAGTTTATTAAACTTGAGCGCCCATGTTATTCCTTTGATGGCAGCATCCACTTCAGCTTGGTAGGGTGATTCACCTGTAACTTGGAAAGAGGCAGCACCAACGAATCTTCCCTGGTAATCTCTAAGAATAGCTGCTCCCTGCTTAGCATTATGGGTGAAAGACGCATCCACATTAAGTTTGAGCCTGCCCTTAGGAGGTGCTAGCCACTTGACCAATCGAATGGAAGGATTGGATTGGAATTTAGGCAGTAAGTTTGTGCCTATAAGCCAAGCATCAAAGACTCTAAGTTGTTTAGGCAGTTTCATTTGGAGCCAGTTCCTTGTATACCTAGAAATGGAATCAATAAGCTTTGAGGGATTGAAACTGTTCATGTCCTCATAGAGGAGTGAGTTAAGAGCTTTCCAAATGTGCCAAGAAATGATTCCAGGCAAGTGCTTTCTTAGGAAACCATAAATGTTATTGTTTCCTCTAAGCCACCAGTTCATGAAGTGTTGGTTAATACTTGAGGAGTCCTGGTGTAAGATTCCGACACAGGCTGAGAAATGATGCCAAACCCCTTTGATCATATGGCAGTCTATAAGGGAATGTTTGGCAGTGTAAGATTTCCTTTGACAGAAAGGACACATTGAAGGCATGAGGAAACCAAGTTTCTGTAGATTCTCAGGACTAGGAATACAGTGCTGGAAAAGTTTCCAAGTGAAGATGCTGATTTTTGGGTTTTGGGGGGATTCCCAAAGGTAATTAAAAGAGGCCCTGGGGGTTGAACCTGCTCTACAGAATTCATATGCTGATTTGAAGGTGAAAGAGCCACTAGGATCAAGCTTCCAGTGCATCATGCCATCATCAGAGACAGAACAAGTGTCAATGGCAGATTCATCAATATTGAAGATTCTCTTCCAGACTAGGGAATCAATAATGTTGGCCTTCATCTCACCATCCCTCCAATATTTAGCTCTCATTAGCTTTGCCCATAATCCATTATCATGATGGTATTTCCACCAAAGTTTAAGACTAAAAGCTTTTTCTAAGCTATTGGAGTCTCTTGTACCCAGGCCACCTTCGTCTTTCGGGGTACAAAGCTTCTTCCAACTTCTCCAATGATGCTTTCCTCCCCACCAAAATTTGGCCATTTTGTGATCCAACAAAAGCTTGATGGATTTAGGGAGTGTGTTTGTTGCTAGGAAATAGTTGGGAAGAGTGTTAAGGACATGATTAATAAGTACTAGACGACCTGCTTGATCCAAGTTTTTTTGGTACCATCCATTTAATTTCGAATCGAAAGAAGAAATAAGGTTGGTGCAGTGAATATGTCTAGTGATTCCCAAGTTAATAGGAATACCTAGATAAGTAAAAGGATAGATCTTATGGGACATTCCCAGCAGTCTTTCCAGCTTGGATATGGCTAAAGAGTTAGGCTTGGAACCCATCATGAAGCTGCTCTTAGTGTAATTAATGGTCTGCCCGGAGACCAGTTGGTAATCGTGGAGGAATCTTTTTAGGTTGGAAACAGATCGACTATGTCCCGAAGAGAAGATAATGATATCATCAGCATAAGAAAGGTGGGTAATAGGGATGGACTTTCTCCCTAAATTGTACCTGTCAATGAAGCCATCAAGAAACAATTTGTTAAGGTTTCTAGAGAAACCCTCATTAGCAATAATAAAGAGGAGAGGAGAGAGAGGATCTCCTTGTTTGATTCCTCTTGATTGACCAAAATATCCACATGGTTTGCCATTGACCAAAATGGAATATTTGGAGGAGGTAAGCAGGTTGTTAACCATGCGGATGAACTGAGGAGAGAAGCCAAAAGCCTTGAGGATGTCCATCAGGTATGACCATTTAAGCTTATCAAAAGCTTTGGCCATGTCAAGTTTGACGATAAGGTTTCCACCATGAGCTTTCCTATTGATGTGATGTACCAACTCCTTAGTGATAAGAATTTGGTCCATAATCTCCCTTCCTGGAGCATAAGCCCCTTGTTCTTCAGAAATAATTAGATGAAGGAGCTTTCCAAGCCTATTAGCAATGCATTTAGATGCAATCGTTGAGGCCACAGTAGATAGGCAAACTGGTCTAAAATCATTGAGTCTCATTGCATTATCAGTTTTAGGAAGCAGGCAAATATTGGATGAACTTGCTGCCTTGGGAAGAGGAATTCCAAGGAAGACCTCTTGGCAAGCAGAAGTTAAATCGTCTTTGATAATATCCCAGCATTGCTTGAAAAAGTTGATGTTGAAACCATCTGGACCAGGAGAGGAATTAGGATCCATGTCCCAGACAGTAACTTTGATTTCTTCTTCAGTGGGCAGAGATATAAGACATTCATTTTGAGTGTGATTTATAAGATGAGGGATGGTGCTAAGAAACTGTGAATAAACTTCACTAGAGCTGCAAGGTTCTGAGGAATTTAAGAGAGTAGTGAAATGGGTAACTGCTAGGGCTTCCAGGTCATCTGGCTTATCTATTAATTGTCCTTGATCATTGAAGAGACTTGTAATCTGCTGTTTTCTCCGCCTTTCTTTCACCAGGCTGTGAAAGAATTTTGTGTTGGCATCTCCATCTTTCAACCATTTAAGGTTACATTTTTGCTTCCAAAAGGCATATTCTCTCCTATGAGCTTCCTGAAGTTCTGCAAATTTCTGATTATAAAGGATTTTGTTATCAGTTGAAGGGTCAGCCTCAAACAGCTGCTCCGCTTTAGTGGCATCAGATTCCGCCTCCTTAATCATGTCAAAAATGTTGCCAAAATGAGTTTTATTCCAGGAAGAAAGTTTCTCTTTGAGATGATCAAGTCTTTTGAAGAGACTATGCATTCCCCCATGAAAAGGAATTTCCTCCCAACTATCCTTGCAGATCTGCCTAAAATCATCTCTTAATAACCACATATTTTGGAATCTGAAGGATTTGGTGGTGTTTCTAGCATCAGGTTTGGAGAGAAATAAAATAGGGCAGTGATCACTTCCACCCTTAGCAAGATGCTGCATCGAGATTATGTTCCAATGATCAGCCCAGAAGGTATTGTAGAAAACTCTATCAAGACGCCGCCATACACTACCATTGCTTCTGACCCCATGCCAAGTATAAGCCGATCCAGTGTAATTACATTCAAGGAGGTTGTTGTCCCTGATGCAGTCACTAAAATCAGTAATAGCCTCCAGCTCAGGCAACCTTGAACCCTTGTGATGAAGAAAGTCTGAAATGGTGTTGAAATCCCCCCCAAGGCACCAAGGGTGATTGACATTGGCATGGAATGATTCAATGTTACTCCAAAGAAGTTTCCTATCCTTAGTGGTGTGATCCCCGTAAATACCACTAATGGTGAAAGTAAAACTCTTGTGGATATCCCTCAGGGAGAAGTGAGAAATCTGCCCAGCGTCAATGACATCAATCAAAGAAAACCTACTAGTGTCCCAAAGGAACCAAATTTTGTTATTAGCAACACTAAGGAACCCATTAAAACCCAGCTTAAAAGCTAGGGTTTTACCTTTATTAGCCATAACCAGAGGTTCAATGAGAACAAAAAAATCAATAGAATGGTGCTTCTTCAAGTGGGAAAGCCTCTCGCACCTCTTGGAGACTCCCCGTACATTCCAAAAGAGAGAATTAATCATTTAAGGGCCTGGAAAACCCCTTCCCCAGACTTTTTAAAGTCTGAAAGTGTCCTGATTCTTGATAAAAGCTGAGAAAAGGCTCCCACTGGCGAAGAGGGTGCTGAAGAGGAGGTTCTCTTCACCGGAATATCAATCTGAAGTCCAAGGGAGATATCTGAGGAGGCATGTTGTAAAATGGGCTCCACACGTTGTTCAGTTGCATGCATGTGGTTTTCAATGATAGTAATCCCACCATGAATAGGAATGGGTTCTGAGCTGGAGTAAGCAAGACCATTATTATCCAAATAAATTACCTCCTGTGACTCAATAAATTGAACCTGGGACCTACGCCGGGCTCCAGTTTTGGATGATTCCTCTTGGCAAAAGGCTGCTTGAGTTTCTGCTTTGGCCGTATCTTCTTGGCTCAAAACTGGTTGGTCCTTACCTGGTAGGGGATCCTGAGTGAAAGTGGGTTTAGGGACCCATTCACCGTTGGATTTATGCTGTCGTGTAACGCTCCGAAATCTGGCCCAAAAGAATTAATTAAATTGTTAGAGCAATTGATTACGAATTGGGCCCAAAAAGGGGTTGAAGAAATCCTATTGGTGGCCAGCTATGAAAAAGGAAATCTCCGAGTTCACTGCGCGCTGTTTAACTTGTCAGCAAGTCAAGGCTGAGCACCAGGTTCCGACAGGGTTGCTGCACCCTCCTACCATTCCGGAATGGAAGTGGGAAAGGATCACTATGGACTTTGTGATCGGATTGCCACGATCTTCACGAAAGAATGACGCCATCTGGGTCATTGTTGACAGGTTGACAAAGTCCGCTCATTTTCTACCTGTCAGACGTGACTCCTCCATGGACAAATTGGTAGACTTATACGTTAGAGAGATAGTTCGGTTGCACGGTGCACCGCTATCAATCATATCTGATAGAGATCCCCGGTTCACTTCGATGTTCTGGAGAGGACTTTAGAAGGCTTTTGACACAGCTTTGAACCTTAGTACGGCATTTCACCCTCAGACCGATGGCCAGTCTGAGAGGGTGATAAAGATTGTCGAGGATATGATGCGAGCTTGTGTGATCGACTTTGGAGAAGATTGGGAGCGTTATTTGCCGTTGATGGAGTTTGCATATGATAACAGTTACCAGGCGAGTATTCAGATGGCTCCGTATGAGGCACTCTACGGCAGAAAGTGCCGAACCCTGATTTGTTGGACAGAGCTTAGCGAGCGTAAGCTCGAGGGACCAGATATTGTGCAGGATACCGAGGAGAAGGTTCGAGTGATCAGAGACCGACTTCGCGCCGCTTCGGACAGACAAAAATCTTATGCGGACTTAAAGAGACGAGACATAGAGTACAATGTTGGTGACATGGTATTCTTGAAGGTTTCACCTTGGAAGAAGGTCCTACGGTTCGGGAAGAAAGGGAAGCTTAGCCCTAGATTCATTGGACCCTACCGCATTCTGTAGCGAATAGGACCTGTTGCTTACAGGCTAGAGTTGCCACCGGAGTTGAACAGGATTCACGACGTCTTTCATGTCTCCATGCTGCGTAGATACCGTTCAGATCCGACTCATGTGTTGTCGACCAATGCTGTAACCCTCGATGAGAGTTTGTCTTACGAAGAAGAGCCAGTTAAGATCTTGGCGCGCGAAACTAAAGTACTAAGGAATAAGACGATACCTTTGGTAAATGTACTATGGCGTAATCATGCGGTGGAAGAAGCAACCTGGGAGACCGAAGAATCTATGCAAACTCAGTACCCTCATCTCTTAGGCGACCAATGACTCAGGTAATTTCGAGGACGAAATTATTTTTAAGGGGGGGAGAAATGTAACGCCCCGAAATCGTGCCCAAGAGAATTAATTAAATTGTTAGAGCAATTGATTACGAATTGGGCCCAAAAAGGGGTTAAAATTATAATTTGGATTCTAAGCCCAACTTTTATGTCATCTCGTAGGAAATATTTTTGTGATCGTGTCGGTTCAGATGGCTCGCGAATCGGAGTTTTGGAGCTCATGTTATGACCATTTAATCAGGTATTTTGGGTCCGAAGCCCAATCCTTTTAGGAATGGGATCATTAAATAAAACCTAAACCTATCTTCTTCCGTTCGGATCTGAGAACCGCACATCGTGACTTTCTTCTTCTTCATTTTCGATTGCCGGTCATCCTCCCCTGCCGTTCGACCACGCCGGCGTCGCAAAGCCTCCGCCTCCTCGCCGCACCAGCCAACCTCGCTCAATCGCCGCGCAACCCAACACCACGTCGCCACTCCAGGTTAGCCCTCATCCCATCTTCATCTTCCTCGCAATTTCCTCTGCAATTGGACCTCTGAAGCAGCGCCACGCCGGGTCGCCACCTTCGCCGGCGGTCGCTGCGACTCACCAGACTGATACATCGCCGGTTCGCCGTTGTTGCAGCTAGGGACTCCGCCGGACAGAGGCTATCACCGGAGCTGCTCCTCTGTTCGTGATTTCTGGGAGCTGCTGCCGCCTCGCCACTGTACGCCGCCTCCACTACCGGTCACCGCCAGATTGATTGGTCGATTTCGTGTTTTGACTCAATTTGACCCATTCGTTTGATTTTGTTGATTTGTCTTCCGTTCGAGCTATCGATTCGATTTCCACGTAATCCAGGTCCGTACTATGAAGTTAATAGCGTTTAGAATAGATTTAATGGTTTGGATCGTTATATATGTTTATGCTATAATTTGGCTAAATTGGTTAATTGAATTAAATTGATTACTTGAATTGAATTGTTGAGGATTATGGATTGACTGAGCAGGTTTGACTTTGACTCGGGTTAGGTCACGCTTGACTTAGGCTTTGACTGGATATTCTGTCGACGTAGGTTTGACCGAATGGTTAAATCCAAGACTTTAATGAATTAGTTAAGTTAATTAATTAATTCTAATCGGTAATTAAGGTCAATTGGTTTATTATGTCGAACATAGAAACTGGCCATTGCTCGGGCGGCTGCAGGCCCTGGTCAGTGAGGTTAAGACGTGCGCACGAGGGTCTGTGATCTTGGGTTTGAGGCTATCGCCCGAGGGATCCTACCTCCACCGAATTGAGGCTATCTTCGGTATTACGGATTGAGGCTATCTCCGTCATAGGCAATAAATGTTAAGTTGTTTGACTTTCGTGAAAGTCTAAATTGGTTTGACCGGTGGTCAAAGAGTTAATGAGAAACCCTTAACACCTAAATCGTTTGAAAAGAAAGAAAATAAGTTGACTGTTGGTCAACCGTCTAAAGAACCGAATTTAAAGTTGAATTGATTTTTATCAAAAGGATAAACATATGCACGATCTTAATTGTTGAATTACTATGTTTATTCTTGTGCTACAATGGAGTGCCACTCAGCGTCAATGCTGAGCGGATAGCGTTGTTTTCCTTTTTGCTGTCCGTAGGTGATCAGACAGATGAACCTAGAGCCGATCCTAGAGGGCATTGAGGAGGAGATGTACGATGGCGTGGCTGTCTCTTTAATCTGTAGTTATGCTTTATTTAATTAACTTTAATGCTTATTACGTTTTCGGGCAAGATCCCAAGTTGTTTGACTTTAAAAAGGCTTCTGCTTTATTTTAAATTACTCCGATGGATTTTTATATGTATTGATAGAATGTTTGTTTTAAATTGTTTTGAAAATGCTATATATTCGGATACCAATCCAGTGGCACACCGGTTCGCGGTCTCACGGGTTTGGGTTACGCGGGTTGGGGTGTTACATGTCGTCTCTTCCTTTGCACATTGATCCATTCATTTTCAATAAGCTTGCCCTTGTCTTTACGTGGTTGCACGGTTCCTGCCGGCGGTTGGTTTCCCACTGGGATTTCCGATTTCCGGCTGGGAAGCTCCCTTGCAGATGGTGGCATTGTGACCAAGCCTTTGGCAAGAGTCACAAAAGGAAGGGGGATCCTCGTACAGAACCTGGAAAAAGAGGTCATCGTCGATATGCTTGACGTGGATCTTCTGATGAAGGTTCTTGGACACGTTAATCTCAATGCACACTCTAGTAGCTTTAGGACGAGAGAAGTTGAGTGTGGCGTTGTCAACCTTGAGAGGTTTACCCAATTTGGAGGTGATGCAGAATAAAGCTTTTTGGTCATGAAGGTGAATGGGGAGATTCGGGATAGTCACCCAGACCGGCACAATTGGAGAATCTTCATCAGGACGAAGGTTGGGAGACCATTTGGTTACTACCATGATATCCTTTCCAAGAGTCCAAGATTTGCGTAGGAAGAAACGTTGATAATCTTCATCTTGCTCAAAGTTGATGAGAATTGAGTTAGAGTTGAGCTCACCAACCGTAAAACCTCCAATCAAGCCTAACCTGATCAAGAAGTTTTTCACCACTGCAATGGGAGGTCTACGCCGGAATCTGCCAATCAGAGCAAATTTGAAACGGTTGGAGAGGGCCTCAACTTCTTCTTTAGAGAAGGAAACCAAAGGACAGCCTTTGAAGCTGGATTTATCTGATGGCTTATCATCGGTGTCCACAGATTTGAACAGCTCAGAGAAGAGTTTAGAACGTGTAGGGTTGCCTGAGCTTGACGTCGTAGTTGCCAGAAAGTGTGCCGGGAACTTAGCCAGAATACTTTCTCTCTCTATCACCATTTTTTCATATATATATATATATATATATATATATATATATATATATATATATATATATATATATATATATATATATATGATATATATATAATAAAGATCAAAAAGATGTTAGAGAGAAGGGAGAGATTTCCGGCGACCTCTCCGGTAACTTATCCGGCATCAACAAATTTAGCAAAAACCAAGTTCCAAGGCTTCAAAAAATGCTTCACTGAACTATTCAAGATACATCAAGTTGAGGCTGTTGGAAAAATCGAAGGTTTTTACAATGGTATCCCATCAGTTTCTTTCAATGAAGAAGAAGAAAAGATTTTGGAGAATAAGCTCCATCACTCTGCAGTTGGAAGATTCCAGCAGGAAGTTCACCTATCAACTATAAAGCAATGGCTACTGAAACTGGGCTTCAACTGGTTCAAGCTGCGCAGAATTAACACCAGAGATATCCTATTCATATTCAAGGAGGAAAAAGACTACTTACGTCTTATGCAAAAAAGAATATGGTATGTTCAAAATATTCATTTCCATGTTTTTAAATGGACCAGAGACTATGACTCAATTGAGGAAAGTCCTATCTATCCAGTTTGGGTCAGCTTAGATCATTTGCCACTGCACCTAATAGATTTCCAAGCTCTTTTCTCTATAGCTAGTCTATTGGGTAGGCCTGTTACTATGGATAATTACACAGTAAACAGAGACAGAAGAGATGGTGCCAGATTTTGTGTTGAGATGGACATTTCCATTCCCCCACCTCCAAAAATCCATATTAGAATTGGGGGAAAGGATAAATTCATTAAATGCAACTATGAAGATCTGCCATCATACTGCTCTCACTGTAAGAAATTTGGGCACAAATGCTCCCCTAATTCTGTTTCAAAACCCACCGGAACAGTCCCCTCCGGCAAGGGTAAAAGGGGCATTTTGCACGAAGAACAAATGAGCTGGGAAACTAGTAAAGGAAAAAGGACAAAGGGAAGGCAAGGGTTAACTGCAGGACATGGTACACAGAAGGATTATGAGCCCAAAAAATTTGAATGGAAATTAAAAGCCTCAAAATCCTTTTTCTCTGCTAATCTAAATGATTTGTTAGATAGTTACGAAGAGGATACTTCCAAAACAGTGGTAACCCCTTCAGCCCCACAGCAGTCTTTACTGACCCTACCCACTGCAGATAGAGAAAAAGATAATAATATCAATCAGTTCCCATCCCTCTCAGAAGCCAAGGCATATGCTGACAAAACAAAGGCAAATCAATTTAGAAGCTTTTCATCCCCTAAAAAAGGTGCACATACGGATTTCAATAGGTCCTTGGAAGCCTGCATTTTTCCACTCACCCCTGAATCTGGATCAGCCATGTTAAGTGCAGAATCAATTTCTCCTAAGCTCAATGGGCATCACAAAATAGATGGTCACTCAGGATCTCACTCAGATAGTGGCTCTTTGAAGAACATCTCAGACAGAAATACCATGAAGAATTTTCAGATAGTTATCCCCTCTCCAAACGCCACATCTCTGCAAATTTCAAGGAAAAAAAGAATTAGTAAGGAGGGTCCCTCAATGACTATAGTCACTAGAAGCAAGAAGGGACATAAAGAATCAGAAAATCACTCTCATCAATGAACTTGTTATTCTGGAATGTCTGTGGAGTTAGATCCTCTCTCAAAAGGATCAAAACTTTAAATAAAATTCTCTCAATAAAGCTAATTTCTATTCTGGAGCCCATGGTTTCCCCCTCTCAGATCAGTGACTATGCAACTAAAATAGGAATGGATAAGTACTTAGCTTCCAAGAGCAATAAAATTTGGATCCTCTGGATGGGACAGTCTCTAAACTTGATGAACCAGCAGGACTTGGATCAAACTCTCACATGTGACTTACAAGACACTGTCAATATGCAAATTACAAGAGTTACTGCTGTTTATGGAAAACACAATGGGAGAGATAGGAAAATCTTATGGGATGAGCTCAGGAATCTAACCCCTCAAAACATGCACTGGGTTGTAGGGGGGATTTTAATATTATTGCTGATTTATCTGAGCATAAAGGAAAAAATCCACCTTTACAATCTGATATGGATGATTTTAGGGACTGTATCTCTCAATGCTCTCTCTCAACCCCACATACCATTGGCACCAAATTCACTTGGTCAGGGATTAGAAGCAATGGCAAAGTGCTCAGGAGGCTGGACAGGGTGTTAGTGAACAACCTTACTATGGATGATTTTGAAGATATCTATGCTAAACATCTGAGCAAAGCTACTTCTGATCACAATCCTATCCTCCTCTCTTGCATCAAAACAGATAAAGGGGGACCAAAGCCCTTCAGGTTCATCAATGCTTGGGGTAACCATCACAGTTTGCAACATATGATCACCAAGGTGTGGAACACTGGTTTTCATCATGGAGGAATGCTTGGACTTTCCAACAAGCTGAAGAGCCTCAAAGTACAACTAAAGGAATGGAACATCAGTTGTTTTGGAAACATTTTCTTAAATCTTAAGAAGGCAGAGGAAGCAGCTGTACAAGCTCAACAAGCCTATGATCAGGATCCTAGTGAGAAAAACAGAGAAGAAGACAATAAAGCCAGAGCCAAACTCATTTTGGCATGTGATAATGAGGTCAGCTATTGGAGGCAAAAAGCTAATAAAAATGGATGGAAGAGGGAGATTCAAACTCAAAATTATTCCACTCGTTTGTAAAAGGTAGGAGATCCAAAAATAGAATCAGATCTATTTTGGATAAGGATGGGAAAGAAATTACAGATGAGGAGCTGATCAATAAACAAGCTGTGGAATACTTTGAGAATCTATTTAATCATAGAAAAGAGATCCTCTTACAACCTGTCATGAAATATATTGAAGCTCTGGTCAATCATGAGGACAAAATAACGTTGTGCAAGATTCCAAACTCTGAGGCAACTAAAAATGCAGTTTGGTCTCTCAACCCTAATAGTGCCCCTGGGCCAGATGGCTTTAATGGTTATTTTTTTAGGACCTATTGGGATATTATTCAGAAAGATGTTATTAGTGCTACGCAAGAGTTCTTCTTGGGGATCCCCATTCCCAAAAGTTATGGTGCTACTTTCATAAGTCTTATCCCTAAAAAGGATATTCCTAAAGACTTGGGGGATTACAGACCTATATCCGTATCCACCTTCATGAGTAAGATCTCTACTAGAATTCTTGCAGACAGGCTACAAAGGATCCTACCTAAGATTATATCCCCTGAACAGGCAGGCTTCCAGAGAGGAAAAGGTATAGAGGAACAGATACTTCTAGTCGAAGAATTTGTTCACAAAATGGACTACCAAACTAGAGGGGGTAATACAATTTTAAAGTTGGACATGGCCAAGGCTTTTGATTATCTGGAATGGGAGTACCTTCAAGGCATCTTACACAATTTTGGCTTCACAGATCAGGCACAACACCTACTGATGGCTAATCTTAAAGCTACTCATTTCTCAGTTATGATAAATGGCAGTCCAAAGGGTTTTTTTAAGATGGCTAGAGGGGTAAAATAGGGGGACCCACTCTCCCCACTTCTCTTCATCATAGAAGGAGAAGGGCTGTCCAGAATGATTAAGTACCTCATGCATACAAACTATCTTCAAAGATTTAACACTGGAAGGGACCTACTTATAAGTCATTTGGCTTATGCAAATGATATTATTATCTTCTGTAATGGGGGTCTTGGCAATATGACTAGAATTAAGGAGGTCCTTCAGATCTTTATGGCAGCCTCAGGCCAAGAAATAAACCAGAATAAGAGCAGATTCTATTGTGGAAAGGGTGTCAAGCATGACTCAATACCTAAAATAGAGGACAGATTGGGTATGAAACATGGAGCTTTACCCTTCAAATACTTGGGAGCCCCAATCTGTAAGGGGAAACTGAAAAGAAGGGATTGTGGGATGGTTACTGAGCACTTTAGAAAGTACATTGAGAGCTGGTATAGCAAAACTCTAAATCCTATGGGGAGGTTAATTCTAATCAAGCATGTACTTAGCTCTATCCCCCTACATCTGATTGCTGTGCACATTCTTCCGAAGTCTGTTATCAACACTCTACACTCCATGATGAGCAATTACCTATGGGGAGTTGATAACAACAAGCCAAGATATCACTGGAAAAATTGGAAGGATTTATGCACCCCTACAACAGAAGGAGGACTTGGAATTAGAGATCTTAAGGATCTTCAACAAGCATACTCAATCAAGTTATGGTGGAACTTCAGATTCAGTGACAGTTTGTGGGCAAGATTCATGAGGCACAAATACAGCACAGAAAATTTTCAGGAAAAAGTTATTGACTCACCCGTTAGAAAAAGAATCTGTAGAATACATGGGATTGCTGAGGAGCTTTTAGGGGACATTGCACCTGACTTGGAAGATGATCCAACTTATATTCCCTTAAAAGAGGCCTATGAATGCTGCAGGAATTCAGGGGTTATATCCTTAAGGGACAAGTTGAACTGGAGCAACCTACAAATTCCAAAGGTGAGATTTTTCTTGTGGAAAATAACTAATGAGATCTTACCTTTCCCAGAAAATTTAATCAGATTCCAAGTTCACATGTCTTCTCAATGTCCCTTCTGCAAGAAGAATGAAGCTAATATGAACCACTGCCTACTACAATGTGATGAAATCAAGAACATTTGGAGCTTTTATGCAACTATATTAGATGGACCAAGACTGAGGGAGGAGATTAGCTTAAATCAATACCTAATGGAATGGCAGCTGAGATCTCAAGCTAACACAATTAAAGGCAATCTTAGAAACATACTCCCAGGAGTGATTGCTTGGTGTACCTGGAAACAGTATGCAGCCACGGCCTTCGGAAATGAAGCGGCAAACCTCTTCTCAATCACAATGGACATCAAAGCAATGATCAATTCTTGGTGCTGGAAGTACAGGAAAAAAGCTTGGATGATCAGAGATGAGACACTCACAGCACAGGGACTCCAATTATGTCTGAATATGGCTCGGAGGAATCAAAACGCCAACGAAGATGGAGACTGATGACTTGCGAAGCTCTTTTTGTTTTCCCTTACGTCATTCTATCTATAATTTTGCTACTTGTCTTACTTTTGGGGCATTGGTCATGTCCTCCCCAAACGTGTACCTTCAAACTAGTTCATAATAAATTATATATATATATATATATTATATATATATATATATATATATATATATATATATATATATATATATATATATATATATATATATATATATATATATTATATATATATATATATATATATATATATATATATATTATATATATATATATATATATATATATATTATATATATATATATATATATATATATATATATATATATATATATATATATATATATATATATATATATATATATATATATATATTATTAAGAGAGTTGAAAACACACATTCGGGGAGGACTACACCGAAGCCCCGAAGGAAGGAATGAAAACAAAACACACAACAACCCCATACAACATCAATGCCCAACCTCCACGTTCTTGCCCGAATTAAACCTCCTCGCTTCCAGCAGTCACTTAAGTTGATGGCTTCCAGCCCATTAGTTTTCATCATTCACGTCCTACCTTTAAGATTTTGAGCCCAACCAAAACTAAATAGGAAAACTGGAATTTCTTCCTGTTGGACATGAGTTCAAACCCCTTTTTCTTTTTCTTCTGGAATATTTTTTGTTTTGATGAATGACAAATAGGATGATTAATTTCCAGCTGATCGAAAATTTATTTTTCGTATCAAGAAAAGCAAAGAAGGGTATCAAGAAGTTTATGGCGATATAAATCGACGACCACCCCTACGCAGATTTTTTAAGTGAAGAGAAGACTCCGAAGACTTTTTATTTTAGTCTAGGAATATGTGTAAGGATGACAATATCTTCTGTTTTCATGTCTTTAGACCGATACTCAAGAAAACGCCCTATGAACTTTACAAAGGAAGAAAGCCTAACCTCTCCTATTTTCATGTCTTTGGATGTAAAGTTTTCATTCATAATAATGGAAAAGATAACTTTGGAAAATTTGATGCTAAGTCGGATGAAGGAATTTTCTTAGGTTATTCTCTTCGTAGTAAGGCATATAGAGTGTTTAACAAGCGTACTAAGACAGTAGAGGAGTCTATTCATGTTGTCTTTGATGAATTTGATGCTCGCTTGGCGAGAAAAGGTATTGTTGATAATGTTGCAGGTTCTTATGATGATGAAGAAGAAATCGTTAAGGAAAAGGAACCGGAAGAAGAGAAAACGCATGAACAAACTGAGCTTCCTAAGGAATGGAGAACATTGAAGAACCATCCGATTGACAACGTCATTGGTGATATAACACAGGGGGTTTCTACTCGTAATTCTCTTAGGAACACAATTAATCACATGGCCTTTGTTTCACAAATTGAACCAACAACCGTTTTGGATGCTATTAATGATGAACATTGGTCTATGGCAATGCAAGAGGAGCTTAACCAATTTAAACACAATGATGTTTGGGAATTGGTGCCTAGACCTAATGATCATTCCATTATTGGCACAAAATGGGTGTTTCGTAACAAACTCCATGAAAATGGTATAATCACTAGAAACAAAGCTAGGCTTGTAGCTAAAGGCTACAATCAAGAAGAAGGCATTGATTATGAAGAAACTTATGCACCGGTTGCACGTTTAGAAGCTATTCGTTTATTGCTTGCATTTGCATCTACAATGGATTTTAAACTTTATCAAATGGATGTTAAAAGTGCCTTCCTTAATGGTATCATTCAAGAGGAAGTGTATGTCGAACAACCCCCGGGTTTCGAAGACTGAGTTTCCCGAACATGTCTTCAAACTCAAAAAGGCGCTTTACGGTCTCAAACAAGCACCTCGTGCTTGGTATGAACGGTTAAGCAAATTTCTTTTGGACCATGAGTTCAAACGGGGTCAAGTCGACACTACTCTTTTTATCAAGAAAGATAACCAAGACATCCTTTTGGTTCAAGTTTACGTAGATGATATCATATTCGGTGCTACTAACGAGGTTTTGTGCAGGGATTTTTCCGATATGATGCAAAGTGAATTTGAAATGTCAATGATGGGAGAATTAAAGTTCTTCCTTGGGCTGCAAATTAGACAATGCAAAGAAGGAACATTCGTGTGTCAAACAAAATATTGTAGGGAATTGCTTAAAAGGTTCGATGTTACCGAATCCAAATCCATTGACACACCAATGAGCACCTCTTGCTATCTCGACAAGGACGAAAAAGGTAAAGATGTTGACATCAAGCGCTACCGAGGTATGATCGGCTCTTTACTTTATCTTACCGCGAGTAGACCGGATATCATGTACTCCGTTTGTATATGCGCTAGGTATCAATCATGTCCTAAAGAGTCGCACTTGGTTGCGATCAAAAGGATAATGTGATATCTCGCGGGCACGTTGAATGTAGGTCTTTGGTATCCCAAAGGTTCAACATGTCATCTTGTTGGCTATTCCGACTCGGATTTTGCAGGTTGCAAACTCGATAGGAAAAGTACCAGCGGTACTTGCCACTTATTCGGTCATTCGCTAATCTCGTGGTTTAGTAAGAAACAGGTTAGTGTTGCACTTTCCACCACCGAAGCGGAATATGTCGCTGCGGGAAGTTGTTGTGCCCAAATTCTTTGGCTAAAACAACAACTAGTGGATTTCGGCCTTATACTTGATCACATCCCTATTAGGTGTGACAATATGAGCGCTATCAGTCTAACGAAGAACCCCGTTCTTCACTCGAGGACTAAGCACATAGAAATTAGGCATCACTTCATACGAGATCACGTCCAAAAGGGAGATGTCACAATTGAGTTTGTTGAAACGAAACATCAATTGGCAGACATTTTCACGAAACCCCTTAGTAGGGAGAGTTTCTTCCACATTAGGAACGAACTTGGAATTTTGGATATCTCTATGAACTAATTCATTCTTTTTATTGACTATACTAATTTGAGCGTCGGAGGCGGATGAATTCTTTTTTGCAGGGCTTTTATTGTAGGTATCTCTTCCCTTGGTATTCAACCTAATTGGACTTGATATTTTTTCTGTCAAACAAATTTTAATCGATTACTCCTCGAAGAGAAATCGATTAGTCGCCTCCGTCCCTCTTAATCGATTACTTGACTTTTGTTAATCGATTAAAATCCTAAACTTTTTGCTCTGCGTCACTTTAATCGATTAATTTGGTTACATTAATCAATTAGACTCATCTGTCCATCGTAATCGATTAATCACGTTCGCTTAATCGATTAATAGCTTGCAACGCAAATGTTTGGTCTCAAATTTTAATCGATTAAAATTCTTCATTTAATCGATTTTGCCTTGGCTGTGTTCCTTAATCGATTAAATACCTTTATTTAATCGATTAATATTCGATTTTTTTTCTCTTTATAATCCGCCAGTGCCTTCGTCTTCATCGCCATCTCAGTTTTACAGAGAAGGTGCGAAACCCTAGCTCAAACCCTTCTCAAACTTCATCAGAAATTTCTCAAATTTGTTCCATTTTTTTTTACCAAATTTCATCAATTACAAAAAGGAAGAATGTCAAGGTGCAAGAACGCTTCCTCGGGTCAAGAAACCGTGACAGAGGAGAATGAGAGGCCATGGCGTCGTGAAGGGAGCAAGTATATTCACATTCAAACGGGTCTCGCCTTCAACACTGGAGCTTCAGTCGAGAGGTTCCACAACATCTTCCTCACGAAGGAGATTGTCTCTCCCAAGATCGTGAACAAGGACCTCTTCAAATCGGCGACCTATGCCCCGAGTAAGTCTATGTTCCTTCAGCAAGGTTTGCTTCGTTTAATTCATTTGAGGTATGAATTTTTCTGTCCAAACCTTATACGTCAATTTTATGCAAATCTTCGTAGCACTAAGGGAGGTTCGCCATCTCTCATTTCCTATGTTGACGGCAAAACCGTTTTCATTGACGGTGCCGGTTTGACTTCTTTGTTTGGCCTTCGTCGCGGTGAAATTACCGAAAAATTGGATGAAACATTCCAAGATGAGGCAATATGGCGACAACTCGAGTTAGATCATCGTGACCTCAAGTTTAGAAACTCTAGCAACCCGAGTGTCATTAATCTCACTTTAATTCAACGCGTCCAACAATACATCTTCTCATATGTTTTGTTGCCCCGTGATTCGAACCATGGCATTGTCAACAAGGACGATATTCGTTTGTTTCACGTCCTGTTGAACGATGTCAAATTTGATTGGGTTATCGGTTGATAATGCCAAAAGGGGGAAGGAAGGATAGTTGAGAATTATTTTCCGCTTATTACTCCGATGATTATTTTTTACTGCACTTCTCTAACTTTGCAGGGGGAATTTCTCTTAAAAGGAAGTAATTTCTGAACTCTTACTTTGCTCTTTCTCAACTATGTTTGTCATTATCAAAAAGGGAGAAATTGTTGGACATGAGTTCAAACCCCTTTTTCTTTTTCTTCTGGAATATTTTTTGTTTTGATGAATGACAAACAGGATGATTAATTTCCAGCTGATCGAAAATTTATTTTTCGTATCAAGAAAAGCAAAGAAGGGTATCAAGAAGTTTATGGCGATATAAATCGACGACCACCCCTACGCAGATTTTTTAAGTGAAGAGAAGACTCCGAAGACTTTTTATTTTAGTCTAGGAATATGTGTAAGGATGACAATATCTTCTGCACAAACAAATTAATTTCTGAGGGATAAATTTTTTTTTTTTTGAGTCAGTTAAAAAATTACTTTTCCTCAGTCTAAAATATTTTACTGAGTCAGTCTCAAAATAAGTGTGTCAAAACTTTTTAAAAACATTTTTTGAGATTACACAAATTTTTTTTTAAAGAAAAAATATACCTTAAATATTTTTCGTGTACATCATTTGACACACAAAATAATTTTTGGACTCTTTTTTTCTCCCCTACTCAAATTAATTGAGTAGGAGCGTCCGTTGTCCTTTGATATTCCCGTTGTCCAAAACAACGAGTTAGAAGCCAAAGGGCTTCCAATCGCGCTTGGCTTGGGCCCTTTATGTTTGCGCATTATTTTTACTTTAATCGATTAATTATTCTAAAATAATCGATTAGATCCAATTTCACAGCGCTGGATTTCTCAAGCCTTCATTATTAATCGATTTTTCTTACTCTTTTAATCGATTAATTCTCACAGCGCAGACTAATCGATTTTTCCTTCAAAATTAATCGATTAAGATTGCATTTCTCGCTGAAGCCTTTTTCTTAAATTAATCGATTAATCTTCTTCATTTAATCGATTAGTTGAGACAGCGCCATCTAATCGATTACTTTGTCAAAATTAATCGATTATTTTGCACCCTGCGCAAAAGCCTCTTTCGCTTCTGTACACTTTAATCGATTAAAATTCATAAATTAATCGATTAATTCTGTCTGGTGCATATCATCAGCCTTCTTCAACGGCTTTATTTTCCTCAACCTATTTAATCCCTCATTCTCCTTCATTTCAAGACACACCTCTTGCACTTCAATATATTCTTTGAGCTATATTCATCCTTTGCTTCATCTTCCTCATCAAAATATTATTTTTGAGAGTTAGAAATATTTTCTTTGAGTTCTAAAGAAGTTGTCATCCATAGAGCTTAAATTCTTCACACTACTTTGCTCAATTGCATGAGCTTTCATTCTTGTGTTGTAAACTCAATCTCTTTTGAGTGTTGTTCTTAAGACTTGTGTGACTCAAGTCTTGTTGTTGTAAGAAAGTGAGGCTTGTGCGATTCAAGTTCTCAAGTTGTACCGGTTTTTCAAGCACCCGTTGAAGCTTGAAGATTAGTAGGACTTTCGAGAGAGTCTCTCGGAAGACTGGATTAGCCACGAGGTGGTGAACCAGTATAAATCTCGGTGTTCTTCTTTCCCTTATATTTATTTCTACGATTCTATTATTTCACACACGCGAAAAACGCACATTCTTGAAAACAACTCTATTCACCCCCCCCTCTAGAGTTGCACATTTGTCTAACACTTCCGGTCCCCTAATAGGTATTGAGCCCCCAGCCGTTGAAGTCTGCATCATGGCACATCCATTTTTTGTTGCGGTTCACCCAACACCATTCTTGGAGAAGTTTGAAGCATTGTTGAGTAACACCCTCTATTGTGGATGCTTTATCTTCGTAGATGTATACATTCCTAGCTTTCCAAAGGCACCAAGAAATGATCCCTGGGATGATAAGCCTAACACACCCCTTGAAGCTTTTTGTGTTGCCCGAGATCCACCACAAAAGGAGGTTTTGTTTAAAGGTGAGTGGAGTTGCAATCCAAGGTCCAGCTGCCAGATGATTAAAGTAGTCCCAAATATTTTTGCTGAAGTAGCACTTTAGAAGAGTGTGGTCCATATTGTCCTCATGTTGTGCACAGAAAGGGCAAATACTTGGGAGCATGAGGTTAAAGCGTTGGAGATTGTTGGGAAATGGTAAACAACCTGCTTGACATTTCCAAAAGAAAGTCCTCAACTTTGGTATCTGGGTCTTGTTCCAAACAAATCTGGTTGAGAAGAGGCTACTGTGACCATCCTCTCTAAGCGAGTAGGCCTGCTTTAGAGAGAAAAGCCCATTGTTCCAAAACATAGATCCTGCTTCACCCTTGGCAGAAAGAGTGCAGAAATCATGGACTCTACAAATCCTTTTCCACGTGGGTGAATCTGTTAACCTTTCTCTAACACATCCCTGCTTAAGATATTTAGCTCTCATAAAAGAAGCCCAAAGACCGGAATCATTATGAACTCTCCACCACAGTTTTGCTCCATACGCCTCCTCCAGGGTAGCCAGATTTATGATTCCTAGGCCCCCAGCTTCCTTAGGAATACAAATGTGTGACCATTTAACCCAGTGGTACTTAGGCCAGCCATCCTTCTGTCCCCAGTAAAAGTTTGCCATTTGAGAGTTGAGTTTAGCATGAATAGATTTGGGTAAGGTGTGGACAGCCAAAATGTGTAAGGGGATGGAGGATAAAACATGTTTGATGAGGATTAGGCGCCCCATTTGATTAAGAACTTTACTGTACCATGAGGAGATGTGTTTATCAAAGTGCTCCAGGAGGTTGTTGCAATGCTCTTTCCTAAGGATGCCCCTGCAGATAGTTCCACCCAGGTAGGTGAAAGGAAGGGAGCCAGCCTTCATTCCCAAGATCTTCTCCATGTGAGAGAGCTGTTCTTTAGAAGTGGTTTTAGAGGAGTAGAAACGGCTTTTAGTGAAGTTTATTTGCTGTCCAGAGGCTCTAAGGTAGTCCAACAGCAAAGTCTTCATCCTAGGTAGGTTCCTGGTTTCTCCTTTGGTGAAAATCATGAGGTAATCAGCATAAACCAAGTGTCCCACCCATTTGAGGGATCCCATTTAATAAAGCCTGTATTTAAGTGGTGGTTTAGCAACCTGGATAAACCTTCACCTCCAATGATGAAGAGAAGAGGGGACAAGGGGTCACCTTGCTTTACTCTCAAATGGTCTTGGATTTTTCCTCTTAAAATTTTCGGTCATCCCATATTTGAAATATATCATATTTTCTTTTTGACATCAATAATTATCATATAATTAAAATGATGAAAAATAAAATAATATATATATACACACACATTCGGCGCTACATATATATATATATATATATAATAAAATTTGTTTTGTCAAAATATAATTATCATATAATTAAAATGACACAAACAAAATATAATTTTAAAATACATATGTATTTTCAAAATACATACATACATACATACATACACACACACACACATATATATATATATATTAAATTTTTTTATTAATATTATTGGAACGGTCGGTTACAAGCAGGGGCCCGAGGTCCGTTAACCTCGTGACCGCTCCGGGGCCCATTAAACACCCGAGGCAGATAGCCCACTATAAGAAGCCCAATGAAAGCTCAATCTAAACACCAACCCCATAAATCTGCAAACACTTCCCAGGGGGTCACCCATCATTTCTGCTACTCCATGGCCAGCACGCTTAACTCCCTTAAAATTCCCCCAAAGTTGCCCCTTCTAAGGATCGAACCCGGGTGGCGTGGTTTGTCAATCAACCCTGTGACCATCTCTACAATATATATATATATATATATATATATATATATATATATATATATATATATATAATATATATATATATATATATATATATATATATATATATATATATATATATATATATATATATATATATATATATATATATATATATATATATAATATATATATATATATATATATATATATATATATATATATATATATATATATATATATATATATATATATAATTATCACAACTATATATTTAATATTACTCCCACTAGTGTAGTATACTACTCCCTTACAAGTCCTAAGTGTGTGACCCTTTAGGTATCCATAACACTAGCAATGATATTAATAAAATTAATACCATAGAAAAATAAGCGGTATCTAGCAACACATTATTACCCCCAGATTATGAAAAAGACGTTCATCTCATCAATACCTTCTACGACACAAGACATTCTATAACTATTATCCTTCTGTCCTATATGTCATGATTTAACACAAGGCATGGGATGTGTATCCTTGTATAGTTAAATCAGCTGTTACTGAATCTCAAGTAGACTGGCAGGGATCAGATATTTATCAGTCTCTAGATAGCGACATATATCTGGGCATGGCCATGCACTTTCCCAAGTCCTACTATTCAGTGGGCCCATTGACATTATACTTCTATACAGTAGAAGGGACAGATCCTGTATCTGTTATTCACATCTCTAAATATGCTTAGCGGCATACCCAACGCATAACTGTACGTCTACCAGTATTTCAGATAGCATTAGTTATGAATCAAAGCATACGGCCCCACATATTAGAGAATGTAATAACTTCAAGTCCGAGGATAGTTATAGCAAGGTTGATTCGAGAATACTGATAAACACATTACTGTAGATCCATGCAGTATTCTCAAGATGGGTCAATCCAGTCACATATTATCGATATAATATGCACCTACGTACAGATTAAGATATCACAATACCTATAGTCTATGAGACGCAACTATCTCATCTCGTACGTACTAGTCTTGATACGTTATGACATCCGTATTATCATAAAGTGCGCCTAGGGATATTCTAGACATAGCCTTCGTCAAGAAGTAACAGTCTCATAATCAGAACATCGTAGTCCTCATCTATGTTACTGAAGCGCTATCGTCTATGGACTGAAGCTATGTTATGTCACACGAAGCGCTATGTTATTGTACATCATCTGTAACACCCTAATCCGTTTAGGTCTGCAGCCCCTTTCGAACTAAAGTATTGATTTGGTAATTGTGATAATTTATAACATTTCAAACATTTTTATTTATAAATAATATTCCATACATAATTGTAAAGAAATACGGAGTGTTTAAATAAAATGCGAAAGCGACTTTAAAATATGTCTCATAACAACATAATTATATATTTCATTCAATAATCTACCACGACTGTCTCGCCCCCTTCTACTGCCAGGAATCAGCCAATCATTCATTCTTCCTCCCTGCGTGTAGCAAATAAAACACACTACACACTCAGCGGTGAAGCTGAGTAAGCATATTTAAAGCGTCGAACATCCACATAAATTGAATCTCGATTCACAATCAACCATTTGATATCATGCACACAATATATAATTCAAACATTCATGATATTCTCAATATTTTGTTCCAAGTCATTTGATATTCAATATCTCAACAATGCTCTTAAATTATTCTTAATCTAAGCCCAAATTATTTCATAACAACTCTTAATTATTCCTAGTCTAAGGCAACATTTCTAACCAGGCCCTTACACTATAAATAGTTTAATGCAGAACACAAGAATCGATAATCCACCTTATGAGTCATGTGGATTACGTACCAACCAAACAGTGAACTGCCGGGTGGGTGATATTCGTTCTAGATCCTGTACGTACGTTTTAACCCCGAAATATGAATTGGTCAAGGAGGTATATCTTAGAGTTCTTCTAGATATCCTTAATAATCATCATCATTATACAAGTGGGTATATCTTAGAGTTCTTCTACATATCCTTAACAATATACATCATTTTCATAATCATCATTATATCCATTTTTAATCATGATTTAATCAATAATCATACTAATCAGTAGGTTAATCATTCATAATTGGCCACAATAATAGTTCATCATAATGATCATTCAACATAACATTTAATAACAATTAGCGGCCTAGTCCCGAGTGTTAACACCCGAACTTACCGTCATGCATCACATAATGTTTTAATTTGTTAAAAACATCATTTTTGTTGTGAAAAATCATTTTTATAATAATTATAATCAATTGGTATCAAAAATAGGATTTTAGAGCTCAAAAATCCCAATTTCAGACAAATTTTTGGACCAGAGTTTCAGAGGATCGATCCAGCCCTCTGGATCGATCCAACTAGAAGAAAAACTCCCAGAGGATCGATCCAATGAAGGGCATCGATCCACTCTGTGGATTTTCAGCCACTGTTCATTCATCTTCAACCTCGGTCCATTTTTCGGGAAAACCATTTTTAGTCACCGAACTTCAATCAAACTATATAGAGATGTTCTCCAAGGTTCATAGATCATATTAGAATTATTAAAACATATTTTTAACATTAAATTCAAGGTTTATGATTCTTGGTTCTTTAAACATGTCAAACACAAAACTCAACCAAATGACCATTTATGAACGTAGAAACGACCTATATGAACATTCTAATCATTAGATATATCTAGGGGCTTACCTTGAAGCGTAAGGGAGGTTTTGAAGATTTTCCGGCGACTCTATTTCACTGCTCCGGCGACCTCACACAAAGATGACAGCACCATTGCACTCTACTCTCAGCAAGGAACAATATAGAAGGAAGAATGAGTTGTTTTGGTGATGAAATGAGGGAGTTGGGTTGTCCTTAAATAGCCAAGTGAGGAAGGAAGAAGACATGGGTTGCAGCTTCCGTGATTGAGCGACGATTTGGAATCGGCGTAATTGAACAGGGCGCCGTTTGGTGTGTAGTCCCTGATTGGGACTAATTTTGGTCCCAGTTGGGGTACACTTTTTGTTCCAACTTTCTCCAAATTGAAATCCGATTGAACCGTTGGGGTCAGACAGTCAAACTCTACATAATGATATGATTTTCATTATTTATTGACAAACTTTAGAATTTACTTATTTTTGGGTCCTTCTCAGTAATTAATTAATTATAAATTAATTAACTCTGATAGGCCTATTTTTGGGGCGTTACATTTCTCTCCCCCTTAAAATAATTTCGTCCTCGAAATTACCTGAGTCATTGGTTGAAGAGATTCGGATATTGTATCCTCATTGACTCTTCGGTTTCCCATGTTGCCTCTTCAGTCGAGTGATTCCTCCATAGCACTTTGACTAAGGGTATAGATTTGTTTCTCAATTGTTTGACCTCTCAAGCTAAAATTTGTACAGGTTCCTCTTCATAAGTCAATTGTTCGTCAAGAGTTACAATTCCCTCAGTCAAGATATGCGATGGATCGGAACGGTATCTTTTCAACATCGATACATGGAATACGTCATGGATCTTGTTCAATTCTGGTGGAAGTTCTAACCGATATGCTACTGGACCCACACGTTCAGTGATTCGATAGGGTCCAATATATCTCGGACTTAGTTTTCCCTTCCTACCGAAACGTAGCACTTTCTTCCATGGTGATACTTTCAGAAACACCATGTCATCAACATCATATTCGATCTCCCGACGTTTTAAGTCGGCATAAGATTTCTGTCGATCGGAAGCCACCTGCAGTCTTTCTCTGATTAGACGAACCTTCTCTTCAGTTTCACGAATGAGATCAAGTCCTTCAAGCTTTTGCTCGCTTAATTCTGTCCAGCATACTGGGGTTCTACAGCGTCTCCCATATAAGGCTTCGTATGGGGCCATTTGGATACTCGCTTGATAACTGTTGTTATACGCGAACTCCATTAGCGGTAAGTATTGTTCCCAATTGCTTCCAAAATTAATTACACATGCTCTCATCATATCTTCAAGAATTTGAATTGTCCTTTCAGATTGTCCGTCAGTTTGAGGATGAAATGCCGTACTAAAGTTACGTTTAGTACCTAAGGCTTTCTGCAAACTCTTCCAGAATTGCGACGTAAATCGCGGGTCACGATTAGAAATGATAGACAAAGGTACACCATGTAATCTTACAATCTCACGGATGTACAACTCTGCCAACTTCTTCAAGGACATATCGCGTTGAATATGAATAAAATGAGATGACTTGGTTAATTGATCAACAATTACCCAGACAGCGTCATTTTTCTTAGCTGATAATGGAAGTCCAATCACAAAGTCCATCGTAATTCGTTCCCACTTCCATTCAGGGATAGTAGGTGGATGTAACAACCCTCTAGGCACTTGGTATTCAGCCTTGACTTGTTGACATGTCAGACATCGTGTTATAAATTCAGAAATTTCCTGCTTCATTGTGGGCCACCAATATGTCTTCTTCAGATCTTGGAACATTTTATTACTATCAGGATGCATGGTATAAGTGGTTTCGTGAGATTCACGCATTAAATGTTCCCTCACTTCGCCACTAGGAACTACCAAGCGATTCCGGTAGAATAAAATTCCATTATTTACTGTGAAATCTTGTCTCTCCCCCTTAGAGACAAGTTCACAAGTCTTCAAACAGTAGTCATCACGTTTTTGTGCAGCATGAATTTCGTTCTCAAGAGTAGGTTGAACTCGGAGTTCGGCTATCATCTTCCGGCTCAATGCGTCAGCAACTACGTTAGCCTTGCCAGGGTGATAGTCAATGTAGCAGTCGTAGTCTTTGATCAATTCCAACCATCTTCTCTGTCTCAGGTTCAATTCTTTTTGAGTTAGCAGGTATTTTAGACTTTTGTGGTCTGTGTGAATATATGTCGTCTCTCCAAAGAGATAATGACGCCATATTTTCAGAGCAAATACAACTGCTGCTAACTCAAGATCGTGAGTAGGATAGTTACATTTGTGAGGTTTCAACTGTCTTGATGCGTATGCCACGACTTTTCCGTCTTGCATGAGTACACATCCCAAGCCATTATGAGATGCGTCACTAAAGATTGTGTAGTCTACACCTGGTACTGGTTGGGTCAGCACAGGTGCTTCTGTCAGACATTTCTTTAGTTTCTCAAAGCTTTGCTGACATGCATCGGTCCATACAAATTTCACATCTTTTCTCAGAGGTTTGTTAAGTGGAGTTGCGATCGAGGAAAAGCCTTCAACGAATCCTCGATAGTATCCAGCTAATCCAAGAAAGCTTCTCACTTCACGAACATTCCTTGGAACCTTCCACTCGGTGATGGCAGATATTTTACTGGGGTCTACCTTAACACCTTCTTGAGAAATCACATGTCCCAAAAACGTAACTTCATTAAGCCAAATTTCACACTTTGACAGTTTGGCATATAGTTTATGTTCCCGTAGTATGCTGAGTACTATCTCCAAATGTTTCGCATGGTCTTCTCGATTCTTCGAATAGACAAGAATATCATCGATGAATACAACCACGAATTGATCAAGATAAGGTCGAAATACACTATTCATGAGATCCATGAATACTGCTGGAGCATTGGTCAAACCAAAGGGCATTACCGTAAACTCATAATGACCATAACGAGTACGGAATGCAGTCTTTGGGATGTCCTCTTTCTTTACAGGGATTTGATGGTATCCTGACCGTAAGTCAATCTTAGAGAATATAGTAGATCCTCTAAGCTGATCAAATAAGTCATCGATACGAGGTAAAGGATATCAATTTTTGATTGTGACTTTGTTCAATTGACGGTAATCGATGCAGAGTCTCATCGAGTCGTCTTTCTTTTTGACAAACAGGACGGGTGCTCCCCAAGGGGAAACACTCGGACGTATGAATCCTTTATCGAGTAGTTCTTGTAGTTGAGCCTTCAACTCTTTCATTTCAGCAGGAGCCATGCGATAGGGAGTTGCAGATATCGGTCCTGTTCCAGGAACAAGATCGATGGAAAATTCTACTTCTCTGGAAGATGGTATACCAGGAAGTTCGTTAGGAAATACGTCAGGAAAACCACATACTGTCGGTATGTCTTTCAACTCAGGAGTTTATTTTCGTGTGTCACGTACGTTACACAGATAAGCTTCACATTTCTTTCGAATGAGACGCCTAGCGTGTATGTACGAGATGAATTCAGTGGATCTAGGTGTTAGATTCTCTTTCACCTCTATAGACTTTCCCTCTCCAGACTTTAGTTGAATCGTTCATCGTCGGCAATCGATAATTGCTTGGTGTTGAGAGTTAACCATGCAAGGATAGGCAGCGGAATATAAAAATTTTAACATCCTAACATGATTATCTTGCCCAGAATCACGTACTAAAACTTATAGTAGTAAGAAATTTGTACCTTTCTCCGTAAACGGTAAAATGAAGAAGTCGTAGGAAGAGCGTTGAAAGTGCAAACGTAACCGTTCAAGCGTCCGGTCTCCAACTTTGACACACGAACAACGCCGGAGTCTACCACAATCTTTATGCTAGTAAAGATTATAGTAGTATAAAATATAAAGTTTAAAATTGGGATAATAATAATCTTGTATATTTCTATAGAAAATATTTCTAATAATATTTAGAAAATATTATAGATATTTTCTATACACAAAATGATATTAATGGAACACTAAAAATAGTATTTCTCTCTCTAAGATGGTATATCAAAAACCACTCAAAAAACAATTCTCACATTGTTTTAAAAGTGGCGTGTGATATTTTAAGGAGAAAAAGATGGTGAATATGACTTTGTCATTAACTAAATGACAAAAATAATTAGCTCCACTAATTAAGCAATCAATGTATAGTTTGATTCTCTAAATCTACACTTTGGCCGGAAAAAAAATTGAGAAAGTGAGAAGGATTTTCAAAATTCTTCTCCACTTAAATGTTCAAAGTGTATTTTATTTGACACCAAAAATTAATATAAAATTAATTTTAAATCAAATAAAAATACCAATATCATTTTAAACAAGTATACAAGTATACTTTAAATAGTTTATGTCAAAATAATTATTTTCATAATTAAAATGACAAATCAAAATAAAATATTCAATATACAATATATATATATATATATATATATATATATATATATACTTCGGTATTTATATATAATATATATATATATAACCGAATATTTATATATATTATTATATTCCAAAATATTTTATTTTACTATTTTACAAATATACAAATTACTTATTATCCCATTGTTTAATCCTACTCCTTAAATTGTCCAAAGTGTGTGACCCGTATAGGCACTTATAAAGCTAGCCACAGTATTGGCTCTGCACCAATACTATAAGCAATAAGCGGTATCTAGCAACACATTATTGCCCCCAGATTATAAGTTAAGACGTTTGCACCGTCAAAACCTTTCCACGACTCAAACTCCGGGTAACTGTATCCCTTTGTCTCAATGTCTAGACTTAATGCAAGGGATTAAAAAAAAAATCCAGCTTGTATCCATTAAGTCATTCACTGATTTATCAAGCTTGACT
Source organism: Cuscuta australis (assembly GCA_003260385.1). Lineage (NCBI taxonomy): Eukaryota > Viridiplantae > Streptophyta > Magnoliopsida > Solanales > Convolvulaceae > Cuscuta > Cuscuta australis. The sequence goes on along the minus strand of NQVE01000117.1, from coordinate 1,611,074 downwards.
AATAGGAACAGACGTCATAAAAACATCTCAGCATGGTCATGCAATTTCCTCAATCATAACTTATCAGTGGGCCCCATAAGACATTAATCTCTTTTAAAAGAGTAGTGACAAATCCTATGTACGTAATCTACGTTTCTGAATACGCGCTGCGGCATACCCAAAACAAAGCCTGTATACCATCCTTATTTCATATGGCTTAGGACAATGCATCAAAGCATGCGGGTTCACATATGCAGAAAACGTAATACTTCAAGTCAAAGGATAGTTACACCCGTGGTCGCGCTAAAGATGCTTAGAGCATGAACTTAAAGTTCAGGCAACATCTTTAGGATGGGCCAGTCCGGCATCCTATTATCTCTAGATAATATCTGCCCATGTGCGGATGCGAACACATCGTCATTGACTATGAGACTAAGTCAAACATCCAACACACACTAGTCTCACATGCATTAACGATATCCCACTCTCGTTAATACTCGACTATGGACATTTAGATAAATATTTATTTCAAGATGTTAGTCTCATCAGCAGAATAACACTATCCGATAAACATCTTTAAATATATATATCTAGGAATATAATATTTGTTTACATTAGCATGAGATGTGTAAACATATTATATCTGCCTATAGAGGATAGAATAATGATAAACAGTTGGCCATCAGGGCACAACTCCAACAATCTCCCACTTGCACTATGGCCAATCTGGCATCGGTCGAATGCCCATGGACCTAGTGTGACCCTCATGCTTTAGCTTTCCTAAAGGCTTGGTCAAGGGATCGGCTATGTTGTCGTCAGTATCTACTTTGCAAATCATCACATCTCCTCTATCTACGATTTCTCGTATGATGTGATAGCGTCGTACAATGTGTTTGGTTTTCTGGTGAGATCGCGGTTCCTTTGCCTGTGCAATGGCCCCAGTGTTGTCGCAAAACAACGAGATAGGGTCATTAATACTAGGAACCACTCCAAGTTCAGTAATGAACTTCTTGATCCAAACAGCTTCTTTTGCTGCCTCGGCGGCAGCTATGTACTCAGCCTCTGTAGTCGAATCGGCGGTTGTATCCTTCTTAAAGCTCTTCCAACTAAAAACTCCACCATTCAGGCAAAACAAATATCCTGCTTGTGATTTTGAATCGTCTCTGTCGGTTTGGAAGCTAGCATCAGTGTAACCGACCACCTTTAGCTCTTCTTCACCACCGTATACCAGGAATGCATCCTTAGTATTGCGAAGATACTTGAGGATGTTCTTGACCGCTGTCCAGTGTGCTTCTCCTGGACTTCCCTGGTATCTGCTGGTCACGCTTAAAGCGAATGAGACATCAGGTCTAGTACATATCATGGCGTACATGATGGATCCAATCGCAGAGGCGTATGGAACCTTCATCATGAGTTCCTTTTGCTCGGGAGTAGAAGGACTCTGGCTCTTGGAAAGAACCGTGCCAGGTGTCATAGGTAAATATCCTTTGAGTTAGACATGCTAAATCGATCAAGGATTTTATCTATATATGTACTTTGATTTAGACCTATTAACTTTCTTGATCTATCTCGGTAGATTCTTATGCCAAGGACATAACTAGCATCCCCTAAGTCTTTCATGAAGAAGTTCTCGCTCAACCACGTCTTTACAGAAGTGAGAGCGGGAATATCGTTACCCATTAACAATATGTCATCGACATATAAGATTAGGAATACTATTACACTCCCACTGACCTTCTTGTATACACAAGATTCGTCAGAGTTCTTCTTGAAACCAAAACTGGAAATGGTTTCGTCGAAACGTATGTACCAACTCCGAGATGCTTGTTTCAATCTGTAGATTGAACGTTGTAGCTTACAAACTTTGGCAGACTGACCAGCAATTTGAAAACCGTCAGGCTGTGTCATAAAAACATCCTCTTTGAGGTTCCCGTTAAGGAAAGCCGTCTTGACGTCCATCTGCCAAATTTCATAATCGTAATAGGCTGCAATCGCAAGCATTATCCGAATGGATTTCAGCATAACAACTGGAGAAAAAGTTTCATCATAGTCAATTCCGTGGATTTGTCTATAACCTTTTGCTACCAATCTAGCTTTGAAGGTATGAACCTTCCCGTCTACGTCTGTCTTCTTTTTAAAGACCCACTTGCATCCAATGGGTTTTACCCCTTCGGGCGCATCAACCAAGGTCCAGACTTGGTTTGTGTACATAGACTCCATTTCAGATTTCTATTCGGTTTCGTAAAAAAATACAGTTTTTATTGCCACAGTTGTCAATAATTTGTTTAGACTACTATTTCTTAACAGAAGTCTGGTTTCCTAGTGTATAACTGTTTTTAAACTTATAAGAAATAGTATTGTATTACAAGTAGTGTGTGTCACACTATTTTTTTCACAGTTATCTATAATAAGTAAAGAAAACTGTTTTTAAGAGAATTGTGCATATCAAGCCTAGAACTATTTTAAAAGTTAAGAATACTTGTTTTAAATAGTAGCCTAGCTCTTAAGCCTAAAACTATTTTAAAAGTTTGGAGATACGGTAATCTTTTACAATGAAAATGTATACGCTCTCTAACTTTACATTCATACTTTCACGCAAAATTTATACAACAATCAAATAACCGTTGTTCCAATTCAAACAATTATACGGACATGAAAAAATAAACACTTCCATTGAGAGAAAAGAAAAAGTATATGGACAACACACAAAGAGAATTGGATGGGAACTTGGCGTCCTGGGTTTGGCATGGCAGCATCACCATAACCATCCACAATAGATTCATTGCATCACCTTTCAAAGCCTTCTTTTTCTTCTTTTCTTTATTACCCCCTGCTAGTTGGTTGTATGACTTGAAGTGGTGGCTTGAGCTACTTGATTTGGCATGGCAGTAGCACTACCAGGGGCCTTTTGGCCATCTCTATTTTTGAGTCCCCAACAAAACAGCAAAAATGAATAGTAACACGAACAGTGTAAAGAAACTAAAGCATGGCTTTCCAAAGCATGCACAGCAAACAATTGCAGAAACCAAAGCATCACAGCAAACAAAATGGATCAAAGCATGATAGCAAACAAAATGGAGCTGTCTTGGTCACTGCCTGGGCTGTTTTTTGGAGCTGAAGGTTGGTCGGTTTCTTTGGTCCCAATTGCTGCAGCTGTCTTGTCCCCCTATCTTCATGCCCCTGTCCGGACTATAGCTTTCCAAAGCATCACAGCAAACAATTCCAACACACACAAAACCAACCTCAAACCAATACAAGTCAAGCACTCCAAACCCACCCAACCCCCCCCCCCCCCCCCAAGAGTTCAACTCAGTCACTCAAAAACTACTGCCCAAACAATCAAACAACCGTTGTTTTAAAGATTTATATGGACATGAAAAAATAAAGACTTCCATTCAAACGAAATAATTTGTACATGGACAGGCTGGGTACTGTCCCGCTACACACCAAGGGAATTGTGAACCCATACAATCCATCAATCTCACATCATAAAACAAAAAAACAATTAGAAGATGGCGAGATGCAAATAGAATGTATGCAAGGTTTACTGAGGAATGGAGTGCGATAACCAGAGAACAACTTTTTTGCTCAAGAAACTGCTTTGGTGCTGCAATTTTTCATGCGAATGCCTCCAAAACATGATCTGTTATAGGTCAAAAGTTGTTTCTTTTTAATAGTGGTAAGTTGAAATTAAGGCAATGACCAACAAGCATCCAAGAAATAGTACATATCCTTGAAGTTATGAAATGACTCACCAACATGGATATCCCTCAAGCTTCATCCTTCAAGCATTACGTTAATATCCTTGAAGCAGGATCATCCTTCAATCATCCATTCTAAAAGTAATCATGCACACCTTAGAGTAGAAACCAAAATGGAAAAACACACCAACAAAACTTCACAATACAAACCTTGGGAAAAGCCTCCAAGTGAACAGCATTATTGTTATACCCAAAAAGCAAAAAAAACTATGGCCCAACGTATCCATCAGGAGGACACAACTTAAGACACAGCAACATCAATATACAGGAGGACAAGCACCCTTAGCAGATCGACATGAACTGCACTTCATGAAAACCAACAAACTAAACCTTGACAGTACAACATTTAATATAATAAAACAAAGAATAAAACCCAAAGGGCAGCCATAAACCCAAAAATGTAGGAAAACACAAAAGTTGGTTTTAGCTGGAAGTATAAATCAATTGCTTGAAACACAAGGCCCTCACCATTCCAAAACAGCTGGTATGATTCCACACAGAAAGCAAAACGCAATACAGAGTGACATAAGACACAGTACCAGCGATATCGATATGCACGGGGCTATACTAGGACTCTCCAAGAGACATGAAGTGCAGATCATGACAAAAAACTGCACCCAACATCCACCTAAAATACACCCTCTGGCAGAGCAAAAAACAAAAATTGGCCCACTTAACGGTTAACAAAACTTATGCCAACACAATCCATTCATCTTCTTCTCGCATGTAATTACTTCTATCTTCATTTATTGCGTGGTTGGGTGGTAACAATCTCACATCCAACTCCTCCTCGAGTTCTAATTCAACAGACCCCTCACTATCTTCATCAATGTCCACATAGTTTTTCTCAGGTAATCTTAGGACAACTGACCATAGTTTCTCAAGAGGATCATCAATGTAACACACTTGCATGACATGTTTCCCCAACACAAATGGGTCATTCTGAAAACCTAATTTGTTCAAATTAACCACAGTGTATCCCAAATCATCTACCTTAACCCCTCTATTCATATCTACCCATTTACAACGAAAGATGGGAACCCTAAAATGGTTGTAGTCTAACTCCCAAATTTCTACGATAACACCGTAAAATGTGTGTGTACCATGCTGGATGTTTTTATCCTTACCAACTACGAGCATTGTTTGAGCTTCTACACAAACACCACTACACTGAACTTGACGCATATCATCACGTTCTTTGGTGCTGTAGGTCACACCATTGATTTTATACCCACTGAAAGTGGGTACATCCTTGTTAGGCCCTTCTGCAATCCACATTAGTTCCGTTGATACCGTATTATTCTCCACAAGCAAGTCTGTTGAAATCTGTCCAAACGAAGTACCACAAGTACAATAACTTCAAATTTTGCTATTTTATTCTAGAATCTGCACAAATACTATATGATGACAGATTAATGTACTTAGTTTTCTACGAAACCAGCCCGGGAAAGTTTCGTTTTGCTTGTTCTTGAGCCACACCTCATCATTAGAACGTTGTGGATACGTTTTCACCAAAGCATCCATATGTTCACTAAAACAATTTTATTCTTTAATAATATTATAAAGGAGAATGAAAGCGAAGTAACTGTCAAAATTTAAAAAAAATACTTACATAAAGTATGGTTGGACATCATCACAGTTTTCGAGGAAACACAAATGTGCTAGGTGCAAGTAATTATTGGTCGGTGTGATCATCGTCGCACCAGACAGGGGTCTAGATTGTGCACCCTGGAAACGTTTTGGCAATCCTACTGTACAATCTTCAGAACTCACTAAACACTCAATTGCCTCCTCTGCAATATACGCTTCGGCAATTGAACCTTCAGGATAAGCACGATTGCGTACATATCCCTTGAATATCTTCATTTCTCTTTCGAAAGGATACATCCAACGTAGCCAAACTGGCCCACAAAGCTCGACTTCTCTCACAAGATGAATTGATAGATGGACCATTATATCAAAGAAAGAAGGAGGGAAATGTTTTTCAAGCAAACATAAAGTCTCTACCAACTGGGATTGCATTTTTTCCAATTTATCGACCTCAATGACTTTACTACAAATTGCCTTGAAGAAGAGGCAAAACCTAATAATAGTGGACCGCACATCTTTTTGTAACACCGATCGTATTGCAATGGGGAGCAAGTGATGCAACATTGTATGACAATCATGAGACTTCATCCCGACAACTTGAAGATTTTCCATCGATATTAGACTCTTGACGTTAGAGCAAAAACCTTCAGGTAACTTCATGCCAATCAAAGATGAGCAAACTATCTTTTTTTCTTTGTGCAATAAGTTACAAGATGCCATTGGTAACTTCTCATTTTTTCCGGGATTTTTGGGCATCAACTCCGTTCTAATACCCATTTCAGCCATATCGATACGCACAGATTCCCTGTCTTTTGTCTTCCCTGGTATATTAAGCAACGTTCCAATTAATGCCTCACATATATTTTTCTCAATATGCATTACGTCGAGAACATGCCTTACTGGCAGAAATTTCCAATATTCCAGTTTAAAAAAAATAGACATCTTCTTCCAAGTAGGTCGGATGTCTCCTTTTTTTAGACGAGGATGTGGTTGTGTCTTCCCGTAGACATGGTCACTTAACGATTGCACATGTAAATATACCTCTTCCCCGGTCAATGGGATAGGAGCTGCATTCTTTACCACTGTGTTATCAAAGGCTGCTTTCTGCCTTCGATATGGATGTTGTCGTGGCAACCACCTGCGATGCTTCATAACCACCATCTTACGGTAATTATGCAACCTGATAGCATTTGTTTTATCACCACAAACAACACATGAATTATAGCCTTTTACAACATTGCCTGAGAAATTACCCAATGCAGGATAATCACTAATTGTCCACAACAAAACTGCCCGCAATGTGAAGAACTCTTTTCTGTACGCATCATAGACTTGAACACCAATCCACAACCTTTGAAGGTCTTTAACTACCATCTGAAGATAGACATCAATGTTGTTTCCGGGCTGATTTGGTCCTGATATCAACATGCTTAAGGTTATATACTTTCTCTTCATACACAACCAAGGTGGTAAGTTGTAAATTGATATTAAAACTGGCCAGCATGAGTACGTTGTAGAAACTCCACGGAATGGATTGAATCCATCAGTTGATAAAGCTAACCGAAGGTTCCTAGTGTTAGAAGCAAATTCAGGCCACCGGCTGTCAACATCCTTCCATGTTTTCGAGTCTGCGGGGTGTCTAATCTTGCCATCCTTTTGTCGTTCGCTGTCATGCCAAGTCATATCCTTTGCAATTTGTGGTGTATTAAAGAAATTCCTCAACCTCGGAAGTAAAGGAAAATACCACAAAACCTTAGCGGGTACCCCTTCCAATTCTTTGCCCTTTCTATTCAACTTCCATCTAGAGATCCCACATATGCGACATGTTGTACTATCTTCATCTCTCTCGCCATTATACAGAAGACAATCATTTGGGCATGCATGTATTTTTTGATACTCCATACCTAAAGCACATAAGGTCTTCTTTGCTTCACCAAATGACGAAGGCAGGCAGTTGCCCTTTGGGAGAAATGTACCCAGCAAAAGCAGAATTTCAGAGAAGCATGAATAAGAAATCCCATGCTTTGCCTTCAAGTTATATAGCTTCACTAGTGCCTTCAGCTTAGTGTAGGTCTTGCATCCCGGGTAAAGGGGTTCAGAATCCCCTTGGACATGGTTCATGAAATCAGAGTATTCAAAAGACCTGTCATCACCATCTTCTTCGCTGTTTTCTTCTGTTCCATCGTCAAATGAGTCATGAACACGTTTATTGTGTGGGTGAGGGGGTTCATCATCTGGATTTAGCTCTTCGTGCCATATCCAACATGTATATGATTCATCAATACCATGTTGGAAAAGATGTGCCCTAACTGTTTGTGTGTTCCAGGATTTTGTGTGGACACACTTTAGACATGGACAACTAATTTTTTGTCCCTCAAATCTGTTTTCACTTGCAGACCTTAACAATTCATCCACTCCTAGTTCATACTCTCTGCTTCTTCTATCGGATTTCATCCACGATTTATCCATACGTAATTGAGATAAGAATGGTGACTTACCAGACTCTTGTCATGAAGGGTTACTAGCAGAGTATTGCTCCATCGCCGAAAATACCGCAGTGATGAAGAAACAGCTAGACCTCAACTGTGGCTGAAATTACTCGCCACCGGCCATGTCTGAACATAAGAGCTCGATTTCACCCTTGGCATAATTTCATCCCAGCGCGATCCTAATTTGGGTTTTCACTGTACTCGCTATACCGCAGGTCCCAAGGAAAGTGGAAAAGGAGATTGACTTCACCTTTTCTTTTTCACTGCTATACTTCACCTAATTTTTTTGATGAGATGAAAAGTACAAATCACTACCAAATTTTACTAAATGTACACTAAAAAAACAAATGATAGATTCACATGCTAAAATGACTTATAAACTTCTATTAATTATACTCCGTATATAACTAAAGTTTACACAAAAAGTCATATACAAAAAAAATTATGCAAAAAGTGTTGACTACCAAAAAAATTAATACTAAGTATTTCATTGAAAATTCAGTGTTAAACATAATTTAATTGTTTTAAACAAATTTTATACGTTGATCTGTTAATTTGAAAATTTTGCATACGTTAGATCATTCAAGTAGTCGGTCGAGTTGGTTAAACTCGGGTTCGAGTTGAATTGTCATCCTTAATAAGCCACAATAAGGGAATACCTTGAAACATTTTTTAAAATAATAGATAAATCCCAAGACGTATAATAACATACCAAAAGAAACATCTTAATCTAATACGGAGTAACATTTTGTTCCAAACTTCCCTCCGAAAACATATAATAACATACCAAAAGAAACATCTTAATCTAATACGGAGTAACATTTTGTTCCAAACTTCCCTCCGAAAACATATAATAACATACCAAAAGAAACATCTTAATCTAATACGGAGTAACATTTTGTTCCAAACTTCCCTCCGAAAACATATAGTAACATACCAAAAAAACATTTCGGTTTTAATTGGCCACACAAAAAACCATACAAAAACATCCCATTACAAACACCCTCAACCATTTTAAGTCATTTGGAATGCAGGCAGTCTTCATTGGTTTACACCTTCTTCTTCTTTTTATGTGTACTGCAGCAACCACTCACTTTCTGCTTTTTCCTTTTGTTCTTCTTGCTGCCTTCACCCATGGCAGCATTACTCCTTAGACAACAAACGAATTGAAACAAAAAAACATTTATGTCAGGAGTTGCTCTTGTATTTAGGAGAGACACCATGGACTTGCTGGTTAAGATAGTTGTCATGTTTGTTAATTTGGTGAGATTATTCAACAGACATTTAAGCCAGTTCACTGAAAATCAACTAAAAATCATCCAGTTCAACTAATAATCAGCCAGTTCAACTACAAAACAGCACAATGCACTTTTAGAAGTGAACACTGATACGGTATTCCCAGCAGGTTAAAGTATAACACACATGTATCAATGAAGTAGAAATTTCATAAATTACAAATGGAATTCGATAATCTTATGAATTGGATGTGAAATGACATACTTGGAATTGATGATCTCTGAAACCGAAGAGTTCACATCTGAAGTGGGTAGCATGAACTTCATCAAATCTGTCTTCGGATCCCAAGGTTTGTAGATCCCCGGAGAAGTCTCCATTGCGAGTATCTCATACCTCTGGCCATCTGGATTTAGCATCAACATCGTCTTCTTAGTCCCAGCAATGATTATGACATCGTCCTCTTCATGGTAATAGATGATTTCAGTCTCCTTTGAATCGACCACACCATCGTCGTCCTTTAATTCGTTCTCAGATACATGGCCGCCAACAACAGATTCGGATGAGAGGGCCATGGGAATTGAGAGAATGAGGGGAAGGGAGATGAGTGGACGGCTTGTAACGCCCCAAAATATGGTCTAAAAGTTATATTATTTTATAACAAAAGTATTTTAGAAACAATATTTTGACTCAACAAAGCATTATTTCTATGTTTGACCAAAAATGAATGAATTTTTAGAGTCAATAATTTTTGTTAAGATTGACTTTTATGGATAGGTCTTGAAGAGGCGAAACCAACGGTATATTTTATGAATACATCTGATGTACAGAAGTTCAGTTATGACATTTTAAATATGTAATTTGTATAAAAATGAGAAAAAGTCAAAGATGTGAACTTTTGTAAAATGATGTATTGAAATAAGTATTTATATTTAATAATATTGATTGAATATGAGACTAATTTTAATTACATATCAATTAATTCAATTTTGACTCTGTCAAAGTCAACACCCAAAAATATGCTGTCAGAAAAAGTATTTCAAATAAATATAAAAATTATATCATTAAATAGAGTTTGACTGTCTCATCGCAACGGTGTAAACGGATTTCAATTTGGATAAAGTTGGACCAAAAAGTGTACCCCAATTGAAGTAATTTAATCAAACTAAACTGGAAGGAATTAAATAGCAGCCGCCTCCTCCACTCACGGCAATCAAACGTAGGAAATCACAGGCTTCAAACTTCAAACGTAACTCCCTCTCCCAGGCCTATATATAGAGCCATACATTCTTCATCATTTTCACACCAAAATTATCCCATTAGTTAGAGGAGAGTTCAGAGAGTCGAGAGAAGCTGTCCGGAGAGCTTCCCGTCGCCGGAGCAAGCGGTGGTGTTCGCCGGAAGTTTCGCCGTTTTTCCGCCGGAATCATGTTTCACTTCAATGTAAGCCCGTAGATATATCTAGTGACTAGAATGTTCGTATAGATCGTTTCTACGTTCATAAATGGTCGTTTGGTTGAGTTTTGTGTTTGACATATGTGAAGAACCAAGAATCATAAACCTTGAATTTGTTGTTAAAATTTCGAATTGATGCCTCTAAAATGATCTACGAACCTTGGAGAACATTTCTATATAGTTTAATTGAAGTTTGGTGACCAAAAATGGAACTTGAGAAAAATGGGTTAGAGGTTGAAGATGATGAATAGTAATCCCTTCATCTTCCTGCACTTTCCAACGGAACGGACGACCGTTCAAACCCAACGGTCGACCGTTACGAACATTTTTAAGTCCAAAAATGCTATTTTTGAAGCTATAAAAGCCTAATTTTCTATACCAATTAATTATGATCAATATAAAAATAATTGTTAAAAATAAAAATGATGTTTTGACAAATAAAATTTCATGTGATAAAATAAAAATGATGTTTTGACAAATAAAATTTTATGTGATGTATGACGGTAAGCTAAGGTGTTAACACTCGATGCTAGGCCGCTATTGTTATTTGATATTGTGATGATTATTATTGATGTTGTTTATGATTAGACTTTGATGAATATTATTATTAAAATAATAATTACGAATGATTAAATCATGTTTAGAAAAATGAATATATTGATGATTATAAAAATGATTTGTATTGTTAAGGATATCTAGAAGAACTCTAAGATATACCCACTTGGAAAATTGATGATAATTATTAAGGATATCTAGAAGAACTCTAAGATATACCTCCTTGACCAATTTATAATTCGGGGTTAAAACGTACGTACGGGATCCAGACCGGATATCACCCACCCGACAGATCACTGTTCGGTTGGTACGTAATCCACGTGACTCATAGGGTGGATTATCGATTCTTGTGTTCTGCATTAAACTATTTATAGTTTAAGGGCCAGGTTAGAAATATTGCCTTAGACTAGGAATAGCTAAGAGCTTGTATAAAAATGAATTGGCCTTAGATTAAGAATAATTTAAGAGCACTGATGAAATATTTTGAATATTGAATATATCATGAAATGACTTAAAATAAAATATTATGAATATTATGAATAATATAAGCTTGAAATATGTATTGTGTGCATGATATCAAATGGTTAATTATGAATTGAGATTCAATTTATATGGATGTTCGATGCATTAGATATGCTTACTCAGCTTCAACGCTGAGCGTGTAGTATGTTTTATTTGCTACACGCAGGTAAACAAAAAGAGTGATGTGATGGAATCCTGGCGGCAGACGGAGCGAGATGGTCAAAATGGATGTGTAAAATGAATTAAAGTTTAAAAAGACATAATATTATTATGTTTTGTAATTGTTATTTATTCAGCTTCCGCAACATTAACTACTCTGTTATTATTCTGAATACTTTATTATGAAATAAAGTTTTAAAAATGCTTGAAACCTTTTGAATGTTTACAAATACCAAGTTTATACTTTAGTCCGAAAGGGGCTGCAGACCTGGACGGATTGAGGTGTTACACGGCTTTTTTCTTGAGTCTGCAGCGATATCGGATAAGGAGTGGAAGGGAGATGAGTGGCTCTAGTTTGTTCAATTCATGATAAAAGTCACTGATTTTATTAGGTGGTGGATGGGGTAGATGAGTGGTTATCATGTCCAAATTGAATGTTGTTATTAAAGTAGGATAAAGTTATTAAATTTGTATCCCAAAGTTTTTGTACCTCACTTGTACACCGTAGATTTGCACTAACATTTTGAGTTGGTGTAAAAATATTTTTTTAAAACACCAACACTTTGTGCACGTGTAAATTTTTGTTAACGCACTAACATATGTGTCAATATAAACTATCAAAATATTTTTGTATAACTATTTTAGATGAACAGTTACAAAAGTCAAAAGTGGACAAAATGAGTGGGACGGAGGTAGTATAATATTTGGTGTAAGTATAGCGTAGTCCATTAAAGTATTATTATTACTCAATATAAAAGTAACATGTATTCAGGTACATGTACTGTTACATATACCGATAATTAACAATATCAAACGTACTGTTACATATAAAAATAACCCGGTTTATGTCTGAGATGTTACCAAGATAACCAAACCCCCTTTCTTTTAGATGTACCGACAACCGGTCTAGCTAACTCAATCTTGAGTCGTTCACGGATACTTAACAATATCAAATGTACTGTTACATATAACGATAACTCGGTTTCTGTTTGAGATAGATGCATGTGTTAACAAGGTAACCAAACTCTTCAACTGTTACATGTACTAGCAAACTAACTCAATCTTGACTCCTTCAAGGATAATTACGAATATCAAACATACTAAGAGTTGTTGTTGTTGGAAGAACTGTTACATATAACGATAACTCGGTTTCTGGAAGAACTAGAAGAAACTGGAAAAACTGGAAGGAATATATATTATTATTGTTGTTGTTGTTGTTGGTGGTGGTGGTGGTGGTAGCGGTGGTGTTAAGAGTTCAAGTCCTAATTACTGTTACATATAACGATAACTCGGTTTCTGGAAGAACTGGAAGAAACTGGAAGAAATTGGAAGAAACTGAAAGGAATATATATTATTATTATTGTTGTTGTTATTGTTGTTGGTGGTGGTGGTGGTGGTAGCGGTGGTGTTAAGAGTTCAAGTCCTAAAGAACAGGCCCTTAATCTTTAATTTAAGAATAACACAAAGTAATATTTTGGTTTTCACAATTCATCCACTGCTCTCGCTGTCCGTAATAACACTGTATAATATCCTTGATCTCCGTTCTTTTTAATAATTTTATGTGAAAATTGGTATAGAGTATCAGAAGACTATATAAAAACATATACATAACTAGATATGACACAAATTTATTATTTTATCAAATAAATAACAAACATTATTCAACAAAATCGTTTGAGTTTGAAAAAGAGTAAATTGAACAAGGAGTTCATTTCTAAAACTAAAAACTTTACATTTTTTTACTACTCTATCCGTCCCGAAATATTCTTCCCATTTTATTTTTTGGTCCGTCTGAAAATATTCTTCCCGTTTTCTTTTTTAGTATACTTTTAAAGATAAAATACAATAATACCTTTTATTTCGGAAAGTATGTGTATTTTTTAAAATTTTACGTTTTTTTACTATTCCTTAATAAGCGTGACAAATCAACACGGGAAAAATATTTCCGGACGAAAGGAGTATTTTTTAAAAAACTTGTCAAATCTACTATGTACATGTGAAAAAAAAAAATTCTTTTTTATAGAGAACATTCTTTTTAAAACTTTTAAAATTTTTGCCAAAATATTGGCCAAATTCTAGTAATATAACTTGTACGTGGCAAAATTTTGGCAAAGAACTTTTAAAATTTTCGCCAAATTCTACTACGGAGTATTTCCCAGCAATACTCCCTCTAAAATTTTGGCCAAAATATTTCAAAAATTTCACGGACCCTCCAAAAACCGATTCACACCTCATTCAATCAATTCATCCGCTCTACTCTGAACTTCAAACCCTACCTCCCGTCGCCTCCTCACTCAACCTTCTTCTCCGATTCACTTCCCTCTGCTATACTGGAGCCATAACCTACGGTCTTTGCCGATATTGGAGCTGAAAACCCTAAAATAAGGTAAGTCGTACACCTATAATCTGGTATTCCCTCCAACGATAGTCACCAAATTTGTTTGGATCTTTTTTGTCGAATTCTTCTTGGCCTCTTCTTTGCATGCGTCTACCTCGCTGCTCAGATCCCCCCAAAGAGGTCAGGGTTACATTTCTGAATCCATTGAAGTCACAATTCATTGGTTTGTTGTTATTCTTTTTAATTTACTATCTGTAAAGGCTTGCTTCCAGAAAGGGTTGAACCAGAAAGCGTTCAACCAATTCCTTAATTCGTTGAATGTGACCTGAGAGCAGCAAAAATGAACAATTTTTTTTCTAAAGTCAACTCAATACTCCTTCCATCCTTTTTTAAATATATTTAAAAAAATATTAATCTTAATACGTTTTTTTATCACAATATTTTGGTACAGACCTTTGTTGCTTGTGTAATGCTTGACATCAAATTTACTTTACTGTTTTAGTGTCCCTTATCACAAACTGTACTCCTGAAAATTCACCTAAATAAATGAATGTGATAACCCACCTACAAATTGAGGCAGAACCCAATTTTTCATTATGCGCAGCATTTATTCGATATATACCTTATTTTAGACTGAAATGTTTGATCTTCACACACTTTCAGAATATGGCCAGCACTAAACAGAATGCGCAGGCTGGAGGTGCAATCCAAAAACCAATTCTCCGATCCTCTCCAAGGCACAAGAAACCTGAAGGTCTTTCAGACCGTAATGAACTGCAATGTCATAGTTCCCCAAAACCCGAGCTCCGAAAATCTCCCAGGCTTAAAAGAAAAGATCGGCCGAGCACTTTGACAGTGGTGCAGGCATTGAGTGGCTCAAGGTCAAAGAATGTGCAAAGCCATTCTACTCCCTTGCCCGTCACCCCAAAGCCAAAGCCTATATCTGACAATGTACAAAAACAGATCAAGGAGAAGAGAAAGCGGGAAGAAGTCGAAAGTGAAAGTGTCGACAAGCCTTCTGGGGGTGGGTTGAAACTCCGAAAATGTGGATGTGTTTCAATGCACCGCGTTGTGAAACGTAAGATAAATGGACAAAAACTAACGGTTTTGTTTAATGATAAGGGACAACCGTATGGCGTGGCTGCTGCAGAGATGCAATCTTATATTGGAGTATTGGCAAGGACAAAAGCTCCAATATGGTTTGACACTTAGAGGCAAGTTCCGGTAACCATCAAGAACAAGATTTGGAAATCTGTCACGGTAAATATAACCATACTAACACTTGACTAGTGCTTACAAAATAAATAACTTGATCATTAATTATATACCTGTGTTTTCCAACTGACTTAGTCTAGTAAATTCCAACCATGTTTATGCATATAGTTGGGGTTCGACCTACCCTTTTCTGCACAAAAACTTGTGCTGCAGTCGGCGAATTTGAAGTGGAAACAATTCAAGAGTACCCTGACATGTAAATATATTCTCCCCTTTCGAGATGAACCTGAGAGGCTGAGGACTCCACCAGAGGACTTCTCTTTCTTGGAGAAGAATCATTGGGATATTTTTGTTGCTGATCGTCTAAGCCCTGAGTTCTTGGTAAGACTATGTTTCCATTGTACTTTATTTAAAATACTATCCTTTTTTTTGAATCATTGGGACTTCTCTTTTTGATGAACTGTCCTTTTTTTTTTTGCAGAAAGTCCATGATGAGCATGTGAAGAGAGTTAAGGAAAACAAATATCCTCATCGCTTGTCCCGAAAAGGCTATGCAAACCTGGAACAGGAATGGGTTAGTACTCACTAATATATGCGGTGTTCTGTGTTAGGAGTATTCCTCTTGTACATGTACATTTTGACTATGATACATTACTCACTAAATGAACATGCAGGCAAAAACACACAGTGGAGATGAGTCAGTCATTGATCGATCTGTTACGTGGGTCCTTGCAAGGAAGGACAAAGAAGGAAATTTCAAGAGTGACTCTACAAAACAGAAGGCGGAGGAAATTGTAAGTTTTTAAGTAATTTCTGAAAATGAGTAAGTTCTTGCACATAATGTTGCTGTATGTCTCTAATCCCAGCAGCCCTGTTGATATTCCTTTGATGCTTTAGTCTAATGTTAGAATTTTGAGTTCTATATATACCACGTCTGTTTTATTGATAGAATTCCGGTTCCTTTTCAGGAGTTCTTAAGGGAACAAGTATGTTCTGGTGTGCTTACTGAAGAAGGTGATGATGATGTATTGACCAAGGCTCTTGGGAAGCCCGAGCACGGTGGAAGAGTTCGAGGTCAAGGAATGCATGTGAGGAAGGCTGTGTATTTCAATCTCCCGCGTTCAAAGAAGCAGAAGACACAAACAACGGTTGATGAGCAACTGAAGGAGGGTGTGAGACAACTTTTTGCAGAGGAGGTGAATAACATTGTTGCTTCAAGAGATGCTTTTTGGATGGCTGAGATAGAGAAGTTGAAATCAGAGATCTGGAAGAAACAAGGAACTAGTCCCGCTGTCCCTTCCCAAGAGGCTAGCTGCTCACCTAAATTCAGGGAAGGTGGGCAGAATCAACAAGTGCTAAGGAAGAACCTTAATGACTCATTTGATGCAGACCTTGAACCACTTAGAGAGAATAATGACATTGATGATGAGTGTAATCATATACCGTCCGTGGCAATTCCTCATGATGATCATGCAAAGGTGGAGAAGCTTGTGGGAGTTGGAGGACTTAAAGTAGAGAAGAATATAAAAAAAGATGTCTTAGCTGATGTTGATTTTGGGGAGAGCCAAATGGCACAGCTTGCTGTTGGTTCTGTGGACAATATTGTTGCACATGCAAAGGTGTATGGATTCTCCCGGATGGATGACCTCACCCTACATGGTGAAAAACTGGGTGAAGAATATGCAAAGGTATCCATTACAGAAGCAATGAAAGGTTTGCATGATCAAGTTATTAATATTTTGAATGTATTAGCTAATGATGAAATGCACACATTTTAGAAGTACTCATGTTTTTAATCTTTGATATTTGCCAGATGTTGGCATTCCAGTCCCAATCCCCGGTGAAGTACTTACTGTTGAACAAGCCAAAGGAACTTTTGTAGCATGGCCTAAGGAGCTGATAGTCTTGGATGTGCTTCCTAAAGCAAAGGTTATTATATCTCTACTATTATGTCTACTTGATTCTTTTAGATAATATATTTACCCACGTGCACATTTTTTGTAGAGCAATTTAAAAACTATCAAAAAGAAAAAGGCCCCTAAAAGATTGAAAAAGGCACATGTTCAAGACGATGAGGAATGTGGCCAAGAGTTCCAAGTAGAATTTGGTGCTGAGTATCCACTGCAGTTGAAACGGCTATGGTTGTGGGCTAAGGAAGCATTGTCTGATGATAGAGCACATACTTTTGTCCTTAATAAAGATGCCTTTGGGGTGGAAAAGAAGTTATCAGTTTTTCTGAGTGATATACATGCTCTGTGCGTTCGTGGCGAGATGGCTGGAAGCATAATTACATTATACATCCAGTAAGAATGTCATCACACAAACATTTTATTTTCATTGTTAAAAGCCTTTTGATATAAAATTCTTATGGACAAGTCACATAACTATCATGTAATTACCCTTGCAGCTGCCTGTATGAGCTTGTGAAAAAAAACAAAATGCTTCAAATGATCTCTTTCGTGGATCCCGGCATGGTAGGGACGCTTGCATGTGGGAACATAGGGCAGAGGTCACGCAAGCTTGCTGATCGCTTTAAGGGGGCCTGTGATGGACAACACTTTCTAATACCGTTCAATGACGTGTAAGTATGTTTAAGTTGTTCATGTCAAGAACTGATGTTCTGAATTGTTTCTTCCTTGTGAACTTTGTCTTCAATTTGCATTTGTAATGCTTTGTTAATACACTTATGTAAATGCGAATTTCTTTAAGTTCGTGAGAATGTCGTAATTCATATATGTTTTTATTTGTAGGAATCATTGGGCTTTGACTGTTGTCAAACCTAATGAAGAGGTAGTGTACTACATGGACCCCCTTAAACGGCGTATAGATAGTCAGGAGTGGACTGAAGTGGTTGATAAGTAAGTAGTGACTCAATGAACAAAAATCTTTGGTATTTGCTATCACTCTTGATTTTAACATTTCTCTATTTATCTTTTTTGGTTTCCTTATAATGCTATAGTTTTGTACAAGAATACCATGAACACACCTATGTTGAAGAAGAAAGTGTCCTGGGAGAACATGGCGGTATTATATGATTCTTATTATTTGGTATGTATTGCAGGTTGAATGAGAACTGTTGTATAACGTACTTTATATTTTTGTTTTTTAGGGCATCCCGATGCAAAAAGGGAGTGTAGACTGTGGCTTGTTTGTAATGCGATACATGAAAGAGATCTGTCAGGATAAGGAGGTTCAATTTGCTTCAAAGGTAATATTGTTGTCTTAAATGTAGTTTTTCTTGTTTCGGATGGTTCACACTTATTGTGTCTTTCTCTTATTCTGGGGATATTTACTGTATTGCATGTTATCATACCATTACCGAATTGCAAAGTTTGAATTGCATGTCGCTTTTATGTGTTCTCTATTAAGTGCTTCTTTGCATCAGTGTATCATTTAGGAGTGTGTTTTTTTTTAGTTTGAATTTCTGGATAAATGCAATTTCTAATACATGCTCTTTACACAGATTTAATTTGAAGCTAATTTAAGATAGCGCTGTACAGAGTTTTTTTTATTTTGTGTATAGTTCTGGTGTTTTTAATCAGGAGAGACTTTAACATTAAGTAGAGCCTCTTATAGTTCACTAATAATGTGTACTACTCAATGCTAGTGAAGGTTTGAGTATTAATTATTGGCCAGTTCTTTAGTGTTAGTCATCACGGATAATGCCTTCATACAAATCAGTTCTTATGTGTTGCATCCTATATTTACTTCATCACTTCTATGATTGGCTTATTAGATATTTGGTTTTTTCCTACGATTTTCAGTGGGCGCGTCGGGGAAATCTGGAATACACCGAGGATGACATCAATCAAACAAAGGTTGAATTTGCGAAGTATTTTATGAGTCATAATGCCATTTGAATGGTTCTACCCCTGGACTTTGGTTGTATGTTTTATTGTGTTAGATTGTTGAATCATGTATTGGGAATTTATATTTCTTTTCTTGATCAGTCGTTCTATTGTATGAATTATTGAACGACCACTGTATTAGAATGCAAAAAACATGGTTATCCACCAAATTCAGTACTCCAAATGGTTGAGGCACAACACCAAATGTCAATAGTTTGAATATCTGCAACACAACGCCATAAAACAGAAGCATCTGATTATGATAGGCAACACAAATAAACGCTTGACTGACAAGCAGCCTTACTACTGTTAATTTGATATTACAAAAATTTTACGGACAACTATATAAACTAGTAGAGATAATACCTGCTAGACATCTGGTACTTGCAATCGTGTAATATGAAACATAATCGTATTCTTAGTTTTAGATATACCACAAAAAAGAACAGTTCTCTAATTCTAATGTTTTCAGTGGTGTTACAAGCAGCTTTCTGATAAGAATTTCGACTACTGTCACAAAATATTGTTTGAATGGGTGGTACGACAACGATCCAAAACAGTATTGTTTATAGATGTTGTACAACTAAAACAAATAGTTGTTTAAGATAAGGCCAAAATAATAGTCTAAACATTATGCATACAACCCAACGTAATAGTTGTTTGAAGGAAATACTTATAGTGGTCTTCCGAGCAGCTGTCTGGTAGCAGATTCAACTACTGTTTGGAAGTATAGTGTCAATGTTTAAAGCACAACGAACATAAACTGGAGTGTTAATAGACGGCATACAACCAAAAAAAAAGTTGTTTAAGGTAAGACCAAAGAAATAGTCTCAACGTTGTACATACAACAGAAGGTAGCAGAGGTTTGATGGAATTACTTATAGTAGTCTTCCGAGCAGCTGTCTAATAGAACATTAGACTACACCTGGAAAACATAGTGTAACCGCATCAATCTCAACTACAATAAACCATTGTCGTAATAGTCTATGTACAACTAATTAAGACAGTTGTTTTTAAGTAGTTGTCTGAACTTCTATATACAACACAATAAAACTGTTGTCTGAGTATATCCAAAATCGTAGACTCAATCGCGAGCAGACAACAAATGTTCAAAGTTGTGTTAAGCTTCAAAACACCGTTGTCAGATTTTGATTTGCACAATTGTTCTAAACCGAGGTCTAACATCCCATCAGACAGCTGCTTGGAAGACTACTGAAAACATCAATTATAGACTACTAAAATAAACAGTTGTCAGCCTCTGTTTTTGACGTAGTGCCATGTCCATGGCTTAGGGGTTCCTGCACTCTCATCAGTCCTCTTCCACCACTCGTAGGCTTCCTTGCGAAGCAGCTGAGACGCTAGTCGGGGATAGTTGCCAATGGGTACGTTAAGATCCTCCAACACTCGAGCAGTCTGCTCGATCCAGTCCCATGCAATTTGGGGTTCACCGATGCGATCCCCAAGGAATAATTCTGCACCGTTATCCCTTAATGTTTTGTAGGTTATCACTCGCGGTGGCGGTGGTGGAGGTGGTTGAAACATTGGTGCGTTGGCTATCTGTTGTAATACATTTTCCAGGAATGTGGGAATCACAAGGTTGGGTTGACCATCAGCGTTCGGGTTATTCCCAACATTTTGTTGATTGATGGGTTCATTTTGGACGGGAGGGGTAAAGCTAGATGCTTCAGTATGAACACTGACGTGTTCATTATTGTTGCCTTGTCCGTGGGCAGATTCTTGACTCATTATACAATAACAGAAATTCCTTTATTAGGATTCTTTTATTCAGTAGTTGAGTTTAAGATAAGAATTGCAAAGGGTTACAACAGTTGATACTATCAATGGATTTGAAACGAACAATAAGATAATTTTCTAAGCGTTTGCGTTCGATTCGTTGGATCGTGTCGAATCTACGGACGGGTCTTCCTTGCCCGACCCACATACACTACTGGCAGAGTCTACGCTGAACGTCTCTTCTGGGTCATCTCGTTCCCATGCAGCCTTGCGGCGCAGATAAATCCTTCGTTTCATTATTCTTGCGAATCGATGTGCACGTTGGTAACGTATCAACGAGTCATAGACATTTCGTTTGTTCTTTCGTCTTTTACCAAGTACGAAAGTGCGACTTGAATCAACACTTGATATCATTTCCGAATTAACAGTTGACATCTATAAAATTTGATACAGTCAATTTCAATACTCATTTTTTTATTACCTTCCTGGAGCAGAGGGATGCGAGAGTCGTGGATTCGATTGACATCATTTTTTTAAGGCCGAAATACATATATAATATGTAAAATATTTTTTTATTGTCCAAGTTTTGATCCGAAGATCGGGTTTAAAACCATTTGCTCCGATACCAAATTGTAACACCCTAATCTGTTTAGGTCTGCAGCCCCTTTCGGACTAAAGTATTGATTTGGTAATCGTGATAATTTAAAACATTTCAAACATTTTTATTTATAAATAATATTCCATACATAATTGTAAAGAAATACGGAGTGTTTAAATAAAATGCGGAGGCGACTTTAAAATATGTCTCATAACAACATAATTATTTATCTCATTCAATAATCTACCACGACTGTCTCGCCCCCTTCTGCTGCCAGGAATCAGCCAATCATTCATTCTTCCTCCCTGCGTGTAACAAATAAAACACACTACACGCTCAGCGGTGAAGCTGAGTAAGCATATCTAAAGCGTCGAACATCCACATAAATTGATTCTCGGTTCACAATCAACCATTTGATATCATGCACACAATATATAATTCAAACATTCATGATATTCTCAATATTTTGTTCTAAGTCATTTGATATTCAATATCTCAACAATGCTCTTAAATTAATCTTAATCTAAGCCTAAATTATTTCATAACAACTCTTAACTATTCCTAGTCCAGTGAACTACCGGGTGGGTGATATCCGTTCTGGATCCCGTACGTACGTTTTAACCCCGAAATATGAATTGGTCAAGGAGGTATATCTTAGAGTTCTTCTAGATATCCTTAATAATCATCATCATTATACAAGTGGGTATATCTTAGAGTTCTTCTAGATATCCTTAACAATATACATCATTTTCATAATCATCATTATATCCATTTTTAATCATGATTTAATCAATAATCATACTAATCAGTAGGTTAATCATTCATAATTGACCACAATAATAGTTCATCATAATGATCATTCAACATAACATTTAATAACAATTAGCGGCCTAGTCCCGAGTGTTAACACCCGAACTTACCGTCATGCATCACATAATGTTTTAATTTTTTAAAAACATCATTTTTGTTGTGAAAAATCATTTTCATAATAATTATAATCAATTGGTATCAAAAATAGGATTTTAGAGCTCAAAAATCGCAATTTCAGACAAATTTTCGGACCAGAGTTTCAGAGGATCGATCCAGCCCTCTGGATCGATCCAACTAGAAGAAAAACTCCCAGAGGATCGATCCAATGAAGGGCATCGATCCACTCTGTGGATTTTCAGCCACTGTTCATTCATCTTCAACCTCGGTCCATTTTTCGGGAAAACCATTTTTAGTCACCGAACTTCAATCAAACTATATAGAGATGTTCTCCAAGGGTCATAGTGTTGTATTTAGGTGCCCTAGTGGCAATCAAATACCTATGTAACTGTACACTTTATCATGAATGAAAGGCCTTGAAGTATGTTTTATATCTCGTGTAACATAACATAGCTTCAGTCCATAGACGATAGCGCTTCAGTAACATAGATGAGGACTACGATGTTCTGATTATGAGACTGTTACTTCTTGACGAAGGCTGTGTCTAGAATATCCCTAGTCGCACTTTATGATAATACGGACGTCATAACGTATCAAGACTAGTACGTACGAGATGAGATAGTTGCGTCTCATAGACTATAGGTATTGTGATATCTTAATCTGTACGTAGGTGCATATTATATTGATAATATGTGACTGGATTGACCCATCTTGAGAATACTGCATGGATCTACAGTAATGTGTTTATCAATATTCTCAAATCGACCTTGCTATAACTATCCTCAGACTTGAAGTTATTACATTCTCTGATATGTGGGGCCGTATGCTTTGATTCATAACTAATGATATCTGAAATACAGGTAGACGTACAGTTATGCGTTGGGTATGCCGCTAAGCATATTTAGAGATGTGAATAACAGATACAGGATCTGTCCCTTCTACTGTATAGAAGTATAATGTCAATGGGCCCACTGAATAGTAGGACTTGGGAAAGTGCATGGCCATGCCCAGATATGTCGCTATCTAGAGACTGATAAATATCTGATCCCTGCCAGTCTACTTGAGATTCAGTAACAGCTGATTTAACTATACAAGGATACACATCCCATGCCTTGTGTTAAATCATGACATTTAGGACAGAAGGATAATAGTTATAGAATGTCTTGTGTCGTAGAAGGTATTGATGAGATGAACGTCTTTTTCATAATCTGGGGATAATAATGTGTTGCTAGATACCGCTTATTATCTATGATATTAATTTTATTAATATCATTGCCAGTGTTATGGATACCTAAAGGGTCACACACTTAGGACTTGTAAGGGAGTAGTATACTATACTAGTGGGAGCAATATTAAATATATAGTTGTGATAATTATATATATATGTATGTATTTCGAAAATACATATGTATTTTAAAATTACATTTTGTTTGTTTCATTTTAATTATATGATAATTATATTTTGACAAAACAAATTTTATTATATATATATATATATGTAGCGCCGAATGTGTGTGTGTATATATATATATATATTATTTTATTTTTCATCATTTTAATTATATGATAATTATTGATGTCAAAAATAAAATATGATATATTTCAAATATGTGATGTACGAAATTTCAAGAGGAAAATCCAAGACCATTTTGATTTTATACATAAAGTATTTTTTAATGTCAAATTAATATATTTGATTATTATTTGATGTAGGGATTCTATTTTGTTTTGTAGCTAAGATATTAAACATTTACACATGGTGTTAAGACATATACATGGACTTATGCTTAACATTAATTTCCTAGCAATTTCCTAAATATACTTTATTATAAAATGAGGTCTTGATTTTGAAAAACACATCTCAAATTTTCGGCCATCCCAATTTTAGAGAGAAGAAAATTATATTTTGTGTTCAAAGTTATTTTTCTAAAGTGTTAGAAATATACACAAAATATTATAAAGAAATATTTATAAGATAAATATTTTACTATATATTTATTACTCCCAAAGTAGTATTATTATAGTTTTTACTATCCTATATTAAACTTGCTAGCATAAGTTTAATCTTGGACTCCGGAGCAAGTTCGTGTGGATACGTTGGAGGGTTCATACGTTTGGCGCTACGTTCATCTCCTCAAAACCATCCCCGACCGTTCCTCCGTTCTCCGTTAAGGTAAATTTCTTACTATAACTAGTAATTTACGTAAGTTGTTCTTGGGTGGAATCGAGTTTTGGACTATAAATTTTTGTTTTCCGCTGCGTTATCCAAGCCTCGTTTCCCAACACATAGATCATATTAGAATTATTAAAACATATTTTTAACATTAAATTCAAGGTTTATGATTCTTGGTTCTTTAAACATGTCAAATACAAAACTCAACCAAATGACCATTTATGAACGTAGAAACAACCTATATGAACATTCTAATCATTAGATATATCTAGGGGCTTACCTTGAAGCGTAAGGGAGGTTTTGAAGATTTTCCGGCGAACCTTCCGGCGACTCTATTTCACTGCTCTGGCGACCTCACACAAAGATGACAGCACCATTGCACTCTACTCTCAGCAAGGAACAATATAGAAGGAAGAATGAGTTGTTTTGGTGATGAAATGAGGGAGTTGGGTTGTCCTTAAATAGCCAAGTGAGGAAGGAAGAAGACATGGGTTGCAGCTTCCGTGATTGAGCGACGATTTGGAATCGGCGTAATTGAACAGGGCGCCGTTTGGTGTGTAGTCCCTGATTGGGACTAATTTTGGTCCCAGTTGGGGTACAGTTTTTGTTCCAACTTTCTCCAAATTGAAATCCAATTGAACCGTTGGGGTCAGACAGTCAAACTCTACATAATGATATGATTTTCATTATTTATTGACAAACTTTAGAATTTACTTATTTTTGGGTCCTTCTCAGTAATTAATTAATTATAAATTAATTAACTCTGATAGGCCTATTTTTGGGGCGTTACATCATCAAAAGTATAGGAATCTTTAGAAGTGGTACATACCTCTTCCGGTGAATCCTCGTGTTCCATGAGGCAAAGGTTGGCGCTTTCGTTTTCTTCGCCTTCCGATGACTTGTCGCCGGAATCACCTCCCCACGAGATGTATGTGATAAGTTCATTTTGTTCTTATTTTATTCTACATATTTTAAGCGTTATTGCATGAAAATAGTAATAAATTTACCCATTAAAAGTGTCTACTAGTGACAAAACTTATGTTTTGTCTCAAGAAGAATAAAATACGGGTTCCAAATTTAAAATAATTCGATTTGTCAATTTTATGTCCCAAATTGGATAAAAAGTTTTAGATTTTAAAGATCATAATACTTTAGAGGTAGAAATTAGTGTCCTGGAGCCAATTAGGTCAATACGGAACAATTTCGGGCCCAAATTTGCAAGGTATCGCGATTGGAGGTTAGGATTCGGGTCCTGGGTTTCCAAAGTTGGACGCCCGTGGTAGTTGGACACGCAAGCAAGCAGGAGTGACGAGGCAATTCCACGTGGCGCGATTCAAATGGACCGAACACGTATCAAGGCTACGGGCGTCCAAAGTTGGTCGCCTAGAGAGTTGGATGCCCGTGGTTGCTGTCCTATAAATACCACGCGATCTCCACCATTCCACTCACCATTCTCAACCCCATTTCGGGATTCTCCTTCAATTTACTCCATATTTCATGTAGATTAGCTTTAATATTAGTTTTGAAGTATTTTACGGAGGATTTGACTCCCGATCTGTTCTGTTCCACTTTTACAGAAGTTGTTATACCCGAACCGGGGGTCTTAACGAGTTGTTATTTTGAGAAGGAATTAAGGGATGATGCAGCTTGAGTTCAAGGTTCAGGAGCAGGTGATAATCGATTATGCCCAGGTGATAATCGATTGCGGAGCTGTGGTGCTAAAACCCAGAAACTTTAGGGAAAGCGGATAGTCGATTATCAGTATATGATAATCGATTATTGAGGCTTGCAGCTTATTCCAAGGGAGTTCAGGAGGGGAAGATAGTCGACTGACAAAGAGTGATAATCGACTGTTAGAGACTGCAGGATTTCAAGAGGAAGTGATAATCGATTGTCTAAAGTGGACAGTCGATTATTGAAGGCTGTAGGTGTTTCAACGATGATGGATAATCGATTGTCAATCAAGAGAATCGATTATCAGGCAGAATTCTGGGTAGGAAAAAGGGTGTTTTGTGGGGAAATGACTTGGAAATATATGGAGATGATAAAGGAGTTCTTTTGGGTGTTTTTAATGGAAGAAAAGAGTAAGATTAAGAGGAGAAATGGGGAGATATGGAATGGAAGAAATGAGTGATGGATAAACCAAGTTGGTGTTTAAGAGATATTACACACTCTTATCCTCACTTGGGGTTTGAATCTAGATGTTAATTAAGATATGACACACTTAATCAAATATCTAGAACTTAAAACTCACACTTAAGATAACCACTCTTAAGATATAGAATTAGAAATTTGGCTAAAATAGCATCACACTATTTTATAAATACTCAAAGAGTAAAAGGAGTTTTTAATATTCAAAGTTGATGATGTTACAATGGCTCTGAGGCCTTAGTTATATAGGCAGGGGATGGGGGAAAGAATACACAATGAAATGAATGTGGACATGAGGAAGCTCTTTACCACTTCTCAAAGTTATTGCCCGAAGTTGCTCCCGTGGGTTTGGTTTAGTGGTACCTGGGAGGTTCCCCTATTCTCTAACTCCAAGTTGTTTAAACACTTGTTGGAGTTGACTATCCTGTGTCTTGTCACGTTCCTTCATATCATCTGCTAGATTGTTCATCTTCTGCATGTACTCCATCATCATCTTCTCCATCCTTGCCAAGGAATCTTCTTGCGGAGGTTGGCGATTATGAGGTGGGACGTAGGGTGCATTGGTATTTTGGTAGTTGGTTTTATTATTATTCCAGTTACCTTGTTTATAGTCATCCCTGAGACGATTGTTTCTTGGAAAACTATTTCTCTCCCGCCAATGCTCCTGATTGTTCTGGGCCCAAGGTCCTTCCCCTTTATTCGCGTATTGCGCTAGATTAACCTCCTTAGCCCTGCTCGGAGGGGGTGGTTCAATCAAGGGACAAGCAGAAGAAAGATGATTTTGAAAGCAGTGTTCACAAGACAAGACAAGATCAGATTGGTGGTGACTACCAGAACCATAGAGTTTAGCTTGGTTCACCGGTTCAGTGTACTGATTGGGACGTGGATGGGAAGCTCCTAGGTGTTCCTTGATAGTTTGTTTCACAATGCTCTCCATACTAGCCTTGAGAGCTGTAAATTGGTCTACTTCATACATGCCAGCTTTAGGAGGAGGATCTCGGTCTTCGTACCAATATTTAGCATTCGACGTAAGTCTATCTACTAACTCCTCGTTCTCCTCAGGTGTCATCTCCAGAAAAGAACCAAGTTTAGAAGAGTGGTCCAATTCCTTCTTAGATGGTACCGTTAAGCCTTGGTAAAAGTAGAACATCAAACTATCGGAATCAATTAAAGCAGGTGGGCATTTAACCTTCAACTCCTTGAATCTTTCCCATGCTTCGCTCATTGATTCCATATGTGCTTGACGGAAGTTTTGGATGGAGTTCTTAATTTTTACCATGGCGGAGGGTGGAAAATATTCGTGCATGAACGCCTGGTGCAATGCCTCCCAGGTCTTGAAGTGGCCATTAGGAAATGTGTTCAACCATCTGGCGGCACGATCCCGAAGGGAAAAGGGAAAAAGCGATAGTTTAACACGATCCATAGATAAACCGTTGGACTGGAATGTTTGGCAGGTCCTCGAAAACCATAGCATGTGTGCCCTTGGATCTTCAGCTTTTGAGCCTCCAAATTGGTTATTTGAGACCATTTGGATCATTGCTGGTTTGATCTCAAATGAATGGGCTTGACTAGCGGGGAGACCTATGGGATCTTCCTCTACGTACGCCGGGCTCATAACTTGAAGGATCATTCGTCTGGGATTAGCCGCCATTTCTTCTTCTTCTTCCGATTGTTGGTTCTCTTCTTCGTGATTTTCTTCCTCCTCCTCTTCTTCTTCTCTTCGCTCTTCGTCGTTGAACTCCAGTTGACGAGGAACTTTGACGGTGCGGCGTCGGAGCAAAAGTTCGGGGTTTTTGGTTCCCGGAAGAATGTTCTCACCGCGAGAACGAGTGTTCATATAATTTTGAAGGCTAGATGAAGAATTCAAACAACCACCTAATGATAACTAAAAAGGTACTATTCAAGAATATATATATATATATATATATATATATATACATATATATATATATACATACATATATATATATATATATATATATATATATATATATATATATATACATATATATATATATACATATATATATATATATATATACATACATATATATATATATATACATATATATATATATATATATATATATATATATACACATATATATATATATACATATATATATATATATATATATACATACATATATATATATATACATACATATATATATATATATATATATATATATATATATATATATATATTGTGTTTTGGAAATATTACCTTTTATTAATATTTATTTATTTATTTGTTGTTGTTTTTTTTTATTTTATTTTTAAAAAAAAGGTAGTTACTAGATTTTTTTCTCTTTTTTTTATAAATAAAAGTTGAACCTAGGAACGCTTTAATAAAGGGAAATAAAAGTTTAACAAATTAAGCGGGAAAATATTTTAAACTAAATTAAAACAAAAGTATTTATTTAGATGAAAATCGTTTCTATCAACTTTCTTTCAGGCTAAAAAGAAATCTTACTAATAACTTTCTGCGCCGATCCCCGGCAACGGCGCCATTTGGTGAGGACTTTTGGTTTAAATCAAAATTCCCGTAGTAGTAAAGGGAACAGACTAGACCTTTAAAAGATCAGTTTATCCCGTGTCGTCTCAAGGATCGGCCCAAGGGAAAGTTTAGCAAGACTAGCTAGACAAGATTTACTCGTTGAATTGAAAAGTTTTTGACGGAGCTTGAAAATAGCGGTAAGTCAACAAATAACCGAGTTAGACTCGGGTCGTTCTCTCCAGGAGTGACGAAGGGAATAGTTAGTTTTATTATTTGTCACAAGTAAATTTATAGTTTTAGAAACGTGAAATAATGATAAAATGACTTGAGGAGTTAAGATCGGAATGCAGACTTAACACAATTTAACTCATCTTTTATTAACAATTGGACTAATGAAATTTGTAGCACTTATATTTAATATATCTCCTATTTCTAGGTCTCAATATTAATTATAAGACTATTATATTTCCAGTACATCTTCAATTTTTCAGGTCTCAGTACTGTGCTAGAAAATGTTTGGCTTAAATAATTCTAAATCCTCATAGACAAGGCAAGAACTATTTTCCAATTACGTATTTAATAAGATGTTTAACATTATTAATTAGTTTAAGCCATTCCAAACGGTTATTTCTAACACTGCCTATTTCTAGGTGTTCGGAACGTGTGGCTTAACTAATCTTTTTACTTCATAGACAAAGTAAAAGATTAATTTCCAAGGATTAATTAATAATAAAAACAATTTTATTAATTAATAAAGATTATTTCATTTTCTAAAAATTAATCCAATTACTAATAAATAAATGAAATTAAATTGATTAAATCTTAATTCCGTAACCCATTTTAAATTACCAATTCATAATATCAAACAAAACATTCATCATCATTAAAATCTTCAAAAACATATCAGTAATCAACAAAGTAAAATTTTATTGATAAAAAGTTGAATAAAGATTACAATAAAAAGTAGAGTAAAACTTACAGTGCTTCAAAGACTTGAGAATTAACTTAAAATGATGAAATTGAACCCACACAATTTTAATACAATATTAAAAATCAAAAGGGAGTATTTTCACCCCTAAAAAGGGGAAAATCGCACTTGGAAGCTTGGGAAGAAGAAGGATCCGCCGTTGCCATTTTATAGGTGGGAAGAATCGTCCGGCGAGCAGACTGGCGGCCGCCAACAAGCCCGCCGGCGCGCCGCTGGAAAAATCTAGAAACGTTGGTCGCCGCTTGCCGCCGTCGACAGGCGGGCAGACAGGCGGTCGCCTGTCAGCCCGCCAGCGCTCCCCCTCGCTGCCTATTCATCTTCTCGCCGTCGCCGCCTTCTGACTAGCGACCAGGCCGGCTGCCGCCGGCCAGGTCCCCTGTCAGGTCGCCAAAATCTGTCGATGCTACCTTGCTCAAAATTTTGTTCTGAACATTTTTTCCTTCTGCACCGACTTCTAATTCCGCACCGTTTGTGAGATAGAATTGTTTTTCTATTAAAATTTACTCTTTTTTACTCTATTGTTGGCCCAATTTTATATATTATTTCAAAGACATTCTTTTTATGATCAATTCATCAAAACATATATTTTTGATAAAAAAGAATAAATAATTTATTGTTTTGATAATAAAAATGGTACAAGAACAAATTAAATATGAGTAAAAAGATAAGTACAAAACGGACTTATCAGTTTTCAATGGGTCGAATAAGGAGTGGAGATTGAATTTTACCTTTCAGGAATAAAAAGTAGGGATGTAATTATTGGTGAGATGATGATTCTTTTTAGAGTAAAATCACCGGTTACTTTTACTTTAAATCTTTTTTTTCTAGTAAGTAAGTATCTTTTCAAATATTTGCTTAACAATCAATCCAATGTCTAAAGATCAATTATCGAATTACTGAGCTTGACTTAATTAAATTCCAGATCTCTCAAGAAATATAATTTTCAAGAATAGATTTGCCTTCTCTCGATTTACAAATCTCAAGTATAAATTCTCAGTAATAAAAACTAGTAATTTGTCTTGACCATAATATAATTCAACTCAATGATTTTCTCATAAACTTCAACACACATGCATCATAAGAAGACATTTTTCAATTAAAAGTAGAGAGTTGACAAAACTTACTTCGACAAACTGAAGAACTGGAGGTTCGGGCTACAAATTGCTTCGTGAAAACTCCAAGAAATAATATTAATCTAAAATATGAAAGTAGCTTTGTAAATCTAGGCTAAAAAAATGGAGAATTTTGGACTTGAGAGAGAGAGATGGGCGCTGTGCAGCATGTCAAATCGGAGAGGGGGTGCTGTATTTATAGGACTGGACGCGAAGCGTCCAACCCCAGCCGTCCAGATCCAAAGCGTCCAAAATTGGACGCCTTACACGGCCCGTCCATTCGTTGCTCGCCATGTGGCTTTCGTGATGCCCAATCTTTGCCAAGCGTCCAAGGGGAAGCGTCCAACCTGCAAAGCGTCCAAGGCTTGGATGCTTCGGGCCTTCTCCTGTGGGCTTTTTCCGCGGCTTGATCCAATTCAGGCCCAATTTCAATTTTTACTTTGCTTCGCAGTTTGTTTCAGCTTCCTCCGATATTCTCATGATAAAATTCTCAGTTAAAAACTTCTTTTTCTTTCAAATAAGAGCAGAAAAATCAACAATCTAGACTGGACAAACTTTAAACCAATTATTATTCCTTAAAGAACAAATCAAGGATATTGTTCATTTTAACATAAAATTATGCGCTGCTTATCGCTATTTTCGTGCAATAACGCTTAAAACATGTAGAATAAAATAAGAACAAAATGAACTTATCACTCCCCTTCTTCGAAAGAGTTTTCCCTCTAACTCGGCTTTTCTTCACGCTCATCTTCGGGGTTTGGATATGGTAATCTATCTTTATCTCTAGAACACCTTGAGGATGTGTTCTCTCTCACACCTGTGCCTTTATGAATGACCTGCAAATTAAACAAAAAAGTGCTGGCATTAAAAGCCGTTAGTGTTGGTTTGCCCCCGAGGTTGCCCTTTCCAAAGAAGGGGTCGAGTAGGGGGCCTTCAAAAAGGCTCAACGGCTGATTTTGCTCAAGCAAAGGGTCATATTGTAACTCTTTAGATTTGCGGTAGGGAAACATGGCAAGTACAGATGGGGGCGGTGTTTCGGGCAGCTTGTCGGATGGTATTATTGGGGAAAGAGTGATTCTCCTAGTATTCAAAAAGAATGAATATGAGTTGGTAAAGCCATCATAGGAAACTCTCCGATCATATAACCATGGTCTCCCGAGTAGGAGATGACAAGATTTCATGGGAATCACATCGCACCAAACCGTATCGTGGTAAGATGGTCCTACACGAAATGAAACCAAACTTCGTGTCTTCACACGTGCTCCTTCATCTCGATTCAACCAATGAATCTCATATGGCTCGGGATGCGGCAACGTCTCTAGATTGAGCCTTTCCACTGTTGTTTTTGAGCCTTTCGTTTATGGAGCAAGGATTACAAAAAATACTCTCCCTGGGTGAGTGATCATTTTGGGGAGCCTTTTGGTTCTTGGTCTTTTGAACGACCAATAGCTCTCCTTTGTCTGGGCCAATTACCTCTTCTTCTTCTTCTCTTTCTTCATTAACCCAAGACGGGTTAATCTCTTCGTCATCCATCTCGATGATAGCCATGAGCTTTTTATTGGGACACTCACTAGCGTAGTGACCAATCCCTTGGCAACGAAAACATTTTTGAATTCGGCTATTTGACGAACTTGGTTTTGAAGGGGTGGACATGTTTGGCGGGGGAGTGGGGTGAATGGACTTGGAGTTTTGGAGTGAAGTGGGCACGGGCTTTTGGGCATCTTGTGGGGTGGCATGTGGACTGTTTGGAGAGGAGTTGTTTGGGCTTTGATACGGGGTAGATGTTCGGTTTAAATGGGCCTTGTCTTTTTTGAGTTGGGCTTCCACTTTCAATGCTAACTTAGTTTTTTTTGAATGCAATGCTAACTTAGTTAGTTCTTCAAGACTTTCGAATGTTTGCAGCTCCACGGTGTTGGCTATTTGGGTGTTTAGGCCAAATAGGTACCTCACGAACGTTTGTGAATCGTTCTCTTGAAGGTCACACCTCATCAAGAGTTCTTCAAACTCTCGGTTGTACTCCTCTACGGACCGGTTGCCTTGCTTCAAGTGTTGAAGCCTAGCAAAGTTCTCCCTCACATAGTGAGTGGGGATAAACTTCTTTTTCAAAAGGGCCTTCATCTTTGTCCACGTTCTCACGACGACTTTTCCTTCTTGTTATACCCGAGACCCGGGGTATAAATGAGTTGTTCTTTTAAGGAGGAATCAAGGGATGATGCAGCTTTGGATTCAGAATTCTAGGACAATCAATAATCAATTATGGGTTTTGACAATCGATTATGTAGTGATGCTGCAAAACAACGGAACTTCAGGGATGCCGGGTAGTCGATTGACACAAGTGTGACAATCGATTATTGGGCCTTGCGGCTTTTGCCAAGTGGATTCAGAAGGGTGCAATAGTCAATTATCTATATTTGATAATCGATTATTTGGGGCAATCAGGATCCAAAGTATGGGTAGAAAATGAGGGTGTTTGTATGGGGAATGGATGGAACAATATGGGGGTGATGAAGGAGTTCTTTTGGTATTTTAATATGAGGAAAGAAAGGATATTAAGAATAGAAATGGAGGGAGAAGAAATGGATAGAAAATAATGATGGATAAACCAAGTTGGTGTTTAAGAGATATTACACACTCTGTTCCTCACTTGTGGTTTGAATCTAGAATTTAATTAAGATATGACACACTTAATCAAATATCTAGAACCTAAAACTCAAACTTAAGATAACCACTCTTAAGATATAGAACGAGTAACAAACTTTAATATTCAAAGGTTATTCTTTACAATGGCCATATGGCCTGAGTATATAGGGAGAGGGGAAAGGGGAACACATGTGGTAATACCCATTTATTCTTGTCTCCTTAATGGAAAGAAATCAGAGATGTGTGCATGGGGTTGTGGGGTTGTTTGGCATGTGAATGAAGGCCAATTTTATTGATGAATGGGTGGATTATTTTTGCCAAGGGGGGGAGGGATTGTGCAGGAGGGGGCTGGTTGTTTTGGAGGTTTCTTGTGGGTAGTTTTATGGGGAACAAGGTGAGGTTTGATTGGTGTAATGGTGGGTCATTATGTCTTGGATTTTAGTGGTTGTTTGTGTATCCAAGTTGATGGACATAATGGGGAACAAGGGTGGGGTTATGGCATGGGTTGTGGGCAGGGATTCTTGGCCAAGAGTGAAGGGAAGGGGGGAAAGTTGTTGGATTGGATGAAAATTCGCATTCCCTCCTTCCAATATGTGTAATTTGTTCCATCAACTAATGGAGGCCTCGTGGTGGATTGCCCTTCTCCTAAACCTGCGTATAAGTTTTGAGTAGAAGCCATTGATCGTTTCTCTCAAATGGTTAAGTCTTTCAGAGAGTAAGGCTCCGATACCAATTGCTAGAATAAAGGCCCAACGCTAGTGGGGGGGGGGTGAATAGAGTTTAAAATAAAATCGCAGGAAATTAAAAACGAGAGCGTTAAAGTAAAGAGCGTAAGCAAGGAGCACACCGAATTTTATCCTGGTTCACCACAACGTGTGGCTAATCCAGCCCCCCGAGAGACTCTCTCGAGCTACACTAACTCCGTTAAGCTTAAGGGTGCTTAACAAACCGATACAACTTGAAAACCCGGGTCACACGAGCCTCAACACCTTTGCTCGGAGATACCGCACTCCAAGACTTCTCACGAAGGAACAAGGAACTTCCTTCGAGTTTACAACAAGGGAACAACCTCCCTTAAAGTGTATGAAAACACTTAAACACTCAGGAATAAAACTCTCACAAAGAGTAGATATGAGTGAACTAGTAAACGCTCAAGAACACGACAATTTCTTCAAGAATTGGCTCTCAAATAGCTAAGAAAAAATAGGAATGCTTATGCAATGAAAGAGTATTGAAATGTTGAAGAATTGTGTGTAAAATGAGAGGATTTGGGTGCCATTTTATAGCCCAAAATGGGAGAAACCCGTTGCTAGAGTTTCCAACAGGATGAAGACAAATTTTTCAGAGACACAGGGTGATAGTCGATTGTCAAAGCTTGATAATCGATTATCCTAAGATTCCTTGTCCAAAAATTTAAAATTCTATCCGTTGGAGGACAACGGTAACCCAGATAATCGATTGTGAACAAGTGATAATCGATTATTTGTCCTCTCAGAAGATTCCGGGTTTTGGCTGCAAAGGCTGATAATCGATTATTGCATAGCTGATAATCGATTATTGCGTACTTCAGAACTTTGGAAGTTCAAAGCTGCAGGGGCTGATAGTCGATTGTCACTAAGGTGATAATCGATTATCACCCAGCTAAAGTCTAGCGAGCTGAAACCCGTTTTGAAAAACCGAGGTCCAAAAACGAAGTGTTCCCAAAAGTAAAAACCAAGATACAAGACTTGTTTGGTAAAAACCAAGTCTCCAAGGTCGTATAATACGTGCGTACGGTTTTGACCGTTTTTCACGTGTTAGACCGATTGACCAAGATACAAAAGTGGTTTTTATGAAATAATTATTTGGGAACATTTTAAAAATGCTCAGAGGTAAAAACAGGGTTTAAAATATTGAAAACCACGGAGTTGGTTCTGGCGCAAAAAACCGAACGCTGAAAGCCGAACGCCGACTTAGGTGGTTTCGGTTCCGAGCAAGGACCAGGGATTTTAACAATGAAAGAAATCATCAAAGATGTTTGTTTTGATGCACAAAAAATATTTTATGATTTGTAAAAAATTGTTTTGACTTTTTGAGAACCGAGACTTGAATTTATTGTCGGTTTTGATCACAAAAGACCGACTCGACTAAGTCTTCAATTCTTGATCTTGTCCTTGAGTCTTTTAGGTCTTGTCCAAAGCCATTCTTCACGCCTTGAGTTATTCAACGAAACTCTTTATATCCACGGCGGTTTGGCAATTATCAAAACTTGTCAGAAATGAACACGATTTTAGTTTATCGTACAAAGTGTGTTCAAACAAGTTTAATTTCTTTTAATTAGATTGGGTAAAGATTGGTTAGAATGATCTTCTCACTTCTTTTTCACCAACCACCCGTAATAATTATTATGGATAACTCCAGTGGTTATTACGGTCCGCCTTCCTTCTACTATTCACCCAACCGCCCTCCGTACCATCCACCTTATCACCCACATCAGAACCCATATGATGATGACTACCAAGTCAACAATGGGTCTGACTACTATCCCTACCGTGAGGAACCACCATATGATACCCCGTCTAGGAACTTTGGATATTCTCCACACCTAGACACTGATGGGGATAACTATTATGAACCTCATGGAGATAACGATGACTATGACCAATATGGGCCAATGTACGACAATCAACCTGATCCACTCGTCGAAGAGATCATAAGATTAGAACAGAAAATGTTTTATTTCGACGAAGTCCTATTCGCTGAAGGCTCCTGGTATGAACCACCCTACTCCCGTGACTACGCTTTGTTTGTTGAAGAACAAATTGAAGCAAACAAGGTGGCAATTCGAGAAAGAGCAAAACTTCTTGAATCAGTCCGGAAGGAAAAGGAGTTCGAGAAGAGATTATGCGAAGGATCAGAGATGATGTAGAAAATGTTGGACGACTTTCAAAGCGAGAGACTAGAAGTTGAGGCTAAAGCTGATAAATTAGTCAATGATCTCTGTAAGGCTGTTGAAAACTCCCTCCAATCTCAAGATGAAATGAGGGAGATTGATGCTCAAAAAGAGGCTCTAGAACCTAAGACCAACCTTGAACCATTGAACCATCAGGTTCCGGTTCTGGAAGATTCACCCAGTCCCGCACCATCACAGAAACCCGAGAGCATAACAACTCTTGCTAGGGCTACTGTGGTGATGTTACCTGAACCTCTTCCTAGCCAAGTCCCAACTAGCATAATCATACATGAGATGGAACAACCTGAGGGACCTGACTCAGAACCACCTACACTCATTCAAGAAAAGAAGGAGGAGGAAGTTTTGCCTACTGCAATAAACGACCATCTCCTTAATTGTGTTTAAGACACACCTTTTGAGGAACCTGTTTTGGAGGAGATAGAGCCCATTACCTGCCCCCAATATTCCAATGTCCAAGAGTCCAAGGAGGAATCTATAGACGATGAAATACTGTGCATGGAAAAGCCAACTTCAAATAATGCCTTGTCAGCAGATTCAGAACAAACTTTATTTGACTCCTTACCTGATGGGTGTAACCATGTTTCCCCGGAGGATAGTTGGAGCCAAAAGAGTTGGGATGAACTTCTGGTAAGTGGTATTAAGGACTCTTCCATGGGGGAAAACACGGTCGTAATCATCAAACCAAAATTGGATGGTCAGCCCATTGAATACAAGGAAGATATCAATCTCGCTATGAAGGCAAATGATGTGGATCAACTGAGGAGACTTCCGCGACAACCCACCTCTCTAGAGTCTCCTCCATTTATCCTGTTGCCACCATGCCGCAGGGATGAGTCGAGGATCCTGGACCTTGACCGAGCAAAATATCAAACAAGGTGGCATCAGAAGAGAGTCAAAAGGGCCAAACTTTATGACTCTCGGATCGGAAAGTCGCGGAAAAAGTGGGTGAGCGTCAAGCTACGGACGTTAAAGAAGCACTTAACGGGAGGCAACCCGTCATTCAAATAACTAAAATATTTAAATAAATATAATAATTTTATTTGTTTCTACTTGATGCACCAGTTTTGGGGGCAAGATTTTATGTGTTTGTTTATGTGTGTGCAGATGCCTCATCGTCCTTCTTACCCTACTATGGACCGTAATGAGGTCCAACTGATTGATGCTGCTTCTAGGACGAGGTTCGATGAGTGGGGACACTCACGAGTGTTACACGAGTTTGTGTGTCTGGCTCAAGACACACTGACGGACTATATGGCTATGCAGAGGAGATGGAGGAGCTGCTTGAGGGGACCAGATGGCAGCGCCTGCTTCAGATGAGGGCAGAGTCTAGCCTACCACTGACCATCGAGTTCGTATGCTCGATATCTGCTGTCCCGGAGATTGAGTCACGACAGATGACTCATACTTTGATCACTGCTGATACCACAT
Organism: Cuscuta australis; assembly: GCA_003260385.1. Lineage (NCBI taxonomy): Eukaryota > Viridiplantae > Streptophyta > Magnoliopsida > Solanales > Convolvulaceae > Cuscuta > Cuscuta australis. The sequence goes on along the minus strand of NQVE01000117.1, from coordinate 1,572,726 downwards.
TTGCCTTCACTCTTGCGGGCCAGTCATTTCAGTTGTCAGTGAGAGAGATGGCTCTTCGTCTTGGGCTCTACACCCAGGAGTAGACCGAGCAGCCTGAGTTCTACGACGATCCCTTTTGTCTTCCCGCAGATTTTGAGGCGGTAGCTTTCTGGAGGGAGCACTCATCTGACGACAAGGAGTTCATCAACAAGAAGAGTAAGGCGCGATACTGGATTCGGCCCAGCTGGAGGATCTTTTCTTTTGTACTTTCGACATCCTTCTTTGGGAGGCCTTCGAACACTGATAGGGTCTACAAGGAGGATATGTTTTTCTTCTGGAGCTTGCACGACCGCCAGCTGGCGAACGTGGCTATGTACCTGGCTAGATTCTTATACTCCCAGTCCTACGGGTGTAGGACGCACTTGGTGTGTGGGTTTGTGATTACTTTGCTCTTTCGCCCCATCGTGGGGAATGCACCCATCCCACGGCCTGTGCAGTTGATGAGGGATTTAGATGCCGGCATGCTCCAGAATGCTCACTTCCACCAGAGACTCTTTCCTAGCTCCTCTGAGAGCACGACGGCCTTTACCGGCCGCACTTCACATGAGATTGGAGAGTCCTCCGGTCAATCACAGAGATCGTCTCAGCGCCTTCCTCATCGACGACCTACTAGAGCACAATTGGCTCGCGCTCAAACGAAGGTAGCATCGGCATGGGCCCAGCAGCTCTTGGAGAACCAGAACACACTTATGCGGTCCGTCGTGGCACTCCAGCAGTAGGTGCATGGTTTAGACAGGATACGTGACGCATTGGGTTTCGAAAACCCGACAAACCTCCCTCTGCGTCAGCAGCAGCCCAGAGATGACAATCCCTCCGTCTCCCAGCCTCCGCATTGATCTCCTACTTTCTCCAGAACATTTTATCTTATTTGAGCTGTAATTGATGACTTGACTGGTTTATTTGGATTCCTGTTTGACTTCTTCTGGTAAACTTTTATGGTTTTACTTATTTACTATTTCAATCATCATTTTGAATATTTTACATATGCAATCATCTTAGTCATCATATCCTTGATATTTCAACCAAAAATTCTACTCTGAAACACTTTTTTTACCGCGAGGGCGCGGTTCTGTTCAAGTGTGAGGAGCATGTGAATTATTGGTTGAAATATTCCGGGTTAGAATTGTTTGCTTTGCATATTTGTGGGTAAAGATTTTATAAGTATGGTCATCAACTCTTTTGTTTAAATAATTAAGTTTTTAGTTATCACCCATAAAAACTGGAAATTTTTAAATATTTTGTCAACTTTTATTCTTTTTCCCTAATTTTTTTTTCAAACAATTTCTAAAATCATTTGGGATACATTAGTATTTTCTAAGTTTTTTTTAAGAGCAATCAATTTTTAAATAGCTTCTTTAAAAATGTCATTTCACATAAAGGTTTCTTCTAAATATAAGGGTCTATATAAAAAATTTTAATGGTTTAAATTTTATTGGGATTGCGCTTAAGTGACGAATTGGAAATTCTATCACCGTAAAGGGGCTCTGCTTCTCCCGCTAATCGCATAAGGCGAGGGAGCAAGTATGCATTTGTCATAGAATAAATCCTCAATCTCAATAATGCAAAATGCCTTGGTAATTACAAGATTCTCTCGTGATAAATAATGCTTAAAAAAATAAATAGGCCCTTATTGTTTGACAAAAACCTTTTTGGAAATCCATTTTTATTAGAGCTTTTAAAACACTTTCTGATTTTAAAATAATCCTTAGAAATATGATTATCCCAATGAAAATTTAGAGTTTAGTTTGATTTAATTGGGTAAGAATATTAGTTTGACAAAATACTCTTAAATTTCTAACAATATGGGTGAGAATCTGTAAATTTACTTATTCATGCACAAACGTTGATGACCATCTTATCTTTCCTTTCCTTCAAGTTTTGTAACTTAAACTTTTCCTCTGTGATTACTAATTTGTTTTCATACTTAACTTATTCAATTTGTTGCTTGAGGGCAAGCAACGTTTAAGTGTGAGGAATTTGATAAGTTCATTTTGTTCTTATTTTATTCTACATATTTTAAGCGTTATTGCACGAAAATAGTAATAAATTTACCCATTAAAAGTGTCTACTAGTGACAAAACTTATGTTTCGTCTCAAGAAGAATAAAATACGGGTTCCAAATTTAAAATAAGTTGATTTGTCAATTTTTTGTCCCAAATTGGATAAAACGTTTTAGATTTTAAAGATCATAATACTTCAGAGGTAGAAATTAGTGTCCGGGAGCCAATTGGGTCAATACGGAACAATTTCGGGCCCAAATTTGCAAGGAATCGCGATTGGAGGTTAGGATTCGGGTCCTGGGCACCCAAAGTTGGACGCCCGTGGTAGTTGAACGCCTGAGCAAGCAGGAGTGACGAGGCAATTCCACGTGGCGCGATTCAAATGGACCGAACACGTATCAAGGCTACGGGCGTCCAAAGTTGGTCGCCCAGGAAGTTGGACGCCCGCGGTTGCTACCCTATAAATACCACGCGATCTCCACCATTCCACTCACCATTCTCAACCCCATTTCGGGTTTCTCCTTGAATTTACTCCATATTTCGTGTAGATTAGCTTTAATATTAGTTTTGAAGTATTTTCCGGAGGATTTGACTCCCGATCTGTTCTGTTCCGCTTTTACAGAAGTTATAAGTTTTCTTTATTTAATAAAATGCTGTTTTAGTTTATGTTTGCATGGTATGAGTTAGGGTTCGGATCTCTAGGTCCGGACTAATTTGGTTGTTTATTTTTGTTGTTAAATTAATGTTGGAATGGTTACTCTATTGTTCTTGCCTTATTTGGTTAATTAAACTCGTAACATTTAATTAGCCATTTATTGAGAAAATATTGTTTGTCCAAGGGCTATGATATTCAAGTGCAACAGATTAAGTACAAATCTAGAAATGGATGAGTAATAATAGAAATATTATTATTCCAACTATTAATTTAATATGATAAAATAAATCCAAATGATGTCCCGACCCTAGGTCGAGATCTGCACTTATACTATGTAAACTTAATTTATTATTTTTACTCTGCTCCTCTTTTAATCGTTTCCAGAAGACTTTCATAAACCAATCCTAATTTTCGCCTAATTAGAGTAATTAAACTAATTCCCTTCGTCCACTCCTCGAGAGACACGACACTCGGAGAGAAAACTATCCCTTTATTGGGAAGGTTTACTACCCGAAAAACTACGACCGTCAGTAAGCTCGGTGCTTCTTGAACGGTTTCTTCTCCTTCTCGTTTTTGGTATTTGGGCATTTTGGCTTGATATGCCCAATTTCTCCATACCCATAGCATTTGGGTGGTCCTCCATGTTTCTTGCCCTTTAGTTTATACTCCTTCCGCATGAACTTGTGGAATTTCTTGATAACGTGTCCGAAATAATTGTCTTCATCGCTTGATTCCTCCATGGAGGGTTCTTGGCTTGAGGAAGCCTTGAGTGCATTCCCCTTCTTCTTTTGTTCACCTAAAGAGAGGAAACGAATGGTAGACTCATAGGTTTTGAGGTTACCTCTAAGCCCGTCGATGGTGACGTTGGTGATGCCGATGGACTCTTGGACGACATCGGCTATGTAGCGCCATTCTGGTGTGAGACTCCGCAGGATTTTTCTCACAAGCTCCTTCTCCGTGTACATCTTTTTGAGAGCATGAAGATCATTGACGGTATTTGAAAATCGTTCAAACATCTCATCGATTTTCTCATTCTCCTTCATACGAAACAATTCATATTCATGGGTTAGAAAATCTATTTTAGCTTCTCAGACTTGATCTGTACCTTCATAGGTGATTTCTAGCTTGTCCCACATTTCCTTGGCGGTGAAACAACAATAAATCTTCTGGTAGTCATCCGGGTTTACGGCAAAATAGATGATGTTGATGGCCTTTGCATTGTTTTCGACTTTCTTGATGCCTTGCACATCTTACTCATCCTCGGTCTTAAGGACGTTGGTTTCCCCGACCTTCTTCATGGGCACATCTTCGCCATTTTTGACAATCCTCCATAGGAGAAAGTTGGTGGATTGGATGTAAATCCTCATCCGCTCCTTCCAATAAGTGTAGTTCGTTCCGTCAAACAACAGAGGCCTCGTGGTGTATTGCCCTTCACCTAAACCTGCATATAAGTTTTGAGTTGAAGCCATTGATCGTTTCTCTCAAACGGTTAAGTCTTTTAGAGAGTATGGCTCCGATACCAATTGTTAGAATAAAGGCCCAACGCTAGAGGGGTGGGGGTGAATAGCATTTAAAATAAAATCGCAAGAAATTTAAAACGAGAGCGATAGAGTAAAGAGCGTAAGGAAGGAGCTCACCGAATTTTATCCTGGTTCACCACAACGTGTGGCTAATCCAGCCTCTCGAGAGACTCTCTCGAGCTACACTAACTCCGTTAAGCTTAAAGGTGCCCAACAAACCGATACAACTTGAGAACCCGAGTCACATGAGCCTCAATGCCTTTGCTCGGAGATACCACACTCCAACACTTCTCCCGAAGGAACAAAGACTTCCTTCGAGTTTACAACTAGGGAACAAACCTCCCTTAAAGTGTATAGAAACACTTAAACACTCAGAAATGAAACTCTCAGAAAGAGTAGAAATGAGTGAACTAGTAAATGCTCAAGAACACGACAATTTCTTCAAAAATTGGCTCTCAAATAGCTAAGAAAAATAGGTATGCTTACTTAATGAAAGAGTATTGAAATGTTGAAGAATTGTGTGTAAAATGAGAGGATTTGGGTGCCATTTTATAGCTTAAAATGGGATAAACCCGTTGCTAAAATTTCCAACAGGATCAGGAAAAAGTTTTCAAAGATGCAGGGTGATAGTCGATTGTCAAGCCTTGATAATCGATTATCAAAAGATTCTTTGTCCAAAAATTTAAAATTCTATCCGTTGGAGAACAACGGTAACCCAGATAATCGATTGTCAACTAGTGACAGTCGACTATCAGCCCTCTCTGAAATTTCTGGGTTTAAGGTACAAACGCAGATAATCGAGTGACAAAACATGTCAATTGATTATTGGATGGTTCTGAACTTAAGGTTCAGAACTGCAGCAGCCAATATTCGATTGTCAAAAGCTGACAATCGATTATCAGCTGGTAAAAACCATCCAACGAGAAACTTAAGCCGAGAAGCCGAGGTCCAAAACGCAGTGTTCCCAAAAGTAAAACCCAAGTTTGAAAAACATTGTATATTGTATAAAATAGTGAAACCAAGACTTGTTTGATAAAAACCAAGTCTTCAAGGTCGTTTATCACGTGTGTACAGTTTTGAACGTTTTTCACGTGTTAGACCGATTGACATAGATACAAGAGTGATTTTCATAAAATAGTTATTTGGGAACCTTTTAAATATGCCCAGAGGTAAAAACGAGGTTTAAAATATTGAAAACCACCGAGTTGGTTCGGACGTCGAAAACCGAACGCCGAAACCTCGAATGCCAGACACCGATGCCTAACACCGAACGCCGACCAAGGTGGTTTTTGGTCTGGGCAAGGACCAGGGATTTTAATACAATAAAATTTATTAAAAACGTTTATTTTGATCCACAAAAACGTTTTATGATTTTATAAAATTATTTTGACTCTTTGAGAAACGAGACTTGAATTGATTGTCGGTTTTGATCACAATAAGACCAACTCGACTAAGTCTTCAATTCTTGGTCTTTGTCCTTGAGTCTTTTGGTCTTGTTCCATGCCATTCTTCACGCCTTGAGTAGTACAACGAAACTCTTCATATCCACGGCGGTTTGGCAATTATCAAAACCTGTCACAAATGAACACAACTTTAGTTTAACGTAAAAAGTGTGTTCCAACAATACACACACACACACACACACACACACACACCCATACATATACATACATACATACATATACATATATATATATATATATATATATATATATATATATATATATATATATATATATATATATTATATATATATATATATATATATATATATATATATATATATATATATATATATATATATATATATATATATATTATATATATATATATATATATATATATATATATATATATATATATATATATATATATATATATATATAAAATTCCCTAATTTCATTAAAAAAATACCACAAAAAATGTCTAGAGAGAGAAAAAATGAACCGGCGACTGTCGCCCGAATCCACAATCGGAAAAAACTATTTTCAGAAGTATTGAAATCCCTTAAGGAAGAAGAAAAATTACAAGGTGCTGTTCAAGGTACATTCAAGGGATGTACATCAGTTTCATTTACAATTGAAGATATCAAAGTACTATCAAAGAGATTCTCCTTTGCTTTGATTGGAACATTCTTGAGGCGTCCTCCATATCCAGTGATGAACAACTTCCTACAAAAACTTGGCCTCCAAGGGAAATTCACGTTGGGGAAACTGTCACAAAACCAGGTACTCATCAACCTTCAACTTGAAGAAGATTATCAAAGCGTGTTTTTCAGGCAAACTTGGCTGGTGGGTAACCAACTTATGGTGGTTACCAAGTGGACTCCTAATCACATTGAGGGAGCAGATTGTCCTATCGTTCCGGTTTGGGTTTCTTGTCCAAACTTACCTACTTACCTTCATGATCAAAGAGCCCTGGATGTTATTGCATCTTCATTGGGAAGACCACTTAAAGTTGATGAAAAGACTCTTAATTTCTCCAGACTGTTAGAATAATAGACCAACGCTAGAGGGGGGGTGAATAGCGTTTGATCAAGAAATCGCAGGAATAAAAATGAATAAGCGAGAAGTAAAGAGAAAAGAACGAGGCACACCGATTTTACCCTGGTTCACCACAACTTGTGGCTAGTCCAACCTCCCTAGAGACTCTCTCGAGCTACACTACTATCTCGTTAAGCTTAACGGTGCTTAACAAACCCGTACAACTTGAGAATTCGAGTCACACGAACCTTAACGAACCTTCGAAGGAAACAACCCTTCCTTCGAACAACAAGAGAAATACCTTCTCTTGTCAAGTGTCTAAGAACACTAAAAACACTCAAGAACAATACTCTCTTTTAGAGTGGATAATGAGTAAACTAAGAACGCTCAAGAACACAACACAAGCTTCACAAAAATGGCTCTCAAAGGCTATGAAAAATTGAAGAATGATTTGCAATGGAAGAGTAGGAGTTGTGAAGTTATGTGATGTGTAAAACAGACCCAAACACCCCATTTTATAGTAGATAAATAGGCTCCAACGGACCAAAGTAATTAAGGGGTGATTGGCATAATTTGTGGGATTTGATGAAATTTGGATCTGTTGAAAATCACCCAGACAGCTTTGTCCTAGGCCTGGACTGTAACGCCCCGAAACCTGGCCCAAAGGAATTAATTAATTGTTAGAGCAATTGTTTACGAATTGGGCCCAATAAGGGGTTAAAATTATAATTTGGATTTTAAGCCCAACTTTTATGTCATCTCGTAGGAAATATTTTTGTGATCGCGTCGGCTCAGACGGTTCGCGAATCGGAGTTACAGAGCTCAAGTTATGACAATTTAATCAGGTATTTTGGGTCCGAAGCCCAATCCTTTTTGGAATGGGACCATTAAATAAACCTAAACCACATATACCTTATCCTTCGTTTCGTCCGTTCCTTTTTCTTCTTTTCCTTCTTCTTCTCCTTTCTTCTTCTTTCTTCCTTCTTCCTTCTTTTTTCTTCTTTTTCTTTTTCTTCTCCTTCTTCGTCTTTTCCGGCCAACCTCGCCGCCCAGCCAAGCGCAAGCCAGTCGCCGCCAGAAGCCTCACCGCACCAGCCGCCGGTCGTCGCCGTCGATTGCAGCGCCGCCGCTGTTTCCTTCGCCGATAGCCGCCGCTCAGCGTCGCCGGGCTTCCAGTCGTCGCCGTCCAATTGGAACCACCAGCCGCCGGCGTCGCCTTCCCCAGCCTCGCCGACGGATTGCAGCGCCGCCACGTCGAGCGCCAGACGTCGCCTCCATTGCTGGCGACCTTCCTCGCCGTCGAGCGCAGCGCCGCCGTCACCGAGACTCCAGTCGCCGTCGTCGCCGAGCTTCCAGCTGTGGTTTCACCTTCGCCGGTCGTCCGCCGCCAGTCGCTGCTCATCGTCGTCGAGCTACCGCTCCGCCACTGTCGCCGGCGTCCGTCACCGTCGCCGCATCGGGCCGCTGCCCCGAGTTGATATCGCCGGCAGATTAACCCCCACGCCGGATTGATTGGTCAATTTCGTACTTTGACTCGATTTGACCCATTCGGTTGATTTCGTCGATTTACCTTCCGTTCGAGCTATCGATTCGATTTCGACGTAATCCAGGTCCGTACTATGAAGTTAATAGCATTCAGAATAGATTTAATGGTTTGGATCGTTATATGTGTTTATGCTATAATTTGGCTAAATTGGTTAATTGAATTAAATTGATTGTTTGAATTTAATTGTTGAAGATTGTGAATTGACTGAACAAGTTTGACTTTGACTTAGGTTAGGTCATGTTTGACCTAGGCTTTGACTGGATACTCTGTTGTCGTAGGTTTGACCGAATGGTTGAATCCAAACTTTAACGAATTAGTTAAGTTAATTAATTAATTTTAACTGGTGAATAAGGTCAATTGGTTTATTGTGTCAAACATAGAAACTGGCCAACGCTCGGGCGGCTGCAGGGCCTGGCCAGTGAGGTTAAGACGTGCACGAGGGTCTGCGATCTTGGGTTTTAGGCCATCGCCCAGGGGATCCTACCTCCACCGAATTGAGGCCATCTTCGGTATTACGGATTGAGGCTATCTCCGACATAGGGAATAAATGTTAAATTGGTTTGATTTTGATGAAAATCTAAATTGGTTTGACCGGTGGTCAAAGAGTCAATGGGAAACCCGTAACACCTAAATCATTTTGAAAAGAAAGAAAATAAGTTGACTGTTGGTCAACCGTCTAAAGAACCAAATGTAAAGTTGAACTGATTTTTATTAAAAGGATAAACACATGCACGATCTTAATTGTTGAATTATTATATTTATTCTTGTGCTTCAATGGAGTACCACTCAGCGTCAATGCTGAGCGGATAGCGTTGTTTTCTTTTGCTGTCCGTAGGTGATCAGACAGATGAACCTAGAGCCGATCCCAGAGGGCGTTGAGGAGGAGATGTACGATGGCGTGGCTGTCACTTTAATCTGTTGATTATGTTTTATTCAATTAACTTTAATGCTTATTACGTTTTCGGGCAAGATCCCAAGTTGTTTGACTTTAAAAAGGCTTCCGCATTATTTTAAATTACTCCGATGGATTCTTTTATGCATGGATAGAATGTTTGTTTAAAATTGTTTTGAAAATGTCACAAATTCGGATGCCAATTCAGTAGCACACCGACCCGCTGTCCCACGGGTTTGGGTCATGCGGGTTGGGGTGTTACATTTTGGTATCGGAGCATTTGGTTTTAAAATCGGTCTTCGGACCCTTTCAAAAAAAAAAAAAAAAAAAATAATACAATGAATAATTCAGCTGCATCTGCATCTCACGTATCTCCTCTGCCCCGGGAAGGTAATAGGTATTTATAGCTTTATCTGTTATGTGTTAAGATCTGACGTGGAATTTCCTTATTATTTTTGAATGAGTCAAGAATCGACCCACGGTCAGTACGTTCCGGAGCCGGAGCACGTGAGCGTGCACACGGCTAACACCGAGGGTTCGAGTTTCACGCCTCCGGGTGACGGAGGGCAACGACAGAATCCACCTGAACCAGCGGGACAGCCACCAGCTGTACCACCGCCAGTCGTACCACCTCCAGTGATGCCACCGTTGGAGATACCGCCGGTAGCCTACGAGCAGATGTTCCCGGCCATGATGGCCCACTATATGCAGCACATGGCGCAGTTTATGCCCATGTTCCAGCCACCTCCACCACCACAGCCGCAGCCGCGCATCGTTACCTTCAAAATGTTGAAGGATAATGGAGCGGAAGAGTTCCGAGGAGACAATTTGGGGGAACCCCAGATTGCTTTGGATTGGCTTGAGCAGATGGACCGGGTACTCAAGAATTTGAGAGTCCCAGATGCTGATCGCTCGGAGTTGGCGTCACAGATGTTCCGGAAGGGAGCATATGATTGGTGGAAGCGCATTGACCAAGATCCACACACACCCAAGCCGTGGACCTGGGATCGCTTCGATCGAGCCTTCACGAAGGAGTACGTCCCCACCCGGTACCGCGAGGAGAGGCGCGATGAGTTCGTTGCGCTTAAGCAGGAGGGGATGTCACTGCCTGAACTGAGACAGAGGTTTGACTACTTGTCCCAGTACGCGACGAGTCTGGTCTCCACTCCAGAGGATCGTTTGAACGAGTTCGTCAAGAAGCTACGGCCAGACTTGAGGCCGTACGCCGCACTGATCACGACGACAGATTTTAATGCGGCGTATGATTTGATTGTGAAGACAGAAAAGAGCTTGGATGATTTGCAGGCAACCAAGAAGGAGGATAGAGCGACGAAAGACCCGCGACCCGCGGCCAGCACCGGGCCGAGCGGGAAGAGTTTTGGATTCGGGGGAAAGAGGTACGAGAAGGGTTCTTCGAGTGCGCCGCCGCCTAAGAGGAGTAAGTCGAGGCCGTCTCCGTCGGTCGCCGCGAGCAACTCGAACAGATCGAGAAGCCACCCGCAATGTGTACATTGTGGTAGGCATCACCCGGGCGAGTGTTGGCTCACCCAAGGCTTATGTTTGGGTTGTGGTCAGCCAGGGCACTTCAGGAGGCATTGCCCGACAAACCCTAGTAGCGAGTCTGTTTTACCTAGAGCTCCGGATCAGCCTGCCGCATCACATCCAGCACGGAGTCAGCTGTCTACTGCCGCAAATAATCAGCAGAGACCACGTCCGCAACAGTCAGGCCGGGCACCAGCGCGTACCTACGCCATGCATGGGCGTACAGATCCTAGCCCGATGTTATCTTGGGTACGTTCGTACTATTTGATTCAGTTATGCATGCCTTGATCGATCCGGGTTCTACGCTCTCCTATATCTGTGTTGGCATGCCTGCTAATTCTGTGATTGTGAGGAGTGACCTTGAGATACCTACCATTGTATCGAATCCGCTAGGACATAGCATGCGTCTTCATCACATTTATCATAGATGTCCGTTGTCCGTACAAGGGAAGCAATTCCTGCAGATTTGATAGAGCTACCACACAAGGAGTTTGATATTATCCTTGGTATGGATTGGCTCACCGAGCATAGAGCAGTGGTCGACTGCAGTTGTCGGACCGTACGGCTGAGAGCCGAAGACGGTAGCGACGTATTACTCTCCGGGGAAGTGTTCCCCGAGACTCCCGAGTTCATATCATCCTTGAGCGCGAGGCGCTTGATTCGCAAGAAGTGCGAGATGTTCCTATGTCACGTTCAGGATATGCGAAAAGAATCGCCATGTCAGCAGGACATTCGTACGGTTTGCGACTTCCCTGATGTCTTTCCCGAAGACCTACCTGGTTTGCCTCCGCCGAGAGAGGTAGAGTTCTCGATCAATCTCATTCCGGGTACGGAACCCATATCTGCTACACCGTATCGTATAGCACCTGCCGAGATGAAGGAGTTGAAGGCTCAGTTGCAAGAGCTACTGGAAAAGGGATTCATCCGACCTAGCGTTTCCCCATGGGAGCACCAGTGTTATTTGTTCGAAAGAAAGATGGATCCATGAGACTTTGCATCGACTACAGGCAGTTGAACAAAGCTACAGTGAAGAATCGTTATCCGTTGCCTCGTATCGACGACCTATTCGACCAGCTCAGAGGGGCTACGGTATTCTCGAAGATTGATCTGCGTTCTGGATATCATCAGATTTCTGTCAGGAGAGAAGACATTCCGAAGACTGCTTTTAGGACACGCTATGGGCATTATGAGTTCTCAGTCATGCCTTTCGGATTGACTAATGCCCGGCAGTGTTCATGGAGCTTATGAACAGTGTGTTCCGACCATACTTGGACCAGTTCGTAGTAGTGTTCATCGATGACATCTTGGTTTATTCACGGACTCAGGAGGAGCACGCTAGACATTTGCAATTGGTTCTGAGTGTGTTGCGAGAGCACAAGCTGTATGCAAAATTGTCTAAGTGTGAATTCTGGTTGAGTGAGGTGACATTCTTAGGACATGTTATCTCTGCTACCGATATCCAGGTAGACCCCAGCAAGATTTCAGCCATAGTGGACTGGAAGGCTCCACGGAATGTTCGTGAGGTGAGGAGCTTCCTTGGATTAGCCGGTTACTATCGCCGATTTGTTAAGAGCTTCGCCTCGATCGCTACTCCATTGAACAAGCTACTGCGTAAGGACATCAAATTTGAGTGGTCAGAAGCGTGCGAGCGCAGTTTTGATCAACTGAAGGAGTGCCTGACCCAGGCACCAGTCTTGGTTCAACCTACTCCTGGCATCGAGTACACCATCTATAGTGACGCATCTCATAGCGGCTTAGGTTGTGTACTGATGCAGTTAAGTAAGGTAGTGGCCTACGCATCGAGACAGTTGAAGACTCACGAGGAGAATTATCCGACACATGATTTAGAGTTGGCAGCCGTGGTATTTGCCTTGAAGATTTGGCGCCACTACATCTTTGGAGAGAGGATTCACATCTTCACCGACCACAAGAGTTTGAGGTACCTACTCACCCAGAAGGAGCTGAATCTTAGACAACGCCGATGGTTGGAGCTGATTAAGGATTACGATCTAGTCATTGAGTATCACCCGGGCAAGGCTAACATCGTGGCCGATGCCTTGAGCAGAAAATCGTTAGCCGAGCTACAGCTTCAGTCTCCGTTAGAGCAGGAGATCCGTACAGCACAGAGGGATGATGAGTTTTGTCAGAAGACTCGAGAGTTAGTTCCTACAGGAAAGAGGCCCGAGTTTACAATTCGCGATGACGGAGTCTTGTACTATCATGAACGCCTAGTGGTGCCCCGCAGTGAAGTGAGGGATCGCTTGTTACGCGAGGCTCACGGAACCGTATACACTATGCACCCGGGTAGTAACAAGATGTATCAGGATTTGAAGAAATCCTATTGGTGGCCAGCTATGAAAAAGGAAATCTCCGAGTTCACTGCACATTGTTTGACTTGTCAGCAAGTCAAGGCTGAGCACCAGGTTCCGACAGGGTTGCTGCACCCTCCTACCATTCCGGAATGGAAGTGGGAAAGGATCACTATGGATTTTGTGATCGGATTGCCACGATCTTCACGAAAGAATGACGCCATCTGGGTCATTGTTGACAGGTTGACGAAGTCCGCTCATTTTCTACCCGTCAGACGTGACTCTTCCTTAGACAAATTGGCAGATTTGTACGTTAGAGAGATAGTTCGTTTGCACGGTGCACCGCTGTCAATCATATCTGATAGAGATCCCCGGTTCACTTCGAAGTTCTGGAGAGGACTTCAGAAGGCTTTTGGCAGAGCTTTGAACCTTAGTACGGCATTTCACCCTCAGACCGATGGCCAGTCTGAGAGGGTGATACAGATTGTCGAGGATATGATGCGAGCTTGTGTGATCGACTTTGGAGAAGATTGGGAGCGTTACTTGCCGTTAATGGAGTTTGCATATAATAACAGTTACCAGGCAAGTATTCAGATGGCTCCGTACGAGGCACTTTACGGCAGAAAATGCCGAACCCCGATTTGTTGGACAGAGCTTAGCGAGCGTAAGCTCGAGGGACCAGATATTGTGCAAGAAACCGAGGAAAAGGTTCGTGTGATCAGAGACCGACTCCGCACTGCTTCGGACAGACAGAAATCTTATGCAGACTTGAAGAGACGAGACATAGAGTAGAATGTTGGTGACATGGTATTCTTGAAGGTTTCACCTTGGAAGAAGGTCCTACGGTTCGGGAAGAAAGGGAAGCTTAGCCCTAGATTCATTGGACCCTACCGCATTCTGGAGCGAATAGGACCTGTTGCCTACAAGCTAGAGTTGCCACCAGAGCTGAACAGGATTCACAACGTCTTTCATGTCTCCATGCTACGTAGATACCGTTCAGATCCGACTCATGTGTTGCCGACCAATGCTGTAACCCTCGACGAGAGTTTGTCTTACGAAGAAGAACCAGTTAAGATCTTGGCGCGCGAAACTAAAGTGTTAAGAAACAAGACGGTACCGTTGGTAAAGGTACTGTGGCGTAATCATGCAGTGGAAGAAGCAACCTGGGAGACCGAAGAATCTATGCGAACTCAGTACCCTCATCTCTTCGACGACCAATGACTTAGGTAATTTCGAGGACGAAATTCTTTTTAAGGGGGGGAGAAATGTAACGCCCCGAAACCTGGCCCAAAGGAATTAATTAATTGTTAGAGCAATTGTTTACGAATTGGGCCCAATAAGGGGTTAAAATTATAATTTGGATTTTAAGCCCAACTTTTATGTCATCTCGTAGGAAATATTTTTGTGATCGCGTCGGCTCAGACGGTTCGCGAATCGGAGTTACAGAGCTCAAGTTATGACAATTTAATCAGGTATTTTGGGTCCGAAGCCCAATCCTTTTTGGAATGGGACCATTAAATAAACCTAAACCACATATACCTTATCCTTCGTTTCGTCCGTTCCTTTTTCTTCTTTTCCTTCTTCTTCTCCTTTCTTCTTCTTTCTTCCTTCTTCCTTCTTTTTTCTTCTTTTTCTTTTTCTTCTCCTTCTTCGTCTTTTCCGGCCAACCTCGCCGCCCAGCAAAGCGCAAGCCAGTCGCCGCCAGAAGCCTCACCGCACCAGCCGCCGGTCGTCGCCGTCGATTGCAGCGCCGCCGCTGTTTCCTTCGCCGATAGCCGCCGCTCAGCGTCGCCGGGCTTCCAGTCGTCGCCGTCCAATTGGAACCACCAGCCGCCGGCGTCGCCTTCCCCAGCCTCGCCGACGGATTGCAGCGCCGCCACGTCGAGCGCCAGACGTCGCCTCCATTGCCGGCGACCTTCCTCGCCGTCGAGCGCAGCGCCGCCGTCGCCGAGACTCCAGCCGCCGTCGTCGCCGAGCTTCCAGCTGTGGTTTCACCTTCGCCGGTCGTCCGCCGCCAGTCGCTGCTCATCGCCGTCGAGCTACCGCTTCGCCACTGTCGCCGGCGTCCGTCACCGTCGCCGCATCGGGCCGCTGCCCCGAGTTGATATCGCCGGCAGATTAACCCCCACGCCGGATTGATTGGTCAATTTCGTACTTTGACTCGATTTGACCCATTCGGTTGATTTCGTCGATTTACCTTCCGTTCGAGCTATCGATTCGATTTCGACGTAATCCAGGTCCGTACTATGAAGTTAATAGCATTCAGAATAGATTTAATGGTTTGGATCGTTATATGTGTTTATGCTATAATTTGGCTAAATTGGTTAATTGAATTAAATTGATTGTTTGAATTTAATTGTTGAAGATTGTGAATTGACTGAACAGGTTTGACTTTGACTTAGGTTAGGTCATGTTTGACCTAGGCTTTGACTGGATACTCTGTTGTCGTAGGTTTGACCGAATGGTTGAATCCAAAATTTAACGAATTAGTTAAGTTAATTAATTAATTTTAACTGGTGAATAAGGTCAATTGGTTTATTGTGTCAAACATAGAAACTGGCCAACGCTCGGGCGGCTGCAGGGCCTGGCCAGTGAGGTTAAGACGTGCACGAGGGTCTGCGATCTTGGGTTTGAGGCCATCGCCCAGGGGATCCTACCTCCACCGAATTGAGGCCGTCTTCGGTATTACGGATTGAGGCTATCTCCGACATAGGGAATAAATGTTAAATTGGTTTGATTTTGATGAAAATCTAAATTGGTTTGACCGGTGGTCAAAGAGTCAATGGGAAACCCGTAACACCTAAATCATTTTGAAAAGAAAGAAAATAAGTTGACTGTTGGTCAACCGTCTAAAGAACCAAATGTAAAGTTGAACTGATTTTTATTAAAAGGATAAACACATGCACGATCTTAATTGTTGAATTATTATATTTATTCTTGTGCTTCAATGGAGTACCACTCAGCGTCAATGCTGAGCGGATAGCGTTGTTTTCTTTTGCTGTCCGTAGGTGATCAGACAGATGAACCTAGAGCCGATCCCAGAGGGCGTTGAGGAGGAGATGTACGATGGCGTGGCTGTCACTTTAATCTGTTGATTATGTTTTATTCAATTAACTTTAATGCTTATTACGTTTTCGGGCAAGATCCCAAGTTGTTTGACTTTAAAAAGGCTTCCGCATTATTTTAAATTACTCCGATGGATTCTTTTATGCATGGATAGAATGTTTGTTTAAAATTGTTTTGAAAATGTCGCAAATTCGGATACCAATTCAGTAGCACACCGACCCGCTGTCCCACGGGTTTGGGTCATGCGGGTTGGGGTGTTACATGGACATCGATGTTCTAGGCTTGCGGTTTGAAAAATGGGAAGCAACGGTCATGCCAACAGCGATGTCTAAAATCCCTACATCGCTGTTTTGGCTGTTGACTTCCAAACGGTCAGGTCTCTACATCGATGTTCTATACTAGAACATCGCTGTTTAGGTCTGCCTTATAAGATGGAAGTTTGGCCTGACAGCGCTGTTGCTGGGTCAACATCGCTGTCCAAAAACTTTCTGCCAATGCACTATATTTTTGGCTTAGGTTGGACAGCGCTGTAGGGAAGCCTACATCGTTGTTCCAGAAGTTTCTGGAAATCCAACCTTGGCTCAACAGCGATGTCTAGTGTCCAACATCGCTGTTGGGCTGGTTTAGCCAGACCCATGGTTGGTTTAGTCAAAAACGCAAGTTCTCCAAAATAAAAACCAAGTTTAGAAAACATTTTTTTATTGCATTTTGCTAAGAAATCAAGTAAAACATCTTGAAAACCACGTCATTTAGTTGAAAACCACGGCTAGCCAAGTTTGCGCCGTTTCGCATGGTTTTCACTCAACGATAAAAAACGGAAGGTTGTTTTTGAGGCGTTTTTGTTGGAGAACTAATTAAATTTGCCCAGTAGTAAAAGCCAGTCATAAGAAGTTGAAAACCACTTGGTTGGTTCGGACGCCAAAAACCAATGCCGAAAACCGAGAGCCGAACGCCGGTTTCTGAAGACCGAACGCCGGATGGCTTGGTTTTTGGTCTTGGGCGAACTCCAAGTGTTTTTGGGTAGATTAAGACTTATGAAAAACATTTTTGAGTTTGTAAAAAGAGTTTTGATGAAATGAGCCTATAGAGCCAAGTTTTGAAAGTTTGTGCCGGTCTTGATTGTTAGAATAATAGACCAACGCTAGAGGGGGGGTGTGTAACGCCCCAAAAATAGGCCTATCAGAGTTAATTAATTTATAATTAATTAATTACTGAGAAGGACCCAAAAATAAGTAAATTCTAAAGTTTGTCAATAAATAATGAAAATCATATCATTATGTAGAGTTTGACTGTCTGATTCCAACGGTTCAATCGGATTTCAATTTGGAGAAAGTTGGAACAAAAAGTGTACCCTAACTGGGACCAAAATTAGTCCCAATCAGGGACTACACACCAAACGGCGCCCTGTTCAATTACGCCGATTCCAAATCGTCGCTCAAACACGGAAGCTGCAAACCTGTGTCTTCTTCTTCTTCCCTGGGCTATTTAAGGACAACCCAACTCCCTCATTTCATCAACAAAACAATTCATTCTTCCTTCTATATTGTTCCTTGCTGAGAGTAGAGTGCAGTGGTGCTGTCATCTTTGTGTGAGGTCGCCGGAGCAGTGAGATAGAGTCGCCGGAAGGTTCGCCGGAAAATCTTCAAAACCTCCCCTACGCTTCAAGGTAAGCCCTTAGATATATCTAAAGATTAGAATGTTCATATAGGTTGTTTTTACGTTCATAAATGGTCATTTGGTTGAGTTTTGTGTTTGACATGTTTGAAGAACCAAGAATCATAAACCTTGAATTTGATGTTAAAAATATGTTTTAATGATTCTAAAATGATCTATGAACCTTGGAGAACATTTCTATATAGTTTAATTGAAGTTTAGTAACTAAAATTGATATGTCCGAAAATGGACCGAAGGTAGAAGACGATGAACAGTGATCGAAAATCGATTATTTTCTTCCTAAAAATCGATTAAAACTTGTTCAGATAACGTGTATCAAAATAAAAAATAATAATCGATTATATTAAGGTATAAAATCGATTTTTGGTATTTAATCGATTAAAATATATATTAAAATCGATTTTACAAATTAATCGATTAAAATATGTTGAAAAATCGATTTTACAAATTAATCGATTAAAATATGTTGAAAAAATCGATTTTACAAATTAATCGATTAAAATATGTTGAAAAATCGATTTTACAAATTTAATAGATTAATATATATTCAAAAATCGATTTTTTATATTAATTTATTGAATAAATCGATTTTTCCTCAATTCCAGTGTCCCGAAAAATATTCTTGGAAATATTCTTTGAAAATACTAATTAATTAAGAACAATTTAAATATGATTTTGTATAATAAATGATGTTTTTGGCATATAAAACATTATGTGATGCATGACGATAAGTTCGGGTGTTAACACCCGAGACTAGGCCGCTGTTTGCTATTAAATATTATGTTGAATGATCATTATGATGAATAATTGTTATGGATAATTATGAATGATAAACCTAATTATTAAAATGATTATTGATGATTAAGTCATGATTAAAAAAATGAATTAATGGTGATTATGAAAACAGTGTATATTGTTAAGGATATCTAGAAGAACTCTAAGATATACCCACTTGTATATTGATGATGATTATTAAGGATATCTAGAAGAACTCTAAGATATACCTACTTGACCAATTCATATTTCGGGGTTAAAACGTACGTACGGGATCTAGAACGGATATCACCCACCCGGCAGTTCACTGTTCGGTTGGTACGTAATCCACATGACTCATAGGGTGGATTATCGATTCTTGTGTTCTGCATTAAACTATTTATAGTTTAACGGCCTGGTTAGAAATGTTGCCTTAGACTAGGAAAAGCTAAGAGCTTGTTATAAAATGATTTGGCCTTATATTAAGAATGATTTAAGAGCATGGTTGAGATATTGAATATCAAATGACTTGAAATAAAATATTGAGAATATCATGAATGTTTGAACCATATATTGTGTGCATGATATCAAATGGTTGATTATGATTTGAGATTCAATTTATTTGGATGTTCGATGCTTTAGATATGCTTACTCAGCTTCACCGCTGAGCGTGTAGTGTGTTTTATTTGCTACACGCAGGTAGGTAGAATGAATGATTGGCTGATTCCTGGCAGCAGAAGGGGCGAGACAGTCGTGGTGGATCATTGAACAAAATAAATAATTATGTTGATATGAAACATGTTTAAAAGTCGCTTCCGCATTATTATTAAACACTCCGCATTTTCTACAATTATGTATGGAATATTATTTATAAATAAAAATGTTTGAAATGTTTTAAATTAACACGATTACCAAATCAATACTTTAGTCCGAAAGGGGCTGCAGACCTGGACGGATTAGGGTGTTACAAGGTGAATAGCGTTTGATCAAGAAATCGCAGGAATAAAAATGAATAAGCGAGAAGTAAAGAGAAAAGAACGAGGCACACCGATTTTACCCTGGTTCACCACAACTTGTGGCTAGTCCAGCCTCCCGAGAGACTCTCTCGAGCTACACTACTATCTCGTTAAGCTTAATGGTGCTTAACAAACCCGTACAACTTGAGAATTCGGTTAACACGAACCTCAACGAACCTTCGAAGGAAACAACCCTTCCTTCGAACAACAAGAGAAATACCTTCTCTTGTCAAGTGTCTAAGAACACTAAAAACACTCAAGAACAATACTCTCTTTTAGAGTGGATAATGAGTAAACTAAGAACGCTCAAGAACACAACACGGGCTTCACAAAAATGGCTCTCAAAAGCTATGAAAAAAATAAAGAATGATTTGCAATGAAAGAGTAGGAGTTGTGAAGTAATGTGATGTGTAAAACAGACCCAAACACCCCATTTTATAGTGGAAAAATAGGCTCCAACGGACCAAAACATTTAAGGGGTGATTGGCACAATTTGTGGGATTTGATGAAATTTGGATCTGTTGAAAATCACCCAGAAAGCTTTGTCCTAGGCCTGGACATCGATGTTCTAGGCTTGCGGTTTGAAAAATGGGAATCAACGGTCATGCCAACAGCGATGTCTAAAATCCCTACATCGCTGTTTTGGCTGTTGACTTCCAAACAAGGAAAGTTTTAGCCTTAAATTCCTTCCAACGGTCAGGTCTCTACATCGATGTTCTATACTAGAACATCGCTGTTTAGGTCTGCCTTTGGAGATGGAAGTTTGGCCTGACAGTGCTGTTGCTGGGTCAACGTCTCTGTCCAAAAACTTTCTGCCAATGCACTGTATTTTTGGCTTAAGTTGGACAGCGCTGTAGGGGAGCCTACATCGCTGTTCCAGAAGTTTCTGGAAATCCAACCTTGGCTCAACAGCGATGTCTAGTGTCCAACATCGCTGTTGGAAGACTTAACGCCAAACCATGTTTTTAGCTACCCAGGCCAGACAGCGCTGTTGATTACCTCAACATCGCTGTTGGGCTGGTTTAGCCAGACCCATGGTTGGTTTAGTCACGCCGTTAGCCGATGTCAAAAATGCAAGTTCTCCAAAATAAAAACCAAGTTTAGAAAACATTTGTTTATTGCATTTTTCTAAGAGAACAAGTAAAACATCTTGAAAACCACGTCATTTAGTTGAAAACCACGGCTAACCAAGTTCGTGCCTTTTCGCATGGTTTTTACTAAACGACAAAAAACGGAGAGTGGTTTTTGAGGCGTTTTTGTTGGAGAGCTAATTAAATATGCCCAGAAGTAAAAACCAGTCATAAAAAGTTGAAATCTACTTGGTTGGTTTGAATGCCAAAAACCAATGCCGAAAACCGAATGCCGAAGGCCGGTTTCTGAAAGCCGAACGCCGGATGGCTTGGTTTTTGGCTTGGGCGAACTCCAAGTGTTTTGACCCAAGTTTAAAATTAAGAAAAATATTTTTGAACATGTAAAAGAGATTTTTATGAATTGAGCCTAGAGAGCCAAGATTTGGAATTTTGTGCCGGTCTTGATCACATTAAGACCGACTCAATACAATTTTAGTTCTTCGTTCTTGATTCTGGTTTCTTGGTTCTCAAGTCATCATGCCATGTTCCTTCGCCTTGGTTTTTGTTCTCTTTAGCCTTGTTATGTCACGGCGGTTTGGCATTATCAAAACCTGTCATAGAAACGAACACAGTTTAGTACGACGTAGGCGTAAACTTGTGTTCCAACATTGATCACATTAAGACCGACTCAATACAAATCTAATTTTTCGTTCTTGATTCTGGATTCTTGGTTCTCAAAACATCATGCCAAGTTCCTTCGCCTTGGTTTTGTTCTCTTTTGCCTTGTTATGTCACGTCGGTTTGGCATTATCAAAACCTGTCATAGAAACGAACACAGTTTAGTACGACGTAGGCGTAAACTTGTGTTCTAACAATTTCCCCCTTTTTGATAATGGCAAACAAGACGGGGATATGCATACTAAGGGATGTTTGTTTTTCAAAAGGTTTTGAAAAAGTACCCCCTTAATTTGAAAAAAAAATTGTTGGATTAAGATCAAACGGTCTCGTTTATAGAGACGTTCCCCCTTAGTATATGCATAGCCCTTTTCTTCCCCCTTTTGACATTAACAAAAAGATGATTTTATTTATTAAAGGAAATAGTGGAGTACAACGGAAGCATTAAAAAAAGGATAATTAAAGTAAAAGAGATAGAAATTCTAGGGGAGTCCTAGTCTTCGTCTTCGGTTTCCTCGTCCTCGTCGTCGTCGTCCATCTCATCACCATCAATGGAATCGTCGAACTCGTCTTCATCCGGGGAGCTTGACGGGGCGTAGGAGTCGTCGGCTTCGTCTTCGTCACCGTACACTTGCCCAAGGAAGGTGCCGTGGTACGGTGGGGGGACGTAGTTGATGCCTTGGAAGTATGAGTTCATCGCGTATCCTTGGCGTTGAACAGCCACGTCGAGCCGGTCAAGATAGCTCCCCATCCCGTCAACCTTGAGGTGGAGCCGGTTGAGGGAGTCGGCGATGGAGGCGAGGTTGGCCCGGGCCTGGGGTTCGGCTGGGCCAGCGGCAGACGCAGTGCGGCGTGGCGCGGCAGTGGCAGGCGCGGCGTTGTGCGACCGCTTGAGGAAGGTTTGGTTACTGATTGTCCAAATCTTCGTGGCCTTCGTGAGCGGGCCAACGGTGGTGGTTACCTTGAACCGTTCAAGGATGTCCATCACCAAAAACGGGTACGGGAGGAGGTGATCGTGGTCGGTGGACGCGGCGATCGTCATGTTGATCATGACAAACTTTGCCCAATTGATTGGGGCCGAATGCATGATCGCATGGATGAGCTTGAGGTCTTCACCGTGCATGATGGTGTGGCCGTGCTTCCTCGGTTTGATGATCCGGGAGACGATGTAGAGGACGAGGCGGCCTTCGGGGTTGGCGGAGTGGATGGTTGGGCGGCCCGAGGCATGGCGTTTGAGCTCAGTGATTCCAAGCTCGTTGAGGATAAGGCCCTCGTTGTTGAGCACCCAATCCTCTCCACCATAGTGAGACACATCGTCGCCTTAGAAGGGGAGGCCGGCGATGCGCCCAAGCTGCTCCACGGTGAGCTCGATCGGCGTGCTCTTGACGAACGAGTAGAGCACGTCGTCCTCATGCCGGAGGTTGGAGTAGAAGGCCCGGATCAGCGCCGGGTTGATCTCCTTGCGTGCCCGGGAGACGAACGGCCAAAGGCCTGCTTGATGAAGCTGCGCGTCGAGGTCGTCGTAGCCCTCCAACTCCGGGTAACGCTCCGGGATGATGCGTGGGGGAGCCAAAACCCGTTTAGAGAAGAAGGTGAGGAAACGGGTGCGCTCCTCCTCGGAGTCAAACCAAAGGTATGACCCATCGCCATAGTAGAGGCGCTCCTCGGAGGATGACATAGGCGCCCGGGATTTGGACTTTGATTTCCCGGAAGTGGCGGCCCTGCTCTTGTCCTTGCCCATGATGAAGAAGGAAACAAAATTGTAAGTGGAGTGAGATATGCAAGAGTATGGAAAGAATTTGTGTTTGTGTGTGTAAAAATGAGGAGTGGAGGCTCCAATTTATAGAAAAGGAGGCCTCCAACGTCCAAAATTTCAAAAAAATATGACTGTTGGAGCAATAAATGAAGGTGCAACGGATATTTTTTTTTTGAAAATCTTGACCAGAACAGCGATGTTCCATAGGCGACATCGCTGTTGGAACAGCGCTGTTGTGCCTAGTACAGCGCTGTTCTGCTTCAAGTTTTAAAAAAAAACAGGAGTCAAGAGGACAGCGATGTTGAGTACCCTACAGCGATGTTCCAAAAGTTTTTGGAATTGTGTAAGGGTTTGAACCCATTAGGACAGCGCTGTTGGGTTTCTCTACATCGCTGTTTTGCGATAGAGGAAAAAAATTATAAAAGTGAACATCGATGTTGAGGGTAAGACATCGCTGTTTAAAAAGTTTCTGGTTTTGGTTGAAAACAAAAGGTTTTGGGAAGACAGCGATGTTGAAAAGGGAACATCGATGTTCAAAAGGTTTCTGGAAAGTGAAGATGTAAGAGACTCCCTGGGACAACGCTGTTGGCTTGATGGACAGCGCTGTTGGAAAACTTTCTGGTTGACGGTGTTTCTCTCAATAGCGCTGTTGTGTCTCCTGGACAGCGCTGTTTGTATGGTTCCCCCTGATTTCATGAATGGGGTACCTGCAAAAAAGAAAAAGTTCTCCGATGCTCAAGTTAGTAAATGTTTAAAAAATTTAGATGCACAACTTAGATCATCGTGGAGTCAAGGATTCCGAGTTCACTTCGAATGTGGAAGAACGACTCTTTCTCTAAAGGTTTTGTGAAAATGTCGGCTAATTGGTTGTGTGTTTCAACAAACTCAATTTCGACATCACCTTTGAGAACATGATCTCTAATGAAATGATGCCTAATGTCAATGTGTTTCGTCCTTGAGTGAAGAACGGGGTTCTTCGTCAAGCTTATGGCGCTAGTATTATCACAACGAAGAGGAACGTGATTGATACTAAGGCCATAGTCCACGAGTTGTTGCTTCATCCAAAGGATTTGAGCACAACAACTACCGGCGGCTACATACTCCGCTTCGGTTGTGGATAACGCAACACTGACTTGTTTCTTGCTAAACCATGAGACTAAGGAACTACCAAGTAAGTGGCAAGTCCCACTCGTACTTTTACGGTCCAATTTGCAACCGGCAAAGTCCGAGTCGGAGTAGCTGACGAGATGACAAGAAGAGCCTTTTGGATACCACAGTCCAACGTTAACCGTGCCGACAAGGTACTTCATGATCCGTTTCACCGTGGTTAAGTGCGATTCCTTCGGACATGATTGATACCTCACGCAAAGGCATACGCTAAACATGATATCCGGCCTACTAGCGGTAAGATAGAGAAGGGATCCGATCATACCTCGATACTTTTTGACCTCTACTTCCTTACCTTTCTCGTCTTTTTCAAGATGGTCAGACGTGCTCATCGGGGTCGCCATGGCTTTGGCGTTGTCCATTTCAAACCGTTTTAGGAGCTCCTTGCAGTATTTAGCTTGGCAAATGAACGTTCCATCTTTCATTTGCTTAACTTGGAGTCCCAAAAAGAATGTGAGCTCGCCCATCATTGACATTTCGAATTCGCTAGTCATTAGCGTCGAGAATTCCTTGCACAAAGACTCGTTAGTAGCACCGAATATAATGTCGTCTACATAAACTTGAACCAAAAGGATGTTATTGTTTTTACTCTTGATAAAAAGTGTAGTGTCAACCTTTCCCCTTTGGAAACCACTATCCAAAAGAAATTTACTCAAACGTTCGTACCAAGCACGTGGTGCTTGTTTAAGACCGTAGAGCGCTTTCTTGAGTTTGAAGACGTGATCGGGAAACTCAAAGTCCTCAAACCCTGGGGGCTGGTGAACATACACTTCCTCTTGAATAAAACCATTGAGGAAGGCACTCTTAACATCCATTTGGTAAAGTTTAAAATCCATAGACGAAGCAAAAGCAAGAAGTAAACGAATAGCTTCTAAACGTGCTACAGGTGCATAAGTTTCTTCGAAATCAATGCCTTCTTCTTGATTGTAGCCTTTAGCTACGAGCCTAGCTTTGTTTCTAGTGATTATTCCATTTTCATCAAGTTTGTTACGGAACACCCATTTCGTACCAATAATCGTTCGATCATCGGGCCTTGGCACCAATTCCCAAACGTCATTCCGTTTGAATTGGTTTAGCTCCTCTTGCATAGCCAAGGTCCAATGTTCATCGTTTATTGCTTCGGAAATGGTTGTAGGTTCAATTTGAGATACAAAAGCCATGTGTCCTACGGTGTCCCTAAGAGAGTTACGAGTACTTACCCCGCGGTTGATGCTTCCGATTACCTGGTCAAGTGGATGGTTCCTGTGCGTTCTCCAAGCGATGGGAAGGTCGGTTTCCTCTTGTTCGTGGGCTTCCTCTTGTTCTTCTTCGTCTGCTTGGTCTTCACTTTCGACCATCACTTGAGGTGTTTCCTCAGGTTGTGGTTGCGGGTTGGTGTATAGTGGTGTGTCTTCTTCATCGTATTCAAGGTGTACTCTCTCTAATGAATCTGCAAGATAATCACAAATAGCCTTTCTCGCCAAGCGAGTATTATCTTCGGAAAATACAATATGAGGGGACTCCTCAATAGTCAAAGTACGTTTATTAAATACTCTATAGGCCTTGTTGCGAAGAGAATAACCAAGAAAAATCCCTTCGTCCGACTTGGCATCAAATTTTCCCAAGTTATCTTTGCCGTTATTATGAATAAAACATTTGCAACCAAAGACTCGAAGATGGGAAAGATTTGGCTTTCTCCCTTTGTATAGCTCATAGGGCGTTTTCATGAGTATCGGTCGAATGACGGCTCGGTTTAACACGTAGCTCGCGGTACTCACGGCATCCGCCCAAAAATACTTAGGGATTTTTGCCTCATTGATCATAGTTCTAGCCATCTCTTCGAGACATCTATTCTAACGTTCCACCACTCCATTTTGTTGTGGTGTACGTGGGGCTGAGAAGTTATGATCAATGCCAAGTTCGTCACACAAATCTGAGAACAGATTTCGTTCGAACTCTCCCCCATGGTCGCTTCTTATGGCTACTATGGTTGTTTCTTTTTCATTTTGAACTTTCTTTAGAAAATTTTTGAAAACATGAAATGCTTCACTTTTATGAGTAAGAAACAAGGTCCATGTAAACCTAGGTACCCAATTTACGTTGGGTCCTTGGATGTTAGGTGTGTGATGGTAGTGTGCTTGATTTTGTGACAAGTGCCTATGCCTAGTGTAACAAACGGGAGCAATATGGCCTATCCTATTACAATAATGACAGACTACATTGGGGTTGTACATGTGCCTAGGTTCATAATAGTTAGAAGGTTTAACCATTTTTTTCCTATTTTGTGAAAATGATGGTTTTTGGAAATTTTGAAACTGGCCTCTTCTAGGTGTTCTAGCATCATTTCTTCTTATTTGAGAAAATTCATTTTTATGCACAAAATCATTTTTCTTAGGTTGTCTACCATGACCGTTTTCATTCCTAGGTTTTAGTCTAGGTTGTCTGGTGTCCTTAGGTTGACTAGATTTTCTATTATCTTGATTTTTAGGTTTCTTATGTTGAACCTTAGATGATTGTCTAGGTGGTGGCTCAACATTATCTTTAGCTTTATTTTTATCAAAACCTATTCCTTCCTTAGAAAAACACATAGTGTCAAGAAGTAAATTTAACTCTTTATGAGGAGTATTAAATTTCTTGACCGTGCTCTCAAGTTTAGTGACTTGCTCTTTTAAAGCTTTGCAAGACCCACATTCACTTGATGAGCTTTCTGGTTTGTCAGCGCTTCTTTTTCCAAAAAAAATTGTTTTCTTGTTTAAGTGTTTCATTTTCTTTTTCCAATTTTTCAAAATCGTTTTCAAGTAAAGAAAGTCGTTTCTTCAAAGATTTATTTGTTTTAGAAGCGCTAACAAATTCCTCATAGAGTTCATGAAGTGCTTCTTGCATTTCTTCAAAAGTATAAGAGTCGGAAGAAATGTTACATACCTCTTGGACGTCGTCGCTTTGATCTTCGTGTGCCATGAGGCAGAGATTTGCAGCTTCGTCCTCCTCTTGGTCGGTTGATTCGTCGCCGGAATCGCCACCCCAAGAGATGTAGGCCCTTTGCTTCTTGAAGCCAGGCTTGTCCTTGCCGTGTTTGGCCTTTGGACACCTTGGCTTGATGTGGCCAATCTCGCCACAGCCGTAGCATTTGGGAGGACCGTCGTGCTTCCTTCCCTTTCGCTCAAATTCCTTCTTCATGAACTTGTGGAACTTTTTGATGACGAGCCCGAATTCATTGTCGTCATCGCTTGAAGCCTCTTCCACCGGTTCCTTGGTGGCTTTGAGAGCTATCCCCTTTTTCTTTTGTTCATCCAAAGACGGGGTTAGAATAGTAGATTCATAGGTTTTAAGATTACCTCTTAGCCCGTCGATGGTGACGTTGGAGACTCCGATGGATTCGTAGATTGCATCGGCTTTTGACCTCCATTCGGGTGTGAGACTCCGCAGGATTTTCCTCACAAGATCCTTGTTGGTGTAGGTCTTTTTGAGAGCATGAAGATCGTTGATGATCTTTGAGAACCGGTCGAACATGTCATCAATTTTCTCACCTTCTTTCATCCGGAACATTTTGTACTCTTGGGTGAGAAAGTCGATCTTGGCTTCGCGAACTTGATCGGTACCTTCGTACGTCACTTCAAGCTTGTCCCACATCTCCTTGGCGGTTGTGCAACAGGAGATCTTTCGGTAGTCATCGGGGTTGACCGCGCAATATAGCATATTGATGGCCTTTGCATAGTTTTCGATCTTCTTGATGTCGTCGGCATCAAATTCGTCTTCGGTCTTTGGGACCGTGGTTTCTCCCACTTTCTTCATAGGGATTTCTTCGCCATTTTTGATCACCAGCCACAATTGGAAGTTGGTGGAACGAATATAGATTCTCATTCGTTCCTTCCAATAAGAGTAGTTGGTGCCATCAAAGAGTGGTGGCCTAGAGGTTGATTGACCTTCTCCAATTCCTGCATAGAGATTTCTAGAAGAAGAGCCCATGATTGCTTTACTCTCAAACGGTTAAGTTTGGACGCGAGTTAGGCTCTGATACCAATTGTTAGAATAATAGACCAACGCTAGAGGGGGGGTGAATAGCGTTTGATCAAGAAATCGCAGGAATAAAAATGAATAAGCGAGAAGTAAAGAGAAAAGAACGAGGCACACCGATTTTACCCTGGTTCACCACAACTTGTGGCTAGTCCAGCCTTCCGAGAGACTCTCTCGAGCTACACTACTATCTCGTTAAGCTTAACGGTGCTTAACAAACCCGTACAACTTGAGAATTCGAGTCACACGAACCTCAACGAACCTTCGAAGGAAACAACCCTTCCTTCGAACAACAAGAGAAATACCTTCTCTTGTCAAGTGTCTAAGAACACTAAAAACAGTCAAGAACAATACTCTCTTTTAGAGTGGATAATGAGTAAACTAAGAATGCTCAAGAACACAACACAAGCTTCACAAAAATGGCTCTCAAAGGCTACGAAAAATTGAAGAATGATTTGCAATGGAAGAGTAGGAGTTGTGAAGTTATGTGATGTGTAAAACAGACCCAAACACCCCATTTTATAGTAGAGAAATAGGCTCCAACGGACCAAAGTATTTAAGGGGTGATTGGCATAATTTGTGGGATTTGATGAAATTTGGATCTGTTGAAAATCACCCAGACAGCGCTGTCCTAGGCTTGGACATCGATGTTCTAGGCTTGCGGTTTGAAAAATGGGAAGCAACGGTCATGCCAACAGCGATGTCTAAAATCCCTACATCGCTGTTTTGGCTGTTGACTTCCAAACAAGGAAAGTTTTAGCCTTAAATTCCTTCCAACGGTCAGGTCTCTACATCGATGTTCTATACTAGAACATCACTGTTTAGGTCTGCCTTATAAGATGGAAGTTTGGCCTGACAGCGCTGTTGCTGGGTCAACATCGCTGTCCAAAAACTTTCTGCCAATACACTATATTTTTGGCTTAGGTTGGACAGCGCTGTAGGGTAGCCTACATCGCTGTTCCAGAAGTTTCTGGAAATCCAACCTTGGCTCAACAGCGATGTCTAGTGTCCAACATCGCTGTTGGAAGACTTAGCGCCAAACCATGTTTTTTAGCTACTCAGGCCAGACAGCGCTGTTGATTACCTCAACATCGTTGTTGGGCTGGTTTAGCCAGACCCATGGTTGGTTTTGTCACGCCGTTAGCCGATGTCAAAAACGCAAGTTTTCCAAAATAAAAACCAAGTTTAGAAAACATTTTTTTTATTGCATTTTGCTAATAAATCAAGTAAAACATCTTGAAAACCACGTCATTTAGTTGAAAACCACGGCTAGCCAAGTTTGCGCCGTTTCGCATGGTTTTCACTCAACGATCAAAAACAGAAGGTGGTTTTTGTGGCGTTTTTGTTGGAGAACTAATTAAATGTGCCCAGTAGTAAAAGCTTGTCATAAGAAGTTGAAAACCACTTGGTTGGTTCAGACGCCAAAAACCAATGCCGAAAACCGAGAGCCGAACGCCGGTTTCTGAAGACCGAACGCCGGATGGCTTGGTTTTTGGTCTTGGGCGAACTCCAAGTGTTTTTGGGTAGATTAAGACTTATGAAAAACATTTTTGAGCTTGTAAAAAGAGTTTTGATGAAATGAAAGTTTGTGCCGGTCTTGATCACATGAAGACCGACTCAATACAAATCTAATTTTTCGTTCTTGATTCTGGATTCTTGGTTCTCAAAACGTCATGCCAAGTTCCTTCGCCTTGGTTTTGTTCTATTTAGCCTTGTTATGTCACGGCGGTTTGGCATTATCAAAACCTGTCATAGAAACGAACACAGTTTAGTACGACGTAGGCGTAAACTTGTGTTCCAACACAGACCAGACCTTGCACGCTTCTGTGTAGAGGTTGATGTCTCAACAGCCTTACCTGCCAAAATTCATCTCAAGTTAGGGGAGAAACATTCTTTCATACCTATTATATATGAAAATCTCCCACACTTTTGCTCAACATGTTTGAAACTTGGGCACTCCAATGGTTTCTGCAAAAAGACTCAACATGGGCTGAACACCGAGAAAATTATTGAGGCTAAACCGGCTCCTAATTCTGAGGCTGAACCGGTTCAAAGCAAAGGCAAAGATCCAGCCCAGGAACAATGGACAATGGTCTCAAACAAAAAAAGTGGGGCTGGACAGCTTTGGAGAAAGAAAATGGTATAGTTTCAGTCTGGTCCAGGGGAATGCTCCACTCAAGCACATTCCAAACAGCTAGAAGACAACCCACAAACCACTAAAGACTCAACTGGACCAGTCCCAGACTCTGTCAGTAACCCCTCCTCAGAAAGGGGCCCAACTCTTTCCACTTCTCCTGCAGGAAATAATTTGGAACCCATTGTAGCAGGAAATAATTTGGAAGGTAATAATCTATCTCTCGTCCTATGGAAGCCCTTACCCTTTATTGATAGCTCAAAATTTACCCCCTTACTGGAAAGTGACAGTGATGACTCTGACTGTGAGGATCTGGGTATAGTTGATGATCAATTTTTTAAGAAATTACTACCTCCCACTCCCACTGTTACACAAGCTGCAAATGAAAAGGCACCAGTCATCAATACCACAATCAAATCAAGGCTAAGATCAGCAAATAGGAGTTCCTCACAGATTTCCCAATGAAAGCTCTTTTTTGGAATGTGTGTGGAGTTAAGTCCTCCCTTAACAGACTTATAAATCTCAAAAAACAACATAATTTCCTATTTCTGGCTATTTTGGAACCCATTGTAGCAGGAAAAAAAATTGACTTCTACAAACTCAAGCTCAATTTCAGCCATGGATTCTCTACTCAGTACAATAAGTGCTGGATTTTCTGGGACAGTAACTTCCTGAATCTATTACAGGTTCAGGAGGGTGATCAGATTACTACCTGTTTATTCCATAATACATTCACTCAGGGTCCTATCTACATTAGTGCAGTATATGGGAAACACAACAGAAATGATAGATTATTTCTCTAGGACTCCATTAGTGATCACAACCCTTTGGATCAGCCTTGGATTGTGGGAGGGGACTTCAACACCATTGCAACCCTCTCTGAACATCAGGGTCATGTCTCACCTTGCACTAGAAGTATGGAGGATTTTATGGATTGTATCATCAACTGTAGTCTCCTAGAGCCTTGCCTTAAAGGAAACAAGTTTACCTGGATGGGCAACAGAGTTAAAGGAAGGGTACTTCACAGACTAGATAGAATTTTTATCAATCAAGCCACCTTGAATATTTATTCTGAAACTTTCCTATATCATCTTGGAAGAACTTCTTCAGATCACAGACCTCTTCTTTTGGATTGTATCAGCCACAATTTCTCAGGTCCTAAACCATTTAGATTTATTAATGCTTGGACTCTGGATGATAGCTTTAATGGGATGGTTACAGATTCTTGGAACTCCATTACTACTGGTAGAGGGATGAGGGGCCTAGCTACTAAACTTAAACACCTAAAAAAATGTATCAAGGACTGGAATCATAACCACTTTGGAAATATATTCTCTCAAGTCAAGGAAGCAGAGATGGAGGCTCTCCAAGCACAAGAGAAGTTTGAAGAGTCTGAAAGTCCTTCCAACAGGGAGGCTCTTAATCTAGCTAATTCTAAACTTCTCCTAGCTTGCAATAAGGAAGAACATTATTGGGCCCAAAAAGCAAGTGTGAGATGGCTTTCTTGTGGTGATTCCTCTACTAAATTTTTTCACTCTTATATGAAAGGGAAGAGGAGAAAAGCAAGTATCAGACTCCTTAAAAATCAAGAGGGGAAATGTTGGAAAACATTTTCACTTTGACATTTTGCTAATGACAATGTTTGTTTCCGTTTAGGTTTTGATATTGACAAACCGTCGGGAACATGGAACAAAATGAAAAGATTTAAAGAGATAGAAAAAGTTATTTGAAGAAACAAAAAGCACAAGAAAGGCATTGACGCTGCTAAAGATGGCGACATTGGCGTTTTGAAGACGTATTCTAAATACTTAGGTTTTTATTGTAACAAGCTCATTCAATTTCTCTACGTCATGGCTCAAAACAAAATATGTTTTTCATGCATCAAATGAGTTTTTTCATAAATTGTTTTTAAGTTTCTAAAACCCATGGTTCTTGCTTAACAAAAACCATAACCATCGGTTATCGGCGTTCGGCTATTGTGTTCGGTTTTCGGCATTGGTTATTGGCATTGATTTTAACCAAATGGTTTTTGGGTTTTTATCCTTGTTTTAAGATTCTGGACACATTAAAAGGTTTTCCAAATCATTAGTTTTCAAAAACCTTAACCTTTGTTTTTTTGGCGTTGGTTATTCGCATTCGACGCTGGTTATCGGCGCTGGTTTTTGGCGTCCAAATCAATCAAGTGGTTTTTAATATTTTATGATTGGTTTTTACTTCTGGACATATCCAAATGGTTTTCCAACAAAAACATGTTAAAAACCACCTTTCGTTTTTGGTCTTTTGTTGAAAACCATGTGTAATGGCATAAACTTGGCTAGCCGTGATTTTTACCTTAGTGAAGTGGTTTTTAAGTTTTTATACTTGGTTTCTACATTAAATACATTAAATAAGAGTTTCAAACACTTAGTTTTCATTTTGGAGAATGTTGGTTTTTGACATTGGTTTTCGACGTTGGCTGTCACACCATGGTTCTGGCGACCAGGCCCAACATAGATGTAGGATCTTGAACATAGAAGTCTAGACAGCGATGTTGGGATTCAAACATCTATGTCTGAACAGCGATGTTGAGATTTGAACATCTATGTTTTGGCCAGATTGGCTCACGTTAGTCTTGGGGAGTAGGTTTTTGAACAACGATTTTCATTGTTGAATAGCGATGTTTTCAAATGGCCGTTGGGCTATTTAAGACAAAATCTTTGCATTTTTGAAAGTCAAACACCCCAACATCGATGTAGACTTCTAGACATCGATGTTTTGATGACCGTTAGCTATTTTTAAAGGAAAGTCAAAGCCAGAACAGCGATGTTATATGAACAGCGTTGTCGGGCTAGATTTCAGTAGATCTACTTTTATTTGATTTCCACAAATCAAGCCAATCAACCCCAATCTTCTCCCAACCGTTGCACCTTGTTTTTGGGTATAAAAAGGGGTCTCTTGGGTCTACTTTTCACAATCATTCCTCACACATTTCATAGCTTTACATTGCTTCATTGCATAAACTTTTGACATAGATTTTTAGAGCCATTTCTTGAGGAATTGAGTGTGTTCTTGATCTAAATTAGTTTACTCATATTCTACTCTTTAAGAGAGTTTTTGTTCTTGAGTGGTTAAGTGTTGCGAACACTTTAAGGGAGGTTTGTTCCCTTGGTTGTACGAAGGAAGGGCATATTCCTTCGGGTTGAAGTCTTGGAGTGCGATATCTCCGAGCAAGTGTATTGAGGCTCGTGGGACTCGAGTTCTCAGGTTGTAACGGTTTGTTAAGCACCCGTAAGCTTAATAGAAGTAGTGTAGCTCGAGAGAGTCTCTCGGGAGACTGGACTAGCCACACTTTGTGGTGAACCAGTATAAATCTTGGTGTGCTCCCTTTACTCCTTTTTATTCCGTTCTTTACTTTATCCCTACGATTTTTATTCTACGAAAATTTATAAACATTCTCGTGCCTCACTATTCACCCCCCCTCTAGTGAAGGGCACATATTCTAACAATTGGTATCGGAGCCTAACTCTCTAAAAGTCTTAACGGGTTGAGTGAACGATCTATATTTCTTTTGAGAATGTTAAGCGCAGGATCTTTTAGCGAAGGACACTCTTTAACAAGGCCACCACTCTTAAATGGAGTAAATTACTCTTATAGGAAAGATAGAATGAGAATCTTCATTCAATCCGTTGATTACACACTATGGATGGCAATCAACAACGGAGTTTCTCTCCCAACGAAGAAGGTGGGCATAAAAAAAGTAAAGAAACTCGAGGAGGAATACAATGAAGAAGATATCAAGAAGGTGGAACAAGATGCAAAAGCTCTTAAACTTCTACTTTGTGCAATTGACGCGCAAGAAATTCAAAAGTTCTCCGGATATCAAACGGCTAAGAATCTATGGGATGGCATGCGTGAGAAATACGAAACTCTACAAGGAGAAAAAGAAGTAACCCATATTTGTCTCATGGCCAATGAAGAAGAAGAGGTAAGTACTTCTAACTCTCATTCTTTTGAAGAATTACAAGAAGCTTTTAAAGAACTATTTGGTGAATTCAAGAAAGCTTCAAAAATTGCCAAAGAGGCTAAGGCTAAACTTCATGCTTTAGAAGAAGAAAATAAATTTTTAGAAAATGATAATCTTGACCTTAAAAATAAGATTAAGGCAATGAACAAAGCTTCTTC
This sequence comes from Cuscuta australis, assembly GCA_003260385.1. Taxonomy (NCBI): domain Eukaryota; kingdom Viridiplantae; phylum Streptophyta; class Magnoliopsida; order Solanales; family Convolvulaceae; genus Cuscuta; species Cuscuta australis. Next base: position 1,538,275 of record NQVE01000117.1, on the reverse strand, counting down.
CTTTGACCAAAGTTCTACTTGTTCCTCTTGTGAATCTTTAAAAATAGAGAATGTAGAACTTAAGAGCACCATAGAAAAACTTAAGGTAGAAGATCCTAAGAAACTTGGTGAAGAAGTTAAGAATGGTAAACCACCTAGGAAAACAAATAATCCTAGGAATAACAAAATTAATTTTAGAAAGAATAAAAAGAATAAGTTGAGACAACCTAGAAATGACTCTAAGATTTTTATAAATGATAAAAAATAATTTGAGACAACCTAGAAATGAGTATAGGAACTTAATTAATAACTCTAGGAATAATGACTTTAGATCACCTAGAAATTTCTTGGCTCAACCTAGGCATATGCGTAATCCAAATGTAGTTTGCCATTATTGCACTAAGATAGGACACATAGCACCCGTTTGTTTTACCAAACACAGGGATTTGTTTTATAGCTATGATTATTATTTGCCTAACCCTCAAGGACCCAAACGTTTTTGGGTACCTAAAAATATTTTTAGATGCATATGTAGGTGTGTTTGAAGACTATATTTTTGTCGTGGAGGCTCCAAGCACGAAACCTAATGATTTGCATCAAGGGGAGTTTGGGGGGAATTTTTTTTTGCTATAAACATAGTATCAGTTTCAGGGGAACATACAACAATGATGTTTTGTATCAAACATCAATGCTCAGGGAGTACCTTTTTTTGTAAACTTTACTTAGTGCTTTTTGCTAATGCCAAAAGGGGGAAGTGTTTGGGTATATCCAACAAGAGAGGGGGAATCTTGTTTTCAAAGACGTAGGGGGAATTACCATTACTCTCTCTTTGAAAACCCAACATGGCCTGCATATCCCCTCCTTGGTTTGTCATTATCAAAAAGGGGGAAATTGTTGGAAAACATTTTCACTTTGACATTTTGCTAATGAGAATGTTTGTTTCCGTTTAGGTTTTGATATTGACAAACCGTCGGGAACATGGAACAAAATGAAAAGATTCAAAGAGATAGAAAACGTTCTTTGAAGAAACAAAAAGCAAAAGAAAGGCATTGACGCTGCTAAAGATGGCGACATTGGCGTTTTGAAGACGTATTCTAAATACTTAGGTTTTTTTTGTAACAAGCTCATTCAATTTCTCTACGTCATGGCTCAAAACAAAATATGTTTTTCATGCATCAAATGAATGTTTTCATAAACGGTTTTTAAGTTTCTAAAACCCATGGTTCTTGCTTAACAAAAACCATAACCATCGGTTATCGGCGTTCGGCTATGGTGTTCAGTTTTCGGCATTGGTTACTAGCATTGATTTTAACCAAATGGTTTTTGGGTTTTTATCCTTGTTTTAAGCTTCTGGACACATTAAAAGGTTTTCCAAATCATTAGTTTTCAAAAACCTTAACCTTTGTTTTTTTGGCGTTGGTTATTGGCATTCGACGCTGGTTATCGGCGCTGGTTTTTGGCGTCCAAATCAATCAAGTGGTTTTTAATATTTTATGATTGGGTTTTACTTCTGGACATATCCAAATGGTTCTCCAAGAAAAACATGTTAAAAACCACCTTTTGTTTATGGTCTTTTGGTGAAAACCATGTGAAACGACATAAACTTGGCTAGCCGTGATTTTTACCTTAATGAAGTGGTTTTTCGGTTTTTATACTTGGTTTCTACATTAAAGACATTATATAAGAGTTTCCAACACTTGGTTTGCATTTTGGAGAACTTTGGTTTTTGACATCGGTTTTCGGCGTTGGATGTCAAACCATGGTTCTGGCGACCAGGCCCAACATAGATGTAGGATCTTGAACATAGATGTCCGGACAGCGATGTTGGGATTTGAACATCTATGTCGGAACAGCAGTGTTAAGATTTCAACATCTATGTTTTGGCCAGATTGGCTCACGTCAGTCTTGGGCAGTAGGTTTATGAACAGCGATGTTGATTGTTGAACAGCGATGTTTTCAAATGACCGTTGGGCTATTTAAGACAAAATCTTTGCATTTTTGAAAGTCAAACACCCCAACATCGATGTAGACTTCTAGACATCGATGTTTTGATGACCGTTAGCTATTTTTAAAGGAAAGTCAAAGCCAGAACAGCGATGTTCACTATATGAACAGCGCTGTCGGGCTAGATTTCAGTAGATCTACTTTTATTTGATTTCCACAAATCAAGCCAATCAACCCCAATCTTCTCCCAACCGTTGCACCTTGTTTTTGGGTATAAAAAGGGGTCTCTTGGGTCTACTTTTCACAATCATTCCTCACACATTTCATAGCTTTACATTGCTTCATTCCATAAACTTTTTACATAGATTTTTAGAGCCATTTCTTGAGGAATTGAGTGTGTTCTTGATCTAAATTAGTTTACTCATATTCTACTCTTTATGAGAGTTTTTGTTCTTGAGTGGTTAAGTGTTGTGAACACTTTAAGGGAGGTTTGTTCCCTTGGTTGTACGAAGGAAGGGCATAATCCTTCGGGTTGAAGTCTTGGAGTGCGGTATCTCCGAGCAAGTGCATTCAGTCTCGTGGGACTCGAGTTCTGAGGTTGTAACGGTTTGTTAAGCACCCGTAAGCTTAACGGAAGTAGTGTAGCTCGAGAGAGTCTCTCGGGAGACTAGACTAGCCACACTTTGTGGTGAACCAGTATAAATCTTAGTGTGCTCCCTTTACTCTTTTTTATTCCGCTCTTTACGTTATCCCTGCGATTTTTATTCTATGAAAATTTATACACATTCTCGTGCCTCACTATTCACCCCCCCTCTAGTGAAGGGCACCTATTCTAACAATTGGTATCGGAGCCTAACTCTCTAAAAGCCTTAACGGGTTGAGAGAACGATCTATATTTCTTTTGAGAGTGTTAAGCGCAGGATCTTTTAGAGAAGGACACTCTTTAACAAGGCCACCACTCTTTAATGGAGTAAATTACTCTTATTGGAAAGATAGAATGAGAATCTTTTTTCAATCCGTTGATTACACACTATGGATGGCAATAAACAACGGAGTTTCTCTCCCAACGAAGAAGGTGGGCAATAAAAAAGTAAAGAAACTCGAGGAGGAATACAATGAAGAAGATATCAAGAAGGTGGAACAAGATGCAAAAGCTCTTAACCTTCTACTTTGTGCAATTGACGCGCAAGAAATTCAAAAGTTCTCCAGATATCAAACGGCTAAGAATCTATGGGATGGCATGCGTGAGAAATACAAAACTCTACAAGGAGAAAAAGAAGTAACCTATATTTGTCTCATGGCCAATGAAGAAGAAGAGGTAAGTACTTCTAACTCTAATTCTTTTGAATAATTACAAGAAGCTTTTAAAGAACTATTTGGTGAATTCAAGAAAGCTTCAAAAATTGCCAAAGAGGCTAAGGCTAAACTTCATGCTTTAGAAGAAGAAAATAAATTTTTAGAAACTGATAATCTTGACCTTAAAAATAAGATTAAGGCATTGAACAAAGCTTCCTCCTTTGACCAAAGTTCTACTTGTTCCTCTTGTGAATCTTTAAAAATAGAGAATGTAGAACTTAAGAGCACCATAGAAAAACTTAAGGTAGAAGAGCCTAAGAAACTTGGTGAAGAAGTTAAGAATGATAAACCACCTAGGAAAACAAATAATCCTAGGAATAACAAAATTAATTTTAGAAAGAATAAATAGAATAAGTTGAGACAACCTAGAAATGAGTATAGGAACTTAACTAATAACTCTAGGAATAATGACTTTAGATCACCTAGAAAATTTTTGGCTCAACCTAGGCATATGCATAATCCAAATGTAGTTTGCCATTATTGCTCTAAGATAGGACACATAGCACCCGTTTGTTTTACCAAACACAGGGATTTGTTTTATAGCTATGATTATTATTTGCCTAACCCTCAAGAACCCAAACGTTTTTGGGTACCTAAAAATTATTTTTAGATGCATATGTAGGTGTGTTTGAAGACTATATTTTTGTCGTGGATGCTCCAAGCACGAAACCTAATGATTTGCATCAAGGGGAGTTTGGGGGGAATTGTTTTTTGCTATAAACATAGTATCAGTTTCAGAGGGAACATACAACAATGATGTTTTGTATCAAACATCAATGCTCAGGGAGTACCTTTTTTTGTAAACTTTACTTAGTGCTTTTTGCTAATGCCAAAAGGGGGAAGCGTTTGGGTATATGCAACAAGTGAGGGGGAATCTTGTTTTCAAAGACGTAGGGGGAATTACCATTACTCTCTCTTTGAAAACCCAACTTGGCCTGCATATCCCCTCCTTGGTTTGTCATTATCAAAAAGGGGGAAATTGTTGGAAAACATTTTCACTTTGACATTTTGCTAATGACAATGTTTGTTTCCGTTTAGGTTTTGATATTGACAAACCGTGAGGAACATGGAACAAAATGAAAAGATTCAAAGAGATAGAAAAAGTTCTTTGAAGAAACAAAAAGCAGAATAAAGGCATTGACGCTGCTAAAGAAGGCGACATTGGCGTTTTGAAGACGTATTCTAAATACTTAGGTTTTTATTGTAACAAGCTCATTCAATTTCTCTACGTCATGGCTCAAAAAAAATATGTTTTTCATGCATCAAATGAGTGTTTTCATAAATTTTTTTTAAGTTTCTAAAACCCATGGTTCTTGCTTACCAAAAACCATAACCATCGGTTATCGGCGTTCGGCTATTCGTGTTCGGTTTTTGGCATTGGTTATTGGCATTGATTTTAACCAAATGGTTTTTGGGTTTTTATCCTTGGTTTAAGCTTCTGGACACATTAAAAGGTTTTCAAAATCATTAGTTTTCAAAAACCATGACCTTTGTTTTTTCGGTGCTGGTTTTTGGCGTCCAAATCAATCAAGTGGTTTTTAATATTTTATGATTGGTTTTTACTTCTGGACATATCCAAATGGTTCTCCAACAAAAACATGTTAAAAACCACCTTTCGTTTTTGGTCTTTTGGTGAAAACCATGTGAAACGACATAAACTTGGCTAGCCGTGATTTTTACCTTAATGAAGTGGCTTTTAAGTTTTTATACTTGGTTTGTACATTAAATACATTATTTAAGAGTTTCCAACACTTGGTTTTCATTTTGGAGAACTTTGGTTTTTGACATCGGTTTTCGGCGTTGGATGTCAAACCATGGTTCTGGCGACCAGGCCCAACATAGATGTAGGATCTTGAACATAGATGTCTGGACAGCGATGTTGGGATTTGAACATCTATGTCTGAACAGCGATGTTGAGATTTGAACATCTATGTTTTGGCCATATTTGCTCACGTCAGTCTTGGGCAGTAGGTTTTTGAACAGCGATGTTCATTGTTGAACATCGATGTTTTCAAATGACCGTTGGGCTATTTAAGACAAAATCTTTCCATTTTTGAAAGTCAAACACCCCAACATCGATGTAGACTTCTAGACATCGATGTTTTGATGACCGTTAGCCATTTTTAAAGGAAAGTCAAAGCCAAAACAGCGATGTTCACTATATGAACAGCACTGTCGGGCTAGATTTCAGTAGATCTACTTTTATTTGATTTCCACAAATCAAGCCAATCAACCCCAATCTTATCCCAACCGTTGCACCTTGTTTTTGGGTATAAAAAGGGGTCTCTTGGGTCTACTAATCACAATCATTCCTCACACATTTCATAGCTTTACATTGCTTCATTGCATAAACTTTTGACATAGATTTTTAGAGCCATTTCTTGAGGAATTGAGTGTGTTCTTGATCTAAATTAGTTTACTCATATTCTACTCTTTAAGAGAGTTTTTGTTCTTGAGTGGTTAAGTGTTGCGAACACTTTAAGGGAGGTTTGTTCCCTTGGTTGTACGAAGGAAGGGCATATTCCTTCGGGTTGAAGTCTTGGAGTGCGATATCTCCGAGCAAGTGTATTGAGGCTCGTGGGACTCGAGTTCTCAGGTTGTAACGGTTTGTTAAGCACCCGTAAGCTTAATAGAAGTAGTGTAGCTCGAGAGAGTCTCTCGGGAGACTGGACTAGCCACACTTTGTGGTGAACCAGTATAAATCTTGGTGTGCTCCCTTTACTCCTTTTTATTCCGCTCTTTACTTTATCCCTACGATTTTTATTCTACGAAAATTTATAAACATTCTCGTGCCTCACTATTCACCCCCCCTCTAGTGAAGGGCACCTATTCTAACAATTGGTATCGGAGCCTAACTCTCTAAAAGCCTTAACGGGTTGAGTGAACGATCTATATTTCTTTTGAGAATGTTAAGCGCAGGATCTTTTAGCGAAGGACACTCTTTAACAAGGCCACCACTCTTAAATGGAGTAAATTACTCTTATAGGAAAGATAGAATGAGAATCTTCATTCAATCCGTTGATTACACACTATGGATGGCAATCAACAACGGAGTTTCTCTCCCAACGAAGAAGGTGGGCATAAAAAAAGTAAAGAAACTCGAGGAGGAATACAATGAAGAAGATATCAAGAAGGTGGAACAAGATGCAAAAGCTCTTAACCTTCTACATTGTGCAATTGACGCGCAAGAAATTCAAAAGTTCTCCGGATAGAAGAGGTAAGTACTTCTAACTCCCATTCTTTTGAAGAATTACAAGAAGCTTTTAAAGAACTATTTGGTGAATTCAAGAAAGCTTCAAAAATTGCCAAAGAGGATAAGGCTAAACTTCATGCTTTAGAAGAAGAAAATAAATTTTTAGAAAATGATAATCTTGACCTTAAAAATAAGATTAAGGCAATGAACGAAGCTTCTTCCTTTGACCAAAGTTCTACTTGTTCCTCTTGTGAATATTTAAAAATAGAGAATGTAGAACTTAAGAGCACCATAGAAAAACTTAAGGTAGAAGAGCCTAAGAAACTTGGTGAAGAAGTTAGAAACAATATTTTGACTCAACAAAGCATTATTTCTATGTTTGACCAAAAATGAATGAATTTTTAGAGTCAATAATTTTTGTTAAGATTGACTTTTATGGATAGGTCTTGAAGAGACGAAACCAACGGTATATTTTATGAATACATCTGATGTACAGAAGTTCAGTTATGACATTTTAAATATGTAATTTGTATAAAAATGAGAAAAAGTCAAAGATGTGAACTTTTGTAAAATGATGTATTGAAATAAGTATTTATATTTAATAATATTGATTGAATATGAGACTAATTTTAATTACATATCAATGAATTCAATTTTGACTCTGTCAAAGTCAACACCCAAAAATATGCTGTCAGAAAAAGTATTTCAAATAAATATAAAAATTATATCATTAAATAGAGTTTGACTGTCTCATCGCAATGGTGTAAACAGATTTCAATTTGGATAAAGTTGGACCAAAAAGTGTACCCCAATTGTAGTAATTTAATCAAACTAAACTGGAAGGATTTAAATAGCAGCCGCCTCCTCCACTCACGGCAATCAAACGTAGGAAATCACAGGGCTTCAAACTTCAAACGTAACTCCCTCTCCCAGGCCTATATATAGAGCCATACATTCTTCATCATTTTCACACCAAAATTATCCCATTAGTTAGAGGAGAGTTCAGAGAGTTGAGAGAAGCTATCCGGAGAGCTTCCCATCACCGGAGCAAGCGGTGGTGTTCGCTGGAAGTTTCGCCGTTTTTACGCCGGAATCATTGTTTCACTTCAATGTAAGCCCGTAGATATATCTAGTGACTAGAATGTTCGTATAGATCATTTCTACGTTCATAAATGGTCGTTTGGTTGAGTTTTGTGTTTGACATATGTGAAGAACCAAGAATCATAAACCTTGAATTTGTTGTTAAAACTTCGAATTGATGCCTCTAAAATGATCTACGAACCTTGGAGAACATTTCTATATAGTTTAATTGAAGTTTGGTGACCAAAAATGGAACTTGAGAAAAATGGGTTAGAGGTTGAAGGTGATGAATAGTAACCCCTTAATCTTCTTGCACTTTCCAACGGAACGGACGACCGTTCAAACCCAACGGTCGACCGTTACGAACATCTTTAAGTCCAAAAATGCTATTTTTGAAGCTATAAAAGCCTAATTTTTTATACCAATCAATTATGAAAAATATAAAAATAATTGTTAAAAATAAAAATGATGTTTTGACAAATAAAATTTTATGTGATGTATGACGGTAAGCTAAGGTGTTAACACTCGATGCTAGACCGCTATTTGTTATTGGATATTGTTAAAATTATTATTGATGTTGTTTATAATCAGACTTTGATGGATATTCTTATTAAAATAATAATTATGAAGTATTAAATCATGATTAAAAATGAATATATTGATAATTATGAAATGATGTGTATTGTTAAGAGTATCTAGAAGAACTCTAAGATATACCCATTTAAATAATTTATATTAAGGTTATCTACAAGACCTCTAAAATAGATCTCAGATTAGAAGGGATTGTGAAAATCTGAATATTCGGTGATTTGATAAAAAAAAATGTAACGGAACGCGTAGACCAAACTAGAGGATCACTCGTTTGGAAATACTTCGACTCAATGATGATTAATTATTGTCTTATTGTTGCCTTAAACTAATTATAGTTTAAGCGTCTGAGTATTGTTTGCCTTAAACTAATTAAAGTTTAAGCGTCGGAGAACTGTTGCCTTAAACTAATTATAGTTTAAGCGTCTGAGAAATGTTTGCCTTAAACTAACTATAGTTTAAGCGTCTGAGAATGAAATTATGATCTAGCGTTAGACTAAGAATAGCTAAGAGCGTTGTTATGATCTGGCGTTAGACTAAGAATAGCTAAGAGCGTTGTTATGATCTGGCCTTAGACTAAGAATAGTTAAGAGCGTTGTTATGATTTGGTCTTAGATTAAGAACGATTTAAGAGCACTATCGAAATAATAACTGAATTGAATAAAATATGTTGATAAGAACTGAATAATATCAAAACTGTGAATGTGTGAAGTGAACATTGTGTGCATGATATCAAATGATTTGATTATGAATTTAGATTCAGTTTATATGGATGTTCGACGCATTAGATATGCTTACTCAACTTTACCGCTGAGCGTGTAGTATGTTTTATTTGCTACACGCAGGTAAACAGAAAGAACAATGTGATCCTGGTGGCAGATGAGGCGAGATTGTCGGGATGGATGTGACAAGTTTTGAAATGAATTATGATATGTCAATTTTTAATTCGCTTCCGCAATATTGTTGAATACTCCGTACTGTATATATTATGAAAAATATTATTGTGATAAATAAAAGTGTTTGAAAAGTTTTAAATTTTTACGATTTCCAAGTTAATACTTTAGTCCAAAAGGGGCTGTAGACCTGGACGGATTAGGGTGTTACAATTTGGTATCTGAGCAAGTGGTTTTAAAACCGATCTTCGGATCAAAATTTTAAAAATAAAAAAAAATGTCAGTCACATCCACGACTCTCGCATCCCTCTGCTCCAGGAAAAGTATGAGAATTTACTAGATACATATTGACTTTGTTAAAATTTTCATTAGATAACAATTGTTAGTACTGAAATTGTATCGTGCATAGACTCAAGTTGAATTTTCGTACTCGAAAAGAGATGAAACAATAAACGAAATATTTATAACCTTCTAATACGTTATCAACGTACTTATAGCATCGCGAATAATGAAACTGATCTACCTCGCAAAGTCGTGTGGAAGTAAGACAACTTCGAAGAAACGATTAATGTTGATTTTACGAAGAACATGTGTGAACCCGATGCTGGAGATCCTCAAGTGGACTAAACACGATTGGATCGCTGATTCAAAAACGAACGTTTAGAATCCATAAACTCTGTTATATAAAGTATTTCATTCCTTTATATCTTGTAAATCAAAATTATTCGTTAAGCAACAATTCCTTGCAAAACCTTGTTGAAATACCATACAAGGAAATTGACGTTATCCTTAGTATGAATTGGCTCACTAAATGGCGTTTTTGTTGACAACTCTTGAAGAAGAATTCTTCAACTAAAGACCAATGATGGTAACCTCATAGAGGTGAAAGCAAAGCTGAATACTAAACCAACCGAGTCCATCTCAAATGAATATGCAAATGAAGATGGATCGATGAGACTCTATATCAACTACCGTCAAATGAAATCGTTATTCTTATCTCGTATCGATGACTTATTTGATCAGCTTAGAGGATCCATTGTATTCTCTAAGATTGACTTACGGTCAGGATACTATCAAATCCCTGTTAAGAAACTCGAACAAACAAACAATCAAGAATCGTTATCCTTTGCTACAAACTGACGACTTATTTAGTCAAAGAACCTACTTGTTGGAAACGTTGGACAACTCAATCTTATTGAAAGAAGTGACACCTTTTTATGAAATGCCTAGTGACATAATTGCTTCCCATCAAGAAATGAATAAAGTGATATATGTTATGAACTCGTCTATTCAAGTCAAAAATCCTAATGAAAAAATTTCTGTTATTGTAGAATGAGTCAAGAAACTGCTCACGGTCAAAGTAATCAAGTGCCAAACAATGAACAAGAGAATGTTCATACCGAAGTATCCAATTTCGCACCTATTCAAAATGAACCAGTGAACCCACAAAATATTCCCCAAAATGATCAAAATATTGGAGGTCAACCTGATGCTATGCTACCTACCTTAATGGTAAACTTTTTGCAACAAATGACCAATGTCCCTGTGTTTCAACCACCTCGACCACCACCTCGTTTGATCACTTTCAAAACTTTGAAAGATAATGGTGCTGAGGAGTTTCTAGGAGATCGAATTGCCAAACCCCAGATTTCTCTTGAATGGATCGAGCAGACCGCTCGTGTACTACAAAATTTGAACATACCTCTTGTTGATCATCCAAAATTTGCAGCTCAATTGCTCCGCAAGGAAGCCTATGAATGGTGGAAATGCACTGAAGAAAATCCAAACACACCTAAACCTTGGACTTGGGAATTCTTTGATTGGGCATTCAAGAAAGAATGTATCCCAGCCCGATTCTGTGAAGAGAAGCGTGCTGAATTTGTTGAATTGAAGCAAGGAGATATGGCACTCCCTGAATATCGACAAAGATTTGTCCATCTCGCTCAATTTGCACCCACACTGGTGAGCACAGCGGCTGACCGCATTGAAGAGTTTCGCAAAAGACTTCGACCTGATCTCAGGCCACACGTATCTACCATTCAAACTATGGATTTTATTGAGGCATACGACCTAATCTCCAAAGCTGAAAAGGATCTAAGTGATTACTATGAAAGTCTAAAGACTGAGAAAGCCAATTCAAATGTACGACCAAATACAACTGGGAAGAGACCCTTGCAAGAAATCAAAAGTGCCCTACACTCGAAAAAGGGAAAGTCAATGACAAATCAAACGACGACATCCATAAACAAAATGAGAGTATAGAAACATCCAAAGTGTAATATTTGTAAAAGACACCATCTAGGAGAATGTCGGTTTACGCAAGTATTATGTCTAGGTTGTGGCAAATCTGGACATTTCCGAAGGGAATGTCCCACTAACCCTGGACCATATTCAATTACTTCTTTTCAAAATCAATCTGTTCGTTCAGGAAGAAGTCAACGTTCTAAAAGCACTTCAAACCAAGAATGATGCTCCTGTAATGTCAAATTATCGTCAAGAAAAAGTTCGAGAATGTATTGAAGAATGAATGTTTATAATAGTGACAACTCTTTGTAAAAGATAAAACATCTTCCAATTTGTATCCCAAAAATATTCGTATTTGCTTGAATCTACGTATGTCGAACACCTAGTATAATGAAATCTTTCATTTGACCCATCTTGAGAAAATGTTTGATATTTACATGATGCATTCTGATGTTGAAAATAAATATTTTTTCTGACTTGCAGTGGCCATGCAGCTTAGAATAATATTTGTGGTTAACTCATAATGTTCATGGAGAATATTATTCCAACACAAATAGAACTAGGATTACATGAAGTAATATTACAAATGTAACTCTAAATCCAATCTCCCAGGATTTGTAAACTTGTCGTAACTAGCCCCAGGACCTGGAAAAGCTTTAGCAAACTCTAGTTTGTCTAGAAGCTCATCAACGAAGAAAGAAGAAATGAAAAGTTTCCTCTGACTTGAAGCCATGAAGTTCTGCCTCACCGCATCATCTAGAAATTTGATTAGGTTATTAAAATAACCGTCAATGTTCAAGAGACCAATGGGTTTATTGTGCTACCCTTCAGATGCCCACGAAATTAAGGTGAACAAACCTTCCATAGTATCAATTCCACCGGGAAGTATGATGAAAGCCTCCACCACATGATTCATCTCGAAATACTTGTAGTAATTGCTGGAACGGTGTACTCTGCACCGTATGTAGGACCATAGACCTGTCATGCTACTATGTACCCTGGTATGAAGCCTCTAAGTATACCACCATTGGTATAAATTGTTGTAGAAATAGCTCCATGAAGGGCAACATTACCTCCACCGTAGGTACGTCTAATTTTCCGCCTTACCAATTTTCTTCCTAAATCTACCGTTGTAGCCATGAACTTTGGATTTCTACCAAGAGCATGACTACCAAGTAGACCAACGAATCTTATGGTATAAGAAAGAGCTTGAGAAGTTTCTTCCATAATGTGAGAATGTGAGATACTCTTGCCACAATCGTGATATATATAAGCTCTGAAGCTTGAGCTTTGAGAAAAAGGGTAGTTACCCTCAGTCGAAATTTGTACAGCAAAGTTGGATTCGATTTACCTACTGAGAATGATGTACTCGCCAATACTACAGTCTGCTAACGATATGACATATTGTGAACTCGTGAATAGTTAGATTCACTGTCATTAAATAAGTTCAAATTCATGACGAAAAGTCAAATTGACTAATGCCCTAAGACAACGACCCCTTGAGTAACTTAAAAAAAATTACGTTACAACGTATGAATTGAAATAATCTCCAAATTTCCAACTAATCCTATCGGGTGCAAAGGCTATTGAAGAACTCTTCAATTGAGAAAAGAATACTTTCGACCAAAATATATATTCTATTGAGTATACTCCAAAATATGATGCAAAGGAAACTTATTTACTGACATTGACTTCAAACAGGAATATGTAAAAGGATTGATGAATACCTTTGTTAATCTCTCGAAGATAGAACGAGTGTGATGACATCTATGGTTTGAAAATACGTGTTTGTAGGGATAACGACGTAATCATAATGAGTGAACATGACGCGGTCATGATTAAATGAGAATACAACAAGTTATTGCTCGTTGAACCTTAGATGAATTTCGAGGACGAAATTCCTTTAAGAGGGGAAGAAATGTAACGCCCCAAAACATAGTCTAAAAGTCATTCTATTATAAAAGTATTTTTAGAAACAATATTTTGACTCAACAAAACATTATTTCTATGTTTGACCAAAAATGAATGAATTTTTAGAGTCAATAATTTTTGTTAAGATTGACTTTTATGGATAGGTCTTGAAGAGACGAAACCAACGGTATATTTTATGAATACATCTGATGTACAGAAGTTCAGTTATGACATTTTAAATATGTAATTTGTATAAAAATGAGAAAAAGTCAAAGATGTGAACTTTTGTAAAATGATGTATTGAAATAAGTATTTATATTTAATAATATTGATTGAATATGAGACTAATTTTAATTACATATCAATGAATTCAATTTTGACTCTGTCAAAGTCAACACCCAAAAATATGCTGTCAGAAAAAGTATTTCAAATAAATATAAAAATTATATCATTAAATAGAGTTTGACTGTCTCATCGCAACGGTGTAAACAGATTTCAATTTGGATAAAGTTGGACCAAAAAGTGTACCCCAATTGAAGTAATTTAATCAAACTAAACTGGAAGGATTTAAATAGCAGCCGCCTCCTCCACTCACGGCAATCAAACGTAGGAAATCACAGGGCTTCAAACTTCAAACGTAACTCCCTCTCCCAGGCCTATATATAGAGCCATACATTCTTCATCATTTTCACACCAAAATTATCCCATTAGTTAGAGGAGAGTTCAGAGAGTTGAGAGAAGCTATCCGGAGAGCTTCCCATCACCGGAGCAAGCGGTGGTGTTCGCTGGAAGTTTCGCCGTTTTTACGCCGGAATCATCGTTTCACTTCAATGTAAGCCCGTAGATATATCTAGTGACTAGAATGTTCGTATAGATCATTTCTACGTTCATAAATGGTCGTTTGGTTGAGTTTTGTGTTTGACATATGTGAAGAACCAAGAATCATAAACCTTGAATGTGTTGTTAAAACTTCGAATTGATGCCTCTAAAATGATCTACGAACCTTGGAGAACATTTCTATATAGTTTAATTGAAGTTTGGTGACCAAAAATGGAACTTGAGAAAAATGGGTTAGAAGTTGAAGATGATTAATAGTAACCCCTTCATCTTCCTACACTTTCCAACGGAACGGACGACCGTTCAAACCCAACGGTCGACCGTTACGAACATTTTTAAGTCCAAAAATGCTATTTTTGAAGCTATAAAAGCCTAATTTTTTATACCAATCAATTATGATCAATATAAAAATAATTTTTAAAAATAAAAATGATGTTTTGACAAATAAAATTTCATGTGATAAAATAAAAATGATGTGTTGACAAATAAAATTTTATGTGATGTATGACGGTAAGCTAAAGTGTTAACACTCGATGCTAGACCGCTATTTGTTATTGGATATTGTTAAAATTATTATTGATGTTGTTTATAATCAGACTTTGATGAATATTCTTATTAAAATAATAATTATGAATGATTAAATCATGATTAAAAATGAATATATTGATAATTATGAAATGATGTGTATTGTTAAGAGTATCTAGAAGAAGTCTAAGATATACCCATTTAAATAATTTATATTAAGGTTATCTACAAGACCTCTAAAATAGATCTCAGATTAGAAGGGATTGTGAAAATCTGAATATTCGGTGATTTGATAAAAAAAATGTAACGGAACGCGTAGACCAAACTAGAGGATCACTCGTTTGGAAATACTTCGACTCAATGATGATTAATTATTGTCTTATTGTTGCCTTAAACTAATTATAGTTTAAGCGTCTGAGTATTGTTTGCCTTAAACTAATTAAAGTTTAAGCGTCGGAGAACTGTTGCCTTAAACTAATTATAGTTTAAGCGTCTGAGAAATGTTTGCCTTAAACTAATTATAGTTTAAGCGTCTGAGAATGAAATTATGATCTAGCCTTGGACTAAGAATAGCTAAGAGCGTTGTTATGATCTAGCCTTAGACTAAGAATAGCTAGGAGCGTTGTTATGATCTGGCCTTAGACTAAGAATAGTTAAGAGCGTTGTTATGATTTGGCCTTAGATTAAGAACGATTTAAGAACACTATCGAAATAATAACTGAATTGAATAAAATATGTTAATAAGAACTGAATAATATCAAAACTGTGAATGTCTGAAGTGAACATTGTGTTCATGATATCAAATGATTTGATTATGAATTTACATTCAGTTTATATGGATGTTCGACGCATTAGATATGCTTACTCAGCTTTACCGCTGAGCGTGTAGTATGTTTTATTTGCTACACGCAGGTAAACAGAAAGAACAATGTGATCCTGGTGGCAGATGAGGCGAGATTGTCGAGATGGATGTGACAAGTTTTGAAATGAATTATGATATGTCAATTTTTAATTCGCTTCCGCAATATTGTTGAATACTCCGTACTGTATATGTTATGAAAAATATTATTGTGATAAATAAAAGTGTTTGAAAAGTTTTAAATTTTTACGATTTCCAAGTTAATACTTTAGTCCAAAAGGGGCTGTAGACCTGGACGGATTAGGGTGTTACAATTTGGTATCGGAGCAAGTGGTTTTAAAACCGATCTTCGGATCAAAATTTTAAAAATAAAAAAAAATGTCAGTCACATCCACGACTCTCGCATCCCTCTGCTCCAGGAAAGGTATGAGAATTTACTAGATACATAATGACTTTGTTAAAATTTTCATTAGATAACAATTGTTAGTACTGAAATTGTATCGAGCGTAGACTCAAGTTGAATTTTCGTACTCGAAAAGAGATGAAACAATAAACGAAATATTTATAACCTTCTAATACGTTATCAACGTACTTATAGCATCGCGAATAACGAAACTGATCTGCCTCGCAAAGTCGTGTGGAAGTAAGACAACTTCGAAGAAACAATTAATGTTGATTTTACGAAGAACATGTGTGAACCCGATGCTGGAGATCCTCAAGTGGACTAAACACGATTGGATCGCTGATTCAAACATGAACGTTTAGAATCAATAAACTCTTTTATATAAAGTATTTCGTTCCGTTATATCTTGTAAATCAAAATTATTCGTTAAGCAATATTGTTGAATACTCCATACTGTATATGTTATGAAAAATATTATTGTGATAAATAAAAGTGTTTGAAAAATTTTAAATTTTTACGATTTCCAAGTTAATACTTTAGTCCAAAAGGGGCTGCAGACCTGGACGGATTAGGATGTTACATTAAGAATGATAAACCACCTAGGAAAACAAATAATCCTAGGAATAACAAAATTAATTTTAGAATGAATAAAAAGAATAAGTTGAGACAACCTAGAAATGACTCTAAGATTTTTATAAATGATAAAAAATAATTTGAGACAAACGTAATGATTTGCATAGCACCCGTTTGTTTTACCAAACACAGGGATTTGTTTTATAGCTATGATTATTATTTGCCTAACCCTCAAGGACCCAAACGTTTTTGGGTACCTAAAAATTATTTTTAGATGCATATGTAGGTGTGTTTGAAGACTATATTTTTGTAGTGGATGCTCCAAGCACGAAACCTAATGATTTGCATCAAGGGGAGTTTGGGGGGAATTGTTTTTTGCTATAAACATAGTATCAGTTTCAGGGGGAACATACAACAATGATGTTTTGTATCAAACATCAATGCTCAGGGAGTACCTTTTTTGCAAACTTTACTTAGTGCTTTTTGTTAATGCCAAAAGGGGGAAGTGTTTGGGTATATGCAACAAGTGAGGGGGAATCTTGTTTTCAAAGACGTAGGGGGAATTACCATTACTCTCTCTTTGAAAACCCAACTTGGCCTGCCTATCCCCTCCTTGGTTTGTCATTATCAAAAAGGGGGAAATTGTTGGAAAACATTTTCACTTTGACATTTTGCTAATGACAATGTTTGTTTCCGTTTAGGTTTTTATATTGACAAACCGTCGGGAACATGGAACAAAATGAAAAGATTCAAAGAGATAGAAAAAGTTCTTTGAAGAAACAAAAAGCACAAGAAAGGCATTGACGCTGCTAAAGATGGCGACATTGGCGTTTTGAAGACGTATTCTAAATACTTAGGTTTTTATTGTAACAAGCTCATTCAATTTCTCTACGTCATGGCTCAAAACAAAATATGTTTTTCATGCATCAAATGAGTGTTTTCATAAATGGTTTTTAAGTTTCTAAAACCCATGGTTCTTGCTTAACAAAAACCATAACCATCGGTTCTCGGCGTTCGGCTATGGTGTTCGGTTTTCGGCATTGGTTATTGGCATTGATTTTAACCAAATGGTTTTTGGGTTTTTATCCTTGGTTTAAGCTTCTGGACACATTAAAAGGTTTTCCAAATCATTAGTTTTCAAAAACCATAACCTTTGTTTTTTTGGCGTTGGTTATTGGCATTCAGCGCTGGTTATCGGCGCTGGTTTTTGGCGTCCAAATCAATCAAGTGGTTTTTAATATTTTATGATTGGTTTTTACTTTTGGACATATCCAAATGGTTTTCCAACAAAAACATGTTAAAAACCACCTTTCGTTTTTGGTCTTTTGGTGAAAACCATGTGAAACGGCATAAACTTGGCTAGCCGTGATTTTTACCTTATTGAAGTGGTTTTTAAGTTTTTATACTTGATTTCTACATTAAATACTTTAAGTAAGAGTTTCCAACACTTGTTTTTCATTTTTGAGAACTTTGGTTTTTGACATCGGTTTTCGGCGTTGGCTGTCAAACCATGGTTTTGGCGACCAGGCCCAACATAGATGTAGGATCTTGAACATAGATGTCTGGACAGCGATGTTGGGATTCCAACATCTATGTCTGAACAGTGATGTTGCGATTTGAACATCTATGTTTTGGCCAGATTGGCTCACGTCAGTCTTGGGCAGTAGGTTTTTGAACAGCGATGTTCATTGTTGAATAGCGATGTTTTCAAATGACCGTTGGGCTATTTACGACAAAATCTTTCCAGTTTTGAAAGTCAAACACCCCAACATCGATGTAGACTTTTAGACATCGATGTTTTGATGACCGTTAGCCATTTTTAAAGGAAAATCAAAGCCAAAACAGCGATGTTCACTATATGAACAGCGCTGTCGGGCTAGATTTCAGTAGATCCACTTTTATTTGATTTTCACAAATCAAGCCAATCAACCCCAATCTTCTCCCAACCGTTGCACCTTGTTTTTGGGTATAAAAAGGGGTCTCTTGGGTGTACTTTTCACAATCATTCCTCACACATTTCATAGATTTACATTGCTTCATTCCATAAACTTTTTACATAGATTTTTAGAGCCATTTCTTGAGGAATTGAGTGTGTTCTTGATCTAAATTATTTTACTCATATTCTACTCTTTAAGAGAGTTTTTGTTCTTGAGTGGTTAAGTGTTGTGAACACTTTAAGGAAGGTTTGTTCCCTTGGTTGTACGAAGGAAGGGCATATTCCTTCGGGTTGAAGTCTTGGAGTGCGGTATCTCCGAGCAAGTGTATTGAGGCTCGTGGGACTCGAGTTGTCAGGTTGTAACGGTTTGTTAAGCACCCGTAAGCTTAACGGAAGTAGTGTAGCTCGAGAGAGTCTCTCAGGAGATTGGACTAGCCACACTTTGTGGTGAACCAGTATAAATCTTGGTGTGCTCCCTTTACTCCTTTTTATTCCGCTCTTTACTTTATCCCTGCGATTTTTATTCTGCGAAAATTTATAAGCATTCTCGTGCCTCACTATTCACCCCCCCTCTAGTGAAGGGCACCTATTCGAATAAGAAAGAGATGGAGGATCAAAGTGAAATCTCCAACTTTATTACCAACCACTTTGAGAACACCTATTCTGAAGATTACACTGGAAACATGGACAACATTCTTCCCCACATACCCAATCTTCTTACAGATCAAGACAATGACTCTATGGTGAAGCTGCCCCTTGAGGAGGAGATCAAAACAGCAATCTGGTAGCTTAATCCTAATAGCTCAACAGGACCAGATGGATATAATGGTGAGTTCTTCAAAAAATTTTGGGACTCTATTAAGGAGGATATCATCAGTGCTACACAGGAATTTTTCCTTGGAATTCCTATTCCCAAGGCATTTGGTAGTACCTATATTATCCTAGTACCTAAGATGGAAGGAGCTAAAGATATTGGTGACTTTAGACCCATAGCTTTATCCACCTTCTTCAGCAAAATGCTCTCCAGAATACTGGCCACCAGATTAGCCCCTCTTCTTAACAAGCTAATCTCCCCTGAACAAGCTGGGTTCCAGAAAGGGAAAGGAATTGAGGAGCACATTCTTCTAACAATGAACTCATGCATAAACTTGAATCAAAAGTTAGAGGAGGTAATGTAATGATTAAGCTGGACATGGCCAAGACCTTTGACAAAATGTCATGGAGCTACATAGGGGCTGTTCTTCAAGGTTTTGGTTTCACAGAAAAGTCCACTTCCCTACTTCTTCAAAACCTGAGGTCTACATACATATCAGTTCTTGTCAATGGGAAACCATCAGGATTATTCCAAATCAAGAGAGGAGTCAAACAAGGGGACCCCTTATCCCCTCTCCTCTTCATCTTGGGTTCTGAGGGTTTTTCGAGGAGCCTAGAAATGCAATCAATATTGGTTACATAGCTCCTTATAAGGCTGGCAGGAGTATGGTTGTTTCTCATTTGGCCTTTGCAGATGACCTGATTGTGTTTCTCAAAGGAGATTTCAGGAACCTACTAAGATTCAAACACATTCTAAATAACTATCTCAGAGCCTTAGGACAGGAAGTGAATCAGAGGAAAAGCAGAATCTACTGCAAAAGGAATTGCCATGGGGACTATAGACTCAAAGTGGAAGAGGCTCTTGGCTATAGGATTGACAACCCCCCCTTCAAATATCTGGGTTCTACCATCACAACTGGTAAGTTAAAAAAAATTCATTGTGATCAGATTCTTACTCACTTTGATAATTATCTCAACAGTTGGTTGACAATTGCAGTTTTTCGGGTAGCAAACCTTCCCAGTAAAGGGTTAGTTTTCTCTCCGAGTGTCGTGTCTCTTGAGGAGTGGACGAAGGGAATCAGTTTAATTACTCTAACTAGGCGAAGGTTAGGATTGGTTTATGAAAGTCTTCTCGAAACGATTAAAGATAAAGCAGACTAAAAATAATAAATTAATTTTACATAGTATCAGTGCAGATCTGGACCTAGGGTCTGGACATCATTTGGATTTATTTTATCATATGAAATCAACAATTGGAATAATAATATTTCTATTACTACTCATCCATTTCTAGATTTGTACTTAATCCGTTTTTCTTGAATATCGTAGCCTTTTGGCGTACAATGTTTTCTCAATAAATAGCTAATTAAATCTTTCGAGAATAATTAACTAAATAAGACAAGAACAATTGACTAACCATTCCAACATTAATTTAACATAAAAAATAAACAACCAAACTAGTCCGGACCAGAGATCCGGACCCTAACTCATACTACGCAAACATAAATTAAAACATCATTTTATTAAATATGGAGAACTTACAACCTCCGTAAAAGCGGAACAGAATAGATCTGGAGTCAAAACCTCCGAAAATACTTCAAACTAACTACTACAACTAATATACAAGCTAAAATGGAGAGGGGATGTGTAAATCCCGAAGTTGGGATGGAATGGGTTGATAAAAATGAGAAGAATCGTGCTGTATTTATAGGAATGAATCCAAGGCGTCCAAGTCCAAGCGTCCAGATCTAGACGCCTGAGCTGTCCCGGCCAACCAGATTTTGCCACGTGTCATTCTTGGGCTACAATTAAGCCAAAGCGTCCAACTCCCAAGCGTCCAACTTGGCCAAGCGTCCAACTTGGCCAAGCGTCCAAGTTGGACGCCTTGAGGCCTTGGTCCGTTGGGCTTCGCGGCTGTTTCGTGATTTTGGCCCAATTTCACTCCGTTTTGGTCCCGAACACTGTTTTTGACCTCCCGGAAGCTCGTTCAAGCCCGAATCTTGATCCCTTGATGATTTATTCCCTTTTTCTCAAGTATTTGAACATAAAATGGATGATTTATGATAATTTCATGTGGAATCCCTTTTCATGACTCTTAGAACGAAAATGAGAGTTTTATTCATTGAAAACACAATTTATGAGATGATTAAATATTATTTACGTGCAATAACGTTTAGAATATGAGGTAAATAATAAGAACGAAACGAACTTATCATTGGTATAGCAAAGAACTCAACCCTATGAGTAGACTCATACTCATCAAACATGTCCTTCTAGGGAACTCAACCCTTGCATACTATAGCAGTACAAGACCTACCTAAGTCTATCATCAACTAGATTCACTCTAAATTGGCAAATTTCTTCTGGGGAACTAAAAATGGTAAATACAAGCATCACTGGGCTAAATGGACCACTCTATGCAAACCCACTGGTGAGGGAGGGATAGGTACCAGAAGCTTATTTGACATTCAAAAAGCCTCAGCCTTGAAGCTTTGGTGGAAGTCAGTTACAGAGCAATCTATTTGGGCCTCCTTTATGAGGGACAAGTACTATATGGATGGTCTTTTCGAAGCCAAATTATATGACTCTTCCTCTTGGAAGAGAATTTGCAGAATTTCTCACATAGGTCTCCAGAATTCTACCCTGTCCAATCACACCTACAGTTGGATCAATGGAGAATTCACCTTCAAAGAGGCATACTGGGCAGTAAGGGAAAGGAATATCAGTGAGCAGCTTTTCACCCTTAACTCGAACAAATTCCAGATTCCTAAGGTTAAGCTTTTCACTTGGAAAGCTTTGAACCAATTTCTCCCTTTTCTCAATATTCTCAAGAAACTGAATTTTAACCTGCCTAGTAAGTGCTTATTATGTGGCAAGGCTGAAGCTACGGATAAACACACGCTACTTACCTGTGAGATGGCACAAAGCATCTAGAAAGCCTTTGCAGAATACATCGGAGGACCAGTTTGGAATCAAGAAACAGAGCTAAGGGATTACCTTCTACAATGGTGGGTCACTTTTAAAAAAACATCTCTCCGTGGTCTACTCAAGCTAATCCTTCATGGATGTATACTATGGATCTTATGGAAGACTTACAATAGATGCATTTATGAGGATCACAAACCAACAAAGGTGGGGATTACCATTGAATTCCAAAAACTAATTCAACACTAGTTTTGGTCGAACAAAAAAGCTTAGTCCATTGCTATTAAGGAAGAGATTGAAGCATTGAACCTCAAACCCTACCTTGCCAAAGAACATTGAAAAGAAAGAAGACAAACCTGTTAGTCTCTTCTTCAACTGATCGAACGAGATGTGGGGTTGGAAGTTGACGCAGAGGGACAGAAGAATTTTCTCTTTTGTCTCATCTACCTTTACTTCTTATTTTGTTGTTTTTGGCTTTTGCTTTCGGGGCTTCGGTATAGTCCTCCCCGAACGTGTACTTACTCGACTTTAATGATATTGGTAAGGGCGGCCTGAACCTTACCACACTGACTTTGGTGGAGTTTTCGGGCAATATATATATGTGTGTGTGTGTGTGTGTGTGTGTCTATATATATATATATATATATATATATATATATATATATATATATATATATATATATATATATATATATATATATGTATATATATATATATATATATATATATATATATATATTTGACGAAAAATTGTTTTTATTAATGAAATCTGAAAGACGGTACATGCTCATTTTTCAGAGCAGCAATTACATTTGGGGTACAGGAAGTAAGGGTACAATATTCAATGAATTTGGCATCCTGTGTTTTATCCTCTTTGGCTAGGAGATCTGCAGCCCGGTTGCCTTCCCGTAGAATGTGTGAAGTGCCAATCTGATTATCTTCAATGATTTTACGTAAGACGTCGATTCCAAACGGGGATCCATCGGGAGTAGAGTATGTGCTTAAGTGCCTGATGATGTCTAGGGCATCTGTCTCATAGATAAGTCTGGAGTGTACCTTGAGTGCCCAGCTGATCGCCTCGATTCCAGCCGCAACTTCTGCTTGAAAGGGAGTGCGTGATGCCAGACTAAAAGTAGCTGCCCTAACAAATCTTCCATTCTCATCCCGCAATATGGCTGCCCCTCGTTGGTTAGATATAGTGAATGATGCATCCACATTAAGCTTGAGCCTGCCCGTTGGAGGAGGCATCCATTTGATTATGCGCACCTGCTTTTCTTTCGTAAACTCTGGGATAATTTTCATGGTAAACAACCATGCATCATGAGTCCGAATTTTGTTTGGTGTTTTGATCAGTAGCCATTGCCGAATGTAGGTGGAGATCTTGTCAATCAGCTTATATGCCTTTACTCGGTGTATCTCACCATGAATGATATCATTAAGCTCTTTCCAAATATGCCAGCATATGATAGAAGGAATATGTTTTCTAAGAAAACCATATATATTATTGTTTCCTCTCAACCACCAATTCATGAGATGTTGGTTTATGGTAGGATAGGAGGAGTGAGTAAAGCCAAGACACCTGGAGAAATGCTCCCAAACCATGGTAATATTTGGACAATCAATGAGACAATGCTTAGTGGTGTAGTTGGCGTGCATGCATAAAGGGCAAACCGAGGGGAGCTGAACGCCTAGTTTTTGAAGATTGTCTGGCGTAGATAGAGATCGTGTATAAATCTTCCACATAAAGATGCTAACTTTAGGGTTTTGTGATGGATCCCACATAAATTGGAAGGCTTTGGAGACATTAGAAGTGGCACGACAGTGATTATAAGCTGATTTCAGAGAGAAAGACCCCTAAGGTTCGGGATTCCATATTGGAGTGCCATCATCCTGAAAATCACAAAGGGAGCTTGCAAGGTCATCAACTCTTGTGATTCTCTTCCAAATTGAGGAGTCAATCAAGTGAGCTTCCATGTCACCTTCTCGCCAGTATTTAGCCCTCATAAATCTGGCCCATATGCTATTCTCATGATGCACCTTCCACCATAGTTTGAGGGAGAAAGCAGCTTCTAGGGTTTTGAGTCTTCTAGTCCCAATGCCCCCTTCTTCTTTAGGGAGACAAAGATCCTCCCACTTCGTCCAGTGATGTTTGGTCCCACCTCCCCACCAAAAAAGTGCCATCTTCTGTTCTAGCATGTTACAAATGGATGTGGGAATGGTGTTGGTACCAAGGAAGTAGTTAGGAATGGTGTTCAGGATGTGGTTGATGAGAACTAGTCTTCCAGCATGATCAAGGCTCCTCTGGTACCATCCATTCAGTTTGCTGTCAAAGGATTGAATAAGGCCCGCACAGTGACCTGCCCTTGTGATTCCAAGATCAATAGGAGTGCCAAGGTGGATGAACGTAAACTTTTTATGAGACATATTCATGATTTTTTCCAGCTTTGTGATCTGCAAAGTGTTAACTTTTTTTCCTACCATAAAGCTGCTCTTATGATAGTTAATGGTTTGACCTGAGACAAGTTGATATGTATTGAGGAATTTCATCAAATTGGAAATAGACCTGAAATCACCAGAGGAGAAAATAATCATGTCATCAGCGTAAGATAAGTGAGTGATTGGGATGGAGTGCCTCCCACAATTAAACCTGTCCACAAGCCTCTTAAGGAATAGGTTGTTGAGATTTCTGGAGAATCCTTCATTAGCAATGATGAATAGCAAAGGAGACAAAGGGTCACCCTGCTTGATGCCCCTTGATTGGCCAAAAAAACCACATGGTTTACCATTGAGGAGAATTGAGTATTTGGAGGACACCAGGAGGTTCTCAATCATGTGGATGAACTTTGGGCAGAATCCAAATCTC
Organism: Cuscuta australis; assembly: GCA_003260385.1. NCBI lineage: Eukaryota > Viridiplantae > Streptophyta > Magnoliopsida > Solanales > Convolvulaceae > Cuscuta > Cuscuta australis. The sequence goes on along the minus strand of NQVE01000117.1, from coordinate 1,513,353 downwards.
TGAAGGATGTCTAGAAGATAGGACCACTTCACTTTTTCAAAGGCTTTGGAAAGGTCCAATTTAATAATTAGATTTCCCCCTTTAGTTTTCTTGTTGATGTTATGGACCAGCTCCTTGGTAATGAGAATTTGATCCAACATTTCTCTCCCAGGCACATATGCTGCTTGTTCTTCAGAGATAATTTCTAGAAGAATCCTGCCCAACCTTTTAGCAATGCACCTAGTAGCAATTTTGGAAGCTACAGTGGAAAGACAAATAGGTCTAAAGTCATTTAATTTGTTGGCGTTCGCAACTTTAGGTAGCAAGCATATGTTAGAACTGGCAGCTGCTGTAGTCATGGGGATTCCAAGGAATACTTCTTGAGAGGCAGAGGTAACATCTCGTTTAACAATATCCCAGCATCCCTTGAAGAATGTTACATTGAATCCATCCGGTCCAGCGCATGAGTTTGCATCCATTCCCCACAGGATGTATTTGAGTTCCTGCTCTGAAGGAAGTGCCATCAATTTGGTGTTTTGTTCATTGTTGATCAAGTGGGGAATGGAAGCCATAAAGTCATTATACATGTCCTGTGTTGCTGCTTGCTCTGTGCCATTGAAAAGGGTGGAAAAATGATGTACCACCATGTCTTCTAAAGAGCATGTGTCTTGAATAGCTTCTCCGTTTTCATTCATCAAGACATTAATCCTCTGTTTTCTTCTTTTTTCCTTCACCAGACCGTGAAAGAATTTGGTGTTGGCATCTCCTTCTTTGAACCACTTCAAGCTGCATTTTTGTTTCCAGAAGTGGTACTCCCTGTTGGAAACGTCTGCAAGGACAGCCTGTTTTTGGTTGAGAAGGATCTTATTAGTCGTAGTGGGATTCGTGTGAACAACCTAAAAAATGGGTCCCTAAACCTAATGAACAACCTAAAAGTCCAGATGTAAGAAACAAAGGTACGGATTCCACTTTAGTGCAGGACATTCAAGAGCATAATTTCAAGTTGGGTCCCTATATATATATATATATATATATATATATATATATATATATATATATATATATATATATAATATATATATATATATATATATATATATATATATATATATATATATATATATATATATATATATATATATATAATATATATATATATATATATATATATATATATATATATATATATATATATATATATATATATATATATATATATATATATATATATATATATATATATATATATATATACACGGCTTGAACGTAACCTATATATCCACCCTCTCTGGATCTGTTAATGACCCATGGCTCCTAGGAGGGGATTTTAATGCTATCAGCTCACTCTCTCATCACAAGGGTAAAAGCACACCCTGCATGGTTAGTATTATGGAATTTGACACTTGTATTACTCAAAATGGTCTGATTGAACCCCCCTTTTCTGGCTCTCTATTTACTTGGCATGGGTCTAGAAGCCTGGGAAAAATTTGGAGGAGATTAGACAGACTTTTCCTCAACTCCTACCTGGACAACCTTAACTTCCTAATCTCTTCTGAACACTTAGCCAAAGGTGGTTGTGACCACTCCCCAATCCTCCTCAAAATTACCAATGGTAATTTCAAGGGTCCTTTTCCCTTTAAATTCCTTAACTGTTGGACTGCTAGCCCTTCTTTCCTCACCCTAATTAAAGATAACTGGGAACCCTACAGGGGAGGGGGCATGAAAGGTTTAATGGACAAGCTGGTGAATATGAGGAAAATCATTCAAGCATGGAACAAAAATACCTTTGGCAACATCCTCAAGAACAGAACCAAGCAGGAGGATATACTCAAACTAGCTGAAGAAATCTACAATGACAACCCAACTCATGACAGTAACACCAGGATGCAACAAGCCAGATCAGATCTTAATAAATGCCTAGCCACAGAATACTCCTACTGGAAGCAAAAATCCAATCTGAAATGGGTAAAGGAGGGGGACCTAAACACAAAGTTTTTCCAAGCCTTTGTCAAAAACAAAAGGAACTTCCAAAGGATTCAAAAAATCAAGAACACAGATAACAATTGGCTTACTGAGTGGGATGACATTGCTTCAGAGGCCACCTCTTTCTTCAGTACCCTCTTCACACATGAGGACACTGACCTTTGCCCAGATATCCTGGACAATATTCCCCTCATCCCGAACCCTAATGACAACCTCTCCGTTTGCAGCCTCCCAACCATGGAAGAGGTTAAAACAGCAATCTGGGACCTTTGCCCAGACAGCTCTCCAGGGCCTGATGGTTTCACTGGCCGTTTTTTTAGGGCAACCTGGGACAACATCAAAGAAGATTTGTGGAAAGCTTGCCAAGAATTTTTCTTAGGTATTCCCCCTCCCATCTGGAAAAGAATTTGCTCTATTCATGAAAAAGCATTTGCTCTATTCATGAAAAAGCCACTAACATTTTTTTTTGTAGGAGAAGAAGACCAAGAAGCCTTTTTCAGAAATAGGCAGATTACCACCTTCAAAGAAGCTTACCTGGTATTCCAACCTGAGGAAGAGGAAGAGGATGCAGAACCACTCCAACATATGCAAATCAATTGGAACATGAAGCAAATTCCAAAAATCTCCTTCCTCCAGTGCCGTCTTCATCACAAACTGCTTCCTTTCCCTACACAATTGAGGAAATAATTTGGAATCACCTCATTGCCCTCCATATGCTATCTCTGCAAAAGGGATAGTGACACAGACTACCACACTCTCTTTCAATTCCCCTACGCTAAACCCATTTGGAGCTACTTCGAATGGATTTTCAAAATACTGTGGCAAGCAACACACGGTGTGAGAGCCTACCTTCACAAATGGTGGACAGAATACCAAAACCAAACTCTTGAAGGATGGCTCAAAGGAATCATACCTGGGATCATCTCTCACCAAATTTGGAGGGAAAGAAACCGGCGCATCCATGAAAACAGCAGCAAAGAATCGGGGAGACTACTTCAAGACTGTATTGCCCAAGTGCAGGACTGGGTTCTTGGAAGAGCCCCTTCCAAGATTAAGTCCTTCAGCGCCTGGAGACTCCCCTCTGAACTTATGTTTTCGCAGCAAAGGAACCCCTCTCTTAAAATCCACAGATGGACCAACACTTCGGATAGCGGATTACACCTTTCCACAGATGTTGCAATCAATCAAAATTACGGGGTGGCAAGTGCAGTTCTACGCAGAGGGGATGGCACCTTCATTGCAGCGGGAACATGGAAGATTGAAGAAACAACTGCCTTACAAGGTGAAGCAAAAGCTTTAGCCATTGGAATGCAATGGGCTGAACACTTTGGGAGAAATATTTGGGGCAACACTGATTGCAAAAGTCTAGCCAAGTTAATTTCCAATTGCAAAAACCCGGGAGTCAATCACGAACTTTGGACAACTCTCCTCCACGCTTTTACACATCCACGTCAAAAGATCTCCTACATACCTCGAAAGGGAAATATGGGAGCCCATCATTTGGCCAAATGGGCCATCCAACATAATATTTTTACTCCTTGTATTTCTTTTTTAATTACTTCCCCACATGTTGAGGGAGCAATCACAGCTGATGTAACGCTTCCTTTCTTTCGCTAATCAATAAAAAGCTAGCTTCATTATGTTGAATATAAGTGAGCCCTAGATCCCAACTTATGATTCCATATCTATGTTATATCAAGAACAATAGGCCCTAAAGATTGTTTTTGACAATGCGGACATCATAGTATATCAAGACTAATACGTATGAGATGAGATAGTTGCGTCTCATAGGCTATAGATAAATTGTTATATGAATCTATACGTAGGCAAACATATTGGATATATTGCTGGATTGACCCTCTATGAGAATAATATATGGGTTTAAGTTAAAGTGTTAATATTATTCTCATGCGACCATTAGTATAACTATCCTTCGACTTGAAGTTGTTACATTGTTTGGTAAGTTGAGTTGTATACTTTGAGGCATGATTTATGCCATCTGAAATATTGGTGAATGTAGAGTTATGTTTTGGGTATGCAATGAAACTTAAGAGAAGATGTGAATGATGTAGATAGAATTTATCCCTTCTTTAATGAAGTATAATATCTTAGGGCCCACTGATTGATGTGACTTGGGAACTGCATGGTCATGCCCAAATAAATATGTTATTTGAATCCCACAAGTCAATCGAAGAATCAGTAGACCATTGATTTAACTCTAACAAGGTGACACACCTCATACCTTGTGTTAAATCAAGATATTAGTGATAAAGGGATAAGAGTTATACAAATAGGATGTGTCGTTGAAGGAATTGTTCCAAGAGCTTTAATCTATAATTTGGGGGGTGATAATGTGTTTCTAGATATCGCTTATCACTTGTAGTATTTAATCGATACTATGACCAATTTTATAGATGCCTAGAATAGAGTCATACACATAGACCATATGAAAGTGTAGAATATGTACGTGGAGTAAAGTTGCATTATATATATATCGTGTATATTATATTGTATGACAATATGATTAAATACACAAACATATATATAAATGAATATTTGGACATTTTAATTATGTGATAATTAAGTTTTTCAAATATATTTAGTAATAATAAAATACATATATATATTCGGATATATATATGAATAATAAATTGTTTATTATTTTAGTATTATTATTAAGGCACGAAATATATATTTATATATATTTAATATTTGGACATTTTAATTATATGATAGTTAAGTTTGTCCAATATTATTTAAGGAACAAAACATAACATAATTATTATATATATATGTATGTATGTATGTATGTATGTATGCATGTATGTATGTATATATATGTATATATATGTGTTCGGCGTATATATATGTGTGTTTCGTATATATGTATATATAATAAATGTTATATTATTTATTTTGAGTTAATTATATGATAATTAAAGTTGACAAAATAAATTGGAAGCTTCCTTTAAGAGTCATTTGAAATTTCCTAAGTAGAATAGGTACATTCCTATTAAGAATAGGAATGTGGATTATGCTCCTTATAAATAGGAGATCATCCCACCCCTTTTGACACTACTAGAATTTCGGCCCTAGCATAATTTTAAGAGAGAAAAATTTGTTTTGTTCTCTTAATACTTTACACCAAATATTTTATATTTTAGAAATATTCTAGAGTAAAATTACTAGCATAATTTTATCTAGACACTCTTCGTTGTTCGTGTGTCTCAACTGGAGGTCATTTACTTTTGTGGCTAGCTCTTGGATCAATCCATCAACCTACACATATCGTTGCTTGCTCGCCAAGAAAGGTATATTTCTAAACAATAACTTATAATAATCATAAGAGGTCCTGGGTGGATCTACGTTTGGACCTAAAATTTTTATATTTTCTCTGCCCCATCCAAGCGTAGAACCCAACGGTGGTATCGGAGCCGACTTATGAGAATTATAAGTTTTGTAGATCTAATTGTCGTTAGGGTTTTTGATAATTGATAAAGTAAAATATATGTGTATATATTTTACGAAAATTATCCAAAAATCAAGAAAGTTCCAAAATATGATTCTGGACTTTATAAAATTCGAAAAATATGATTTTGGAATTAAATTTTGGATTTATTTTTATTTTCGGGTTAATCGGTTAAAAACTGTTTTAACCAATTAAAATATATCGAAAATTCGAAAATTAAATTTTATTAAATTTGAAACTTTCAAGTATGATTTAAAGACCTCTCGAGACTTAAAATTATTTTTGGAATTGATTTCCTAATTTATAAAGTATTGTTTGATTTGTAGTTAATTTGATTAATTACAAGATTAATACAAAATAAATTATGGAAAAATAATTTTAATCATTCTGAGACTTTAAAATATGATTTTAAGAGCTCTGGAAATTTAAAATTAATTTTCGGAATTTATTTTCTAATTTATGAGGTATTAGTTGATTTGTAGTTAATTTGATTAATTACAAGATAAATACAAAATAAATTATGAAAAATTATTTTAATACTTCTGGAATGTTAAAATATGATTTTAGGTACTCTGGAAAATTAAAATAAATTTTCGGTTTTGAGTTTCTATTTTTCCCGATTTAAATAATCTTATTCGGTATTAATATAGATTAAATCGAAAAGGACAATTACAATTTGGGATTATAATTTTATGAACTTGAAAATAGGATTTTCAGACTGCATAAAATTTGTGAGAATTAAATTCGTAATTTAAGTATTTAATTATTAATTTTTGGGAAAAAGAGTTTTGGTAATTCGGTATTTAATTCCCGAAAATTAAATAATTAGTTTTAAATTATGGTACACGAAGATAATTTTAGAAATTGTTTTATGGATTACCAAATAAAAAAATAAAAAGTACCGAGAATAAATATAAGTAAAATCTGGAAAATTTTGTTTTCAGATCTACATGAGTCAAAAACTTTATTTTTGGAAAATATTGATTTTTTCAATATTTGGAATATTCTAAATTAATTTTGGAAATTAATTTAACTCCTTTTGGAAACAAATTTCAAATACCGAAAATAAAATTTATTTAATTCTGGAAATTTGATTTTTAGAACAATTCGGACCCAAAGTAAATATTTTTGGAAAATATTAATTTTTGGAAACTTGGAATTAATTTTTGGAAAATTGAAGTCTGATTTTGGGTATTTAAATAAAGAATTTCGAAAATAAACTTTATAATTCTGGAAATTTTATTTTCAGACTTATAAAATCAGAATACACATTCAGGAATTTATTTATTAATTTTCAAAAGGTATAAGTATTTATTTCGAATTAAAATCTCAATTTCGAAATTAATACCTATATTTACGACAATTAACTATTTTAAAATTCAGGAAAATTCAAAATTAAATTTTGGATATTCTGGAGTTTTAAAATAAATTTAAATAAAATTATTTGATAATTTTTAGACTTGTAGTTTATTTTTCATTGAAATAAACTAGGCTTGGGGCAAACGCGGCTTGCCCGGTGTATGGTTTTTATGCATGTGATGTAACACCCTAATCCGTCCAGGTCTGCAGCCCCTTTCAGATTAAAGTATTAACTTGGTAATCGTAAAAATTTAAAACATTTCAAACACTTTTATTTATCACAATAATATTTTTCATAATATAAACAGTACGGAGTTTTCAATATTGCGGAAGCTTAACAAATCATAATACAAACATAATTTATTTATGTTCTTTAATTCAAAACCATCACATCCATTCCGACAATCTCGCCTCCGTCTGCCTCCAGGATCACGTCACTTCATTAACCTGCGTGTAGCAAATAAAACATACTACACGCTCAGCGTTGAAGCTGAGTAAGCATATCTAATGCATCGAACATCCATATAAACTGAATCTAAATTCATAATCAAATCATTTGATATCATGCACATAATATTCAATTCAGATATTCAATAATCATTAGTCAATATTCATGATTCATTATTCAACATTTATATTCATATTCGACGTTCATCGGTTATTCATAATATTCACAATATTCAATTCAATAATCATCATTCAATATTCATTCATATTCAATATTCAACATTTTACAATATCCTTAAACTATTCTTAGTCTAAGGCCAATCACTTTAGTGTTTATCAACCCTTAAATGAATTCTAGTTTAAATAATTAAACTATATTCCAGTATAAAGTACTCCTAAATAATCCTTAAGCTAGGCCTAGTTTAAGATAAAAGGGTTTTGAAAATCTTAAACTTACCTTCACTTAAGGCCAACCAAAAACCGACAGCGTAGTGTTCACTGTTGGGTGGGTGGTACCCCCAAACGAGTAGGTACTCAAGTTTGGTTCTTGGATCCCGTACGTACGTTTTAACCCTAGCCACCGGGGTTCATACCCGCAAGGCCTAACTTAAATAGGTATATCTTAGAGGTCTTCTAGATACCTTTCAAATCAACATTAATATGTGTATATCTTAGAGGTCTTCTACATACCCTTAACAATACATTTTATTTTCACAATCATCAATATATTCATTATGATTTAATCATTCACAATTATCATTTTTAATCAGAATATTCATCAAGATTCAATCATCATAATAATCAATCAATAATCATTACCATAATCATCAATCAACATAATATTCAATAATAATTAGCGGCCTAGCTTCGGGTGTTAACACCCTAACTTACCGTCATGCATCACATAACATTTTTATTTGTTAAAAACGTCATTTTTATTATGGTAAATCATTTTTCCAATGATCATAATCAATTGGTGGATTTTAGAGCATATATTTTCCGAATATTTTTGGAACAGGATCTGGACTTAAGAAAAATCGATTTTTATTTTTAAAAATAATCAATTAATAGCTAAAAATCGATTTTTATTTTTAAAAATAATAAATTAATAGCTAAAAATCGATTTTTATATTTAAAATAATCCATTAATAGCTAAAAATCGATTTTTATATTTTAAATAATCAATTAATTGCTAAAAATCGATTTTTATATTTTAAATAATTAATTAATTGCTAAACATCGATTTTTATATTTTAAATAATCAATTAATTGCTAAAAATAGATTTTTATATTTTAAATAATCAATTAATTTCTAAAAATCGATTTTTATATTTTAAATAATCAATTAATTGCTAAAAATCCATTTTTATATTTAAAATAATCCATTAATACTTAAAAATCGATTTTTATAATTAAAATAATGGAATAATAACGTTAAATCGATTTTTATGATTAAAATAATCGATTATTATTATTTTTAAATATACTGACTATCTGAACAAATTTTTAATCGATTATTAGGAAGGAAATAATCGATTTTCGGCCACTGTTCATCATCTTCTTCCTCTGTTCAATTTTTAACATTATCATTTTTAATTACCAAACTTCAATTAAATTATATAGGAATGTTCCCCAATGTTCACAGATCATTTTAGAGTCATTAATTTGTAGTTTTAACAACAATTTCTTGGTTTATGATTCTTGGTTCTTCAAACTTGTCAAACATAAAACTCAACCAAACGACCGTTTATGAACGTAAAAACGATCTATACGAACATTCTAATCACTAGATATATCTACGGGCTTACCTCGAAGTGTAATGGAGGTTTTGAGGATTTTCCGGCGAAACTTCCGGCGAGGATTGTGGCTATCTCCGGCGATGGGAAGCTCTCTTGACAGCACTACTTCACTCTCTACACTCTCAGCTATTTATTGGAAGAAGAATGGTGAAAAATGGTGATGTTTAGAGAGGTATATATAGTGGAGAGGAGAGGAAGAAGACACAGGTTTGGTGACATCCGTCGTTTCCCTATTCTGGCGTCTCGGTGGAGGGAGCGGCGATTGTTAGGATTCCCAGACGCAAGTCCCTGATTCGGACTAATTTGGTCCCAGTCGGGAACACTTTTTGGTCCAACTTTCTCCGAATTGAAATCCGATTGCACCGTTTCGATCAGACAGTTAAACTCTATCTAACGATATAATTTTTATATTTATTCGTTATACTTTTTCCGACATCATATTTTTGGGTGGTTGACTTTGACAGAGTCAAAATTGGTTTAATTGACCTTTATTCAAAAAGGTTCTCACATTTAATTCATATTATTTATTTCCATGATTTATTTCAATAAATCATTTCAAAGTTCACATTATAAACAATTTCTTCATTTATTCTTAATTTGGGTCTGTACTCAGGTTCCCAATCAAGATCACACAATAAATCAACATGTTGGATTTATCTTTATGAGATTTATCCCAATTATGTTTATTGGATATCAATATATATTTTATTTCAGCCCAAAGCCCAACAACAATTTAATTTAATCAAAACAAATTTTGTTTAATTGAATATTTAATTCAATAAATTTTAGGGTATATTTTGGGCGTTACATGTGATGTATGAATGTATGCATGGTGCGTGGTTGTGTCTTAGAATCATTGGTTTTTAAATACGACCTGTGTGTCGTGCCTGATCTCTAAATTCTGGTTGTAAGTCTCTTCTTAAACCTCATACCCCTTGCTTACAAAGCAAGAATTCTTTTCTCTCGATTAAACAAAGAAAGTCCATGAAGAAGCAAGGAAGATGAAGGAGCCAAGAAGACGAGAACACTAACAAGACAAGGCTGAACTTGAAGACTAAAGCATTCTTAAAGAAAGAAGGTGAAGCTGGAGATAGAGATCTGAAGTGAAGGCTTTATCGTTAGTTCTTTAGGAGGCCACAACCATGTCACATTTTATTCATTATGCATGTTTGTATGATATTCGCTAGTGTGCCATAGGTGAAATCACGTTTAAAATCCCTCGTAATATTAAGTTTGTGCCTTCCGAAGCTGACTCACTCGTCGATACCAGTTTCGACCAGTCAACGGACACGCCAAAGCAGGACGCCTGGTTTACATTGGTATGACGCGAAATCCGTAACAATGGATACTAAGTACGCCCCGGGTTGAACTTAACTAAGTTAAGGTAAAAAGATGAATAACTTAGAGGCACATGGTTAGGTTAATAAATAAAATCAAAATCAAATCTCCTGTTGCACAACCGCCAAGGAGATGTGGGACAAGCTTGAAGTGACGTACGAAGGTACCGATCAAGTTCGTGAAGCCAAGATCGATTTTCTCACCCAAGAGTATGAGATGTTCCGAATGAAGGAAGGTGAGAAAATCGACGACATGTTTGATCGGTTTTCAAAGATCATAAACGATCTTCATGCTCTTAAGAAGACATACGCCAACAAGAATCTCGTAAGGAAAATCCTGCGGAGTCTCACCCCCGAATGGAGATCAAAAGCCGATGCAATATATGAATCAATCAGAGTTTCCAACGTCACCATTGACGGGCTAAGAGGTAACCTTAAAACTTATGAATCTACGATTCTAACCCCGTCTTTGGATGAGCAAAAGAAAAAGGGAATAGCTCTCAAAGCCACCAAGGAACCGGTGGAAGATGTTTCAAGCGATGATGACAACGACTTTGGACTCGTCATCAAGAAGTTTCACAAATTCATGAAGAAGGAATTTGAGCGGAAGGGAAGGAAGCACGATGGTCATCCAAAATGCTACAGCTGTGGCGAGATTGGCCACATCAAGCCGAGGTGCCCAAAAGCCAAGCACGGCAAGGACAAACCCGACTTCAAGAAGCAAAGAGCGTACATTTCTTGGGGTGGCGATTCCGGCGACGAATCAACCGACCAAGAGGAGGACGAAGCTGCAAACGTTTGCTTCATGGCGCACGAAGATCAAAGCGACGATGTCCAAGAGGTATGTACCATTTCTTCCGACTCTTATACTTTTGAAGAAATGCAAGAAGCACTTCATGAACTTTACGAAGAATTTGTTAGCGCTTCCAAAACGAATAAATCTTTAAAGAAACGTCTTTCTACACTTGAAAACGATTTTGAAAAATTGGAAAAAGACAATGAAAAATTAAAACAAGAAAAGAAATGTTTTGGAAAAAGAAGCGCTGACAAATCGGAAAGTTCCTCAAGTGAATGTGAATCTTGTAAGACTTTAAAAGAACAAGTCACTAAACTTGAGAGCACGGTCAAGAAATTTAATACTCCGCACAAAGATTTAAATTTGCTCCTTGACACTATGCATTTTTCTAAGGAAGGAATAGGTTTTAATAAAAATGAAGCTAAGGTTAAAGAAAACGTTGAGCCACCACCTAGACAACCATCTAAGGTTCAACATAAGAAACCTAAAAATCAGGATAATAGAAAACCTAGCCAACCTATGGACACTAGACAACCTAGACTAAAACCTAGAAATGAAAACATTCATGGTAGAAAACCTAAGAAAAATGATTTTGTGCATAAAACTGACTTTTCTCAAAATAAAAGAAATAATGTTAGAGCACCTAGAAAAGGTCAATTTCAAAACTTTCAAAAACCATCTTTTTCACAAAATAGGAACAAAATGGTTAAACCCTCTAACTATTATGAACCTAGGCACATGTACAACCCCAACGTAGTTTGCCATTATTGTAATAGGATAGGCCATATTTCTCCCATTTGTTACACTAGGCATAGGCACCTATCACAAAATCAAGCACACTACCATCACATACCTAACACACGAGGACCCAACGTAAATTGGGTACCTAAAACTCATTGATGTGTTTCATAGGTGTGCTTGAAGGCATCAAGTGTACTTTGGTACCTTGATAGTGGATGCTCCAAGCACATGACCAGGGATGCATCCAAGTTTCTCCAAATTAAACCCGCTAAAGGAGGAAACGTAATTTTTGGAGACAATAGCAAGGGAAAGATTATCGGCATCGGTTCAGTAGGTAAATCTGAAAACTCCTCTATAGATAATGTCCTGCTTGTTAAAGGTCTTAAACACAATCTCTTGAGCATAAGTCAATTATGTGACAAGGAAAATCGTGTGAGCTTCGACTCAAAATCATGCACGGTAGAACACCTTAGTGACAATAAGGTCATTCTACGTGGTGATAGAATCGATAACATTTATATGCTTAACTTAGACAAATCTCCTTATGACTTTGCTAAGTGCCTCATGAGTAAAGAGGAAGAAACTTGGTTATGGCACCGAAGGGTAGCTCATATGAACATGAACCTTTTGAACAAATTGGTTTCACAAGACTTAGTAATTGGCATTCCAAAACTTATGTTTGAAAAAGACACCATATGTGATGCATGTCAAAAGGGGAAGCAAGTTCGGGCTTCGTTTAAGTCCAAGAACGTTGTTTCAACGTCCAGACCGCTTCAACTTTTGCACATGGATCTCTGTGGTCCTTCTAGAACAAAACGTTTTGGTGGTAATTACTTTGCGTTTGTGATTGTCGATGACTACTCTAGGTTTACATGGACCTTGTTTCTAACTCACAAAAGTGAGGCATTTCATGTTTTCAAAAATTTTCTAAAGAAAGTTCAAAATGAAAAAGACACAACCATAGTAGCCATAAGAAGCGATCATGGGGGAGAGTTCGAACGAAATCCGTTTTCGGATTTGTGTGACGAACTTGGCATTGATCATAACTTCTCAGCCCCACGTACACCACAACAAAATAGAGTGGTGGAACGTAAAAATAGATGTCTCGAAGAGATGGCTAGAACTATGATTAATGAGGCAAAAATCTCTAAGTATTTTTGGGCGGATGCCGTGAGTACCGCGAGCTACGTGTTAAACCGAGCCGTTATTCGACCGATGAAAACACCTTATGAATTATACAAAGGGAGAAAGCCAAACCTTTCCCATCTTCGAGTCCTTGGTTGCAAATGTTTTATTCATAACAATGGCAAAGATAACTTAGGCAAATTTGATGCCAAGTCGGATGAAGGAATTTTTCTGGGTTACTCACTTCGTAGCAAGGCCTATAGAGTTTTTAATAAACGTAGCTTGACTATTGAGGAGACCCCTCACGTTGTATTTTCCGAAGATAATCCTCGCTTGGCGAGAAAGGATATTTGTGATGATATTGCAGATTCACTAGAGAGAATACACGTCGAAGACGATGAAGAGAACACGGGAATTTACACCAACGCACAGCCGCAAACTGGGGAGACACCTCAAGCAACCAACCAAGGTGAAGAAGAAAATCAGGAGGAGGAAGAAGAACAGGAGGAACACGAAGAAGAAGCAACCGAGCTTCCCACTGCATGGAGAACAAACAAGAACCATCTTCTTGACCAGGTAATCGGTAGCATCAACCGCAGGGTAAGTACTCGTAACTCACTTAGGGGCACCGTAGGACACATGGCTTTTGTTTCTCAAATTGAACCTACAACCATTTTCGAAGCAATAAACAATGAACATTGGACCTTGGCTATGAGAGAGGAGCTAAACCAATTCAAACGGAATGACGTTTGGGAATTGGTGCCAAGGCTCGATGATCGTACGATTATTGGTACGAAATGGGTGTTCCGTAATAAACTTGATGAAAATAGAATAATCACTAGAAACAAAGCTAGGCTAGTAGCTAAGGGTTACAATCAAGAAGAAGGCATTGATTTTGAAGAAACCTATGCACCCGTAGCACGTTTAGAAGCTATGCGCTTACTTCTTGCTTTTGCTTCGTCTATGGATTTTAAACTTTATTAAATGGATGTTAAGAGTGCCTTCCTCAATGGTTTTATTCAACAGGAAGTGTACGTTGACCAGCCCCCTGATAAGTCCGTTTCGTTCTTATCATTTACATCATATTCTAAATGTTATTTCATGTAAATAGTATTTAATAATCTCATAAAATGTGTTTTCAATGAATAGAACTCTCATTTTCGTTCTAAGAGTCATAAAAAGTGATTCCACACGAAATCATCATAAATCATCCATTTTTTGTTGAAATACTTGAGAAAAAGGGAATCAATCATCAAAGGATCAAGATTCGGGCTTGAAAGAGCTTCCAGGAGGTCAAAAACAGTGTTCGGGGCAAAAACGGAGCGAAATTGGGTCGAAATCATGAACCATCCGCGAAGCCCAACAAAGGAAGGACCTAAGGCATCCAAGTTGGACGCTTGGGAGTTGGACACTTCAGCTTAATTACAGCCCAAGAATGACACGTGGCAAAACCAGGTTGGTCGGGACAGCTCAGGCGTCCAGATTTGGACGCTTGGACTTGAACGCTTGGACTTCAATGCTTTGACTTGGACGCCTTGGCTCCATTCCTATAAATACAGCGCGATCCCTCTCATTTTAATCATCACATTCCATCCCAACTTCGGGATTTACACATCCCTTATCCATTTTAGCTTGTATATTAGTTGTGGTAGTTAGTTTGAAGTATTTTCGGGGGTTTTGACTTCAGATCTGTTCTGTTCTGCTTTTACAGAGGTTGTAAGTTCTCTTTATTTAATAAATGGTGTTTTAATTTATGTTTACATAGTATGAGTTAGGGTCCGGATTCCTGGGTCCGGACTAGTTTGGTTGTTATTTATGTTAAATTAATGTTGGAATAGTTAGTCTATTGTTCTTGCCTTATTTACTTAATTATTCTTGAAAGGTTTAATTAGCTATTTATTGAGAAGATATTGTATACCAAAAGGGTATGATATTCAAGTGCAACGAGTTAAGTACAAATCTAGAAATGGATGAGTAATAACAGAAATATTATTATTCCAACTGTTAATTAAATATGATAAAATAAATCCAAACGAAGTCCAGACCTTAGTTCCAGATCTTGCTTATACTATGTAAATAAATTTATTTTTATTTTTACTCTGCTTTCATAATCGTTCCGAGAAGCCTTTCATAAACCAATCCTAATCTTCGCCTAGTTAGAGTAATTAAACTAATTCCCTTCGTCCACTCCTCGAGAGACATGACACTCGGAGAGAAAACTAACCCTTTACTGGGAAGGTTTACTACCCGAAAAACTACAATCATCAAATGGCGCCATTGCCGGGGAGTGGCACGGCATTAGTTTAATTTCTTTTGATTAGCTTGGGTGAAGATTGGTTAGAATGATCTTCTCACTTCTTTTCACCAACCATCCGTAATAATTATTATGGATAACTTCAGTGGTTATTACGATCCGCCTTCTTTCTACCAATCACCTAACCGCCCTCCGTTTCAAACCCATCCACCTTATCACCCACATAAGAACCCATATGATGAGGACTAACAAGTCAACAATGGGTCTGACTACTATCCCTACCATGAGGAACCACCATGGGATACCCCGTCTAGGAACTTTGGAAATTCTCCATACTAAGACTCTGATGGGGAAGATTATTATGAACCTCATGGTGATCACGATAACTATGACCGCAATGGGCCTATATACGATGATCAACCTGATCCTCTCGTCGAAGAAATAATACGATTAGAACAGAGAATATTCTATTTCGACGAAGTTTTATTCGCTGAAGGCTCCTGGTACGAACCACCCTACTACCGTGACTACACCCTGTCTGCGGAAGAACAAATTGAAGCAAACAAGGTGGCAATTCGAGAACGAGCAAAACTTCTCGAATCAATCCAGAAGGAAAAGGAGTTCGAACGGAGATTATGCGAAGGATCAGATATGATGCAGAAAATGCTGGATGACTTCCAAAGAGAGAGACTGGAAGCCGAGGCTAAAGCTGATAAATTAGTCAATGATCTCTGTAAGGCTGTTGAACTTAAACGCTCCCTACAATCTCAAGATCAAATGAGGGAGGCTAATGTTCAAAAAGAGACTCTAGAACCTATGACCAACCCTGAACCATTCAATCTTCAGGTTCCAGTTCTAGAAGATTCACTTAGTTCTACACCATCACAAAAACCCGAGAGCATAACAACTCTCGCTAAGGCTACTGTGGTGATGTTACCTGAATATCTTCCTAGCCAAGTCCCAACCAGCGAAGTCGTATATGAGGTGGAACCAACTGAGGGACCTGACTCAGAACCACCTATGCTTATTTAAGAAAAGAAGGAGGAGGAAGTTTTGCCTATGGCAATAAACGACCATCTCCTTAATTGTGTTCAAGACACACCTCTAGAGGAACCTATTCTGGAGGAAGTAGAGCCCATTACCTGCCCCCAAGTAGAGCAGGAATCTATAGACGAGGAAATACTTTGCATTGATGAACCAATTTCGTCTATATAAACCTGCACAACTAATGATTCATCTGAAGCTTCAGACCATACTTTCTTTGACTCCCTACTTGACGGGTGTGACTATGCCTGCCCGAAGGAAGGTTGGAAATTAAAGAGTTGGGGTGAACTTTTGGTGAGTGACGATGAAGACTCTTCCTTGGGGGAAAGCATGGTCGTAATCATCAAACCACAAATGGATAGTCAGCCGATTGAAGACAAAGAAGAAATCAATTTTGAAATCAAGGCTAATGATGTGGATCTGCTAAGGAGACTTCCGCCACCACCCACCTATCTAAGGTCTCCTCCATATATCCTGCTGTTGCCACTAAGCCGCAGGGATGAGTCAAGGATCCTGGACCTTGACCGAGAAAGAAATCAAACAAGGTGGCATCAGAAGAGAGTAAGAAGGGCCAAACTTTATGACTCTCGGATCGGGAAGTCAAGGAAAAAATGGCAGAGCGTCAAGCTATGGACGTTAAAGAAGCGCTTAACGGGAGGCAACCCGTCATTCAAATAACTAAAATAATTAAATAAATTCAATAGTTTTATTTGTTAGTTTTTGAGGTTATGCTTGCCGCACCAGTTTTGGGGGCAAGAGTTATTTTGTTTGTTGTCTTTGCTTTTGCAGATGAGAGAATTGTAGGGCATACCTTACAGTGGGAGCGAAGAAGAGGTCTCACCTGGGGGAAATACAAGGTTTCTGCAACCTTCGAGGCTTCTTGATCGAAAAGTCTTGGTTGAAGTTGGCTACTGAGAGAATATTGACTTCCGTAGTAAAGTCTCTTTTTCTCTACTATTTTGAACATGATTTGGATGCTTGATGATTTTTATTTTGGAATTTCACAACATGACTCTTAAAACCATTTTGAGAATATTTTATGCATTATTTCATATTTACATGTTATGGTTATCTATTATTTCAATCTTCATTGTTGAATCTTGTAAGTATTGAGATAACTTAGTAATTGCATGTGAGCATTTCAACCATCAACTCCGATTCAAAAACACTCTTAACCACGAGCGCGTGGTTCAGTTTAAGTGTGAGGAAGCAAGAGTTCCTGGTTGAAATGATCTTTTTAGGAATTGTTTTGTCTATGTATTGTTAGGAAAAGATTTTATAAAATAGCCATCAATTTTATTTGTTTGATTAATTAATCTTTAGTTATCACCCGTAGAAATTGGAAATTTTTAAAACTTTTGTCATTTTTGTCAAACTTCTATTTTTACTCAAACCTTTTGGGAATGTTTTCTAAAATGATTTGGGATAAATTCACAATTTACTAAGAGTTTTTAAGATCAATCAATTTTTAAGTGCTTTATTGAAAATCTTTTTGCTGATGCTTCTAGGAGTATCTGTTGTTTCTTGAAAAGAGTTATTTTCAAAGTATAAAGGGTGACGTTTCAAAGTATGCTTTGGTGAGACCGAGATTCTTGTTTTAGCCAAAAAGCAATTGGTTCTATGTCAATTGATGAGGCTTGGTGAGTATGCCAAAAAGCACGTGGTTCTATATTGCGTGATGAGGCCTTTTGAGTGTTAAAGTCAAAAAGCACACGGTTCTATGTCATGTGATGAGACTTTCCAGAGTGAATATCCAAAAAGCTCGTGGTTCTATGTCACGGGATGCGGTTATAAATTTTTCTCAGGTCAACATGACAAAGTTATGCCAAAGAAAATTAAACCCTTACACTTTGACAAATATTGTTGCAAGAACATATTTTCCAATTTAGCCATTAAAAATTTATTTGATCTTTAAAGTACTCTTACAAATGTAGTTATCCCAAATAAAGTTTGGAAAATTTTGGTTGTTTAGATTGGTGTAAAAATATTGATTTGACAAAATTCTTTTACATTTCTAACCATATGGGTGAGAATCTAAAGGTTCATTTATTCTTAACAAAAAGGTTGATGACTATCTTATTTCTTCTTTCCTTCATAATATGTAGCTTAAACCTTCCCTCTGCAATTATTAATTTGCCTTTATACTTGCAATTATTCAATTTGTTGCTTGAGGGAAAGCAACGTTTAAGTGTGAGGAATTTGATAAGTCTGTTTCGTTCTTAGCATTTACATCATATTCTAAATGTTATTGCATGTAAATAGTATTTAATCATCTCATAAAATGTGTTTTCAATGAATAGAACTCTCATTTTCGTTCTAAGAGTCATAAAAAGGGATTCCACATGAAATCATCATAAATCATCCATTTTTTGTTGAAATACTTGAGAAAAAGGGAATCAATCATCAAAGGATCAAGATTCGGGCTTGAACGAGCTTCCGGGAGGTCAAAAACAGTGTTCGGGGCCAAAACGGAGCGAAATTGACCCGAAATTACGAACCAGCCGCGAAGCCCAACAAAGGAAGGGCCTAAGGCGTCCAACTTGGACGCTTGGCGAAGTTGGACGCTTCAGCTTAATTGCAGCCCAAGAATGACACGTGGCAAAACCTGGTTGGCCGGGACAGCTCAGGTGTCCTGATCTGGACGCTTGGACTTGAACGCTTGGACTTGGACGCTTTGACTTGGACGCCTTGGCTCCATTCCTATAAATACAGCGCGATCCCTCTCATTTTAATTATCCCATTCCATCCCAACTTCGGGATTTACACATCCCCTCTCCATTTTAGCTTGTATATTAGTTGTAGTAGTTAGTTTGAAGTATTTTCGGAGGTTTTGACTCCAGATCTGTTCTGTTATGCTTTTACGGAGGTTGTAAGTTCTCTTTATTTAAGAAAATGGTGTTTTAATTTATGTTTACCTAGTATGAGTTAGGGTCCGGTTCTCTGGGTCCAGACTAGTTTGGTTGTTTATTTTGAATATTAAATTAATGTTGGAATGGTTTGTTAGAATAAAGGCCCAACGCTAGAGGGGGGGTGAATAGCGTTTAAAACAAAATCGCAGGAAATTAAAACGAGAGCGTTAAAGTAAAGAGCGTAAGGAAGGAGCACACCGAATTTTATCCTGGTTCACCACAACGTGTGGCTAATCCAGCCCCCCGAGAGACTCTCTCGAGCTACACTAACTCCGTTAAGCTTAAGAGTGCTTAACAAACCGATACAACTTGAGAACCCGAGTCACACGAGCCTCAACACCTTTGCTCGGAGATACCACACTCCAAGACTTCTCACGAAGGAACAAGGAACTTCCTTCGAGTTTACAACAAGGGAACAACCTCCCTTAAAGTGTATGAAAACACTTAAACACTCAGGAATAAAAACTCTCACAAAGAGTAGATATGAGTGAACTAGTAAACGCTCAAGAACACGACAATTTCTTCAAGAATTGGCTCTCAAATAGCTAAGAAAAATAAGAATGTTTATGCAATGAAAGAGTATTGAAATGTTGAAGAATTGTGTGTAAAATGAGAGGAATTGGGTGCCATTTTATAGCCCAAAATGGGATAAATCCGTTGCTAGAGTTTCCAACAGGATGAAGACAAATTTTTTCAGAGTTGCAGGGTGATAATCGATTGTCTAGCCATGATAATCAATTATTGAAAGATTCCCTGTCCAAAAGTTTAAAATTCTATCCGTTGGAGAACAACGGTAACCCAAATAATCGATTGTCAACTAATGATAATCGATTATTGGTCCTCTCAGAACATTCTAGGTTTTGGCTGCACAGACTGATAATCGATTACTGCAGATGTGATAATCGACTATTGCTTGCTTCAGAACTTTGGAGTTCAAAGCTGCAGAGGCAGATAATCGACCCACTACAGCAGGGAGTACGGGGGGTCCAGGGGGCAATGTTGATGTATTGGGCTCCTAATTATCTGTTAATTCTGTAGTTTGTGGCCCAAGTCAGTTAGGGTTTAGCCAAGCACTATTTATACGGGTGCTATCACAAACCCTATGTTGTATTCTGTTCTTTGCCTCTCCATCCGAAATAAAACTGCTCCCCCTCTTCCCGTGGACTAGCCAACACAACGTTGGTGAACCACGTTAAATCTATTGTCGTGTTTTTCTCGTTTATATTTGTTATTCTCGAATTCCGCATAACAGTTCTAATGTTTTCAATGTACATTATTGTAATATTTTTTATTTTGTTATCCTTTTAATAAGTTAACATGTGACTTGAAAACCTCTCTCTTATCTAAACTGTAACGCCCTAAAATATACCCTAGAATTATTAATGAATAGTTATTCAAGTAATCAAATTATAATAATTGTTATTGGGCTTTGGGCCAAAATGAAATATGTTTTAATATTCAATATCAAAATCTGGATAAGTCTCATAGAGATAAATCCAATATGTTGACTTATTGTGTGACCTTACTTGGGAACCTGAGTACAGACCCAAATCAAGGATAAATGAAGAAATTTGTTTATGATATGAACTTTGAAATGATTTATTGAAATAAATCATGAGAATAAATAATATGAATGAAATGTAAAAACCTTTCTGAGTAAAGGTCAACAAAATCAATTTTTACTCTGTCAAAGTCAACCACCTAAAAATATGATGTCGGAAAAAGTAGAACGAATACATATAAAAATTATATCGTTGGATAGAGTTTAATTGTACAATCGCAACGGTGCAAATGGATTTCAATTCGGAGAAAGTTGGACCAAAAAGTGTTCCCTGACTCGGAACAAATTAGTCCCAATGAGGGACTTGCGTTCGGAATCGTGGATATCGCAGCCCACTCCACTAGCCGCTCTAACAGGGAAGGTGACGCAGTGAATTTCATCTTCTTCCTCCAAACAATCCTATATAAGAGGAACAATTCTCCCCCATTTCTTCACCATTTTCCTTCAAATAAACTCTGAGAGAAAGCTGTGAGTGTGGAGAACGAAGTTGTGCTGTCAATTTGGTGTGAAGTCGCCGGAGCAAGCTACAATCCTCGCCAGAAGTTTTGCCGGAAATTTTCTAAAACCTCCATTAAGCTTCGAGGTAAGCCCGTAGATATATCTAGTGACTAGAATGTTCATATAGATCGTTTCTACGTTCATAAACGCTCGTTTGGTTGAGTTTCGTGTTTGACATGCTTGAAGAACCAAGAATCATAAACCATGAAATTGATGTTAAAACCATTAATTAATGATGCCAAAATGATCTATGAACCTTAGAGAACATCTCTATATAGTTTCATTGAAGTTTGGTGACTAAAAGTGGAATTTCCGAAAAATGGACCAAAGGTTGAAGAAGATGAACAGTGGCTGAAAAACAACTGTCTGGATCGATCATCTTGCCTGGATCGATCCTCTAGGAGTTTTTCTTCTAGTGTGGATCGATCCAGAGGGTTGGATCGATCCCCCGAATTTATGATCCGAAAATTTGTCTGAAAATGTTATTTTTGAACTCTAAAATCCTATTTTTGATACCAATTGATTATGATCATTATAAAAATGATTTTTCACATTAAAATTAATATTTTTAACAAATAAAATGTTATGTGATGCATGACGGTAAGTTAGGGTGTTAACACCCGAAGCTAGGCCGCTAATTGTTATTGAATATTATGTTGATTGATGATTATGGTAAGGATTATTGATTGATGATTATGATGATTAAATCTTAATAAATATTCTCATTAAAAATGATAATTTTGAATGATTAAATCATAATGACTATATTGATGATTGTGAAAATAATATATTGTTAAGGGTATTTAGAAGACCTCTAAGATATATACCCATATTAATGTTGATTTGAAAGGTATCTAGAAGACCTCTAAGATATACATATTTAAGTTAGGCCTTGCGGGTATGAACCCCGGTAGCTAGGGTTAAAATGTATGTACGGGATCCAAGAACCAAACTTGAGTACCTACTCGTTTGGGGGTACCACCCACCCAACAGTGAACACTACGCTGTCGGTTTTTGGTTGGCCTTAAGTGAAGGTAAGTTTAAGATTTTCAAAACCATTTTATCTTAAACTAGGCCTAGCTTAAGGATTATTTATGTTGTACCCAAACTTAGGATAGATAAACAGGAACAGATTCACTTCAAGGTTCAGAGCTAAGGAATAATCGATTAACACAATTGATAAATCGATTAATAGGGATTAGCTCAACTGGAATTGTTCAGAGGATCCAGATAATCGATTGACACTACAAGACAATCGATTGTGTGATGTTGCAGATTTTGAAGAAGAATCAGAAGGCTTCAATAGTCGATTATCAAACAATGATAATCGATTATTAGGGTGTAGCTCAACTGGAAACGTTCAGAGGAACCAGTTAGTCGATTGACACTACAAGATAATCGATTGTGTGATGTTGCAGATTTTTGAAGAGGAATCAGAAGGCTTCAATAGTCGATTATCAAGAAATGATAATCGATTATTTATGGGTTCAGGATCAGAAATAGAAGGAAAGAAGGGAAATGTTTTGTAGTTTTTGTATAAAGGATAAACCAAATAATATGTAAGAGATAAACACACTCTTTATATATATTTGGGGCTATTATCTATTTTATACTATAATAATCACTATTAAAGTATTAAATAGACTCCTAACACACACTCAAAAGTAGCCAACTTTAGAGATATTTCATTAGGAAATGGATTGAACTAGCTTCACACCAATTCAGGGATTACTTCAAGAGTAATATTGATAATGAAAAATGAGATGATTTTTACAAGGCCTCATGGCCGAAATATATAATGCAAAAATAAGGGAAATTACACTTCACTTTCTTACAAATCATGTGATTAATATCCATGTGTTATTATTCTTAGTGGGCAGCACTCATTGACCAGGAAAAGGAGATTAAAAGGCTGGGATTTTGGCTTAGCATGGTTCATTAATTCCTGCCATGTGAGAAGGAAATCAAGGAAAATTGTAACTTTGACAATTAAGGATAATGTGACAAAGTTTGCACTATTCAATCACTGATTTTGGTGCCTTGATGTTTTTATCTTTATCCTTGGTAAATGGAGTTGTGTTTATGGATATTTGGAGTGGGAAATTCGGCCATATGCTGAAGGATATGAATGGGATTGGGTTTTGAACAACAAGACAAAATCAGCACTATTCAATCAAGGAAAACTTTTTCCTGTTTTTGTTTTTTTGTTTTGTGGAACATAATGTGGCCTGATTTTTGGGTAAAAGAGTTGGGAAATTCGTGGGTTTGAAGTGGGGAAGTGAAAGGGAGGTTTTATTTTAATTAAAAGGAACAGCAGAAGTAGAAATAATACACAAGGCTTGTCCTTCTGACCTCATTCTCGTTCAGGGTTAAAAAGAAGAGAAATGACTTTATTTTGTTTATTAAATGGAAATAAAAGACTTTGGATATTTGGAAAGGATATGGAAAGGCTTGATATCAAGAAGAGCTTTGGAGGAGCAGGGTTATGGTTTGGGTTTTAGGGTACGAAAGGTTAATGAGTTCAGCCCAAAAAGGATCATAACACTTAGATATTAACCCTTTGATTTGTTTTATGGTTTGTGGTGTAACCTCCGTGCTTGTAGGAGCATCCCGGGGTACATCATCCTCCCCTTCTTCAGAAGAGTTTGACCTCAAACTCGGAATATCTTCGGGTTCAAAGTACGGGCTGAGATCCGTGACATTGAACGTGGCTGAAACTCCATAGTCTCCAGATAGGTCTATCTTGTATGCGTTGTCGTTGACCTTAGCTAAAACTTCGAACGGACCATCTCCTCGGGGCAGTAACTTGGACTTGCGTTTTGAGGGAAAACGCTCTTTTCTAAGGGGATCCACACAAGATCTCCAGGTTGGAAATCCATCTTCTTGCGTCGCTTGTTGATCTTTTCACTGACACGCTCATTCATTTTCTCAATTTTTGCACGGACCTTGTTGTGAATATCTTGTATCTCCTGTGCTCGTTTCTCCGCTTCCCAACTGTACTTTGTATCTGTTAAAATTGGATTAAGATCAAGTGGGGTAAGGGGATTAACACCATAAACAGTAACAAATGGTGAAACGCCTGTTGTTTTGCTTGGACTGCGGTTGTAAGCAAATTCGCCATGAGGAAGCAATTCTTCCCACTGTTTGATGTTCTTCTTGATGATGGCACGAAGGATGGTACCAAGTGTTCGGTTTGTTACTTCCGTCTGGCCATCGGTTTGCGGGTGGCTTGATGTACTAAACTTGAGTTTAGTACCCATTTTTCTCTACAAAGTCATCCAAAAATGACTTAAGAATTTGCTGTCTCGATCGGAAACCATGCTTCGGGGAATGCCATGAAGTTTGACAATATCCCTAAAGTATAAATCTGCAATTTGTGAAGCATCATGAGTTGTTAGGCATGGAACAAAGAGTGCCATCTTTGAAAATCGATCAACCACCACCATGATTGAATCCTTTCCTCGCTGCGTTCGTGGTAAACCGGTGATGAAATCTAGACTCACGTCTTCCCAGGGAGCTTGTGGGACGGGCAGCGGCATATGCATTCCTTGTGCGGGTTTGGAGTGGCCTTTGGCGAGTTGACAAGTAGTACAACGCCGAATGAAATGTTCGGTGTCTCTTTCCATCTTTGGCCAGTAATAATGCTCTTGAAGCATCATATAAGTTTTATCCATCCCGAAATGACCACCTAAAGAACCGCCATGAATTTCTTCGATTATTGTTTCGCGCAAACTACATTTAGGGATACATAGTTGGTTGCCACGAAACAGAAAACCGTTTTTAGTGAGGAAGTTACCAGAGGGCCGTGTGAGACAGTTATGGTATGCCTCCTTGAAATCTTCATCATCTTTGTACAATCCCTGCAACATTTCAAAGCCAACAAGTTTGGTACTAAGTACCGTTAGTAATAAAGTCGCCGGGATAAGGCGTCAGCGCCTTTGTTCAGGGTTCCGCTCTTGTGTTTTATGGAGAAGGTGAAGGTTTGGATGAATTCGACCCATTTGGCATGACGGGGTCGGAGTTTATGTTGCCCTTGGATATACTTCAGCGCTTCATTATCAGAATGGAGTATAAACTCCTTGCTAATCAAATAATGCCTCCAATGCTCAAGAGATCGTACAAGAGCGTAAAACTCTTTGTCATAAGTTGAATATCTCCTTCGGGTGTCGTTCAACTTCTCACTAAAATATGACACAGGGTGGCCTTCTTGGGATAATACTGCTCCTATGCCAACGCCGGAAGCGTCGCATTCAACTTCGAACAATTTATCAAAACTAGGCAAATATAACACCGGTGCATGTGTTAGTTTAAGTTTGATAGTTTCGAAGGCCTGTTGTGCAGTTGGATTCCACTCAAACTTTTGATGTTTGGTTAAATCCGTGAGAGGAGCTGTGATAGTACTGAAATCCTTGACAAATCTCCTATAGAAAGAAGCAAGGCCATGAAAACTCCTGACCTGTTGCATAGTGGTTGGTATGGGCCAATCTCGTATGGCCTGCGTTTTTCTCTCATCAACTTTGATCCCTTCATTTGAGATAAAATATCCCAAAAATTCAGTTTCTTGAGAGAAGAATTGGCTTTTCTCCAGGTTGCCATACAATTGTTCTTCATCAAGCTTCTTAATCACCAAAGTGAGGTGATTGATATGTTCTTCTTCATTCTTGCTATAAATCAAGATGTCGTCAAAATAGACAACGACAAAATGACCTATAAATGGCTTCAGGACCTGGTTCATCAATCTCATGAACGTGCTCGGGGCGTTAGTTAAACCAAAAGGCATAACCAACCACTCGTAAAGACCAAACTTAGTCTTGAAAGCAGTTTTCCATTCATCTCCTTCAAAAATCCTGATTTGATGATAACCACTTCTAAGATCAATTTTTGAGAAGACCTTAGAACCGTGTAGCTCGTCCAGCATATCTTCAAGTCTAGGTATGGGATACCTATACTTTATGGTAATTTTGTTGATGGCACGGCTATCACAACACATCCTCCATGTACCATTCTTCTTTGGTACTAACAAGGCCGGGACAGCACAAGGACTTAGGCTCTCCCTAATGAATCCCTTTTCTAGCAACTCATCCACTTGACGCTGGATTTCTTTTGTCTCTTCAGGATTCATTCTATATGCCGGTTTGTTGGGCAAAGTAGCTCCGGGAATAAGGTCTATCTTGTGTTGGATGTCTCTTTTGGGAGGAAGACCGTGTGGTACGTCTTCAGGAAATACATGGGCATATTTTTCAAGGATTGGCTGGGCTAGAGGGTGGGGCTGTTTTGGAACAATATTGGGTTCAGTTTCTTCAAGATCAAGGAGGATGAGGTTTTTAAATTCATTGAACTCATGGTGTTCAGATTGGAGTATGGTGGAAATGAGAGTAGGATGATTTTCTTGGCTGTTTTGGACAGTGGAAGAGGAGGAGGGAAGTAAGGGTGTGAGGGTGATCTTCTTCTTATTCATTAGAAATGAATAAGTGTTTAGATAACCATCGTGCTGCACTTTGTTATCAAACAACCAAGGACGTCCCAAAAGGACATGGCATGCATCCATGGGTATGATATCACACCAAATATCATCCTTGTAGGTTTTGCCAATGCTCAAGGAAATTAAACAGCGTGTATCAACTCGTAAACCTTTACCTTGATTCAACCATTGAATCGTGTAAGGTTTAGGATGAGGAAACAAGCTTAAGTTAAGCTTTTCCACCATGGTCTTGGCAGCAACATTAGAACAACTCCCACTATCAATGATTAGGGAGCATACCTTCTTTTGGATTGTACAACGAGTGTGAAATATGTTCTCTCGTTGTAGTTGTTCTTCGGGGCAAGGAATGGCACTTAAGGTCCTTCGGATGACCAAAAGTTCGCCGTCATCTGGGCCAACACATTCTTCTTCTTCTTCGGATTTCTCCTCTTCAACCAAAGAGTGGTCAAGGTCTTCATCATCATATTCAACAAGGGCCATCACCTTTTTGTTCGGGCACTCATTGGCATAGTGACCGGTACCCTGACAACGATAACAAATGGGAGCTCTTTTGTTGGTTGAGGGGGATGTTTTAGGTGTAAAGGGGGTGGAAGATGATTTGGAAGGAGGTGTGGTTTTGGAATTTTGGGGCAGACCCTGGGTAGTAGAGGTGGATTTTGGTGGAATGTAAGTTGGTTTTGAGTAAGAGGAAGTGGTTCGAGAGAAAATGGCTTTGGATTTCCTGATTTGAGATTCCACTTTAAGAGCTAATTTAGTGAGCTCTTCAAAAGTGTTGAAACCTTGTAATTCAACCGTGTTGGCTATTTGAGTATTTAAGCCAAAAAGATACCTTACGAAGGTTTGTTCTTCATTCTCCTGCAGATTGCACCTTAGCAAGAGTTCTTCAAATTCTCTGGTGTAATCCTCAACAGATTTTGAACCTTGTCTAAGCGTTTGAAGCCTAGCAAAATTCTCACGTACGTACTCAGTAGGTAGGAACTTCTTCTTCAAGAGAGTCTTCATCTTTTGCCAGGTATCAACCGGGGGTTTCTCATCTCGACTCCTCTTGGTTTTGATGTTGGACCACCAGGTAGATGCATATTTCCGAAACTTCAAGGCTACAAGCTTGACCTTTTTCTCGTCGGATACTTCTTTGAAATCAAATACTCTTTCTACTGTTTCCAGCCATTCTAGGAACTCATCCGGGTCATTCTTTCCTTCAAAAATGGGAATATCCACTTTGAAATCAGAACCGGACTTATCTTGAGCTTTAGTTCTTATGGTGGCACTGGAGCTAGCGTCTTCTTCATCATCACTGGATTGCAACATAGCTAGCTTTTGTTTAGTGAGCTGGGCTATTTGCTTGGCTAGATAATCAACTTGAGCTTGCAGGGCTGCATTTGAAGCTACAAGTTCTTCATGGGTCATGTTTTGAGTGGTATTTGACATGGTGTTTGATTGGGCTGATTTGTGGACTTTGTGTGATGTATTTGGGATCAAGAAAGGATTAGGAAAAGGTGAGGAACGTGTGTTTGGTCCTTTAGAGATGTTAACAACAAGCTTTGATACCAAATGTTGTACCCAAACTTAGGATAGATAAACAGGAACAGATTCACTTCAAGGTTCAGAGCTAAGGAATAATCGATTAACACAATTGATAAATCGATTAATAAGGATTAGCTCAACTGGAATTGTTCAGAGGAACCAGATAATCGATTGACACTACAAGACAATCGATTGTGTGATGTTGCAGATTTTGAAGAAGAATCAGAAGGCTTCAATAGTCGATTATCAAACAATGATAATCGATTATTAGGGTGTAGCTCAACTGGAAACGTTCAGAGGAACCAGTTAGTCGATTGACACTACAAGATAATCGATTGTGTGATGTTGCAGATTTTTGAAGAGGAATCAGAAGGCTTCAATAGTTGATTATCAAGAAATGATAATCGATTATTTATGGGTTCAGGATCAGAAATAGAAGGAAAGAAGGGAAATGTTTTGTGGTTTTTGTATAAAGGATAAACCACTCAAAAGTAGCCAACTTTAGAGATATTTCATTAGGAAATAGATTGAACTAGCTTCACACCAATTCAGGGATTACTTCAAGAGTAATATTGATAATGAAAAATGAGATGATTTTTACAAGGCCTCATGGCCGAAATATATAATGCAAAAATAAGGGAAATTACACTTCACTTTCTTACAAATCATGTGATTAATATCCATGTGTTATTATTCTTAGTGGGCAGCACTCATTGACCAGGAAAAGGAGATTAAAAGGCTGGGATTTTGGCTTAGCATGGTTCATTAATTCCTGCCATGTGAGAAGGAAATCAAGGAAAATTGTAACTTTGACAATTAAGGATAATGTGACAAAGTTTGCACTATTCAATCACTGATTTTGGTGCCTTGATGTTTTTATCTTTATCCTTGGTAAATGGAGTTGTGTTTATGGATATTTGGAGTGGGAAATTCGGCCATATGCTGAAGGATATGAATGGGATTGGGTTTTGAACAACAGGACAAAATCAGCACTATTCAATCAAGGAAAACTTTTTCCTGTTTTTGTTTTTTTGTTTTGTGGAACATAATGTGGCCTGATTTTTGGGTAAAAGAGTTGGGAAATTCGTGGGTTTGAAGTGGGGAAGTGAAAGGGAGGTTTTATTTTAATTAAAAGGAACAGCAGAAGTAGAAATAATACACAAGGCTTGTCCTTCTGACCTCATTCTCGTTCAGGGTTAAAAAGAAGAGAAATGACTTTATTTTGTTTATTAAATGGAAATAAAAGACTTTGGATATTTGGAAAGGATATGGAAAGGCTTGATATCAAGAAGAGCTTTGGAGGAGCAGGGTTATGGTTTGGGTTTTAGGGTACGAAAGGTTAATGAGTTCAGCCCAAAAAGGATCATAACACTTAGATATTAACCCTTTGATTTGTTTTATGGTTTGTGGTGTAACCTCCGTGCTTGTAGGAGCATCCCGGGGTACATCAATTTAGAAATATTTTATACTGGAATATAGTTTAATTATTTAAACTAGAATTCGTGCAAGGGTTGACAAATATTAAAGTGATTGGCCTTAGACTAAGAATAGTTTAAGGATATTGTTGAATGTTGAATATTTAATATGAATAAATATTGAATGATGAATATTGAATATGAATAAATATTGAATGATGAATATTGAATTGAATATTGCAATTATTATGAATGACTGATGAACATTGAATGTGAATATAAATGTTGAATAATGAATAATTTTAAATAATTATTGATTATCTGAACTAAATATTATGTGCATGATATCAAATGATTTAATTATGAATTTAGATTCAGTTTATATGGATGTTCGATGCATTAGATATGCTTACTCAGCTTCAACGCCGAACGTGTAGTATTTTTTATTTGCTACACACAGGTTATTAGAAAGAATGAAGTAACGTGGTCCTGGAGGCAGATAGAGGCGAGATTGTCAGAATGGATGTGATGGTTTTGAATTAAAGAACAGAATAAATTATGTTGTAATTATGATTTGGTAAAGCTCCCGCAATATTAAAAACTCTATACTGTTTATATTATGAAAAATATTATTATGATAAATAAAAGTGTTTGAAATGTTTTAAATTTTTATGATTACCAAGTTAATAATTTAGTCTGAAAGGGGCTGCAGACCTGGACAGATTAGGGTGTTACATTTTGGTATCGGAGCTAATGGTTTTATACCCGATCTTCGGATCAAAGTCTGATTTAAAAATATATATATTATATATTTTGGGTAAAAAAAGATTTATCAATCACATCCACGACTCTCGCATCCCTCTGCTCCAGGAAAGGTAATGAGAATTGATTTGATAAATATTGACTATATTAAATTTTCATTAGATAACAATTGATTGAAACCTAAATCGTATCGAGCGTAGACTCTAGTGGAACTTTCGTACTCAGTGAATTGACAAAAGAATGAATGAAAAATATATGACCCTCTAATACGTTATTAACGTACGCATCACATCGCGAATGACGAAACTGGTCTGCATCACAAATTCGCATGGATGTTAGATGACTCCGAAGAAACGATTTATGTCGAACAACATTTGTGAAGCTGATGTCAAAGATCTCCATGTGGACTCAACGCGAACCAATTGTTGACGCAAACGAAAACGTTTAGAATTAATAAACCCTATCGTTTCTCCGAATCTCTCTTGATTGTTTTCAATCATCGTAACTGTTAGATACCCTCGTGGTATCTGTTATCAACGCACCTACGCAAATAAGGAATCCTAATAAAGAAATTTCTACTATTTGTAGAATGAGTCAAGAAACTACTTGCGGAAAAGATAACCAAGTGCAAAACAATGGACACACAACGGTTCATATTGAGATATCGAATTTCACTCTTGTTGTCCGAAAAGAACCAGACAATCAAAACATCCACCAAGATATTGAAGGTCACTCCAATGCTTATTCAAGTATCAAACCTGATATTAAAGGAAAGAAGCCTTTGACTGGAACTTGTAGTGTCCCACCCTCGAAAAGAAGAAAACCTTTGTTAACTCAACACAAATTAAGAGTGTGGAAACATCCAAAGTGTAACACTTGTAGAAGACATCACCCAGGAGAATGTTGGATGACACAAGGATTATGTATAGGTTGTAGTAAATCTGGGTATTTTCGAAAGGAATGTCCTACAAACCCTTGGAAAACCAATACTGTTGGAACACACTTTGTACGATAAACTAAAATCGTGTTCATTTCTGACAGGTTTTGATAATTGCCAAACCGCCGTGGATATAAAGAGTTTCGTTGAATAACTCAAGGCGTGAAGAATGGCTTGGAACAAGATCTAAAAGACTCAAGGACAAGATCAAGAATTGAAGACTTAGTCGAGTCGGTCTTTTGTGATCAAAACCGACAATAAATTCAAGTCTCGGTTCTCAAAAAGTCAAAACAATTTTTACAAATCATAAAATATTTTTTGTGCATCAAAACAAACATTTTTGATGATTTCTTTTATTGTTAAAATCCCTGGTCCTTGCTCAGAACCGAAACCACCTAAGTCGGTGTTCGGCTTTCGGCGTTCGGTTTTTGGCGCCCGAACCAACTCCGTGGTTTTCAATATTTTAAACCCTGTTTTTACCTCTGAGAATTTTAAAATGTTCCCAAATAATTATTTTATAAAAACCACTTTTGTATCTTGGTCAATCGGTCTAACACGTGAAAAACGGTCCAAACCGTACGCACGTATTGTACGACCTTGGAGACTTGGTTTTTACCAAACAAGTCTTGTTTTTACTATTTTTTACCATATACAATATTTTTAAAACCTGGTTTTTACTTTTGGGAACACTTCGTTTTTGGACCTCGGTTTTTCAAAACGGGTTTCAGCTGGCCAGACTTTAGCTGGGTGATAATCGATTATCACCTTAGTGACAATCGACTATCAGCCCCTGCAGCTTTGAACTTCCAATGTTCTGAAGCACGCAATAATCGATTATCAGCTATGCAATAATCGATTATCAGTCTTTGCAGCCAAAACCCAGAATCTTCTGAGAGGACCAATAATCGATTATCACTTGTGGACAATCGATTATCTGGGTTACCGTTGTCCTCCAACGGATAGAATTTTAAATTTTTGGACAAGGAATCTTTTGATAATCGATTATCAAGCTTGGATAATTGACTATCAGCCAGTGTCCCTGAAAAATTTGTCTTCATCCTATTGGAAACTCTAGCAACGGGTTTATCCCATTTTGGGCTATAAAATGGTACCCAAATCCTCTCATTTTACACACAATTCTTCAACATTTCAATACTCTTTCATTGCATAAGCATTCCTATTTTTCTTAGCTATTTGAGAGCCAATTCTTGAAGAAATTGTCGTGTTCTTGAGCGTTTACTAGTTCACTCATATCTACTTTTTGTGAGAGTTTTATTCCTGAGTGTTTATAAGTGTTTTCATACACTTTAAGGGAGGTTGTTCCCTTGTTGTAAACTCGAAGGAAGTTCCTTGTTCCTTCGTGAGAAGTCTTGGAGTGTGGTATCTCCGAGCAAAGGTGTTGAGGCTCGTGTGACTCGGGTTCTCAAGTTGTATCGGTTTGTTAAGCACTCTTAAGCTTAACGGAGTTAGTGTAGCTCGAGAGAGTCTCTCGGGGGGCTGGATTAGCCACACGTTGTGGTGAACCAGGATAAAATTCGGTGTGCTCCTTCCTTACGCTCTTTACTTTAACGCTCTCGTTTTTAATTTCCTGCGATTTTGTTTTAAACGCTATTCACTCCCCCTCTAGCATTGGGCCTTTATTCAAACAAATACCAATGGCCCTGTTCAAAGACAGTCTACCTCAGCCCAGCTTGCACCAGTAGGAAATAATCCACAAATAAAATCATGCACATGCGTATGTAGTGAAAGACCGCGATGAAGAAAACTCTGGTGTCATCATTAAAATATTTCCTTATTCAGTAATTCAATACAATTATGCATGTATTGATCTTAGGCTTACGCTTTCTTATATCTATGTAAACTCCACATTGAATATCTTTCCGTTGAAATTTAAAACTTAAGGATTGCTTAATAAGGAATCATTTGATCAAGTGTTTTCTCTTTGAATACCTATTTTGTTCAAACGTGAATAAGGAAGAATCAATGAGACTCTATATCAACTACTGTCAGTTGAAGAATTCGTTATCCTTTACTTCGTATCATGACTTATTTGATCAGCTTAGAGGATCCATTGTATTCTCTAAGATTGGCTTACGGTCAAGATACTATCACATCCCTGTTAAGAATGATGAACAAACTGACGATCAAGAATCACTACCCTTTACTACGTATAGACGATTTGTTCGAAGAACCTGTTTGTTAAAAGCTACGGACATCTCGACCTTGTTGAATGAACTGATGCCTTGCTATGAAGCGACTAATGATTTAGTTGTTTATCGTAAAAACGCCAGTGTAGTCTGAATTGACAAAATGAAGTAAAGTGATGCTGACAAGACAAAACAAAATAAGACAGTGACACCAATAGTGAAAGACTAAAGAATGAAGAAAATATAGCTCGCACTAGCCATACAACCTAGGAGAATATTTATGGATAATATCATTGCAACACAAGATACAACTTGAATTACAAGAGGAATGTTACAAATGCAATTCTAAGTCTAGTCTTCCAGGATTCACAGACTCATCGTAACTAACCCCTGGTCCCGGGAAAGCTTTAGCAAACTCTAATTTGTCTAAAAGATCACCAACAAAGAAAGAAGAAATGAAAAGTTTCCTCTGACTCAAAGACATGAAGTTCTGCCTCACTGCATCGTCTAGAAATTTGATTAGGTTATTGAAATAACCGTCAATGTTCAAGAGACCAATGGGTCTATTGTGTAACCCTTTAGAAGCCCACGAGATCAAGGTGAACAAACCTTCCATAGTGTCAACTCCTCCGGGAAGAACGATGAAAGCTTCCACAACATGATTCATCTCAAAATATTTGTAGTAATTGCTGGAAACTATGTGCTCTACGCCATATGTAGGTCCGTAGACCCGTCGCGTTGCTATGTACCCAGGAATGAAACCTCTAACGAGACCACCATTGGTAAAGACTGTTGAAGCAACAGCTCCTTGTAGGCCAACATTGCCTCCTCCATAAGCAAGACTAATTCTTCGCCTTATCAATTCTCTTCCTAAATCTACCGCAGTAGCCATAAACTTTGGATTTCTACCAAGAGAATGACTGCCAAGTAGACCAACGAATCTTATGGTGTAAGGAAGTGTTCGAGAAGTTCCTTCCATAATGTGAGAATGTAAGATACTCTTCCCATAATCGTGATATATATATATATATATATATATATATATATATATATATATATATATATATATATATATATATATATATATATATATAGTCTCTGAAACCTGACCATTGATGGAAAAGTAATTATCACCAGCCAAAATACGTACAGAAAAGTGAATTTCTTCAACTATCTACACACAAAAGTGTACTCATCAATACTGTAGTCTACTGACAATGTGATATGTTGAGACCAATGAATAGTTAGATTTGCTGTCCGGAAATACGTCCAAATCCGAGACAAAAAGTCAAAATGGTTATTCTTAAGACAACGACTTATTGAGTAACTTCTAAAGAGTGAAACATTGAAGGAAGAAAACCTACGATTAGTAATGGTAAGTGGCAAACACTATCTTTGTATCTTGTGACTCACATCCATGAATGACTCAACTTGTTGTGTTAACTACACCCTTGAAATACCTCGCTTGATCAATCTTGAATTCCATTCTTTATGTCAAAATACTAAAACCACGATTCTTCATTAAACCAAAGATGCTTCACGATAGTAAAACTACCCTGACTTGAACATTATGTTAAACCTCTCCAGGGAACTGCTGCGAAACAGTTAATGCGATTACGTTATCTAAAAAGATTATTATCAAGAAACTCTGTTTTGACCCTAACAAAGTAGTATATGTGCAACGACCAGAGAAGAAATGGCGTCACAAGGACCAAGCTAAAATTATTCAGAGCGAAAATCCCCAACCTATATATAATATTGGAGTAAGAACTAGTAAGATTTCTTACTTTATAAATTCGTGAATTGAATCTCATACCAAATATATTTCCTTCTTCACTCGAAATGAAATCAATCAACCATAGTGTTACATCAAACCCATCATTATCAAGAACGTATTTGGATATATTCCAAAATCGATGAGGAAAGTTGAATACGACAAGACGTATATGAAACGCCACTCTAACGTTATCACCTGTGGATACGAATTAATGCAAAGACTCATTAATGATAATGCGATCTACCATGAAGTGAACGAAGAAATGTTTCGGCATAAGGTCGATAAATGACAAACTACTGTACAACCGATGAAGAATGGGGGCATTAGTGCATATTTTTTATAGCATAGGGGTATCAGTGTTGATTTTTATTTTTCGCAATT
The DNA here is from genome assembly GCA_003260385.1 of Cuscuta australis. Taxonomy (NCBI): domain Eukaryota; kingdom Viridiplantae; phylum Streptophyta; class Magnoliopsida; order Solanales; family Convolvulaceae; genus Cuscuta; species Cuscuta australis. The sequence continues at coordinate 1,477,627 of NQVE01000117.1, read as the reverse complement.
TTTTTCCTTTTTTTCTTTTTTTGTTTCATTTATTAATAAAGGTTCTTTAAAAATATTTTTATAATGTTCTTAAAATTTAAAGTTATTTTTTTTTTGAAAAAATTAAGATATAATGCATATGTACGTCTCAAAATTATTCCGAAATAATTTTTTTAGAACTTCAAAAAAAATTAGGAATAAAATAACAAACAAAAAAAAAAATCTTTTTTGGACATCTCAATTCCAAGGACTTTTTTAGGCGTGTCCAAATTTTTTTTTAAGACTTTTTTTCATATTTTAATTTTTTCATTTCGATTTTCCATATTTTATTTTTTTATTCTGAGTTTTTTTTTAACTTTCCAAAAAATTATTCTAAGTAACAAAAGGTGAAAATGTTTAATTTGAGATAGATGTAATGTATGTTAATTTTTTATTTCTATTTTTATTTCAAACGCAAAGAATTTTAAAATTTTTGAAACATTATAAAAAATTGATAATATATCTTAAAAAAATATAATAAAAGGAAAAAGAGATAGAAAATATTTAAAAAAAGGGAAGCATAATAAACGAAAATAAGAAATGAGCACGAATGCCCCTATGGTTTAGAAATTATGCGTCAATGCTCCCTCTTCGCCGGAAAATGGCCGGAAAATGATCAGAGGGGGTGTGGGTGCAACATTTTGAAACCATGGGGAATTTAGAAATAAGTTTTGTAAAACAGAGTGGGTATTGGTGCCAATTTTCCAAACCATAGGGGGCATTAGAACTATTTGGCCATCAAATTAATGCTCCTAACAGCAAGCTAGATGGCAACACCTGTAACGCCACAAAATATGGTCTAAAATTTATTATAAAACAAAAGTAGTTTTAAATATCATTTTGGTCCAATAAAGAATATCTTTACGTTTGACCAAAAATAAATGGATTTTCAAAATAATGGCTTTTCGTTAAAAACTTATTTTTATGGATATGTCTCGAAGAGACGAATCCAACGGTACATTTTATGAACCAATCTGATTTATAGATTTCAAGCTATGGCGATTTTAAATATTAAAATTTGTAATTTTGACCCATAAAATAAACTCAATTCAAAAATGATTTCATAAGATTAGAAATATTAATCTTGGACAGTTGATAACACCATATTTATCATTTGGATTTAATTTATATTTTTATATCATTCATATTATTATATTAATTTATGATTGAGACACACCCGAACACTGAGAAAAATAAAAGTTCCCAGAAAATTATTTTGATTATGTCAAAATTCTAGTTTTGACAGACTGATTCCAAAAACGCAATCCATTTTTCATTTGGAACAGTTTGGGCGAAAAAGTGTGTACCGTTTAGAGTAAACTGTTCAGTTTTGGCTAAAAGCCAAAACTTAATTCTCAAATCTCCTAGAATTTCTGTAGCTTCCCCATTTTCTTCACTAGCCTCCACCAACCTATCCTACTCTCTTTATATCAGCATCCTCAACATCCACCACCACCATAATCATCATCAAAAATCATCACCATCATCCATCCATCATTTCTCCTCCTCACCACACTCTCTCTCTGTCGGAAATCAAAGGAGGAGAAAACACAGTAGCAATACTTCATTCTTTGTGCTAAGCAAGAAGAAGAAGAAGCAAATTCAAGTGTCCAAAATCCTGAAACCAAACACAGCAGCCCACTTCTAGGTAAACTCTGAAATTTTCCATCCATTATCTCGAAATACTTTCTGAACCAAAGTTTTAGCCCCGGACGATACGAATTCAGCCCAACAAACGGCTTGCGATTTTGTTAAGTAACGAAGAAGATATGGCCAAAATACTGGGACTGCGCCAGTGGTGGCGAGCTCCTCGAGTTGGACCATTTTCTTCACCAAATTCATATTGTTTCATTCCAAACACTCACCATAAACTCTCTAACAATTATTAGGAACATCCGGAAGGTATCATAGAGAAGGTTCGGTGTTGGAATATTGAAGTTAATGAGTTAATCGTCGGAACTGTTGTTCACCGGAGTATCCAAAAATTCTGGACAGCAACTTTCCCTTGACTTCAGGTCCGATTTACGCTATCTTACATCTGTTAACTCGAAATACTTTGTATATAAAAGTTATAGCCTTACACTAGCCTTTAAGTTGCTAGTATTCTCATAGACTCGATTACAATAATGTTTAGATTGCCTCGAAATGTTCTTCGACGATCACAGTCGACAGCAAAAGATCAAGAAAGGGATTGTAAACCTGATAAGCGCGATATATACGTATGTCATAGTACGCAAATGGCTAAGTGAACGATGTGAATCAACTTCTATATATCAAGCCGAAGAATACGTCAAAGAAAAAAATGTTCTCTAATAGGAAGTGAATAAATTCCCCAAGAGTGAATTTGTCATTTTCTAAAGAACACGAATAGAGCCTCGCAAACAACATCTAATACGACATTTGTATCGGATCTGAAACGCATTATAGGGATGAAACTACATACAAACATTAAGATAATTGACTCGTTCGTTTACCCTATTGACGCAAAAAGTCGCAACAAGATGACAGTACAAAACAAGATGTGAAACAGTCACACCAACAGTGAGAGACTGGAAGATAAAGAAAAGGATTAATATTTACATGGTACATATTGATGTTGGAAATAAATATTCTTCTGAAATGCACTGGTCATGCAGCTTAGAACGATATTTATAACTAACGCATAATGTACATGGACAATATTATATTACAAATGCAACTCTAAGTCTAATCTTCCAGGATTTGCAAACTCGTCATAACTAGCACCAGGACCCGGGAAAGCCTTAGCAAACTCTAGCTTGTCTAAAAGCTCATTAACAAAGAAAGAAGAAATGAAAAGTTTCCTCTAGTTAGAGGCCATGAAGTTCTGCCTCACCGCATCATCTAGAAACTTGATTAGGTTATTGAAATAACCGTCAATGTTTAAGAGACCAATAGGCCTGCTGTGCAACCCTTTAGATGCCCATGAGATTAAGGTGAACAAACCTTCGATAGTATCAACTTCTCCAGGAAGTACAATGAAGGATTCCACAATATGATTCATCTTGAAATACTTATAGTAATTGCTGGAGACGGTGTACTCTACACCATATGTAGGTCCGTAAACCTGTCGTGTTGCTATATACCCTGGTATGAAACCTCTGACTCTACCACCATTATTATAGACTGTTGAAGCTACAGCTCCTTGAAGGCCAACGTTGCCTCCTCCGTAGGTAAGCCTGATTTTTCGCCTTACCAATTCCCGTCCGAGATCAACCGCTGTAGCCATGAACCTTGGATTTCTACCAAGAGCATGACTACCAAGTAGACCAACGAATCTTATGGTATTAGAAAGAGCTCGAGAAGTTCCTTCCATAATGTGAGAATGTGAGACACTCTTGCCACAATTTGATATATATAGACTCTGAAACTGGACCATTGATGGAAAAGTAATTATCACCAGCCTAAAAATGTACAGGAAAGTGGATTCGCTCCAGACAAGAATGTACTCGCCAATACTACAGTCTGCTGACGACATGACATATTGAGACTCATGAATAGTTAGGCACGTTGTCCTGAAATACATTAAAATCTGAGACGAAAAGTCAAAATGACTACTTCCCTAAGAGAATGACTCTTTGAGTAATTTCCAAAGGGCGAAACATTGAGTGATAATTCGCAAATGTTATCTTTGTATCTTGTGACTCGCATCCTTAAAATACTAAAACTTGCTGGGTTAATTACACACTTGAAACATCTCACTTGATCAATCTTGAAAAGATTGAATTCCATTTTCTGTATCAAATCATTAAAGAACTTGTTGTAACTCATGATTCTCCATCAAACCCAAAAAGATGTTTTATGATGCCAATCTTCAAAAGAAACCCATATTCTGTGAACTACTAAACGGTTGATGCGATTACGTTATCGATGAAAATTATTATAATGATGATCAAGCAACTCTGCTTTGACCCTAACAAAGGAATATATGTGCAACAACTAGAAAGGAAAAGTTGTCACTTGTGTGGTGAATACGACCACATTGAAGGTGAATGTGATCCCTACCCAAGTCAATTGGGCGGACCATCAAGAGAAATCATGAATGTGTCAGTAGAATCCCAAACATATTAGAATATGACTATGTGTATAACTTATCATGTTTTTGGCAATAAGTAATGCAGCTATTATGTGAAATAAGAATATTAGTGATATGACGAATACACTAATATTATAATCTTCGAGCACGAAGCTCTATCATAATTATTGAGAAAGTCTGAAATTCCAAGGTAATTCTGGAATCATCTATCAGAAAATCAAGACTGACAACATATCATCTTGAAAAGGCAAACAGTGACAAAATAATAAGTGTTATCCAATACGTTCATCCAATCATTACAATGTGATAAAAACATATATTATTGTTATACATAAGTGTGATATGCATGTTTACGGTTATAGGCATGCATAAGCCATGTGAAATCAGATTGTTGACATTATGTTAGTCAGAATAACTCCATTAAGGATCGCTAATGAGAGTTCAGATTTCGAAACAATAATTACGTATTCATCCAAGAAACTTAGAATGATGACTATGGTAATAGTCATTCCCCAAAATACCATTATGTAAAAATATCAAACTTGAAAACAATTCATTCCAGCTTGTAAACAACGAAGCATAATTCGTGAAACCAACATTCCAGACATAGTTGTCTGAGAATGATTCTAGAAAACCTCCTAAAAACTCCTACAACACTGCAAGAGCAAGTCTAAGAGTATATTCGATGCAAGTCTTCATGAAAGAAATATAAACACGTTACATCTATCATCCGCGTATATCCTTTCTCAAAAGGGAAAATGTCATACTCATGACACTCAACAAAAGAAATAGAAAACAACTTCTCAAAATTTTGTTTTACAAAAACAATGGATATTAATGATTTTGTACATCATCATTTTGAATGATTTCACCTAAGGAAATTTCGGGGACGAAATTTCTTTAAGGAGGGAAGAAATGTAACGCCACAAAATATGGTCTAAACTTTATTATAAAACAAAAGTAGTTTTAAATATCATTTTGGTCCAATAAAGAATATCTTTATGTTTGACCAAAAATAAATGGATTTTCAAAATAATGGCTTTTCGTTAAAAACTTATTTTTTATGGATATGTCTCGAAGAGACGAATCCAATAGTACATTTTATGAACCAATCTGATTTATAGATTTCAAACTATGGCGATTTTAAATATTAAAATTTGTAATTTTGACCCATAAAATAAACTCAATTCAAAATTGATTTCATAATATTAGAAATATTAATCTTGGGCATTTGATAACACCATATTTATCATTTGGATTTAATTCATATTTTTATATCATTCATATTATTATATTAATTTATGATTGAGACAGACCTGAACATTAAGAAAAATAAAAGTTCCTAGAAAAATATGTTGATTATGTCAAAATTCTAGTTTTGACAGACCGATTCCAAAAACGCAATCCATTTTTCATTTGGAACAGTTTGGGCGAAAAAGTGTGTACCTTTTAGAATAAATTGTTCAGTTTTGGCTAAAGGCCAAAACTTAATTCTCAAATCTCCTAGAATCTCCGTAGCTTCCCCATTTTCTTCACTAGCCTCCACCAACCTACCATACTCCTTTCTTTATATCACCATCCTCAACATCCACCACCACCATAATCATCATAAAAAATCATCACCATCATCCATCCATCATTTCTCCTCCTCACCACACTCTCTCTCTGTCGGCAATCAAAGGAGGAGAAAACACAGCAGCAATACTCCATTCTTTGTGCTAAGGAAGAAGAAGAAGAACCAAATTCAAGTGTCCAAAATCCTGAAACCAAACACAGCAGCCCACTTCTAGGTAAACTCTGAAATTTTCCATCCATTATCTCGAAATACTTTATGTACCAAAGTTGTAGCCCCGGACGATACGAATTCAGCCCAGCAAACGGTTTGCGATTTCGTTAAGTAACGAATAAGATATGGCCAAAATACCGGGACTGCGCCAGTGGTGGCAAGCTCCTCGGGTTGGACCATTTTCTTCACCAAATTCATATTGTTTCATTCCAAACACTCACCATAAACTCTCTAACAATTATTAGGAACATCCGGAAGGTATCAGAGAGAAGGTTTGGTGTTGGAATAGTGAAGTTCATGAGTTAATCGTCGGAACTGTTGTTCACCGGAGTATCCAAAAATTCTGGACAGCAACTTTCCCTTGACTTCAGGTCCGATTTACGCTATCTTACATCTGTTAACTCGAAATACTTTCTCTTCAAAAGTTATAGCCTTACATCTTAGGAATCCACAAAATCAAACGGTTTGCGATCCCGTGAAGAAACGACAGAGATATGCCCAAAATACGGCAGGCTGTCCAATTGTGACGAGAATGACAAAGTTGGTGAATTTTGATGTTGTTTCCACTCCCGCTCATCCGTAAGGTTTCGGCCAATGATTTCTAGGTTTGTACCTTTGCGTTAGACTTGTCGAATCATTCATCACATTCGTACATGAACATATATATTATTCCATATGTTGAAATCATCCCAAAATATATACTCTCTCCGTCCCCCTGTATTTGTCCACATTTGACTTTTAAAACTGTTCATCTAAGCACTTTGACTCATCAAATTCTGTCAATGTGTAAGCTTAAATATAGTCATGTGTGATCTTGTTTGATTTGTCTTAACATATAGATTATTAATATATAATTTTTATAATTTTTTAATATACAAATTAAAAGATAAAATGGATTAAAAAGGTTTATTGGATGGTGTGCAAAAATGGAAGTGGACAAATACAGGGGGACGGAGGGAGTATGTGATACATATCTAAGTCATCCATGTGTTGAAATCAAAATACACCAAATTCATAAAGTTAATATACACATAAGAAGATATAAACCTTGGAAATCAACCCAACAATATGTATATGTTAATCAAAGCTGTTTAAAAGACTTAAAGAAGTATTTTGGACACTCAAAATATCAAGAGAAAGATTCGCAGACCCGAACGGTCGATGTAAACGGTCGATCGTCGCGTTAAACATCGAAACGGACCACGACTATCAGAAAAACAGTCGACCGCCGGTGGCTAACGGTTGACCGCCGCCATTCTAGCCGAAGTCCGTCATCCGCAGCTAGTCAACAACGGTCGACCGTCGGTCAACCGCGGTCGACCGTCATGGTGATCCAGCAATCCGACGTAATGAAGAACAGGGTCGACCTCCGTGTCAAACGGTCGACCGTTCCGAGCCCAGTAGCTTGATTAAATGATATTTTAATCATGTTTCAACCAAATAAACTTGTGCATGATTATATATTCATATTGTTTGTAAATTGTTCACATCATATCATTCATTTCATCATTCATATTGAAGCATATCACATCATATGCATGCATAAGAGATCATGCCTCGTGCGTCTCTTATAGCGTGATTGTGCGGGACTTAGCAGTCCGACATCACTGACCGGGCTTAGTGTACGTACATGGTATTCAGGCTTTCGAGTACCACCCCTATTTTTCTAGTCTCACCTCATTCGTGAGATTAAGATGGCGTGAGTTCGTCGTACAACCTGGGCGAATCTCATAGCGCAAGGGTCGTCCTTGCAAGTTTAGGTTCATGCATCATGTTATCATGATCAAGTACATTGATTACATAGGTGTCATGTAACGACCCAAAAAACACCCTAGAATTTTTAATGAATAATTATTCAACTAATCAAATTTGTTTTGATTAAAATAAATTAATATTGGGCTTTGGGATGCTATGAAATATTTTTTTTAATATTCAATATCAAAATCTGGATAAGTATCATAGAGATAAATCCAATATGTGGAATATTTTTGTGAACATTATTGGGAACTTGAGTATAGACCCAAATCAAGAATAAATAAATAAGTTAATTATGATGTGAACTTTGTAATGATTTATTGAAATAAATCATGAGAATAATTGATATGAATTAAATAAGAGAACCTTTTATGATAAAGGTCAATTAAACCAATTTTGACTCTGTCAAAGTCAAACACCCAAAAATATGGTGTCGGAAAAAGTATCACAAATAATTATGAAAAATATATCATTAAATAGAACTTGACTGTCTGATCGCACTGGTGCAAACGGATTTCAATTTGGAGAAAGTTGGAGCAAAAAGTGTACCCCATTTGGAACCAAAATTGGTCCCAATCAGAGAACTATTCAATCGGCGCCTCCCAGCGCACTAGCCGATCAATCATCATCATCCTGCGTCTTTTTCCCCCTCACCAACTCTGTATAAGGAATAATCAAAATCTTCAAATCTGCACTATTTTTTATAAAATTTATCCCATTAGAATCCTAAGAGTGAAGAGAGCATTTTGCAATAGTTTGTTGCCGCCAAAGTCGCCAGAGCAAGCCGTGGTGTTTGCCGGAAGTTTCACCGTCCAATCGCCGGAATCGTCGTTAAACTACGAAGTAAGCCCGTAGATATATCTTGTGATTAGAATGTTCGTATAGATCGTTTCCATGTTCATAAACGGTTGTTTGGTTGAGTTTTGTGTTTGACATATTTGAGGAACCAAGAATCATAAACCTTGAATTTCTTGTTAAAACTTTGAATTGATGCTTCTAAAAGGATCTACAAACCTTGGAGAACATTTCTATATAGTTTAATTGAAGTTTGGTAACCTAAAATGAGGTTTGAGGAAAATGGCCGCATGAAGAAGATGATGAATAGTAAATTTTTGTGCTGATACGGGACCCGGGTACCGTGTCTAGGTACCATTAGAAGAGAAAATTTTCAGAACGGTACGGTCGACCGTTCGGACCCAACGGTCGACCGTTACAAACATTTTTCAATCCGAAAATGCTATTTTTGAAGCTATAAAATCCTATTCTTGACACCAATTAATTATGAACAATATAAATATGATTTTGTACAATAAAAATGATTTTTTGACATATAAAATATTATGTGATGCATGACGGTAAGTACGGATGTTAACACTCGAAACTAGGCAGCTATTTGTTAATAAATGTTATTATGACTTTTTATAATCAAATCTTGATAACATCCTCAATAAATGGTTATTATAATGGATAATGGAATATCATTGATACTAAATATTGATTATGATGATCAAATGGACGACCCGAGTTATTATAACTACATAACGATCATGTTTTTTATTATGACAAATAAAAATATATGGAATTGAACAAAAGAACCGTAAAGATGAAATTATGAATAGATATGTTCGTTTGACTATCTTGAACTAAATTATGCTTGTGAATTATTGAACAATAATTCAAAATGAATAAATTGATCAACAAGAAAATGATGTGTATTGTTAAGGATATCTAAAAGACTTTAAGATATACCTATTAGCTAATTGATGTTAAGACTATCTAGAAGACCTCTAGAATAGATCTTAGGATGAACTTATGAAAACATGAATAGTTGATGAATTAAATAAAAATGCATAAACGGGATTAGTAGACCAAACTAGAGGATTACTCGTTTGGGAATGCCCAATCCAATGTTGATCATTCGCTATATTGTTGTTGCTTTAACTGACTACAGTTAAGTGTCCGAAATCGATTGCCTTAAACTAATGATAATTTAAGTGTCTGATTGCCTTAACTGACTACAGTTAAGTGTCCGAACTCAATTGCCTTAAACTAATGATAGTTTAAGTGTCTGATCAATAATTGCCTTAAGAGAATCTGGTTATGGAAGTTATGATTGACCTTAGACTAAGAATAGCTAAGAGCATTATTATGATTTGGCCTTAGACTAAGAATAGCTAAGAGCATTATTATGATTTGGCCTTAGACTAAGAATAGCTAAGAGCATTATTATGATCTGGCCTTAGACTAAGAATAGCTAAGAGCGTTGTTATGATCTAGCCTTAGATTAAGAATAATTTAAGAGCACTATTGAAATAGTATCTGGATTGAATAAAATGTGTTGATATGAACTGAACAATCCCAAAACTGTGAATGTCTGAAACGAACATTGTGTGCATGATATCAAAAGATTTGATTATGAATTTAGATCCAGTTTATATGGATGTTCGACGCATTAGATATGCTTACTCAGCTTTACCGCTGAGCGTGTAGTGTGTTTTATTTGCTACACGCAGGTAAACAGAAAGATTAATGCGATCCTGGCGGCAGATGGGGCGAGATTGTCGGGATGGATGTGACAAGTTTGAAATGATTTATGATATGTCAAAATTAAATTCGCTTCCGCAATCTTAGTGAATACTCAGTACTGTATGTGTTATGAAAAATATTATTGTGATAAATAAAAGTTTTTGAAAAGTTTAAATTTTTACGATTACCAAGTTAAATACTTTAGTCCTTAAAGGGGCTGCAGACCTGGATGGATTAGGGTGTTACATGTCATGTAATCATCATCAAAAACAATCAAATTGATTAAATGTGAAATCATGTTATCATCATCAAGTACATTGATTACATAGGTGTCATGTAATCATCATCAAGAACAATTATTTTGATTACATAGGTGTCATGTAATCATCATCAAGAATAATTATATTGATTAAATATGCCATCCGATAATCATCATTAAATATCCATCATCATAAATCATCAAATTGAACATATGATATAATGTGCCATATCATGAATATTATTATACACCTTGTGGACGCATATATATGTATATGTATATGTCTGTTAATTATTCTACAATTCTAGCGTGGTACCACTCAGCGGTTTCGCTGAGCGTGTAGTTTGTATTTTTCGTTGACTACACGTAGGTAACAAAAAGACAAGAATGGAACAATTTCCGGAGGGCATTGAGTCAGAGGAGATGCAAGGATGGCAGGCAACTGTTTGATCATCAAGATTTTAAATGTGTCATGATTTGATTATTATTGTACTTCCGCGTTACTCCAAAAATATTTTAATTGGGTTGCGATCCAGAGTCTGTAAAATTTAACATTTATCAGAAATTGTCATTTTCAAATGTCAAGCGAAATTTTTATTTAACTCCTAATACGTGTAATTCCGGGTTATACGGATTAGGGTGTTACAAGACCGGAGGACAAAAAAATAATACTCCCTCCGTCCCGGAGTATTCGTCCAGTTTTGACTTTTGGAACTGTTCATCTAAGCACTTTGACTCATCAAATTCTCTCAATGTGTAAGCCTAAATATAGTCATGTGTGATCTTGTTTGATTTGTCATAACATATAGATTATTAATATATAATTTCTATAATTTTTTAATATATAAATTATAAGATAAAATAGATTAAAGAAGTGTATTGGATGGTGTTTAAAAATGAAAGTGGACAAATACTCTGGGACGGAGGTAGTAATAGTAATTGAACAAAATGATGGATTTCCAAGATTAATTACTTATAAAACAATGCGTCTAAAAACAAGAGAAATTTACTTAAATAACACTAAAACATAATGACTTTCACTAAATGGCATTACATGTGCTTTTCTTCCCAATGTAGCACTTTTAGTCATTATGCATTAGTCATTATTCAAACAAATATTCGCTATAACTGGATATTATGGACATTATTAACTGTTATTTAGGGAATAAAACAGTTTAAGTACTATTTAGGAAAATGATTAAGTTTTAATGCTATTTAGTGCAAATATTTTCTAAAACAAATCAGTATTAGCATAGTCAAAACCGTTGATGTCACCCACCAGCCAACTCTCCAGCATAGCTGAAAACGGGAGTTGCGGTTTGCTCTCGCCGTAAAACATGAAGGCCGAACCATCATCTGGTGAGGCGGACTGAGAGAAGACGTGGTCGTCCAAGGTCATCGATGAGTCGAACCCAAAAATGGAACCAAATGCCGCGTTCAAACAAATCTCGTCTTTGCAAGGGTCTTCGCTGGAGGAGGATGAAGAAATATCCGCGGCGGCGGCGGTCGTTATAGTGGCATTGCTTTGGGTGGTTGAGTGCCAACTGGGAGTACCCGCGGAGCAGGACGTCGTCGCTGGAGTTCCCATCCAGCCCTTGAGCAATCTTGCAATGTTCTCGGCGCTGGATGCGTATAAGGCACGGTTAGACGGCTGGGTGTGTAGCCGCACAGGGGGTGGCCGGGCTTGATCAGATGCGGTTGCGTTCACTTCCGGGACAGAGAATTCCACTGCCGGGAGCAGGGTGGTGTTCTGCTGGTGATCAAGAGACAGAGCATCATTGAGGGCTTGTTTGGCTGTGTTTATATCCGCTTGAAGTGTCCTCTCCCACTGGCCTCTTGACGCTGAGGATGATGAGAATCTACTAAGATTAGGCACACCACAGTCCCCCACAGATTCAACCATTCTTAGCTTCTTTTTCAAGTGCGTATTCCAATAGTTTTTAATGTCATTATCTGTTCTCTCTGGCAGGTATGATGCTATGGCAGCCCATCTGCACAAAAAACGTACTCCATCCATATTAGTATTAAACAAATCAAGTAATGTTACAAAAAAACAACAAATTAGTGAAATAGTTTCAGTTTAGTGTACATCATTCCAGATCTGCCTCCCCCCCGGCTAATTAGATATGGTAAATCTCGGTCAAGTGCTAATTAATTATAAGGTACGGATGGGAGGAACTCACTTGTTTCCTAGGAGAGCCTGGAGCTGGATAATCATCTTCTCTTCTTGGAGAGTGAAGTTGCCCCTCTTGATGCCCGGCCTCAGATAGTTAGTCCACCGAAGCCTACAACTCTTACTGCATCTTCTCAAACCTGAAGTTTTAATACAGTAATTGAACCTTCACTATGTTACAAAACCAAGCAACAAAGTACGTGGCAGATAATGTCGAACTTGGGGAAGATGGAAGAAGTAATTAGGAGAGAAACAAACCGGTGTGAGAAGGAACGTTTCTCCAGTTGCCGGGGCCGTGTTCTTGAACATAAGAGACCAGCATGATGTCTTCCTCGGGAGTCCAGGGGCCTTTCTTCACCCCCTGTTTGTCGCAGCAAGGAGGCCTACCCATCACTTACTTAATTAGCTAGCTAGGTAATTAACTTCAGGCAAGAAAACCCCCAATCTATAATATACGGAGTAGTAATTAACTTGGTTTTTCTAAATCGCAACTTAAAATATACTCAAGATCGATGAAGAGAGTGTTGAATGTGAATTTGTCTGCTGTGAGCCAGCTGGAGAACTTGCTCTCTGTTGATGATATATGAGTTTATTAAAAGCTGCGGTTTCTTTTGGTGGTTTTACGTGTGAGGGGAGAAGGGGCACATGGGAGGATCATATATATAGAAATGAATGGGACGCTGACCTGATTGGAAGAAGAGTGAATTGGAGTAAAAGAGTGTCGCAAAATAGTCAAAGGGTGACAGCAGGCGCAGTTACTACTACTACTACCGCATACAGCAAGAGGGCGATGGATGATATATGATGATGAAAAAAGAAAAATGATCGATGCGATATCAGAACCAAAAGTCAGCCCCTCTGCCTCCTCGAAACCGCGTCACATTTAATAGACGGCTTTAATACTAATCGGCGGTGATGTGTTGTTAGGATTTAATTTGAACCCAAATACCCAATGACTGCATTTCTTTTTTTCTTTTCTCTTTGTTTCCTTTCCTATGTGTGTTTTTTTGGGTACATTTTGAATTATTCTTTTTTTAATAAGTATTTTGAGTTATTCCTAATCTTCTCTGTCTTATTAAACAAAAATCTTAATCTTCACATCAAAGGCTCAAACTGCTGGTCACTGCCGTTGGAGTCAAAACATCATAATTCCACACTGAGTCGAATTCGAGAACTTTATCACTATGTTTGGTTTAAGGAATTTGGAAAGAAAAGAAAAGAAAATGATTTTTTTTCATTTTCCTCACCAAAATGGAAAGAATTTGGTCTTCCCTCCACTTGTACATTTTGCCTCCTCATTTTCTTTTCCTTCCACTTTTCCTTTCTTTTTCCCTCTAGCCAAACAAGAAAAATGATTTTCCACTTCTTTTTCTTTTCTTTTCCCTTTCAAATTCCTTGAACCAAACATAGTGTATGTGTCTCTTCTTTCTTTGCAACATGAGAAAAAATGAGGAGAAAGAAAATAAAAAGATGTGAAAATGAACAGAAAATATAAATAAATAATTATTGTTTTTTAGTGAAAAAATGATTATTGTTTAGGTGAATAAAAATAAAAAAATTTAAATAAAGAGAATGAGGAAAAACGAGAAAAGGGGAAAAATAAAAATACAAGAAAACAAAAGGAAAATTCATATGAACATACATATGAGCAAAATAAGCATTTCTTTACCTACTTAAATAAGCATTTTTTTTTAAATAAAAAAAATTATGTGAAAAGATCTGCAAGAATTATATGCATCCTCGTAGAAGGCTTCTTGGAGCCATTTTCTTCTCATATTATATATACAGAAAAAATTACATTGGAATTTCTGCTTTTTCTTTTTAGTGGATATCCGGCCCAGTGAACAGACAAGGACAGTCGAATTGCAATTCCATGGCCCAGTACCTAAATAAGTCCGATTACAGACGGGGAGGCGAGGCCCAAAAATGGGCTGGGTTGACGGGTCTTACCCAATGCCCAAATTAGATGGAATCCCCCAGATCGTGGGATTGAGGGGAGGTTGATGACTGATTTCCCACTATGATTGACGCATGATAGACAGATTGCCAATAATATAGCGCACCAAATGTTACATGCTTGTATATGGTAGATGTAACGCCCCAAAACATGATCTAAAAGTTATTCTATTATAAAAGTATTTTAGAAACAATATTTTGACTCAACAAAGCATTATTTCTATGTTTGACCAAAAATAAAGAAATTTTTGGAGTCAATGATTTTTGTTAAGATTGACTTTTATGGATAGGTCTCGAAGAGACGAATCCAACAGTATATTTTTTAAATAAATCTGATGTACAGATTTTCAATTATGACATTTTAAATATGTAACTTGCATAAAAATGAGAAGTGGTCAAGGATATGGATTTTTGTAAAATGATTTATTGAAATAAATATTTAAATTTAATAATATTGATTGAATATGAGAGTAATGTTAATTGTATATCAATTAATTCAATTTTGGCTATGTCAACGTCAACACTCAAAAATATGCAGTCAGAAAAAGTATTTCAAATAAATATAAAAATTATATCGTTGTGTAGAGTTTGACTGTCTGACCCCAACGGTACAATCAGATCTTAATTCGGAAAATGTTGGACCAAAAAGTGTACCCTGACTGGAACTAAAATTGGTCCTAATCAGGGACACTGTGGAGACGGCGCCACCTAGCGCACTAGAGAATTTCCTAAGCAGACACCACCTCACCACTTGTTTCCTTCTTCTTCTTTTTCCTATATAAGAGGGAGAACCAATTTCCATTTCTTCACCAAAAACTTAGTAAGTTAGCATCATTGTGTTCCTTGATGAGTGGAGAGTTCATTGGTGCTATCAAATTGGTGAGAGGTTGTTGGAGTTGGTAGTTATCGTCGCTGGAAGTTTCACCGAAAAATTTCCAAAACCCCCATTAAGCTTCGAGGTAAGCTCGCAGATATATCTAGTGACTAGAATTTTCGTATAGATCGTGTCTACGTTCATAAACGATCGTTTGGTTGAGTTTTGTGTTTGACATGCTTGGAAAACCAAGAATCATAAACCTTGAAATTGTTGTTAAAACTTCGAATTAATGGTAATTAAATGATCTATGAACATTGAAGAACATTTCTATATAGTTTAATTAAAGTTTTGTGGCTAAAAATGATTTTTTGAAAATTTAACCCGAGGTCGAAGATGAAGTGCTGTTGGCTGGTGTGCAGGAATGGTCGACCGTTCTGCCACAAAGGTTGACTGTTCCTCCACCAAGGTCGACCATTTTGAGACCAAAAACTCCCATACCACTGCTGCAATAACAGTCGACCGTCACCTGAAAACGGTCGATCGTTCCGAACACAGTCAGCTACAACAAATGCTATTTTTGAGCTCTAAAATCCTATTTTTGATACCAATCAATTATGAACAACATAAATATGATTTTGTACAATAAAAATGATGTTTTGACAAATAATATCTTATGTGATGCATGACGATAAGTTTGGGTGTTAACACTCGAAATTAGACCGCTATTTATTATTGAATGTTATGTGGATTGATCATTATGGTGAATAATTATTCTGGATGATTATGAATGAGGAACCTACTGGTTAAAATGATTATTGATCGTTTAATCATGATATCAAATGATTTGATTATGAATTTATTAGATTCAGTTTATATGAATATTCGGTGATTGGATAAAAATGTAATAACGGAATTTGTAGACCAAACTGGGAATCACTTGTTTGGAAATACTGTGGCTCAATGATGATTAATCACTGTATTGTTGTTTGCCTTAAATTAATTAAAGTTTAAGCGTCAAAGAACTATTGTCTTAAACTAAATAAAGTTTAAGCGTCGGAGTATTATTGCCTTACACTAGTTATGG
Organism: Cuscuta australis; assembly: GCA_003260385.1. NCBI lineage: Eukaryota > Viridiplantae > Streptophyta > Magnoliopsida > Solanales > Convolvulaceae > Cuscuta > Cuscuta australis. The sequence continues at coordinate 1,461,199 of NQVE01000117.1, read as the reverse complement.
TTTAAGCATCGGAGAACTGTTTCCTTAAACTAATCATAGTTTAAGCGTCTGAGAATGAAATTATTATTTGGCTTTAAACTAAGAATAGCTAAAAACATTGTTATTATCGTTGGCCTTAGACTAAGAATAGCTAAGAGCATTGTTATTATCGTTGGCCTTAGATTAAGAATAATTTAAGAGCACTGTCGAAATAATATTTGAATTGAATAAAATATGTTGATATGAACTGAACAATGCCCAAATTATGTATGTCTAAATTGAACATTGTGTGCATGATATCAAATGATTTGATTATGAATTTAGATTCAGTTTATATGGATGTTCAACGCATTAGATATGCTTACTCAACTTTACCACTGAGCGTGTAGTGTGTTTTATTTGCTACACGCAGGTAAACAGAAAGAACAATGTGATCCTGGCGGAAGATAAGGCGAGATTGTCGGGATGGATGTGACAAGTCTAAAATGATTTATGATATGTCAATATTAAATTCGCTTCCGCAATATTGTTGAATACTCCGTATTCTATATGTTATGAAAAATATTATTGTGATAAATAAAATGTGTTTGAAAAGTTTTAAATTTTTACGATTAATGTTGATTTGACGAACAACATCTGTGAATCCGGTATTGAAGATCCTAATGTGGACTCAACACGATCTGATCGCTGATTCAAACATGAACTTTTTGGATCAATAAACTCTTGTTATCTAAAGTATTCCGTTCCATTATGAATCGAAATAGTTCGTTGAGCGACGATTCTTGGCAAAACCTCGTTTAAATACCATACAAGGAAATTGACGTTATCCTTAGTATGAATTGGCTGACTAAAAAACATTATTGTTGACAACTCTTCAACTGAAGACCAATGATGGTAACCTCATAGAGGTGAAAGCAAAGCTGATTACTAAACCGACCGAGATCATCTCGAAAGAATTCGCAAATAAGGATGGATCGATGAAACTCTTTATCAACTACCCAAAAATCATTATCCTACCTCGTATCTATGACTTATTTGATCAGCTTAGAGGATCCATTGTATTCACTAAGATTGACTTACGGTAAGGATACCTCGAATCCTTGTTAAGATAACTGAACGATCTGACAATCCAGAATCGCTACCCTTTACTACGTAATGACGATTTGTTCAGTCAAATTCAAAGAACCAACTTGTTAGAAGCTATAGATAGCTCAACCTGGTTGAATGAAGTGACTCCTTGTTATGAAATGACTAGTGACTTAAACCTCGATGTAGTCTCTTTGAATTAATATCTGTTGTCAACTCGTCTATTCAAGTCAAAAATCGTAATGAAGGAATTTCTGTTATTGTAGAATGAGTCAAGAAACCGCTCACGATCAAAGTAACCAAGTGCCAGACAACGAGCACGAGAATGTTCATACCAAAGCATCCAGTTTCACACCTCCTATTCAAAATGAACTAGTAAACTCACAACATGTTCCCCAAAATGATCAAAATATTAGAGGTCAACCTGACGCTATGCTACCTACTTTAATGGTAAACTTTTTGCAACCAATGACCAATGCCCCTATGTTTCAACCACCTCCACCACCACCTCGTTTGATCACTTTCAAAACCTTGAAAGATAATGGTGCTGAGGAGTTCTTGGGAGATCGAATTTCCGAACCCCGGATCGCTCTTGAATGGATCGAGCAGACCGCTCGTGTACTACAAAATCTGAACATACCTCTTGTTGACCATCCAAAATTTGCATCTCAATTGCTCCGCAAGGAAGCCTATGAATGGTGGAAATGCACCGATGAAAATCAAAACACACCCAAACCCTTGGACTTGGGAGTTCTTTTATTGGGCATTCAAGAAGAAATATATCCCAGCCCGACTCCGCGAAGAGAAATGTGCTGAATTTATTGAATTAAAGCAAGGAGATATGACACTCCCTGAATATCGACAAAAGTTTGTCCACCTCGCTTTGCACCTCATTACGAAACATTCAGAGTAAAAGTCCAACGTATGCGGAAGTCTTAAAACAACGTTCTACACTCAAATGTTTAAACCAAATAACTAATAAACGTATTAATTAAGTATCCATAATGAAATAACGACGCCATCCATTGCACCATATATCAACATCCACGTATCAAAATTCAGATATCTCATAAAGATAAAAATTTTCAAAAATCTCAACATAGATCTAATCTAAATTTTCAATTTTCTAAATTATCAACATTTCAATTTTCAATATTCTCATCCTAGATCTAATCACAAGCATATCTCATAAACATTTCAATTACAAAATATAACTTTAAATTAGAAATTTTAGGAATTAAAATAGAAATAACGGTACTGTATGTATCGTTAACCGACGGACGGCGGGACGTGCGATAGCGACAGACGACGACTTTCTGGCAGTTGGCGACGACAGCGATGTTGAGGAGAACAGCGATCGGCACTGTTGGTTCTTCGAAAATGGGAAACCCCTCCCATTTTCGAAGAACCAGTAGTGCCAATCGCCGTTCTCCTCAACATCGTTGTCGTCGCCAACTGCCAAAAAGTCGCGGTCCGTCGCCGTCGCATGTCCCGCCGTCCGTTGGTTAACGGTACATACAGTACCGTTATTTCTATTTTAATTCCTAAAATTTCTAATTTAAAGTTATATTTGGTAATTGAAATGTTTATGAGATATGCTTGTGATTAGATCTAGGATGAGAATATAGAAAATTGAAATGTTGATACTTTAGAAAATTGAAAATTTAGATTAGATCTATGTTGAGATTTTTGAAAATTTTTATGTTTATGAGATATCTGAATTTTGATACGAGACCATCCTTGCGTGTAGTCAAAGACAACAAAACTACATGCTTAGCTAAAAGCTGAGTGAGAAAAATATCTAACACTAGAATTAATTTCACAGATAGTATGACATTTATATAATCAGCAACATCAGTGAATAATCAACATTTATTTTCAGGTACAAGAATTCAACTGTTCCATCTCATCTACTCAGAATGGACTAATACAGAACATACACCACTAAGGCCTAATTCAACAGACTAGAGATACGAACACTTGAGGGAATCCCTCGAGGCCGATGCTCGGACAAACCCAAAGAGAATCTTCAGTGGGCGGGTTGGTGTCCCTACCAAGGAATCCCTTAGGTAGGACAGTGACTCTTGTATGTACGTTTTGAACCCTAGACCACTGGATATGCAAACATGCTCCACAAGGCTCGAACCTAACAACAGTCTTATTAGTGATTAAGCTATCCAATTCAGTTCAGATCCGCCTAGGTATACTAGGTGGCAAATTTGGAATAGAGTTCACAAAGCGACAATAAGCTCATAAACATTACCATAAACCGAACAATACATTCAGCGGCCTATCGAAAGAATCACTTCTCACCGATTACCGTCATGCTCAAACAACAAGATTAAACCCAACAATACTTAAATAACTTACCTGTGTCGCGAACTCGAGACTAAGGACTCCATCCTTAGGCCCGCTGCACCCGTCGGAACAGCACCATTCACCACCGGATCAGCCCGACAACCCGCCAGACCGACCCCGTAGACCCAAACCCACTGCCCATTGGGACAAACAACACTGCCGGCCCAAACAGCCCAACCAGCCGGCCCAAACAACCCAAACAGCCCAATCGCATCCAATTGAATCAAAATCAACCCAATTGGACCAGCACCAACCTGATTGCACAAGAACTAACCCAATTGGACACGAATTGACCCAATTGGACCAATTGGGTCCAAATTGAACCTGTCTAGCCCGTCAGTAGCCACTTCCAACAGTCCACTGCCGTGACTCGCCAGAATCCGACCTCGAAATCCATCCCCAACACAACCCACATCCAATACAACATTCAAATCAATAGTCCTAGCAATCAATTCACACAATTTCACAATCAATTGAAAGATTAATACAAATAAGATCCTAATCTACGAATTAACGCTAACAATAGGTATTTGGGCAACGAATCACCTCGGTAATCGAAGAAAACTTGGATCGAAGAGGGGGGAATTGCCGATGCCCTCGTCGGACCACCTCACGGCTCGCGCACGCCAGTGCGAGGGGGAAGGAGTGAGAGAGAGATGGCGGTGGGCGTTGCTTTCCTTGGGATGGAGGTCGCTGGTGCCGATGTGGAGTCACCTGACGAGGGAACATACTGAGCAGGGGAAATGAACGAAGGAGAAAAAGGACGGGGAAGGAGATGGTCATACCTTTCTTTGTAACTCCGTGGCTATTAATATATAATTAAATAGATTTTAGGGTCCAAATTACACTTATTCATGAGTCATATCTTGGGCCCATTAAGTCCGATTCACGATCTGTTTGCGTGGTCGGGTTCAGAACAGCGAGCCCTACAACGTAGGTCAACTCTCATATTAAATATACAAATTAGAAAATAATATTCGTATTGACCGACTCAGTACTTAATTAATTATATAAATTAATTAAAATTCTAAGCCGGGTTTCAGGCCGTTACATTTCTCCTCCCCTTAGTAGAGTTTCGTCCTCGAAATTACCTGAATCATTATTGCTGAAAAGATGGGGATACTGAACTCTCATAGACTCCTCAATCTCCCACGTAGCTTCTTCAACAACATGGTTACGCCACAAGAATTTGACCAAAGACACCCTTTTGTTCCTCAACTCCTTCACTTCCCGTGCTAGAATCTGCACAAGTTCTTCCTCATAAGTCAAACTGTCATCAAGGGTAACTGCCCCTCAGGTAGACGTTGCGTGGGATCGGATCGGTTACGACGAAGCATGGAGACATGAAACACATTATGGATTCTGCTCAACTCAGGGGGTAGTTCCAGCTGGTAAGCAACAGGGCCCACCCTTGCCATGACAGGATCGGGTCTGATGAAACGGGGACTCAGTTAGTTTCCCCCATTTCCAAAACAAAGAACCCTCCTCCAAGGTGAAACCTTGAGGAAAACCGGCCTTATCCCCTGTTGGGAAACGAGGCTTGGATAACGCAGCGGAAAACAAAAATTTATAGTCCAAAACTCGATTCCACCCAAGAACAACTTGCGTAAATTACTAGCTATAGTAAGAAATTTACCTTAACGGTGAAAACGGAGAACGGAGGAACGGTCGGGGATGGTTTTGAGGAGATGAACGTAGCGCCAAACGTATGAAGCCTCCAACGTATCCACACGAACTTATCCACACGAACTTGCTCCGGAGTCCAAGATTACTAGCTATATTAAACTTGCTAGCACAAGTTTAATCTTGGACTCCGGAGCAAGTTCGTGTGGATACGTTGGAGGCTTCATACGTTTGGCGCTACGTTCATCTCCTCAAAACCATCCCCGACCGTTCCTCCGTTCTCCGTTTTCACCGTTAAGGTAAATTTCTTACTATAGCTAGTAATTTACGTAAGTTGTTCTTGGGTGGAATCGAGTTTTGGACTATAAATTTTTGTTTTCCGCTGCGTTATCCAAGCCTCGTTTCCCAACAGTGGTATCAGAGCCGGCTTACGAAGTTACTAGTTTAGTAGTTTTTACCGTTATTGTTTTTGTAGATTAGTCAATAAATTTTGGAGACAAAAATTTATCCCATTAAAATATAATTAGGTGGCCATATTTAGATACTGGACCTAATATAATTTTGTTCAGTAATTTTCGGAATTACTGTTTGGGGTATTTTTATATTATTCTTATTAAGTAGTTTATGCGTAGAATACTTGTTATTTGTGCCATAAATACTTAATATTTATGAAAATTAGATTTTATATTTTCTGGGAAGTATTTGACATGTCAATATAACTCAGAAATTTTAAAATCGATTTTTGGAATTAATTTCCTATTTTTCTATTTTTAAATTCGTTTATTGAATAGAAAATGGGAAAACTTATTTTTGACGATCAAAAATTAATTTTAATTCATAATAAGTTGCGACCAGAGTTTAAGCTTGTATAAAAATTTTCATAATTTTTAAACACGTAAAAGTATTTAGTTTGTATTTTTGAAGTAATTGGATCGGTACTATTCACTAGTCCGATTTTTAATTATTTTAAATTTCAAAATTAATATTTTAAATTCTAGAAAAATCATATTCTGGTTCTGGAACTTATTTTTGACTTGGAAAATAAATTTTGATATTTTTGGAATTTCGAAATATTTTTCACAATATAATTTCGGTTTTCTATCTTTGAAAAATGGTTTTCAAAATTTTAAATTTTATTCATTCTGGAATTTTAGGATTTCCATATTAATAAAGTTTACTGGGAGTCTCCAATAATTATTTTCTAATTTAGAAAACATATATATATTTAATTCGAAATAAAATCCCTTTTTCGAATTTAAATATATATAAATACGGTAAATATAAAATATTTTATTTTCTGGAATTTAGAAAATCTAATTTCTAACATTCTGGAAATTTAAAGTATTTTATGATTTTAATTAAATTACTTGCTAGTTTAATTAATTTATTGTTGATAGTTTATTCCGTAGAATAGAATAAACTAGGTCTGGGGCGAGCGCGGTTCACCCGGTGTATGCTTTAATATATATGATGTGATGCATGTGATGCTTGTATGTATTATTGCATGGTGGATGATTGTGGTTTAGTTATATTTGTTGTAATTTTAAATACGGCCTGCGTGTCGTGCCTCATCTCTATACTCTGGATGTAATTCTTTTCTTTACCTCAAATATTCTTTTCTCTCGAAAATTATAAGAAGACAAGAAGACGAAGTCCGTTTGTGATAGAGAATCCTAAGGAAGACGTGATGGGCCGGAGATAGAGATCTCTTGATCAAGGCGCTATCGTTTGTTTTTCTTTAGGAGCCACAATCATTTCACGTTTTACTTATTATGCATGTGATGTATGATTGAATGTATGCATGTATGTGATTTTCGCTAGTGCATACGCGCGGTGTATGCCATAGGCAAGACTGCGTTATAAATCCCTCATAATTTTAAGTCTGTGCCACCCCGACGCCCCGTCACTCGTCAAACCCAATTTAGATCGGTAACGGACTCACCCAAGTGAGACGCCCGGTTTACGTTGGTTAGGCGCGAAACCCAACTAGGGTACTGACTCGCCCCGGGTTAGTCTTAACTAAGTCTTGGTCATAAGGATGAGAGACTTAGGGCACTGCGGTAGGATCAATAAATAAAATCAGATCATCCAACCAGAGTTGTAAATTGTTACAATTGGAATTTATTCCTACCAGAAATAATTTAACTGTAGGGCAAGATGCAAAGCACAACTATAGTTAAATGAAATATGGATCTGGCCCAATTAAGAATTTTATTTAAAAGAATCCACCGAACCAAGAGTTGTAATAACGATTGCAATTGGAATGAATTCCTACCTAAATAATTTAACTGTAGGGCAAGATGCAAAACACAACTATAGTTAAATAAAATATGGATCTTGGCCCGCTAGGGTATTCTTCAAATAGAAACCCCAAGTCAATAGGTTCCGTACCTGAGGGTAGTTGACTTGTTAGAAATAGTGGGAGAGTATTTAATAAAGACCTATTAGATACTTAATTCATGATAATAACTATCTCCGCACGTTCTCAAATTGATTGGTTACATAACCAATATGGGGAAACTCGGGTTCTCCTTGCAGAAGGAGTTGGCAACGGACCTGATCCTGCAGTCGCTCCCTGAGCTGTATAAGGGTTTTGTCATGAACTACATGATGCATGATCTTGACAAACCCCTTTCGGAGCTTCTTAAAATGCTCCAAACTGCAGAGGAGAACCTTACTAAGGGCAAGGGTGCTTCCGTCCTTATGGTCCAAGGCGGAAAGGGGAAGCCGAAGAAGGGGATTAAGATTAAGGCTAGGACGGTCGGAAAGCCTAAATCGAAGTCCACTTCATCTGCAACCCAGAAACCCATAGGAGGAGTTGCAAAGGGCAAATGTCATCACTGTGGTAAGGCAGGCCACTAGAGAAGAAACTGCAAGACATACCTCGCAACCAAGAAGAAGGAAGGTACGACCATTTCTTCTGAGGTGTATGTTATAGAAGTTAACATGTCTATATCTTCATCATGGGTACTAGATACTGGATGTGGGTCTCATATCTGTACTACCATGCAGGGACTGAAGCAGAGTAGACGGTTAGCTCGAGGCGAGATTGAACTCCGAGTCGGCAATGGTGCACCTGTTGCAGCTTTGGCAATCGGAACTTATAGTTTAGTCTTGCCTAGTGGTCTAATGTTGGAATTAAACGATTGCTTGTACGTTCCTGCAATTAGCAGAAACATTATTTCTGTTTCATGTCTTGATAAGAGTGGTTTCATCATTTCTATTAAAGACAAGTCCCTTTCCGTTTACAGAAAGAATGTTTTCTATGCTAATGCCAACATGACCAATGGGTTATATGTCCTTGACTTGGACATGCCTGTCTATAACATATCAGCCAAGAGGAACAAACCGAACGGTTTGAACCAAACATACCTATGGCATTGTAGGTTAGGCCATATAAACGAGAAACGCATATCCAAGCTACATCGGTCGGGAATGCTGGAGTCATTTGATCTTGAATCATATGACACATGCGAATCTTGTTTATTGGGTAAGATGACCAAATCTCCTTTCACCGGACACGGTGAAAGAGCTGGTGATCTTCTGGCACTCATTTATAGTGATGTGTGCGGGCCTTTCAATACAACTGCACGAGGTGGTTGTTCATACTTCATCACTTTTACTGATGACCTCAGTAGATATGGCTATGTGTATCTCATGAAACACAAGTCAGAATCCTTTCAAATGTTCAAAGAATTCAGGAATGAAGTTGAAAAACAACTTGGCAAAAGTATTAAAACACTACGATCCGATCGAGGTGGAAAATACTTAAGTGGTGAGTTCGATGACTATCTTAGAGAGCATGGGATTTTATCCCAACTCACACCTCCTGGGACTCCACAATGGAATGGTGTCTCTGAAAGGAGGAATCGAACCCTGCTTGACATGGTTCGTTCTATGATGGGTCATTCGACTCTACCAGAATCATTCTGGGGGTATGCGCTAAGCACTGCAATATATACTCTTAACCGAGTTCCAACCAAGGCGGTTGAAGGAACACCATACCAGCTATGGACGGGCAAATGCCCGGTTCTGTCACACTTAAAGATTTGGGGCTGTGAGGCTTATGTCAAACGTCTTTTGACGAATGGCAAGCTTGACGCCAAGTCTGATAAGTGTTTCTTCGTGGGATACCCAAAGGAAACTCGAGGGTATTCATTCTATCACCCTATCGATAAGAAGGTATTCGTTGCTCGCAATGGTGTCTTCCTCGAGAAGGAATTTCTCTCCATCGCAACTAGCGGGAGAAAGATAGAGCTCGAAGAAATTCGAGACGACGAAGAAACTACCGTGCCGGTTCTGGAACATGAGCTAGAGGAACAAACTGTTGTACCTCAAAATGCTCAAGATACACAAGAACCCCGTAGGTCTAACCGGTTACGCACACAACCTGAAAGGTATGGATTCCTCCTAACCTTTGAGGGTGACGTAATGCTTATCGACCAGGATGAGCCGGAGACCTACCTCGAGGCAATCAGTTGTCCCGAGGCTGAGGAATGGCGTCAAGCCATGCAGTCCGAAATGGATTCCATGTACACCAACCAAGTATGGACTTTGGTTGATGCACCCGAAGGGATCAAACTCATTGGGTGCAAATGGGTCTTCAAAAAGAAGACTGACATGGATGGTAAGGTGCAAACCTTCAAGGCACGATTGGTAGCAAAAGGATATCGTCAAATACATGGTATCGACTATGACGAAACTTTTTCTCCAGTTGTCATGATTAAATCCATTCGGATCTTACTTGCTATCGCAGCATACCATGATTACGAAATCTGGCAGATGGACGTCAAAACGGCTTTCCTTAATGGAAACCTCCTTGAGGATGTCTTTATGACACAACCTGAAGGGTTTTGCGCTCCTGAAGAATCTACCAAGGTATGCAAGTTGCAGCGATCAATCTACGGATTGAAGCAAGCCTCACGGAGTTGGAACATCCGCTTTCACGAAACTGTCATCGGCTTTGGTTTTGAAAGAAATTCGGATGAATCTTGTGTATACAAGAAGGTCAGTGGGAGTGCTGTAGTCTTCCTTGCTCTGTATGTTGATGACATACTGCTCATAGGAAACGATATTCCTACTTTAACCACCGTCAAAACGTGGTTGAGTAAGAGTTTCTCTATGAAGGACTTGGGAGATGCCAGTTATGCACTTGGCATAAGGATCTATAGGGATAGATCACGGAAGCTGTTAGGTCTCAGTCAAAGTACATACATAGACAAGGTCCTTGCTAGATTCATCATGTCTGAGTCGAAACGAGGAAGTTTGCCTATGGCCCAAGGCACGAGTCTTTCCAAGACTCAGGGTGCTTCCACTCCGGAGGAAGTAGAACGCATGAGAAATGTTCCTTATGCGTCGGCCATTGGATCCATCATGTATGCGATGGTATGTACGAGACCTGATGTTGCCTTTGCTCTGAGTGTCACGAGTAGATACCAGTCCAACCCTGGCGAAAGCCATTGGACGGCTGTGAAGAACATCCTTAAATACTTCCGTAGGACTAAGGATGCCTTCCTGGTATATGGCGGAAAAGAAGAGCTCAGTATTGTTGGATATACTGATGCCAACTTCCAAACTGATAGAGATGACTTCAAGTCGCAGGCAGGGTATGTGTTTTGTTTGAATGGCGGAGCTGTTACCTGGAAGAGTTACAAGCAAGATACTACCGCTGATTCCACTACAAAAGCAGAGTACATGGCTGCAGCCGAGGCAGCCAAGGAAGGTGTGTGGCTCAAGAATTTTATTACTGAGCTTGGAGTGGTTCCTAGCATCAAGAACCCTATACCGTTGTTTTGCGACAACAATGGGGCAATTGCACAAGCGAAAGAACCTCGGTCTCACCAGAAGACCAAACACATCGTTAGACGTTATCACATCATACGAGAAATCGTTGCACGTGGGGACGTTGAGATTTACAAGATAGGTACAGACGACAATATCGCGGATCCGTTGACGAAGGCTTTGGGAAAGCCTAAACGCGAGAGTCATACGTGGTCCATGGGCATTCGAGAAATGCTTGATTGGCCTTAGGGCAAGTGGGAGATTGTTGTATTTAGGTGCCCTAGCGGCAATCAAATACCTATGTAACTGTACACTTTATCATGAATGAAAGGCCTTGAAGTATGTTTTATATCTCGTGTAGCATAACATAGCTTCAGTCCATAGACGATAGCGCTTCACTAACATAGATGAGGACTACGATGTTCTGATTATGAGACTGTTACTTCTTGATGAAGGCTATGTCTAGAATATCCCTAGTCGCACTTTATGATAATACGGACGTCATAACGTATCAAGACTAGTACGTACGGGATGAGATAGTTGCGTCTCATAGACTATAGGTATTGTGATATCTTAATCTGTACGTAGGTGCATATTATATTGATAATATGTGACTGGATTGACCCATCTTGAGAATACTGCATGGATCTACAGTAATGTGTTTATCAGTATTCTCAAATCGACCTTGCTATAACTATCCTCAGACTTGAAGTTATTACATTCTCTGATATGTGGGGCCGTATGCTTTGATTCATAACTAATGCTATCTGAAATACTGGTAGACGTACAGTTATGCGTTGGGTATGCCGCTAAGCATATTTAGAAATGTGAATAACAGATACAGGATCTGTCCCTTCTACTGTATAGAAGTATAATGTCAATGGGCCCACTGAATAATAGGACTTGGGAAAGTGCATGGCCATGCCCAGATATGTCGCTATCTAGAGACTGATAACTATCTGATCCCTGCCAGTCTACTTGAGATTCAGTAACAGCTGATTTAACTATACAAGGATACACATCCCATGCCTTGTGTTAAATCATGACATTTAGGACAGAAGGATAATAGTTATAGAACGTCTTGTGTCGTAGAAGGTATTGATGAGATGAACGTCTTTTTCATAATCTGGGGATAATAATGTGTTGCTAGATACCGCTTATTATCTATGATATTAATTTTATTAATATCATTGCCAGTGTTATGGATACCTAAAGGGTCACACACTTAGGACTTGTAAGGGAGTAGTATACTACACTAGTGGGAGTAATATTAAATATATAGTTGTGAATTCAATATTAATTCATATTCAATATTCAACATTCGACAATATCCTTAAACTATTCTTAGTCTAAGGCCAATCACTTTAATGTTTATCAACCCTTAAATGAATTCTAGTTTAAATCATTAAACTATATTCCAGTATAAAGTACTCCTAAATAATCCTTAAGCTAGGCCTAGTTTAAGATAAAAGGGTAGTGTTCACTATTGGGTGGGTGGTACGTCCAAATGAGTAGGTACTCAAGTTTGGTTCTTGGATCCTGTACGTACGTTTTAACCCTAGCCACCGGGGTTCGTACCCGCATGGCCTAACTTAAATAGGTATATCTTAGAGGTCTTCTAGATACCTTTCAAATCAACATTAATATGGGTATATCTTAGAGGTCTTCTAGATACCCTTAACAATATATTATTTTCACAATCATCAATATATTCATTATGATTTAATCATTCACAATTATCATTTTTAATCAGAATATTTATTAAGATTTAATCATCATAACCATCAATCAATAATCCTTACCATAACATCAATCAACATAATATTCAATAACAATTAGCGGCCTAGCTTCGGGTGTTAACACCCTAACTTACCGTCATGCATCACATAACATTTTATTTGTTAAAAATATTACTTTTAATGTGAAAAATCATTTTTATAATGATCATAATCAATTGGTATCAAGAATAAGATTTTAGAGCTCAAAAATAACATTTTCAGACAAATTTTCGGATCAGAAATTCGGGGGATCGATCCAGCCCTCTGGATCAATCCAAACTAGAAGAAAACTCCCAGAGGATCGATCCAATGAAGATGATCGATCCATTCTATGGATTTTCAGCCACTTTTCATTCATCTTCAACCTCGGTTCATTTTTCGGAAAAACCATTTTTAGTCACTGAACTTCAATTAAAATATATAGAGATGTTCTCTATGGTTCATAGATCATTTTGGTATCATAAATTCATAGTTTTAACATCAATTTAATGGTTTATGATTCTTGGTTCTTCAAGCATGTCAAACACAAAACTCAACCAAACGTTCGTTTATGAACGTAGAAACAATCTATACGAACATTCTAGTCACTAGATATATCTACGGGCTTACCTCGAAGCTTAATGGAGGTTTTGAAGATTTTCTGGCAAAACTTCCAGCGACAATAGTTCTCAACTCCGGCGACCTCACACCAAATTGACAGCACCACTGCGATCTCCACACTCAAGGCTATCTCCCAGAATGAATTTGATGAAGAATGGTGAAGAAATGGAGAAGTTGGGTTTCTTATATAGCAAAAGAATGGAGGAAGAGGCCAATGTGATATGATGATGTATCCGTTCCTGTTTCGGCGTCTCAGTGGAGGGGGCTGCGGTTCCTACAGATTTTAAACGTAAGTCCCTGATTGGGACTAATTTGGTCCTAGTCGGGGAACACTTTTTGGTCTAACTTTCTCCGAATTGAAATCCGTTTACACCGTTGCGATTGTACAATTAAACTCTTCCAACAATATAATTTTTATATTTATTCGTTCTACTTTTTCTGACATCATATTTTTGGGTGGTTGACTTTGACAGAGTCAAAATTGATTTATTTGACTTTTACTCAAAAAGGTTCTTACATTCCATTCATATTATTTATTCTCATGATTTATTTTAATAAATCATTTCAAAGTTCATATCATAAACAAATTTCTTCATTTATCCTTGATTTGGGTCTGTACTCAAGTTCCCAATTTAGGTCACACAAAAAGTCAACATATGAGACTTATTTTGATATTGGATAAAACATATTTCATGTCGGCCCAAAGCCCAAAAACAATTTATTTTAATCAAAACAAATTTGATTAATTGAATAATTATTCATTAATAATTCTAGGGTATATTTTGGGGCGTTACAAAGAGACTGTAGAAGAAGTCTCAAGCGATGATGACAACGAGTTTGGAGTCGTCATCAAGAAATTCCACAAATTCATGAAGAAGGAATTTGAGCGCAAAGAAAGAAAGCACGACGGTCCCCCGAAGTGCTATGGCTGTGGCGAGATAGGCCACATCAAGCCGAGATGTCCAAGAGGCAAAAACGGCAAGGACAAACCCAGCTTCAAAAAGCAAAGAGCATATATATCGTGGGGTGGCAACTCCGGCGACAAGTCAACCGACCAAGAAGAGGATGAAGTCACCAACCTCTGTCTCATGGCACACGAAGACCAAACCGAAGATATACAAGAGGTATGTACCACTTCTTCCGACTCTTACACTTTTGAAGAGATGCAAGAAGCACTTCATGAGCTTTACGATGAATTTGTTAGAGCTTCTAAAACTAACAAATCATTAAAGAAACGTCTTTCAACTCTTGAAAATGATTTTGAAAAACTAGAAAAAGATAATGAAAAGTTAAAACAAGAAAATAAATTTTATGGCAAAAGAAGCGCCGACAAACCGGAAAGCTCTTTTAATGAATGTGAATCTTGCAAGGCTTTAAAAGAAAAAGTTACGAAACTTGAGAGTACGGTTAAGAAATTCAATACTCCACACAAAGATATTAACTTACTTCTTGACACTATGCATTTCTCTAAGGAAGGATTAGGTTTTGATAAACATGAATCTAAGGATAAAAACATTGAGCAAACACCTAGACAACCTCCTAAGGCTCAACGTAAGAAAATTAAAAGTTAGAATAATAGAAAATCCAGTCAACCTAAGGACACTAGACAACCTAGACAACAACCTAGGAATGAAAATGTGCATGTTAGACAACCTAGGAAAAATTATCAAAATAAATTTGTGCATAAAAATAATTTTTCAAATAGACAAAATAATGCTAGGACACCTAGAAGAGAGAATTTTCAAAAACCAATGTTTTCTCAAAATAGGATGAATATGGTTAGGCCCCCTAGCAACTATTATCAACCTAGGAGGATGCACAACCCAAACGTAGTTTGTCATTACTGCAATAGGGTAGGACATATAGCTCCTGTTTGCTTCACTAGGCATAGGCATTGGGAACAAAACGAATCACACTACCACTTTGCACCTAACACTCAAGGACCCAAAAAGACTTGGGTACCTAAATCTTATTAAATCATTTTTGTAGGTGTGCTTGAAGGCTACAAGTGTACTTTGGTACCTTGATAGCGGATGCTCCAAGCACATGACCGGAGATGCATCCAAGTTCCTACAAATTAAACCCGCTAAAGGAGGAAACGTAATTTTTGGAGACAATAGCAAGGGAAAGATTATTGGCTAGGTAAATCTGAAAACTCCTCTATAGATAATGTCTTGTTAGTTAAGGGTCTTAAACACAATCTCTTGAGCATAAGTCAATTATGTGACAAGGGAAACCGTGTGACCTTCGATTCAAAATCATGCACGGTAAAACGCCTTAGTGACAATAAGGTCATTCTACGTGGTGATAGAATCGATAACATATATATGGTTAACTTAGACAAATCTCCTTCCGGCTTTGCTAAGTGCCTCATGAGTAAAGAGGAAAACACTTGGTTATGGCACCGAAGGGTAGCTCATATGAACATGAACCTTTTGAACAAATTGGTTTCACAAGACTTAGTAATTGGCATTCCAAAACTTAAGTTTGAAAAAGACACCATAAGTGATGCATGTCAAAAGGGGAAGAAAGTTCGGGCTTCGTTTAAGTATAAGAACGTTGTTTCAACGTCCAGCCCGCTTCAACTTTTGCACATGGATCTCTTTGGTCCTTCTAGAACGAAAAGTTTCGGTGGTAATTACTTTGCGTTTGTAATTGTCGATGACTACTCTAGGTTTACATGGACCTTGTTTTTTACGCATAAAAGTGAGGCATTTCATGTTTTCAAAAATTTTCTAAAGAAAGTTCAAAATGAAAAAGAAACAACCATTGTAGCCATAAGAAGCGACCATGGGGGAGAGTTCGAACGAAATCTATTTTAAGATTTATGTGACGAACTCGGCATTGATCATAAATTCTCAGCCCCACGTACACCACAACAAAATGGAGTGGTGGACCATAAAAATAGATGTCTCGAAGAGATGGCTAGAACTATGATCAATGAGGCAAAAATCCCTAAGTATTTTTGGGCGGATGCCGTGAGTACCGCGAGCTACGTGTTAAACCGAGCCGTCATTCGACCGATACTCATGAAAACGCCTTATGAACTATACAAAGGGAGAAAGCCAAACCTTTCCCATCTTCGAGTCTTTGGTTGCAAATGTTTTATTCATAACAACGACAAAGATAACTAAGGCAAATTTGATACCAAGTCAGACGAAGGGATTTTTCTGGGTTACTCATTACGTAGCAAGGCCTATAGAGTCTTCAATAAACGTACCTTGACTATTGAGGAGTCCCCTCATGTTGTATTTTCCGAAGATAATCCTCGCTTGGCAAGAAAGGATATTTGTGATGATCTTGCATATTCGCTCGAAAGAATTCACGTCAAAGACAATGAAGAAAACACGGAAATATACACCAACACGCAGCCGCAAACCAAGGAGACGCCTCTAGTGACTAACCAAAGTGAAGAAGATCAAGAAGAAGAAGAAGAACAAGAGGAAGCCTAGGAACAAGAAGAAGAAGAAGTCGAGCTTCCCGTTGCATGGAGAACAAACAAGAACCACCTGGTTGACCAGGTAATCGGTAGCATCAACCGCGGGGTAAGTACTCGAAACTCACTTAGGGACACCGTAGGACACATGGCTTTTGTTTCACAAATTGAACCTACAACCATTTCCGAAGCAATAAACGATGAACATTGGACCTTGGCTATGCAAGAGGAGCTAAACCCATTCAAACGGAATGACGTTTGGGAATTGGTGCCAAGGCCTGATGATTGTACGATTATTGGTACGAAATGGGTGTTCCGTAACAAACTTGATGAAAATGGAATAATCACTAGAAACAAAGCTAGGCTCGTAGCTAAAGGCTACAATCAAGAAGAAGGCATTGATTTCGTAGAAACTTATGAACCCGTAGCACGTTTAGAAGCTATTCGTTTACTTCTTGCTTTTGCCTCGTCTATGGATTTTAAACTTTATCAAATGGATGTTAAGAGTACCTTCCTCAATGGTTTTATTCAAGAGGAAGTGTACGTTGACCAGCCTCCAAGGTTTGAAGACTTTGAGTATCCTGACCACGTCTTCAAACTCAAGAAAGCGCTCTACGGTCTTAAACAAGCACCCCGTGCTTGGTACGAACGTTTGAGTAAATTCCTTTTGGATAGTAGTTTCCAAAGGGGAAAGGTTGACACTACACTTTTTATCAAGAGTAAAAACAACAACATCCTTTTGGATCAAGTTTATGTAGACGATATTATATTCGGTGCTACAAACGAGTCTTTGTGTAAGGAATTCTCCAAGTTAATGACAAGCGAGTTCGAAATGTCAATGATGGCGAGCTCACGTTCTTTTTGGGACTCCAAGTCAAGCAAAAGAGAGATGGAATATTCATTTGCCAAACTAAATATTGCAAGGAACTCCTAAAACGGTTTGAAATGGACAACGCCAAAGCCATGGTGACCCCGATGAGCACGTCTGACCATCTTGACAAAGACGAGAAAGGTAAGGAAGTAGAAGTCAAAAAACATTGAGGTATGATCGGATCCCTTCTCTATCTTATCGCTAGTAGGCCGGATATCATGTTTAGCGTATGCCTTTGCGCAAGGTATCAATCGTCTCCGAAGAAATCGCACTTAACGGCGGTGAAACGGATCATGAAATACCTTGTTGGCACGGTTAACGTTGGACTGTGGTATCCAAAAGGCTCTTCTTGTCATCTCGTTGGTTATTTCGACTCGGACTTTGCCGGTTGCAAGTTGGACCGTAAAAGCACGAGTGGGACTTGCCACTTACTTGGTAGCTCTTTAGTTTCATGGTTTAGTAAGAAACAAGTCAGTGTTGCGTTATCCACAACTGAAGCAGAATACGTTGCCGCCGGTAGTTGTTGTGCTCAAATCCTTTGGATGAAGCAACAACTCGTGGACTATGGCCTTAGTATCAATCACGTTCCACTTCATTGTGATAATACTAGCGCCATAAGCTTGACAAAGAACCTCGTTCTTCACTCAAGGACGAAACACATTGAGATTAGGCATCATTTCATTAGATATCATGTTCTCAAAGGTGATGTCGAAATTGAGTTTGTTGAAACACACAACCAATTAGCCGACATTTTCACAAAACCTTTAGAGAAAGAGTCGTTCTTCCACATTCGTAGTAAACTCGGAATCCTTGACTCCATGATGATCTAATTTGTGCATTTCATTGTTCCTTTATCTCTATTTGAACATTTACTAACTTGAGCGTCGGAGGGTTTTCTAACTCTTTTTTGCATGGACGGTTTGATGTGCGGGAATCAGGAAGTTAGGGGGAACCAGCGATGGGTGGATTATACCATCGCTGGGAGGGAAGTTCTTTTATTTCCAGAACCTCTCTAGCCATCGATGGGAACTCCCTCCCATCGCTGGGTACTTGACTCTCTTTTTTAAAATTTTTTAACGCTTTTCCAGAAGTTCACTACCCATCGATGGTAACAGTATACCATCGCTGGGTGTTTAACACTTGTTTAAATTTTTTTTCCAGAACCTCCCCACCCATCGATGGGAACATCCTCCCATCGATGGGTGTTTGACACTATATTTTTTAAAATTTTAACGGATTCCCAAAACTCTCCTACCTAGCGATGGGATGGTATAAACATCGTTGGGAAGGGTCTCTTCGTTGGTTCTTCACTTTCCAGTCACCACCTTCCCATCGATGGGCAAATCCAACCATCGCTGGGAAGGCAACCTTGGGTTCTTCCTCGAATTCCAGAGGTGACCTTCCCATCGATGGGTAAAGCCTACCATCGCTGGGAAGACAGTTGAAGTTCAAAAAATAATCGCCGTTGGGCACCCAATTAAATGCCCAACAGCCATATTTTTGAATTCCAACGAGATCCACACCTTTCCCTATATATATCCTTCATGTTTCTTCATTTTCACACACCATTTTCTCATCAAAACCTCTACCTTTAGCCCTTTTCTACATATTTCTTCTTTCTTCTCTCAATCGCCTCAACAATGGCCTGTGGAAAATCAAAGTCGAAGGCCTCCAAGAAGAAGGGCAACGCCGAAGCTTCGACCTCAGCGCCCCTGCCGTTTCCCTATCTAGACGGCTCTTTTCTCGATTTTGGCTCGGAGGAGGAACTCACCCGGTTTCTCACGCACTTCGCCAAGCGCCCAATCTCTCCGCCCAGGGTGCTGCCCGAGTTGTTTCCCCAACAAAAGGGGTACCACGAGCTTGACAATCAGCTTCAAGCGTCGGGTCTGTGGTCGTTCGTCTCTAGGAGCCGCCAGTCCTACAATCCCGCCTTTGTCCGGGCCTTCTACTCCAATCTCCGCCACGACAGCGACACCATCTATAGCAGCATCAATCTCTACGACATAGAGATTGATTTGCCAACCTTTGCATGGGTTGTAGGGCCACCCATCCGAGGCGACGACATTGCGACGTATGGTGGCGACGATTGGAACCTAAACAACGAGGTGGTGGTCATTCGAGAGCTTGGGATCACCAACCTCATCCGCCACAGCGGCGCACCGATGATCCACTCGGCCCCGCCAGAGAAGCACCTTCTTCTCTACATCCTCACCTGGATTCTCCGCCCCGGGACAGCAGCCATACCTCGCTCTTCAATGAGGATTTGAAGGCGATTCATGAAATTATCCACGGTGCCTCCATCAATTGGGCAAAATTCGTCATGATACACATGGCAGATTGCGCCTCACTCGCCACCGTGCGGAGCTTGCCGTATGCCTTCCTCGTCATGGACCTCATCGTCTCCGCCGATATCCACATCGCCGGGCCAGACACAAAGATGACGAAGCTTTGGATGATCGCCGACGGCACCTTCCGGAAGAAGTCCGGAAACAGAGACGGCGCAGGCCCGAGTCGTGCACCAACTGCCGCTCTTGCCAAGGCCTCGTTGTAATCCATAGCCGATACCCTGAATCGGCTAACCCTCACGGTTGACGGCATGGGGCAGTCGATCGAGCAAATGGATTAGACACTGCAACGCCAACACCACGACATGACAGCGTTCTTCCGCGGCATCAACTACGTCCCACTGCCCTTTGATAGCACCATCCTCGATCAAAACTTTGAAGGCGAGGATGAATATGATGACTCCTATGCTCCGTCCTCCTCTCCCGACGAGGCCGACTTTGAAGACGCGGTCGACGGTGATCCCATGGACGTCGAGGACGAGGACGAGGACGAGGACGTCGACTCCTAGACTTTTCCTTTCTTTTTTTCCTTTTAATATGATTGTATTTTTTTTAATTTCCATTCCGCTGTATTCCGCATTTCCCTTTCAATGAATAAAAGTTCACTTTTATTTCTTTTTGTTAATGTCAAAAGGGGGAAGATATAAAGGTTATGCATAGATTGAGGGGGGAACATTTTTTTCAAGGCACAAATTGTTTAAAATATAAAAACTAACTCTTATTCAACACATATACTTTGTTGAAAATAAAATTGCATTTATTAAAGGGGAACATTTTTTTAAGTCTCAAAACAATCCTCCTATGCATAAATCCCGTCTTGTTTGCCATTATCAAAAAGGTGGAAATTGTTGAAACACGGGCTTATCACGTTTTCGTATTAAAGCCGTGCTCGTTTTTATGACAGGTTTTGATAATGCAAAACCACCGTGAACAAGACAAAACATTGAACATACAAGGCGAAGAACGAAGATAAGAACAAGAGCTAAAAGAAGACTAAGAACGAAGACTGTAGTCCTTGTGTCGTTGAGTCGGTCATAATTGTGATCAAGACCAACCCAACCTTCATGCCTTGGCTCTTTAGGCTAAAAATCTCTTATTGCATTTCTCATATCATAAAAATGTTTTTCAAACATGTTTAAAACATTAAAAGCACTTGGTGGTCGCCAAAACCAAAAACAAAGCCATCCGGCGTTCGGCTTTCGGAAAACTTTGGATTTTTAGGTCAGTTTTTACATCGGTTGGCTAGGTCGTGGTTTGGGCAAAAACCATGGGCTTTTGACTAACCACCACCCAGCGATGGGAAGAATTACCCATCGATGGGTAAGCAGACCTTTAGCCCAACCGAGTTCTAGAACCATGCAAAACAGCAATGGGAAGTTCTACCCATCGCTGCTAAGACCTTGGTCCAACATTATCACAAGGCAGAATGACCATACCCAGCGATGGGGACTTTTACCCATCGATGGGAACGCAGCGATGGGAAGGCATACCCATCACTGGTTAGGCATGATCGTTGTAAGTCATTTAAGGTTGATTCTTTCCTTGTTTTGAAGTCAACCTCCCACCCAGCGATGGTAAGCTTGTACCCATCGATGGGTAGGTGACCGTTGGCTTCAAAATTGAAGGAAAATTGGCTTACCAGCGATGGGTAAGTCCATACATCGCTGGGAAAGCCAATATCCTGCAGATCCACATTTTAATCAATCCCATAAATCAAGCCAATCACCCCTTTAATGCCTTGATCCGTTGAAGCCTATTTTGACACTATAAAAAGGGGTGTTTGGGTCTGCTTTACTCACCAACTTACTTCACATTTCTCATACTTTCATTGCATTCAAACAACATCATTTTCCATAGCTTTCTAGAGCAAATTCGTGTGAAGTTTGAGTTGTTCTTGAGCGTACTTAGTTTACTCAATATCTACTCTTAAAGAGAGTCTCTTTCTTGAGTGAATTAGTGTTCTAAGACACGTTGAGAGAAAGTATTTTTCTTGTTTGATTCGAAGGAAGGGCTGTTTCCTTCGAAGGATTCGTTGAGGTTTGTGTGACTCGAATTCTTAAGTTGTAAGGGTTTGTTAAACACCGTTAAGCTTAACGAGATAGTAGTGAGCTCGAGAGAGTCTCTCGGGAGGCTAGATTAGCCACAAGTTGTGGTGAACCAGGGTAAATTCGGCGTGCCTCTTACACTTCTCTTTACTTCTCCTTTAAATTTTTTATTCCTGCGATTTCTACGATCAAGCGCTATTCACCCCCCTGTAGCATTGGTCTTTAATTCTAACAGACCACACACACAGGTACCGACCGTTACGGCAGAGAAACAACCTAAATACTATTGTAACGGTACCCTATAATGTTTCAACGGTACCTCCTACCATTACCGTTGGAGAAAAAATTCAAAATCTAGATTTCGAATTTAATCACATTTAATTAGTCAAAATCATTCCAAATTTATTTCCAACGGCTAAATGACTTTTCCCACTATAAATAAAAGCTTAATTCTTCATATTTCAACAAGAAACAAAGCTCCAAACATCCTCCATTTATACTCTAAGTGTGTTTATTCGTTTATTCATTATTTTCAATATTTTGGCTATTTCAAAAGCCTTAAATTCCTAATTTTTATACACACACTTTGAGCTTGTGTTTCTAGTTATATACTCTCATATCCATAAGTTTATATTTTATTTTTGAGAGAGTATAATCTCCTTCTACACTGTCTAAGTTTTGTTCTTCACTTTTATATTCTAGTCGTTGTGTAAAATCCTTGTTTGTATTCTTCAAACACACTTTCTTACGGTCAAGAATAGCCGTTAAATTCTCACGTTGTAGCGATCGAGGATAGCCATATAAATCCTTGGGTAGAAGGTTCAAGGATAGCCTTGTAAATCCTTGGGGGGGGGGGAACGATCAAAGATAGCCGTGAAATCTTCATTGTAAACGGTTCGAGATAGCCATTGTAAAATCTCAGAGTGAATCCTATTGGCAAGGGTTGTTTGCCAAAACTAGTGCGGTCCTTAAGGAGCAGCCTTAAGGTACTGGAGTAGACATTTCCCGAACCAGTATAAAATCGGTGTGTCTTTTACTTTACGCTTTTATTTCTGCGTTTTATTTATTGCTTCCGCATTTGCCAACACCGTTTTTATTAAACTCCAAAAAGATTTTAAACGCCTTATTTACCCCCCCCCTAAGGTGTGCACACAACGACTTACAATTTTGTTCAAGCCACCACCAAGATAAATATACTCATCTTCCACTTGAAACCTTCATTCAAAACCAACCCAATATTCACCCTATTTCTCCCTAACCATTCGGCCAAAACCACCTTTCCTCCTCCCTTGAGCTTAAGCCTAACATTTGGTATCAAAGCTTGTTGTTGAACATCTCTTGAGGCCATACAACACACTTCCAACTCTTTTCCTTTCTTCTTTCCTTTCTCGACCTAAACTACTGCCATAACTCTCTCTATCTTCTTTCACTTTCTTCAATATGTCAGACACTTCATGTTGGGAAAAATTATAGATTTTGATGATGATGTATTTAGATTGTAATAGGGACTTTAGGTCACCCCCATCACTCAATGTAATTTTCTTTTTAGAAATATTGTTAAAACCAAGTTCTTGAGATTTCAAATAAAACTTGAGATATTTTGTGTTTTGAGTTCATATTTTGAAGACTTACTGATAAGTCGGTTTTGGGTTAGTATTTTTTATTCTTTTTTAGGCATTTTTAATATTTTTACTGTTTAATTTTTAGTTGTTTAGCTTAGTTTTATTTTAATTCTCATTTTTACAATCTTTTTATTTTCTTTCAAAAATAGTAGCTTTTTAATCATTTTTTACATTTTATTATTTTTATTTTATTTTCCCTAACCCAAAATTATCAGATACCTTATTTTTGGAGAAAAGTGTAGCAAAAGGCCAAGACGGAGTTCAAGTTTGGAAAGAAGAGAAAGATTTTTGGGCCAGAGCCCAAACCCAATATTAAAGAATCAGCCCAAAACCCCTCCTCCTTCCACTTTATCTTCACGCACAAAAAGAAAAAAAAAAAGGAGAAGTCAGCGGAGACTTCTTCTTCTTCGCACAACCAGCGGCGACCTTCTTCAACCAACCAAACGCCCCAACGTTCACCAATTAATGCTCCAACGGGAAGTAATTCAACAATAAATTACTTCATCTTGCTATTAATTTGGAGGCCGCTACTCACAATTAAGGGGGGGAACATCGACGAGAATAAAGCAGCGGCTTGGCCGCTGCTATGGTGTCTCTCCGGGCAGAGACTAGTGGTGATTCCTTCAAGCTCCAATTTCTTCAATTTCATCATCTTGTTCAACAAATTGGTAACCCTTGTTTGTTCAATTTCTTCCCAATTCTTTGTAAAGTGTTGTTTTTAGTTTAATTTTTACATTTTTTTTGCTTATTTCTGTTAATTTCAAAAATTATAAAAAAATGGTTGGTGTTTTGTTTTGGGTTTATATTTTTTGAATGTTATATTAAATCCCTTATGAATGAGAATTCATTCATACTAGTTTTCTTCAATTCTTGTGCAAATTGTTGATGAATTGGTTGAATCGCACAATTTGATTTCATATGTAACGCCCCGAAAATAAGCCTAACAGAATTAATTAATTAATAATTAATTAATTACTGAGAAGAACCCAAAAATATGTGAATTATAAAGTTTGTCAATAAGTAATAATAATTATATTGTTATGTAGAGTTTAACTGTCTGATTTCAACGGTACGATCGGATTTCAATTCGGGGAAAGTTGGACCAAAAAGTGTTCCCTGACTGGGACCAAATTAGTCCCAATCAGGGACTAGCGTCTGGAAATCCTAGCAATCGCCGCTCCCTCCACCGAGACGCTAGAACAGGGAAACGGATGTCACCAAACCTGTGTCTTCTTCCTCTCCACTCCACTATATAAACCTCTCTAAACTTCACCATTTTTCACCATTCTTCTTCCAAGAGATAGCTAAGAGTGAAGAGAGTGGGGTAGTGCTGTCAAGAGAGCTTCCCGTCGCCAGAGATAGGCACAATCCTAGCCGGAAGTTTCACCGTCAAAACTTCAAAACCTCCATTACGCTTCGAGGTAAGCCCGTAGATATATCTACTAACTAGAATATTCGTATAGATCGTTTCTATGTTCATAAATGGTCGTTTGGTTGAGTTTTGTGTTTGACATGCTTGAAGAACCAAAAATCATAAACCATTAAATTGATGCTAAAACTATGAATTTATGATACCAAAATGATATATGAACCTTAGAGAACATCTCTCTATATATTTTAATTGAAGTTCGGTGACTAAAACTAGTTTTTCCGAAAAATGGACCGAGGTTGATGATGAATGAACAGTGGCTGAAAATCCACAGATTGGATCGATCATCTTCATTGGATCAATCCTCTGGGAGTTTTTTCTAGTTTGGATCGATCCAGAGGGCTGGATCGATCCCCCGAATTTCTGATCCGAAAATTTGTTTGAAAATGTTATTTTTGAGCTCTAAAATCTTATTGTTGATACCAATTGATTATGATCATTATAAAAATGATTTTTCACATTAAAAGTAATATTTTTAACAAATAAAGTTTTATGTGATGCATGACGGTAAGTTAGGGTGTTAACACCCGAAGCTAGGCCGCTAATTGTTTTTGAATATTATGTTGATTGATGATTATGGTAAGGATTATTGATTGATGATTATGATGATTTAATCTTAATAAATATTCTGATTAAAAATGATAATTGTGAATGATTAAATCATAATGAATATATTGATGATTGTGAAAATAATATATTGTTAAGGGTATCTAGAAGACCTCTAAGATATACCCGTATTAATGTTGATTTGAAAGGTATCTAGAAGACCTCTAAGATATACCTATTTAGGTTAGGCCTTGCGGGTACGAACCAGGGTGGCTAGGGTTAAAACGTACGTACGGGATCCCAGAACCAAACTTGAGTACCTACTCGTTTGGGGGTACCACCCATCCAACAGTGAACACTACGCTGTCGGTTTTTGGTTGGCCTTAAGTGAAGGTAAGTTTAAGATTTTAAAAACCCTTTTATCTTAAACTAGGCCTAGCTTAAGGATTATTTAGGAGTACTTTATACTGGGATATAGTTTAATTATTTAAACTAGAATTCATTCAAGGGTTGACAAATATTAAAGTTATTGGCCTTAGACTAAGAATAGTATAAGGAAACCGTTGAATAATATATATGAATAAATATTGAATTGAATATTGTGGTTATTATGAATGACGGATAAAATGTGAAAATAAAATAATGAATGTTGAATATTGACTTATGACTTTTGAGTACCTGAACTGAACATTATGTGCATGATATCAAATGATTTGATTATGAATTTAGATTCAGTTTATATGGATGTTCGACACATTAGATATGCTTACTCAGCTTAAACGTTGAGCGTGTAATATGTTTTATTTGCTACACGTAGGTAAACAAAAAGAATGAAGAAAAGATTTCCTGCAAGCAGATGGGACGAGATGGTCGGACGGATGTGTGTTTTGGATTTAAATTACTATTTGAAAAGACATAAATTAATTATGTTTGTATTATGTTTATTTAAGCTTCCGCAACATTAAATTACTCCGTTACTATTTTGAATTAATTATTATGAAATAAAGTTTTAAATGTTTGAAATATTTTGAATGTTTACGAATACCAAGTTTATACTTTAGTCCGAATGGGGCTCTAGACCTAGACGGATTAGGGTGTTATAATTTGGTATCAGAGCAAATGGTTTTAAACCCGATCTTCGGATCAAAACTTGGATTTAATATATATATATATATATATATATATATATATATATATATATATATATATATATATATATATATATATATATATATATATATATATATATATATATATATATATATATATATATATATATATATATATATATATATATATATATATATATATATATATATATTTATATATTTATTATATACATATATATTTTGTCTATAAAAAAATTGTCAATCACATCCACGACTCTCGCATCCCTCTGCTCCAAGAAGGTAACAAAAATCAAAGTATTAAATGTGTCTGTATCGAATTTCATAGATGTCAACTGTTAATTCAGAAATGATATCAAGTGTTGATTCAAGTCGTAATTTCGTACATGGTAAATGACGAAAGAACAAACGAAATGTATACGCGCCCATCGCTTCGCGAAAATAATGAAAAGAAGGATTTATCTGCGCCGCAAGGCTGCATGGGAACGGGATGACCTGGAAGAGACGTTCAGCGTAGACTCTGCCAACAGCATCTGCGGATCCGGTGTGGAAGATCCTTCCGTAAATTCAAGAAAATCCAACTATTCAAACGCAAACGCTTAGAATAAATCTTGTTGATCGAATCCCTTGATTGTATCAATTATTGAAATCTTTTGTAATTTCTGTCATGAACTCAACTACCCAAATAAAGAATCCTAATAAAGGAATTTATGTTAATTGTAGAATGAGTCAAGAAACCGCACACGGACAAGGCAGCAATGAACACGTAAGTGTTCACACCGAAGCATCTAGCTTCACCCCTCCTATCCAAAACGAGCCTATCAACCAAGAGGATGTTCTGAGGAACAATGCGAATGCTGGTGGTCAACCTGACTACGCAATTCCTGTTTTCTTGGCAAACTTGGTTCAACAAGTGGCCAATGCTCCAATGTTTCCACCACAACCGCCGCCGCCACCGCGTGTGATCACTTTCAAATTTCTGAAAGATAATGGAGCAGAAGAGTTTCTGGGCGATCGAATCGCCGAACCTCAAGTTGCTTGGAATTGGATTGAACAAACCGCTAGAGTGTTGAGAGATCTAAACGTACCTCTCAACGACTACCCAAGGTTCGTAGCACAGTTACTTCGTGGAGAAGCCTACGAATGGTGGAAACACACCGATGAGAGCAATGAAACCCCGAAGCCATGGACGTGGGAGTTCTTCAACTGGGTTTTCAAGAAAGAGTATATCCCAGCACGTTTCCGTGAAGAGAAACGTACCGAATTTGTGGAGTTACGACAAGGAGATATGACGCTTCCCAAATATCGCCAAAAGTTTGTCAGTATGGCCAAATTTGCACTGACGTTAGTAAGCACCATGACTGACCGTATTGAGGAATTCAGGTCAAAACTCCGACCTGATCTCAGGGCTCAAGTATCTGTCATACCAACGGTGGACTTCACGGAAGCCTATGATCTAATTGCTAAAGTAGACAAGGATCTGAATGCTTGTAAGGAGTACTTGAAGAAAGAAGGTGCTAACAGAAGTGAACACCGACCCACAAATTCTGTCCCGAGTGGGAAAAGACCATTTCAAGGACCCAGTAGCTCACACTACTTTAAGAAGGGGAAATCTGTACAAAACCAATCAGTGGCGTCTGGCAACAAGTCAAGGGGATGGAAAAATCCAATGTGTAATATGTGTGGGAGACACCATCCTTGGGAGTGTTGGCTTGCTCAAGGATTATGTCTGGGTTGTGGAAAACCTGGACATTTCCGAAAAAACTGTCCCACAAATCCTGGAGAGCCATTTCCACCTGCCTCTATTGCTAGTCAAGCGGCATCAACACATCCCGCACCCAGTCAACACTCGACTACAGGATCTAATCCTGTTAAAAATCAAAACCAACAACAAGGACAAGCGACTTCCCGTACATATTCCATGAAGGGACGCACTAAAGATAACCCTGACGTCATTCAGGGTATGTTTTCATTATTCGATACTGTCATGCATGTGCTGATTGATCCTGGATCAACATTATCTTACATCTATGTACCTATTCCTGACAAAGCTGACATATTGAAAGAAAACTTAGAACACCCTATACTAGTGTCTATACCACTAGGACATAGTATGAGGTTAGATTATGGATACTAAGATTGTCCGTTGATTGTCGAAGGACAACAATTCCTTGCAAATCTTGTTGAGTTACTATACAAGGAATTCAACATCATTCTCGGTATGGATTGGCTTACGGAACATCAAGCTGTTATTGATTGCCGACGACGGGTGATACAACTGAAAAACAATGATGGAAGGACCATAGAAGTGAAAGAAAAACTGACACCCAAACCTACTGAATTAATCTGGTACATACATGCTAGGCGCCTTATCCGCAAGAAATGTGAAGCCTATTTATGTAATGAACGAGACACATCAAAAGTAACTCCTGGATTGAAGGACATGCCAACAGTGTGTAACTTTCCTGATGTATTTCCTAACGAACTTCCTGGTATACCATCTTCTAGAGAAGTAGAATTTTCCATCGACCTTGTTCCTGGAATAGGACCGATATCAGCAACTCCCTATCGTATGGCTCCTGCTGAAATGAAAAAGTTGAAAGCCCAACTACAAGAACTGCTTGATAAAGGATTCATTCGACCGAGTGTTTCCCCTTGGGGAGCACCCGTTCTGTTTGTAAGAAAGAAGGACGGGTCGATGAGACTGCATCGATTACCGTCAATTGAATAAAGTCACAATAAAAAATCGTTATCCTTTACCCCGTATCGATGACTTATTTGATCATCTTAGAGGATCTACTGTATTCTCTAAGATTGACATACGGTCAGGATGCCATCAAATTCCTGTCAAGAAAGAGGACATCCCAAAGACCGCATTCTGTACTCGTTATGGTCATTATGAATTTACGGTGATGCCCTTTGGTTTGACCAATGCTCTTGGAGTATTCATGGATCTCATAAGTAGTGTATTCCGACCTTATCTTGATCAATCCGTGATTGTATTCATTGACGATATGCTTGTCTATTCGATGAATCAAGAAGACCATGCAAAACACCTGGAGGTAGTACTCAGTGTACTACGAGAGAACCAACTGTATGCTAAACTTTCAAAATGTTAATTCTGGCTTGATGAAGTAACATTTCTTGGTCATGTAATTTCAAAAGGTGTTAAAGTGGACCCCAGTAAAATATCTGCCATCATCGAGTGGAAGGTTCCAAGGAATGTTCGTGAAGTGAGAAGCTTTCTAGGATTAGCTGGATACTATCGACGATTTGTTGAAGGTTTTTCCTTGATAGCAACTCCACTTAACAAACTTCTAAGAAAAGACGTGAAATTTGTGTGGACCGACGCATGCCAACAAAGCTTTGAAAAGCTTAAGAAGTGTTTGACAGAAGCACCTGTACTTACACAACCAGTACCAGGTGTAGACTACATGATCTTTAGTGACACATCTCATAACGGCTTGGGATGTGTACTTATGCAAGACGGTAAGGTCGTGGCATACGCATCAAGGTAGTTGAAACCTCACGAGTGTAACTATCCCACTCATGATCTTGAGTTAGCAGCAGTTGTAATTGCTTTAAAAATATGGCGTCATTATCTCTTCGTAGAAACAAAATATATTCATACAGACCATAAAAGTCTGAAATACCTGTTAACTCAGAAAGAGTTGAATCTGAGGCAAAGAAGATGGAGGGAACTTATCAAGGATTATGACTGCTATATCAACTATCACCCTGGTAAGGCTAGCGTAGTTGCTGATGCGTTAAGTCGGAAGATGGTAGCCGAACTCCGAATCCAACCAACTCTGGAAAACGAAATTCACTCAGCGCAAAAGAATGATGATTATTGTTTGAAGACTTGTGAACTTGTCTCTAAGGGGGAGAGACAAGACTTCACTATGAATGACGGAATTTTATTCTACAGGAATCGTTTGGTAGTTCCTAGTGGTGAAGTGAAAGAACGTTTAATGCGTGAATCTCACGAAACCACATATACCATGCATCCTGATAGTAATAAAATGTATCAGGATCTGAAGAAAACGTATTGGTGGCCCACGATGAAGCAGGAAATTTCAGAATTTACGATTAGATGTCTGACGTGTCAACAAGTCAAAGCGGAACATCAAGTGCCAAGTGGATTACTGCATCCACCAACCATTCCTGAATGGAAGTGGGAACGAATTACGATGGACTTTGTAATCGGACTTCCATTATCAGTTAAGAAGAATGACGCTGTTTGGGTTATCGTTGACCAATTAACCAAATCATCACACTTCATTCCAATTCGACGTGATACGTCACTGAAAAAGTTGGCAGAATTGTACATCCGTGAGATTGTAAGATTACATGGGGTGCCTTTGTCTATTATTTCTGATCGTGACCCACGATTCACGTCGCAATTCTAGTAGAGTCTGCAGAAAGCTTTAGGTAGTAAACTCAACTTTAGTACGGCATTCCATCTTCAAACTCACGGACAATCTGAAAGAACAATTCAAATTCTGGAAGATATGATGAGAGCATGTGTAATCGATTTTTGAAACAATTGGGAACAATATTTACCCCTAATGGAGTTTGCTTATAACAACAGCTATCAAGCGAGTATCCAAATGGACCCATACGAAGCCTTGTATGGAAGACGTTGTAGAACCCCAGTATGCTGGACAGAATTAAGCAAGCAAAAGCTTGAAGGACCTGATCTCGTTCGCGAAACTGAAGAAAAGGTTCGTTTAATCAGAGAAAGATTGCAAGTGGCTTTCGATCGACAAAAATCTTATGCCGACTTGAAACATCGTGAGATTGAATACAACGTTGATGACAAAGTGTTTTTGAAAGTCTCACCATGGAAGAAAGTACTACGGTTTGGTAGGAAGGGAAAATTGAGTCCAAGGTATATTGGGCCATACCGAATCACAGAACGGGTAGGTCCAGTAGCCTATTGATTAGAGCTTCCACCAGAACTGAACAAGATTCATGACGTATTCCATGTATCTATGCTGAAAAGATACCATTCTTACCCATCACACATTTTGAGTGATGGAACTTTAACGCTTGACGAAAATCTAACTTACGAAGAAGAACCTGTTCGAATCTTAGCACGAGAAGTCAAAGAGCTGAGAAACAAATATGTTCCTCTAGTTAGAATACTATGGAGAAATCACTCAACTGAAGAAGCAACTGTTGAGACACGGGTTTATCACGTTTTCGTACTGAAGCCGTGTTCGTTGTTATGACAGGTTTTGATAATGCCAAACCGCCGTGAACGAGACAAGTCATTGAATATACAAGGCAAGAACAAAAGATGAGAAGAAAGAGAACAAGGGCCAAAAGAAGACCAAGAACGAAGACCGTAGTCTTAGTGTCGTTGAGTCGGTCACAATTGTGATCAAGACCGACCCAATCTTTACACCTTAGCTCTTTAGGCTAAAATTATTTTCATTGCATTTCACATAATAAAAATGTTTTTCAAACATTTTTAAAACATTAAAAACACTTGGTGTTCGCCCAAACCAAAAACCAAGCCATCCGGCATTCAAGTTTCAGAAACCGACGTTCGGCATTCGGTTTTCGGCGTTTGTTTTTGGCATCCGAACTAATCAAGTGGTTTTCAAATTTTTATGATTGGTTTTTACTTCTGGGAACATTTAAATAGTTTTCCATCAAAAACACTTCAAAAACCACCTTTCGTTTTTTGTCGTTCGATAAAAACCATGCGAAACGGCATAAACTTGGCTAGCCGTGGTTTTTACTTAAATGAAGTGGTTTTCAAGTCTTTTTGTGTAGGAATTTTTTTTCAATGCATTTAAATGGTTCTCCAATCAAAACATCATGAAAACCACCTTTCGGTTTTGTCTTTTGGTAAAAACCACCCGTGTACGGCATTGACTTGGTCATCCGTGGTTTTTACCTTAACGACGTGGTTTTCAACATAAAAAGCTTATTTTGAAATCAAAATACATTAAATAAGTGTTTTAAACACTTAGTTTTTACTTTGGAGAACTTTGCATTTTTCGGTCGGGTTTTACTGCCGGTCGGCTAAGCCATGGTTCTGGACTAGCCATCTACCCAGCGATGGTAGATTTCACCCATGCATGGGAAAGTGATCCCGGGATTCCAGAATCATTTCACCCAGCGATGGGAGATATTACCCATCGATGGGTAAGCAGCGTTCAGCCCAACTGAATTCAAGAACCATTCTAAACAGCGATGGGAAGCTCTACCCATCACTGTTCAAGCCTTGGTCCAACATTATCACAAGGCAGAATGCCCTTACCCAGCGATGGGAAGCTTTACCCATCGATGGGAAACCAGCGATGGGAAGGTTTAACCATCGATGGGAAGGCATGACCGTTGGAAGTCATTTAAGGCTGATTCTTTCCTTGTTTGGAAGTCAACTTCCCACCCAGCGATGGGAAGCTAGTACCCATCGATGGGTAGGTGACCGTTGGCTTCAAAACTGAAGGGAAATTGGGTTACCAGCGATGGGTGAGTCCAAACATCGATGGGAAGCCAATATCCTGCAGATCCCAAATTTATTCAATCCCATAAATCAAGCCAATCACCCCTTTAATGTATTGGTCCGTTGGAGCCTACTTTGGCACTATAAAAAGGGGTGTTTGGGTCTGCGTTTCTCATGAATTCACTTCACTTTATTCATATTATCATTGAATCCAAACAACATTATTTTCCATAGCTTTCTAGAGCCAATTTGTGAAGTTTCAGTTGTTCTTGAGCGTATATAGTTTACTCAACATCTACTCTTAAAGAGAGTCTTGTTCTTGAGTGTTCTTAGTCTTAGTGTTGTAAACATGTTTAGGGAAGCCTGTTTCCCTTGGTTGTACGAAGGAAAGGTATTTTCCTTCGGGTTGAAGTCTTGGAGTGCGGTATCTCCGAGCAAGTGTATTGAGGCTCATGGGACTCGAGTTCTCAGGTTGTAACGGTTTGTTAAGCACCCGTAAGCTTAACGGAAGTAGTGTAGCTCGAGAGAGTCTCTCGGGAGACTGGATTAGCCACACGTTGTGGTGAACCATTATAAATCTTAGTGTGCTCCCTTTACGCTTTCTACGCTCTTTACTTTTCACGTTCTTAATTTTTTATTCCTGCGATTTCTACGATCAAACGCTATTCACCCCCCCTCTAGCATTGGTCACTTATTCTAACAGCAACGTGGGAAATTGAAGAACCAATGAGAATGCAATACCCAAACCTCTTCAATCAATGACTTAGGTAATTTCGAGGACGAAATTATTTTAAGGGAGAGAGAAATGTAACGCCCCAAAAATAGGCCTATCAGAATTAATTAATTGATAATTAATTAATTACTGAGAAGGACCCAAAAATATA
This sequence comes from Cuscuta australis, assembly GCA_003260385.1. Lineage (NCBI taxonomy): Eukaryota > Viridiplantae > Streptophyta > Magnoliopsida > Solanales > Convolvulaceae > Cuscuta > Cuscuta australis. Next base: position 1,427,229 of record NQVE01000117.1, on the reverse strand, counting down.
TGAATTATAAAGTTTGTCAATAAATAATAGTAATTATATATATATAGGCCGGTTAAAAATATAGATGAGATGGCGTTAGAGAAAGAAAATATTCCGGCAGGTTTCCCGGCTCTCTTTCCGGCAGCTCCGACGACTAGCTCAAGCAACTGCCCTGCACGTTCCAAACTCTTCTCTGAACTTTTCAAAACAGGCAAAGAGATCAAGCCATCTGATAAATCCAGCTTCAAGGGATGTCCCTCGGTCTCCTTCTCTAAAGAAGAAGTTGAAGCCCTCTCCAACCGCTTCAGGTTTGCACTGATTGGTAGATTCCGGCGTAGACCTCCCATTGCAGTGGTGAACAATTTCCTTACCCGGCTGGGCTTGGCTGGAGGTTTCACTCTTGGAGAGCTCAACTCCAACTCCATCCTCATCAACTTCGAGCAAGATGAAGATTATCAGCGTCTTTTCTTACGCAAATCTTGGACTCTTGGAAAGGAAATCATGGTGGTTACCAAGTGATCTCCCAACCTGCGCCCTAATGAAGACTCTCCAATTGTGCCGGTTTGGGTTTCTATCCCTAATCTCCCCATTCACCTTCATGATCATAAAGCTTTATTCTGCATCTGTTCCAAGCTGGGCAAACCCCTAAAAGTTGACAATGCTACACTCAACTTTTCTCGTCCAAAGGCTGCTAGGGTTTGCATTGAGATTGATGTGTCCAAGTATCTCCACCAGAAGATCCACGTCAAACATATTGATGAAGACCTCTTTTTCCAGGTACTCTACGAAGATCCTCCATCCTTTTGTGATTCTTGCCATAGGCTAGGCCACAACGCTACCACCTGCAAGGCGGCAAACCAGCTGGAAATCCTGGTGGGGAACCTACCGTCGGTAGGAACCATGCAACCACGTAAGGACAAAGGCAAAGTTTTGGAGAATGAATGGACCACAGTGCAGAGGAAAACTAGACGTCAGCATAATTCCAATATGGAGTGGGTCCCTAAACCCACTTTCACTTTGGATCCCCCTCAAGGTAAGGAACAAGTAGATTTGTGCCAAGCAGAAACGTCCAAAGCAGGAGCCCTACGCAAACCCCAGGTTCAATTCATTAAGTCACATGAGGTGATTTATTTGGACACTAATGGTCTTGCTTACTCCTGCTCAGAACCCACTACTTCTGATGGTGGGGCTTCTATTAGTGGGGATCTCATTCATGCAACTGGCCAGCGTGTGGAGCCCATTTTACAACATGCCTCCTCAGACATCTCCCTCAGACTTCATACTGACATTCCGGTGAAGATAACATCCTCTTCAGCACCTTCTTCACCGACGGCAACCTCCTCTCATCTAGCTTCCAGAATGAGGACACGTTCAGACTTTAAGAAGTCTGGGGTAGGGGTTTTTCAAGCCCTTAAATGATTACTTCCCTCTTTTGGAATGTTAGGGGAGTCTCAAAGAGGTGCGAGAGGCTTTCCCACCTTAAGAAGCACCACTGTATTGATTTCTTTGTTCTTATTGAACCCCTGGTTTTGGCCAACAAAGGCAAAAAATATTGCTTTTAAGCTAGGTTTTAATGGATTCCTTTCAGTTGCTAATAATAAGATTTGGTTCCTTTGGGACATTAGTAGGTTTTCTCTTCTTGATGTCATTGACGCTGGACAAATTTCTCACTTCTCTTTGAGGGACAACCATAAGAACATCACTTTCACCATTAGTGGTATCTACGGTGGTCATACTACTAAAGATAGGAAACTTCTATGGAGCAATATTGAATCTCTCAATGCTAGTATTAATCACCCATGGTGTCTTGGAGGGGATTTCAACACTGTGTCAGATTTCCTTCATCATAAGGGTTCTAGGTTGCCTGATCTTGAAGCTATTACTGATTTCAGTAACTGCATCAGGGATAACAACCTCCTTGAATGTAACTACACTGGATCATCTTATACTTGGCATGGGGTTAGAAGTAGTGGCAATGTATGGAGGCGTCTGGATAGAGTTTTCTATAATACCTTTTGGGCTGATCATTGGAACATCATCTCTATGCAACATCTTGCTAAAGGTGGAAGTGATCATTGTCCTATATGTTGGACATGAGTTCAAACCTCCTTCCTATTTTTGGATTATTTTTTGTTTTGATGAATGACAAACAGGATGATTAAATTCAATCGATATTCGAAAATTTATTCAGATCGAGAAAAGCAAAGAAGGGCATCAAGAAGTTTCGTCGATAATTCACGCTCACCCCTACGCAGTTTTTTGAAGTGAAGCGAAGACTCCGAAGACTTTTTATTTTTATTGAGTCTAGGAATTTTTGTAAGGATGACAATATCTTCTGCACAAAACAATTTAATTTCCGAGGGATAAAAATTATTTTTGAGTCAGTTGAAAAATCACTTTTCCTCTGTCTAAAATATTTTTGTGAGTCAGTTTCAAAATTAGTGTGTCAAAATTTCTTTAAAACATTTTTAAGATTACACAATTTTCTTTGGTGAGAAAAATATACTTTAAATATTTTTTCGTGTATTGTTTGACACACAAAATAATTTTTTGGACTCTCTTTTTCTCTCCCCTACTCAAATTCATTGAATAGGGAGATATTATCACCGGAGCGTGCCTTGTTATTCTCGTTGTCCCAAACAACGAGTTAGAAGCCAAAGTGCTTCCAATCGCACTTGGCTTGGGCCCTTTGTGTTTGCGCATTATTTTTCATTTTAATTGATTATATCCTTTAAGATAATCGATTAGATCCAGCGCAATTTCTCAGGTTTGAATTCTTAATCGATTATTTCTTTTAAGAAAATCGATTAGCTTGGACAGAACCTCCTAATCGATTTGTTGCTTAAATTTAATCGATTTATAAGCCTTTCGTTGGGCTGCTCAACCTTGATCAATAATCGATTATTTTTCTTTCGTTAATCGATTAGTTCGTACAGAACCTCCTAATCGATTATTTGTCTTCATTTAATCGATTATGATTCAGTTTTCTTTTCAGGCTTTTCGCTTCTGTGTACAGTAATCGATTTAAACCTTTACTTTAATCGATTAATTTTATCTAGTGCATATTCTCAGCCTGCTCCAACGGCTTTATTTTCCTCAGCCTATTTAATCCCTCATTCTTCTTCATTTCAACACACACCTCTTGCACTCCAATATATTTCTTTGAGCTATATTCATCCTTTGCTTCATCTTCCTCATCAAAATATTATTTTTGAGAGTTAGAAATATTTTTCTTTGAGTGCTAAAGAAGTTGTCATCCATAGAGCTTAAATCTTTCAAACACTACTTGCTCAATTGTGTGAGCTTTCATTCTTGTGTTGTAAACTCAATCTCATTTGAGTGTTGTTCAAAAGACTTGTGTGACTCAAGTCTTGTTGTTGTAAGAAAGTGAGGCTTGTGTGATTCAAGTTCTCAAGTTGTACCGGTTTTTCAAGCACCCGTTGAAGCTTGAAGATTAGTAGGACTTTCGAGAGAGTCTCTCGGAAGACTGGATTAGCCACGAGGTGGTGAACCAGTATAAATATCGGTGTTCTTCTTTCCCTTACTCTCTTTATTTTATTCCTGCGATTCCATTATTTCACACACGCGAAAAACGCTTATTCTTGAGAACAACTCTATTCACCCCCCCTCTAGAGTTGCACATTTGTCTAACACTATACTGTTCCTCTCAAAGCCAGGAGCTAGAAACACCACCAAATCCTTTAGATTTCAAAATATGTGGTTATTAAGAGTTGATTTTATGCAGTATTGCAAGGATAGTTGGGAAGAGATTCCTTTCCATGGAGGAATGCAGAGCCTCTTCAAAAGACTTCATCATCTCAAAGAGAAACTCTCTTCTTGGAATAAAACATATTTTGGTAAAATCTTCAACATGATTAAAGAAGCTGAAGATGAAGCAACTAAGGCTGAACAGCTCTTTGAAGAAAACCCTTCAACTGATAACAAAATCCTCTATAATCAGACGGTGGCAGAACATCAGGAGGTGAATAAGAGAGAACATGCCTTTTGGAAACAAAAATGTAACCTTAAATGGTAGAAAGATGGAGATGCCAACACTAAATTCTTTCACAACCTGGTAAAAGAAAAGAGGAGAAAGCAGCAAATTACGGGTCTTTTTAATGAACAAGGCCAACTTGTTGATAAACCTGATGACATGGAGGCCCTTGCAATTAACCACTTCACTACTCTCTTTAACTCCTCAGAACATTGCAGCTCAAGTGAAGTTTATTCACAGTTTTTGCAAACCATCCCTCAGATTATTGAACAAAGTCATAATGAAGGACTCATGTCTCTACCCACAGAAGACAAGATCAAGCTTACCGTCTGGAACATGGAGCCTAATTCATCTCCTGGTCCAGATGGTTTCAATATCAATTTTTTCAAACACTGCTGGGACATAATCGAGGGTGATATAACTTCCGCTTGCCAAGAGGTTTTTCTAGGGATTCCTCTTCCCAAAGCAGCAAGTTCTTCCAACATTTGTCTGTTGCCTAAGGTTGATAATGCAATGTAACTCAATGACTTCAGACCGGTTTGCCTTTCTACGGTGGCATCCAAAATTGCTACTAAATGTATTGCAAGTAGGCTTGGAAGGCTTCTTCCTCTTATTATCTCTGATGAACAGGGTGCTTATGTTCCAAGGAGAGAGATTATGGACCAGATTCTCATCACCAAGGAGATGGTACATCATATTAATAGGAAAGCTCGTGGTGGTAACCTTATTGTCAAATTAGATATGGCCAAAGCTTTTGATAAGCTTAAATGGTCATATCTTTTGGATATCCTCAAGGCTTTTGGTTTTTCTCCTCAATTTATCCAGATGGTGAATAACCTGCTTGCCTCCTCCAAATACTCTATTCTCATTAATGGAAAACCATGTGGATATTTTGGTCAATCAAGGGGGATTAAACAAGGGGATCCACTCTGTCCTCTCCTCTTTATTATTGCTAATGAAGGTTTCTCTAGAAACCTTAACAAAATGTTTCTTGATGGCTTCATTGACAGGTTCAATTCAGGGAGAAAGTCAATCCCTATTACCCACCTCTCCTATGGTGATGATATCATCATCTTCTCTTCTGGAAACACCAGATCCATTGCCAACCTCAAAAGATTCCTCAATGAATATCAATTGGTATCCGGACAGACCATCAATTACAGTAAGAGAAGCTTTATGATGGGTTCCAAGCCTAACTCTCTGGCCATTTCCAAGCTGGAAAGACTTCTAGGGATGTCCCATAAAACCTATCCTTTTACTTATCTGGGTATTCCTATTGACTTGGGAATCACGAGACAAATTCACTGCGCCAACCTCATTTCTTCTTTCGATACGAAGCTGAATGGATGGTATCAGAAAAACTTGGATCAAGCAGGTCGTCTAGTGCTTATCAATCATGTCCTAAACACTCTACCCAACTATTTCCTTGCTTCTAATACAATGCCCAAATCCATCAAGCGCTTGTTAGACCAGAAAATGGCTAGATTTTGGTGGGGAGGAAAGCATCACTGGATTAGTTGGCAGAAACTTTGTGCCCCCAAAGAAGAAGGTGGCCTGGGAACAAGAGATTTTAAAAGCTTGGAGAATGCCTTCAGCCTTAAACTTTGGTGGAAATACCACAATGACAATGGACTGTGGGCAAGGCTTATGAAAGCAAAATATTGGAGGAATGGGGAGATGAAGGCAAATATAACTGATTCCCCAGTTTGGAAGAGAATCTTCAACATTGAGGACACTGCCATTGATTCTTATTCTGTCTCTGATGATGGCATGATGCATTGGAAACTTGACCCTAATGGTTCATTCACCCTTAGATCAGCATATGAACTTTGTAGGGATGCTTCAACCCCCATGGCCTCTTTTAAATACCTTTGGGAATCCCCCCAAAACCCAAAGATCAGCATTTTTACTTGGAAACTTTTCAGACATTGTATTCCTACCCCTGAAAATCTGCAGAAACTTGGTTTCCTCATGCCCTCAATGTGCCCTTTCTGTAAAGGAGATTCTTACGATGCCAAACATTCCCTCATTGACTGCCATATGATTAGGGGAATTTGGCATCATTTCTCAGCCTGTGTTGGCATTCTACACCACAACGCCCCAACTATTAACCAACATTTCTTGAACTGGTGGCTTAGAGGAAACAACACCATTTACGGTTTTCTTAGAATGCACATGCCTGGTATCATATCCTGGCATATTTGGAAGGCGCTTAACTCGCTTATCTATGAAGACAATAGCAGCTTTAATCCCTCAAAGCTCATTGATTCAATATCCAGGTATATAAAGAGCTAGCTCCAAATCAAATTACCTAAACATCTTAGGATCTATGATGCTTGGCTTATGAACGCACAAATACAGCCTAAGTTCCAATCCAGTCCTAAAATACGTGTGGTCAAGTGGTTGGCACCCCCTAAGGGCAGACTTAAACTGAATGTGGACGCATCCTTCTCTCATAATGCTAAACATGGAGCAGCTATCCTGAGAGATGACCAGGGCAGATTCGTTGGCGCTGCCTCCTTCCAAGTTACAGGTACATCCCCCTACCAAGCCGAGGTGAATGTTGCCATTAAGGGCATCACATGGGCGCTTAACTTTGGTAAACTCTTGGTCTACAAAACGGATGCCAACGAAATCATTGTGAGACTCAAAAAATATGCTCATCATTCATATTCTCCATTTCCAATTGACATCCTGGGGGCTATGATCATAAACAATGACATATGGACGTCTCATACTCTTCGAGAAGGAAACCAGCCCGCGGACTTGTTGGCTAAAGAAGACGCAACCAAAGGATATAATTTCATTGAATATTGTAATTTTTGTGATTGTTTTTCTTCTGTAAAGGCCTCTCTCTATAATGAGAGTGTCCCCTCCTTTCGATTCCATTAATAAAATTCCCTAATTTCATTTATAAAAAAAATAAATAATAGTAATTATATCGTTATGTAGAGTTTAACTGTCTGATTACAACGGTTCAATCGGATTTCAATTCGGGGAAAGTTGGACCAAAAAGTGTTCCCTGACTGGGACCAAATTAGTCCCAATCAGGGACTTGCGTCTGGAAATCCTAGCAATCGCCGCTCCCTCCACCAAGACGCCAGAACAGGGAAACGGATGTCACCAAACCTGTGTCTTCTTCCTCTCCACTCCACTATATAAACCTCTCTAAACTTCACCATTTTTCACCATTCGTCTTCCAAGAGATAGCTAAGAGTGAAGAGAGTGGAGTAGTGCTGTCAAGAGAGCTTCCCGTCGCCAGAGATAGGCACAATCCTTGCCGGAAGTTTCGCCGGAAAAACTTCAAAACCTCCATTACGCTTCGAGGTAAGCCTGTAGATATATCTAGTGACTAGAATGTTCGTATAGATCGTTTCTACGTTCATAAACGGTCGTTTGGTTGAGTTTTGTGTTTGACATGCTTGAAGAACCAAGAATCATAAACCATTAAATTGATGCTAAAACTATGAATTTATGATACCAAAATGATATATGAACCTTAGAGAACATCTCTATATATTTTAATTGATGTTCGGTGACTAAAAATGGTTTTTCCAAAAAATGGACCGAGGTTGAATATGAATGAACAGTGGATGAAAATCCACAGAATGGATCGATCATCTTCATTGGATCGATCCTCTGGGAGTTTTCTTCTAGTTTGGATCGATCCAGAGGGCTGGATCGATCCCCCGAATTTCTGATCCGAAAATTTGTCTGAAAATGTTATTTTTGAGCTTTAAAATCTTATTTTTGATACCAATTGATTATGATCATTATAAAAATGATTTTTCACATTAAAAGTAATATTTTTAACAAATAAAATTTTATGTGATGCATGACGGTAAGTTAGGGTGTTAACACCCGAAGCTAGGCCGCTAATTGTTTTTGAATATTATGTTGATTGATGATTATGGTAAGGATTATTGATTGATGGTTATGATGATTAAATCTTAATAAATATTCTGATTAAAAATGATAATTGTGAATGATTAAATCATAATGAATATATTAATGCTTGTGAAAATAATATATTGTTAAGGGTATCTAGAAGACCTCTAAGATATACCCGTATTAATGTTGATTTGAAAGGTATCTAGAAGACCTCTAAGATATACCTATTTAAGTTAGGCCTTGCGGGTACGAACCAAGGTGGCTAGGGTTAAAACGTACGTACGGGATCCAAGAACCAAACTTGAGTACCTACTCGTTTGGGGGTACCACCCACCCAACAGTGAACACTACGCTGTCGGTTTTTGGTTGGCCTTAAGTGAAGGTAAGTTTAAGATTTTAAAAACCCTTTTATCTTAAACTAGGCCTAGCTTAAGGATTCTTTAGGAGTACTTTATACTGGGATATAGTTTAATTATTTAAACTAGAATTCATTCACGGGTTGACAAATATTAAAGTGATTGGCCTTAGACTAAGAATAGTATAAGGATACCATTGAATAATATATATGAATAAATATTGAATTGAATATTGTGGTTATTATGAATGATGGATAAAATGTGAAAATAAAATAATGAATGTTGAATATTGACTTATGATTTTTGAGTACCTGAACTGAACATTATGTGCATGATATCAAATGATTTGATTATGAATTTAGATTCAGTTTATATGGATGTTCGACACATTAGATATGCTTACTCAGCTTAAACATTGAGCGTGTAGTATGTTTTATTTGCTACACGCAGGTAAACAAAAAGAATGAAGAAAATATTTCCTAGAAGCAGATGGGACGAGATGGTCGGACGGATGTGTGTTTTGGATTTAAATTACTGTTTGAAAAGACATAAATTAATTATGTTTGTATTATGTTTATTTAAGCTTCCGCAACATTAAATTACTCTGTTACTATTTTGAATTAATTATTATGAAATAAAGTTTTAAATGTTTGAAATATTTTGAATGTTTACGAATACCAAATTTATACTTTAGTCCGAATGGGGCTGCAGACCTCGACGCATTAGAGTGTTACATTATAAGTAGGTTTGTATGTGGAATTCGGTTTTGATTGAAGCTATTTTAGCTCCATATTATAGTTAAATGATTTCCGAATTCATACGTGATTCTTTGTTGTGCTATGTGTTTTGTAAAATTTTAAGGATTTTGGACTTCTTAGCCCTATAAGTTGGACATTTCCTTAAGATTTGTTATTGATTGATTGTTATGTCGTTTGTTTATTCGTTATTTTCATAAAATTTAAGGTTGTTTAAGCACAAAAACAACTTTTTAGTTTTTGAAAGTATGTAATGTTTTCTTATGTGAATAGATTACAATTCTTATGCTTGAGTTATTCAAGGAGACCTGCAAAATATTTTCATCATTAGACGTTAAAGTTTATTAAAGTGTATCAAATGTTCTTCATGAATAATTTGTGCATGGGAGTTAGAATGAAAGAAAGATTCGCTCTTTTATAAACTTTTTTATCTTTTGGAATCATTGTTTGAGCGCTTGAGGTGAGTGGGGGTTCAAAGTGATCCAAAAGGCCTTTGAATTCTTGACTACGGGCCGTAAAGAGAGTTGACGATCCTCTACATGTGGTAAAGGATATGAATCAGCTTGAGCTTTTGAATTCTTTTCTATTTTTAAGTGCGTAAGTTACGTAATATATTGTCTACGTGCCTATTATACGTGTAATGTTCAACTTGTGTTTGTTCTCTTTTTCATTTTGTTTTGGGTTCTTGGCGGTGTTTTTTGGGTTACCTTTGTTGGAGCAGTTGATTATCTTTTGAGCTTATTTCCCCCATTTTTATCAAAAAAAATCAAAAAATAAGAAAATATAAAAACCAAAAATATATACTTTGTATTCAAACCCCCCTTTGTGTTTTAAGTTATTATATAAGTTTTTTACTAAGTTTATCGATTAGTTTTTTTGTTTATATAAGTTATATTTATAAGTTTTTTTATTTAATTAGTTATAAGTTTTATTATAAGTTTTATACGTCTTATCATGTGTAGTAGTTTGTTGTGATTAGTGACAACGTGTTTGCATGCTAATTGATTTCAAAAATACAAACTTTCTTCGTGGGATCGACCCTTACTTGCTCTAGCTATAGTATTTATTTGATTATATTTTGGGGGTTTGTTAAGGATATTTTATAAATTTTTAATTTGTTTTAGACCGCACGACAAGTCTTAAACAAATTTTGGCGCCGTTGCCGGGGAAAGTTTTGTATTAAATCACTTTAGTATATGATTGTTTTCTTTGTTTCTTTGTTAGTAAGCATGACGTAGTACCTCTATTTTTGAGTTTTAATTTTTTTTACATGCTTATTCATAGAATTGAGGTTATGAGTGCTAGACTGAACTAAAATCATCCTTATTGACTCTCTTGAATGCTTAATTTGTGCTCCAAATTATGTTTTTTATGAAATTTCAGGCCTATTTTTCATAAAAAATTCATTTTGACGCTATTTTCTGCATATATTCTTGCTGATTTGAGTATCTAATTGGTCATATATGTTGTATTTGCGCTGATTTCTTCATTTTTTAAGAGTACAACATGTATGGATGTCTTATGTTAGAGTTGTGTGCTGATTTTGATGCATATAATGCTAAATATGCAAGTAAATTTGATTTATACTTGCTGATTTTTCTAAAAAACTGTACTTTTTATTTAACATATGTGCTGGTTTTGTCCTTTTAAGTGCTCTTTTGCTTGAAATATGAACTATCATTGATATATCGTGTCTAGGGATAGCGTTTAGAAGCATACCGTGAGGTTTATATGTTGATTATGATGCATTTTATGGTGATTCTAAGCAAAACCAAATTTGAATTACCATTCCTTGTGAAAAATCAACAACTTTAATTTTCTCTTGATTGATAATCTGAATTTTTGTTCCTAAGGTGCCTATATGCTGACTTTTGAATTTTAATTGTTTAAAACTTGCATAGGAACTTATTCGGGAGCACTTAGCATGTTTTTACATGCCTTTTAAGCTGAATTTGCAAAAAACCTGTCCTGAAATGCTATATCATTGTTTAAAAATGCAAAATCTGTGATACAGAAATTGGAACCCTCGCTCGGAATTATCAGAGACAAGAAAGGAATTCTCAAAGAAGTTTGATTACTTTGGAATTCTTAAATCTGGAATGCTCGTTGATACCCGGAAGTCTCGCTTCAATCCGCTGAAGGCTAAGTCATCCGGATCAGAAGACTAGCGCGGATCACTTTCTCACCCGGAAGTCTGAAAATGACTTATCCAGAACTGTCAAGCCAAGAACCGGATGTCTCCAGGAAGACTGGAACTCTCAGAAGCGGACAAGTGAGAAAAGACTTAGAAATTTATCTAAGTCATGAATGAAGAAATTCTACCCGTTGGTAAGGAAAAATCAATCTCTTGATTTTCAACGGCTAGATTGAGGATATTTTAGCTGATTCAAGAACAAATAACAAGAAGACAAAGTTTGGACTCCTCAAATTGAAGAGCTCGGTCAGTATTCTTGAACAAACACAAGAAGACAAAATGGGTACTCCACTCAATAAAGAGCTAGAGTCCAGAATTCTTGAACAACAACTAATGGACGGATTCTATGACAAAGGAATCCTTCTTCAAACAATTGGGTATGTCCAAACACCCACTCCAAAGGAAAATCCTCAATCTCCCTCTTTGTTCAAAATTGAAACCAGCAAATGCAATAGATAGTTTATTCCCTTCAACGAATAGATTATCCATCCAGCCTATATATAGCTCCCATGGAAGACTGAAGAAGACACCAATGAAAAAAACACAGCGAACAACTAACAAAGCTATCTTATTCATAGTTAGCCAAAAAGCTTGATAAAGAGAGATTTCTAAAACTCCTTATCTAGAAGCAAACTCCTCTTTCTTCTAAAGAGCTATAATGTAAACACTTGAAAGTTTCCTTGCCTCAAATACCAGACCACGTTGAAGGAAACGATTTTTAATCAAACATCTTGATTAAAACAGGGCACATCAACTTTTCTACAAGTTGATCTTGCAAGTTCTATTGTTCGGACCTTACAGTTGTTGAAGAAGCTTGACCTTCGAAGGAACAACAAGCCAGCATGAGTGCAGTAGCAATATTGGCCTTGCGAAGATATACCGTGCAAAAATTGACGAAGTGTAATTGTTGGTTCATTATTCAACAACCAACTACATAGTTGATTTTGAGGACGTAGAAGGATTACCCACCTTCGAACCTTGTTAAACTTTGCGTGTCTCTCTCTTATCTTTACCTATACTTGTGTTTATATTAACTGTGAAACTGACCCATCCATATTGATTACTGCTCCAACAAGCCACCAACTTCCGCACGTAATCTAAGTTCACAAGAACTTTAGATTAACACTTATTTCACGTTTTCAAAAGAAACAAAAAAGTTTTTAATTTATAACAAAGTCTACTCACTCCCCCCCCTCTAGACTTTGTATCTCACCACTTAGGGGACCACCAATTGGTATCAGAGCAAACATCTCACTATCAACTTTTATATTAAAGAGAAGCGATCACAATGGTGAACAATATGGATCACGGTTTGCCCAAGTTTTCTCTTCTAGGTTATGATGACTAGAAGATCATGATGGAAGCACACCTCTACGCCCTGCATGATTGCATGTGGATGGTGCTTGAAGAAGAACCCTTGAAGATTCAAATGGAGAATCTAGAGAGGGATCCTAACAACCCAGACGTAGTCAAGTACATTCCAAAGCCCAAGGATAAATGGGATGATAGAGATTGCAAAAAACACAATCTTGACAACGTCGCCAAGGAAGCCATCTTCAAGACACTTGATCCCATCACCTTTTCCAAAATCAAGCATCTCAAGACTGCCATGGAAATATGGCAAGGTCTTGGGAAGCTGTGCGAGGGATCAGAGGATCTAAGAAAGCAGAAGATAGAGGGTCTACTTGAGAAGTTCAAGAGCTTCAAAATGCTTCCCGGGGAATCATTTGACTTGTTGGATGAAAGATTCCACAAGATTTTGAATGATCTTGCATCACTTAACCACGTTCTTTCTCCCAAAGAAAAGAACGTAAAGTTGCTGAGGTCTCTTCTGAGCTCAGGACCTATTAGCACGAGCTAGAGAAGAAGGAGGAACAAGTCACCCCTTACCCCACGACACTGATGACGAATCCCAGAGTCACAGAAAGCGAAGGGAAATGCCCAAAGAGCTGTGGTACTCCTTCCACCAGCCAGCTACTAAGCTCAAAGACAGAGAACTACGAAGAGGAATTCACTATAATGGTCAAGCAATTCTGGAAGTTCAAGAAGTTCTTCAAGAAGACAGACTCCACTAGAAGGCCATCCAAGGGAAAGCTACAGGTAAGTATCTCTCCCCCCGACTCTTATCTGTGTTATAACTGTAGGAAGCCTGGTCACTGGAAGTCAGCTTGTCCATACCCAAAAGTGGAGAAGTACGGAGAAGGAGAAAGGAACGAGAAGAAGAAGAATGCAATGGTAGTAGCTGAGAGTGACAAATCATCCAGTTCCAGCTCGGATGAGGAAGCCCTCTTCTGTATGGAGCGCAGAATTGAGAAATCCAACCATGAAGATCGTTGGACAATGTCAGAAGATGACACCTTCTGCCTCATGGCCAAAGATGACGCTGATCAAGAGGTAACTTCACAAACCTCTTGTTCATCTTCTTATGAAAGCATACTCACTTCTGAGAGTCTTTTTGACAAGTTCAAAAAGATGATGGAAGATTTTGAGGAAATAAATCTCAAACATTCATCCTTGAAAGAGGAGAACAAGCTGTTGAGTGATGAGAATCTCACGTTGACTGAAGGTCGGAAGAGTCAACTCATTGAGGTCACTCAACTCAAGGCTGAGAATGAATCTCTCTATGAAAAGGTGAAATCCCTCAACAAAGAGCTAGGGATAATGAAGTCCAAAAAAGCCGTGGATAAGGTTCTAGATATGACCAAAAGGAATGGTCGTGAAGGACTTGGGTTTGACTCCTGCAACTCCAAAAGGAGAAGGAGAACAATGTTCATTCCTCCCAAACCTACTGCCAAACTCAATAAGCAGAAAGGTAAGGAGAAGGAAAAACCAACAGAAGTTCCTAAAAAGGTTGTCACTCCTAAGAACTATAGGACGAAGGACAAAGCTCAAAGAGGAAACAATGTCAGAAGAAAACGTTCTAACCCCCACTACACACGAGGCTATACTCACTATGGGGTAGATAGAAGTTTTCCGAGAATTAGTGAGTGGAGAACTATGCCAAGATATAGTCATTCTCCACCCCAAAATTTATTTGTTCCACCCAAGTATGCTTACAACCATCACAGGTCACACTATGCACAACTTAGACAAAACTATAGGTCTCACCAACCTAGGTTTGCTACGGGAAACAGGAATTTGCACCACCTGCACGTAGGAAATTTTATGCCTACAACTATGACTACAACCCCAAAAAGTTTAGAGGTGCAAGGAAGATTCCCTGAAACTTCAAACATGATGTGGGGACACACACTGTTAACTATTCTGGACCCAAACTGAATTGGGTACAAAAATCTTCCTCCACCTAATGCAGGAAGCCACTAAGTACCCAGGTGTCTGGTACTTAGACAGTGGCTGTTCAAGACACATGACGGGTGATGCAAGCCTTTTGACCAATCTAATTCCCTATGATGGAGGTCCAAGAGTTATTTTTGGAGGAAGCAATGATTTCGGCCTTACAATGGGGCTAGGAAATCTGGTGTACACTAACCATCCAGGCTGTATCTTATGTGGAAGGCCTCAACTATAACCTTCTAAGCATAAGTCAGTTCCGTGATTAAGGTTATTCCCTGGAATTTGCAAAGAAATGGCATCCCTCAAGAGCATCTCCACAAATGAAGTCATTCTCACTGGGAAGAGAATCAGGAACATCTACGAAGTAATGTGGGAGGATGTCAAGGAAATCTGCCTAATCAGCAAAGGTGACACTAACCTTCTATGGCTTTGGCATAAGAGGTTGAGTCATCTCAACTTCAAAACCCTCAACAAGCTGTCCAAAGAAGGATTAGTGGAAGGACATCCCAAAGCTGTGTAAAAGAAAGAAAGCATCTGTGACGCTTGTCAGAAAGGAAAGCAAGTCAAGTCCACTTTCAAGGCAATGCCAGCCCACTAACCTACAAAGATACTAAGTCTTATCCACATGGACTTCTTTGGTCCTGTTACTCCAATAAGTCTAAGTGGAAAGAAATATGTCTTAGTAGTAGTTGATGACTATTCAAGATACACGTGGACAATCTTCCTCAACAGCAAGAAGGAAACTCAAGGGAAGCTCACAAACTGCCTGAAGCTGATTCAGAATCAAGCAAGTCAGAGCATCCAGAAGATCAGATCTGGCAAGGTTACAGAATTCCTGGATGAGATCGTCATTCATTATTGTGAAAAAAACGGAATTCTTCATCAGACCTCCGCAGCAAGGACACCACAGCAGAATGGTGTAGTTGAAAGAAGAAACAGAACCTTGAAGGAAGAAGTAAGAATAATGCTAGCAGAAGCTTTGTTACCAAAAAGGTTCTGGGCTGAAGTTTTAAACACTGCTTGTTATACTCAAAATAAGAGTATGATATACAAAAGGCACAACAAAACTCCCTATCAGCTATGGAATGGGAGAAAGCAAAATATATCATATTTCCATATTTTTGGGAGCAGCAAGTGTTTTGTGTTGAACAACGGGAAGAACCATCTGAACACCTTTGATGAGAAGTCAGATGAAGCCATCTTCCTTGGATACTCTCTGGTTAGCAAGGTATTCAAAATTTTCAACAAAAGAACCATGATCACTGAAGAGTCAATACATGTTGTTTTTTATTAAAAACATGTGGTTGACAAGCCATCAAAGCATGATCATGAGGTTCTGGATCTCTCAGGCAAAGATGAAGAAGTGAATGAAGGAGACTCCCAGTAAACTTTATTAATCTGGAAATCCTAAAATTCCAGAATGAATAAAATTTAAAATTTTGAAAACCATTTTTCAAAGCTAGAAAACCGAAATTATATTGTGAAAATATATTTCGAAATTCCAAAATTATCAAAATTTATTTTTCAAGTCAAAAATAAGTTCCAGAACCAGAATATAATTTTTCTAGAATTTAAAATATTAATTTTTCAATTTAAAATAATTAAAAATCGGACTAGTGAATAGTACCGGTCCAATTACTTCAAAAATACAAAATAAATATTTATACGTGTTTACAAATTATGAAATTTTTTATACAAGCTTAAAATCTCTGGTCGCAACTTATTATGAATTAAAATTAATTTTTGATCGTCAAAAATAAGTTTTCCTATTTTCTATTCAATAAACGAATTTAAAAATAGAAAAATAGGAAATTAATTCCAAAAATAGATTTTAAAATTTCTGAGTTATATTGACATGTCAAATACTTTCCAGAAAATATAAAATCTAATTTTCATAAATATTAAGTATTTATGGCACAAATAACAGGTATTCTACACATAAACTACTTAATAAGAATAATATAAAAATACCCCAAACAGTAATTCCGAAAATTACTGAACAAAATTATATTAGGTCCAGTATCTAAATATGGCCACCTAATTAAATTTTTAATGGGATAAATTTTTGTCTCCAAAATTTATTGACTAATCTACAAAAACAATAACGGTAAAAACTACTAAACTAGTAACTTCGTAAGCCGGCTCTGATACCACTGTTGAGAAACGAGGCTTGGATAACGCAGCGGAAAACAAAAATTTATAGTCCAAAACTCGATTCCACCCAAGAACAACTTACGTAAATTACTAGCTATAGTAAGAAATTTACCTTAACGGTGAAAACGGAGAACGGAGGAACGGTCGGGGATGGTTTTGAGGAGATGAACGTAGCGCCAAACGTATGAAGCCTCCAACGTATCCACACGAACTTGCTCCGGAGTCCTAGATTAAACTTGTGCTAGCAAGTTTAATTTAGGATAGTAAAAACTATAATAATACTACTTTGGGAGTAATAAATATATAGTAAAAATTTTTATCTTATAAATATTTGTTTATAATATTTTGTGTATATTTCTAACACTTTAGAAAAATAACTTTGAACACAAAATAAAATTTTCTTCTCTCTTCCCTTGTGATGGCCGAAAATCACACACTAAAAAATGGGGAGGGATACTCACACTATATAATACAATGTATTAAGAAAATGCTAGGAAATTGCTTAGGGACAAAAACAAATTAGGCTTAATTCATTGTTCCCAACCAACACAACAAGACAAGTATACTTTTGTTAATCAAATATTTGATTATAAAATCAAATATATCATTAGGTGGAATATCAAAATATGTTTTGTATTTTTTGCCCTTAGAATTTCGGCCATAGCATATTAAAATACATTACATTTTATTTTTGCATCAATAGTTATCATATAATTAAAATGATGAAAATAAAAGTAATATATATATATATATATATATATATATATATATATATATATATATATATATATATATATATATATATATATATATATATATATATATATATATATATATATATATATATATATATATATATATATATCGGCGCTACATATATATATATATATATATATAACAAAATTTGTTTTGTCAAAATATAATTATCATATAATTAAAATGACACAAACAAAATATAATTTTAAAATACATATGTATTTTCAAAATACATATATATATAAAATTATCACAACTATATATTTAATATTACTCCCACTAGTGTAGTATACTACTCCCTTACAAGTCCTAAGTGTGTAACCCTTTAGGTATCCATAACACTGGCAATAATATTAATAAAATTAATACCATAGATAATAAGCGGTATCTAGCAACACATTATTACCCCCAGATTATGAAAAAGACGTTCATCTCATCAATACCTTCTACGACACAAGACATTCTGTAACTATTATCCTTCTGTCTTAAATGTCACGATTTAACACAAGGCATGGGATGTGTATCCTTGTATAGTTAAATCAGCTGTTACTGAATCTCAAGTAGATTGGCAGGGATCAGATATTTATCAGTCTCTAGATAGCGACATATCTGGGCATGGCCATGCACTTTCCCAAGTCCTACTATTCAGTGGGCCCATTGACATTATACTTCTATACAGTAGAAGGGACAGATCCTGTATCTGTTATTCACATCTCTAAATATGCTTAGCGGCATACCCAACGCATAACTGTACGTCTACCAGTATTTCAGATAGTATTAGTTATGAATCAAATCATACGGCCCCACATATCAGAGAATGTAATAACTTCAAGTCTGAGGATAGTTATAGCAAGGTCGATTTGAGAATACTGATAAACACATTACTGTAGATCCATGCAGTATTCTCAAGATGGGTCAATCCAGTCACATATTATCGATATAATATGCACCTAAGTACAGATTAAGATATCACAATACCTATAGTCTATGAGACGCAACTATCTCATCTCGTATGTACTAGTTGTTGGAACACAAGTTTACGCCTACGTCGTACTAAACTGTGTTCGTTTCTATGACAGGTTTTGATAATGCCAAACCGCCGTGACATAACAAGGCTAAAGAGAACAAAACCAAGGCGAAGGAACTTGGCATGATGTTTTGAGAACCAAGAATCCAGAATCAAGAACGGAAAATTAGATTTGTATTGAGTCGGTCTTAATGTGATCAAGACCGGCACAAACTTTCAAAACTTGGCTCTATAGGCTCATTTCATCAAAACTCTTTTTACAAACTCAAAAATGTTTTTCATAAGTCTTAATCTACTCAAAAACACTTGGAGTTCGCCCAAGACCAAAAACCAAGCCATCCGGCGTTCGGTCTTCAGAAACCGGCGTTCGGCTCTCGGTTTTCGGCATTGGTTTTTGGCGTCCGAACCAACCAAGTGGTTTTCAACTTCTTATGACTGGTTTTTACTACTGGGAACATTTAATTAGTTCTCCAACAAAAACGCCTCAAAAACCACCTTCCGTTTTTGATCGTTGAGTGAAAACCATGCGAAACGGTGCAAACTTGGCTAGCCGTGGTTTTCAACTAAATGACGTGGTTCTCAAGATGTTTTACTTGATTTCTTAGCAAAATGCAATAAAAAAATGTTTTCTAAACTTGGTTTTTATTTTGGATAACTTGCGTTTTTGACATCGGCTAACGGCGTGACTAAACCAACCATGGGTCTGGCTCAACCAGCCCAACAGCGCTGTCTGGCCTGGGTAGCTAAAAACATGGTTTGACGCTAAGTCTTCCAACAGCGATGTTGGACACTAGACATCGCTGTTGAGCCAAGGTTGGATTTCCAGAAACTTCTGGAACAGCGATGTAGGCTTCCCTACAGCGCTGTCCAACCTAAGCCAAAAATATAGTGCATTGGCAGAAAGTTTTTGGACAGCGATGTTGACCCAGCAACAGCGCTGTCAGGCCAAACTTCCATCTTATAAGGCAGACCTAAACAGCGATGTTCTAGTATAGAACATCGTGTAGAGACCTGACCGTTGGAAGGAATTTAAGGCTAAAACTTTCCTTGTTTGGAAGTCAACAGCCAAAACAGCGATGTAGGGATTTTAGACATCGCTGTTGGCATGACCGTTGCTTCCCATTTTTCAAACCGCAAGCCTAGAACATCGATGTCCAGGCCTAGGACAGCGCTGTCTGGGTGATTTTCAACAGATCCAAATTTCATCAAATCCCACAAATTATGCCAATCACCCCTTAAATACTTTGGTCCGTTGGAGCCTATTTTTCTACTATAAAATGGGGTCTTTGGGTCTGTTTTACAAATCACATTACTTCACAACTCCTACTCTTCCATTGCAAATCATTCTTCAATTTTTCATAGCCTTTGAGAGCCATTTTTGTGAAGCTTGTGTTGTGTTCTTGAGCGTTCTTAGTTTACTCATTATCCACTCTAAAAGAGAGTATTGTTCTTGAGTGTTTTTAGTGTTCTTAGACACTTGACAAGAGAAGGTATTTCTCTTCTTGTTCGAAGGAAGGGTTGTTTCCTTCGAAGGTTCGTTGAGGTTCGTGTGACTCGAATTCTCAAGTTGTACGGGTTTGTTAAGCACCGTTAAGCTTAACAAGATAGTAGTGTAGCTCGAGAGAGTCTCTCGGGAGGCTGGACTAGCCACAAGTTGTGGTGAACCAGGGTAAAATCGGTGTGCCTCGTTCTTTTCTCTTTACTTCTCGCTTATTCATTTTTATTCCTACGATTTCTTGATCAAACGCTATTCACCCCCCCTCTAGCGTTGGTCTATTATTCTAACACTAGTCTTGATACGTTATGATGTCCGTATTATCATAAAGTGCGACTAGGGATATTCTAGACATAGCCTTCGTCAAGAAGTAACAGTCTCATAATCAGAACATCAAAGTCCTCATCTATGTTACTGAAGCGCTATCGTCTATGGACTAAAGCTATGTTATGTTACACGAGATATAAAACATACTTCAAGGCCTTTCATTCATGATAAAGTGTACAGTTACATAGGTATTTGATTGCCACTAGGGCACCTAAATACAACAATGTTGAGAAAAAGGATATCAAAATCGAGTACATCTCAACTGAAGAGCAATTGGCGGATATCTTCACAAAACCACTAAGTGAAACCAGGTTTTCCGATTTACTTCACAAATTTGGTCTAATTCTATTGGACTAAGTGCGGTACACGTGGCAGCACACGTACCACACGTTCTATGAAGCAACGTGTGGGCACGTGTCTTTGGAAACAGTGAAAACCCAATCGCCACTATCTCAAATCTCAACTGCCCACTGTGTCCACTCAACTCTTCGTCCCCTTCCTCGCAGAAGAACCCTAATTTCTATGAAATTTTTCTTCTCAAATTCAGAAAGATGAAGATTGGAGGCGCTAATGTCCATTTCAAGAAATTGGAAGCAAAATGCTCTTCACCAGCATTTTACGAAGCCTACCTCGAGATGATTGTAGCGCAAG
The DNA here is from genome assembly GCA_003260385.1 of Cuscuta australis. Lineage (NCBI taxonomy): Eukaryota > Viridiplantae > Streptophyta > Magnoliopsida > Solanales > Convolvulaceae > Cuscuta > Cuscuta australis. The sequence continues at coordinate 1,406,356 of NQVE01000117.1, read as the reverse complement.
GGCTTTCGAAATTCCTCCATCTGGAAATTCATACCAAATATGAGGAGGAAGTTTTTGAATTCTACAAAAATGGAGTAATCCAAACCGCCCAATGCAAGATGGATCCAAGGAGGACTGTTCAGATCATTCAATCAACTGTAGGAGTAAAGGAAGTGAAGATTTCGTAGAAGAAGTTGAGAACAAAGCTTCATCTTCCCAATTCTAGGAGCGATGTTGGGAAGCTTTCATCCAAAGCTCTGAATTGGAGCGAAATTAGGATTTCTGGAAAAGTCCCCTCTGGTCCAGCAAAGAAAGGAGATTTGAAGAATGACTACAAGCTGATTTTGGAGCTAGTCATTTGCTGTCTGGAATTTGGAAGTGGAGGACATGCCTAGGACATTACCCAAGAGAGAGCCGTCATCATCAATGCTCTCATCTCCAAAACTAAGGTAAATTGGGCTAAACACTTCTTCAACTCTATTCCAAAGCACATAAGCAAACCTAGGCAGAAATTTCTCTGTCAAGGTCTATACATTGGTCATGTGTTAGAGACCATGGATGTTCCCGTTGATGGCATGAAATATGAAGAGAGTGTTGAAACACGGGCTTGTCACGTTTTCGTACTAAAGCCGTGTTCGTTTTTGTAACAGGTTTTGATAATGCCAAACCGCCGTGATCAAGTCAAACATTGAATATTCAAGGCGAAGAACGAAGATAAGAGCAAGAGCTAAACGAAGACCAAGAACGAAGACCTTAATCATAGTATTGAGTCGGTCTTTATTGTGATCAAGACCGACCCAATCTTTACACCTTGGCTCTTTAGCCTAAAAACTCTCATTGCATTTCTTACATCATAAAAATGGTTTTAAACTTGTTTAAGTCATTAAAAACACTTGGTGTTCACCAAAACCAAAAACCAAGCCATCCAGTGTTCGGCTTTCAGAAACCAGCGTTCGGCTTTCGGTTGTCGGGTTTGGTTTTTGGCATCCGAACCAACCAAGTGGTTTTCAGTATTTTATGATCTGCTTTCACTCTTTGGCATGTTTAAACGGTTCTCCAACAAAAACACTTTGAAAACCATCCCTCGTTTTTTAGTCGTTTGACAAAAACCACGCAAAACGGCGTAAACTTGGCTAGCCGTTGTTTTTAATCAAATGAAGTGATTTTTAAAGTGTCTCACTTGATTTCTTAGCCAAATACATCAAATAAGTGTTTTAAACACTTGGTTTTTATTTTGGAGAACCTTGGTTTTTTCGGTCGGTTTTTGCATCGGTTGGCTAGGCCGTGGTTAAGGCAAAAACCACAGGTTTTTGGCTAACCACCCACCCAGCGATGGGAAGAACATCCCATCGATGGGTAAGTAGCCCCTTAGCCAAACCAACTTCCAGAACCATGCCAAACAGCGATGGGAAGCTCTACCCATCGTTGTTCAAGCCTTGGTCCAATATTATCACAAGGCAGAATGCCCTTACCCAGCGATGGGATGCTTTACCCATCGATGGGAACCCAGCGATGGGAAGGCTAAACCATCAATGGGAAGGCATGACCGTTGGAAGTCATTTAAGGTTGATTCTTTCCTTGTTTGGAAGTCAACCTCCCACCTAGCAATGGGAAGCTTGTACCCATCGATGGGTAGGTAACCGTTGGCTTCAAAACTAAAAGAAAATTGGCCTACCAACGATGGGTAATGTCCATACATCGCTGGGAAGCCAATATCCTGCAGATCCCAAATTTATTCAATCCCTTAAATCAAGCCAATCACCCCTTTAATGCATTGGTCCGTTGGAGCCTTTTTTGGCACTATAAAAAGGGGTGTTTGGGTCTGCTTTACATACCAATTCACTTCACAATATTCATATTATCATTGCATTCAAACAACATCATTTTTCAAAGCTTTCTAGAGCCAAATTGTGAAGTTTGAGTTGTTCTTGAGCGTATATAGTTTACTCAATATCTACTCTTAAGGAGAGTCTTGTTCTAGAGTGTCTTAGTGTTGTATACACGTTAAGGGAAGCTTGTTTCCCTTGGTTGTACGAAGGAAAGGTATTTTCCTTCGGGTTGAAGTCTTGGAGTGCGGTATCTCCGAGCAAGGTTGTTGAGGCTCGTGGGACTCGAGTTCTCAGGTTGTAACGGTTTGTTAAGCACCCGTAAGCTTAACGGAAGTAGTGTAGATCGAGAGAGTCTCTCGGGAGACTGGATTAGCCACAAGTTGTGGTGAACCAGTATAAATCTTGGTGTGCTCCCTTTACGCTTTCTACGCTCTTTACTTTTCACGTTCTTAATTTTTTATTCCTGCGATTTCTATGATCAAACGCTATTCACCCCCCCCTCTAGCGTTGGTCACTTATTCTAACAATTGGTATCAAAGCCTAACTCACGTCCAAACTTAACCGTTTGAGAGTAAAGCGATCATGGGTTCTTCTTCTAGAAATTTGTATGTAGGAATAGGTGAAGGGCAATCAACCACACGGCCACCTCTTTTTGATGGAACCAATTATACATATTGGAAAGAACGAATGAGAATCTATATTCGTTCCACGAACTTCCAATTATGGTTGGTTATCAAAAACGGGGAAGAGGTACCGACTAAGAAAGTCGGAGACAAGTTGATCCCCAAGACCGAAGACGAGTTTGATGCCGAGGACATCAAAAAGGTCGAGAATTATGCAAAAGCAATAAACATGCTTTATTGTGCCGTAAATCCTGATGACTACCGCAAGATCTCTTGCTGCTCAACCGCCAAAGAGATGTGGGATAAACTTGAGGTGACGTACGAAGGAACAGACCAAGTACGTGAAGCCAAGATTGACTTCCTCACCCAAGAATATGAGATGTTCAGGATGAAGGAGCACGAGAATATCGATGATATGTTCGACCGTTTTTCCAAGATAGTCAACGATCTTCATGCATTAAAGAAGACTTACACCGACAGGGATCTTGTGCGAAAGATCCTACGGAGCTTGACATCCGAATGGCGATCCAAGGCCGATGCCATCTATGAGTCAATCGGCACATCAATTGTCACATTCGACGGTTTAAGAGGTAATTTAAAAACTTATGAATCTACTATACTTAACCCGTCTTTGAATGACCAGAGAAAAGGCATAGCATTAAAAGCCTCCAAAGAACCGACAATGAATGACTCAAGCGACGAAGATGAAGTCAAGCTAATCATGAAGAAGTTTTGCAAACTTCTAAAGAAAGAGAAGGTTGAGGATGGCCCTGTGTGCTATGGATGTGGTGAAGCCGGGAACATCAAGAATAAATGCCCAAGAAGCGGAAGGAATGCTCGTCACTTCAAAAAGCAAAGAGCATACATCTCTTGGGGTGGCAACTCCGGCGATGAGTCAAGCGAACAAGGGGAAGACGAGGAAGCAAACCTTTGTCTCATAGCTCAAGAAGAAGAGGAGTCCGCCAACAACGAAAACCAAGAGGTATGTATTTCTTCTACCGGTTCTTATTCTCTTGAAGAAATGCAAGAAGCTCTCCAAGAGCTTTATGACGAGTTTGTTAGCGCTTCTAAAACCAACAAAGCTTTAAAGAAACGTTTTTCTAATCTTGAAACTGAAATTGAAAAACTTCAAAAGGAAAACGAAAAACTAAAAGAGGAAAATAAATTTTATGGTAAAAGAAGCGCCGACAAACCCGAGAGCTCTACGAAACATTGTGACTCTTGCATAGCTTTGATAGAACAAGTTGCTGAACTAGAAAACGCGGTGAAGAAATTTAATAAACCACATAAGGATCTTAATCTCGTTTTTGATTCTATGCAATACACTAAACAAGGAATAGGTTTTGGGAAGATTGATAAACCTAAAAATAAAGAAAAAGTTGAGCACAACCGTAAACCACCTAGAGCTCAACCTAAGAAAGATAAAAATAAAAATAATAGACAACCTAGACAAAAGGTTAGTCATGAACACGAGCACTCTAGGCAACCTAGGAGGAATTATCAAAATGATTTTATGGACACAAATAATTTTTCAAATAGACAAAATAATGCTAGAACACCTAGAAGAGAGAATCTTCAAAATACCCAAAAACCAATATTTTCTCAAAATAGGATGAAAATGGTTAGACCCCCTAGCTCTTACCAACCTAGGCATATGTTCAACCCAAATGTAGTATGCCATTATTGCAATAGGGTAGGACATATAGCTCCCGTGTGTTTCACTAGACATAGGCACTTGGCCTTTAATGAAACACACACCATATTTAGTGCTGAAGAAAAGAAATCCTTTGGAAAAGGATATTCGAATCATAAACAATCTCCACAGGATAGTGCACAAAAGAAACCGTATTATTTCTTCTACTTTGACGAAAAGAAGAAAGTCCACATTCCGTTACCGGAACCAACACAGACCACACCGAGATATCGGCACTCCGTTCGGGTAGACAACCACTAGACAATGGGTTGGCCAAGGTAACTTCTAAACAATCATTTAATTGTGTGTGTGTGAATTTTGGGTGTGTGTGTGGGCAATAAAGGTCAACTAACCCCCAAGGACCCATAGACATACTTTGGGTACCAAAGTGTTATTCTTTTTTGCAGGGACGGTTCAAAGTGAAGAATTCTGGAAATCAGGGGGAACCAGCGATGGGTGCGTTATACCATCGCTGGGAGGGAAGTCTTCACTTTTCCAGGACCCCTCTTCCCATCGATGGGTGCTTCTCCCCATCGATGGGTAATTGACTCTTCTTTTTTAGAACTTTTAACGGATTTCCAGAAACACCTTACCCATCGATGGGTATTTCATCCCATCGCTGGGTGACTGATTTCAGTTTCAAAATTTTTTTCCAGAACCTGCCTACCCAACAGGTAAGAACAACCTTTTGTTAAGGAAATTCATCTCCAACCTTCAATATTTCTGTAGCAGCAGCTCGGAGAAGCAGAACATTATTACTAAGCCATCCAAGGACCTTCCAACTGGGAATGAAGAGAACATCCGATCTCCACTACACTTGCGGCAGAACATCACCACAACAGACCAGCAGAAATCTAGTGTCACTCCAAGGACTTCCCAGTTTGCAGACCAGCTGAACACCTGCGGAAACCTGTCTTTAGTAGAATCCAGGGATGACGCAACCAGTCAGGGAGAATGGCTCCCTAGTGTTCACAAGCCATACAACCTTGATATCTCTTTAACCACATCCTTGCTCTGTTGGGAAAGTGAAACCCCCAATCTTCCTAAACCTTTCGATGGTGAACTCCCGGGGCTATGTCGTTATGACCCTATGATTTTTGACCGAGACACTTGCTCAAAAAGTTTGCTTGCAATGGACATTGGGCCTCTATCACATGCTGAACTTTACAATACTAACACTGACACACCCTTTTCCGCCAGGGAGGGATCACTTTCAGGGAAAGCACTAACACAGATAGCTCCAGGATTCCCGGCTTCTAGGGTAAGAGGAACTCAATCTGAACCTCCCCGCACACTTCAACTGGTGTCCCCAACAGCCCCTCCTCTCATCCCCTCCTCTTTTAACTTATTCCGGATTCTGGAGACATGCCAAGACAGTGAGGAACCGCTAGTGGAACAATCCTTAAATGAAGATAAAGTCAATATTGACTTATTAAATTGCTTTTCTACATCTAGGTTGCTGAAGCTTAATGCCCTCGAGGATGTGGCCCCATGTGGTGGAGAGCCAACTCTTTATACTCACTCTGAAGGTGAGTCAACAGCGTTGAATGACTCAAAGATTGAACCTTGTAGATTCAGCATCCCCAGCAGCTCCACAGTCTCAATGCCGTTCCCGAAATTAACCAAAGGAAAGCCAACTTCTTCACCATCACATGTGGTCACCAGGAGCAGGGCTAGGCAACTAGCTGAAGGAAGGAGAAAAGCTCCCATTAGGGGAGTTGACACCTCGGACGACGATGAAGAGTCCTTGTTTGATGGTATTCGTTCTGCCTTCAAAAGAAGCTGTCCAACCATTCGAACTAAGAAGACCTGTGCACCTGCCCTGGTACCTCAAAGCCCCCAGCCGAAACTTACCAAAAATCAGAAAAAGAAGGCGAAGACGAATATAAAAAAGGCTCGGGCAGCGGAGGCTCACATAGCTCTCAAAGCTAAAATCTCTGAGTTACATGACCACTTTGAAGAAGATTATGATTTTGTATATTTTCTGTAAATCTCTTCTTCTTTTGTAGTCTTTGTAGTCCTTATTTGGACGGCCCATTAGGGGTTGGATCCACAGTTCTTCCAGATTTGGCCTTTGTTCGGGTTTGGCCACCCTTCTTCTTTGTACTTTTCATTGTACTTTTCTTTTCCATTCAATAAAATTTGTTTTTCAATAATATATATATATATATATATATATATATATATAAATTTCTCTCACTACATCGGAATTCTCTCTACACATGACCGGAACACACGCCGAAGAGGGGCAACAACCCCCTCTGGCCAAAAGCTTTAATATCCCTCGCCAGCAACAGGCTGGCACTCCTCCAGCCAAAAGCTTCCTAGCGGCAGTAATAGGCTGCAACATCCCCAGCCAACAGATAGAGCAGGGAAGGCCAGTTCTCAAGCATAAAGGTCTCCCATGCGTAAGCTTCACGAAGGAAGAGGTGGAAATTCTTGCTGAAAGATTTAACAGAGCTCTGGTTGTGTTCCTTCTTCCATGGCAGACCTTCCCTCCCTTTTATCCATTCTCACCTGGAAAAGATAGGCTTCATACACTTCTCGGTCACACTGCTAGATAAAACCCATGTGCTGCTTCATTTCACCACGGACGAGGACTTCTTAAGGTGTTTCAAGAGATATGAATGGAAACTTGGAAGCTTTGAAATGAAGGAGTCAAAATGGACACCAAATTTTGATCCTAGATACGAATCTCCTTTCCTTCCAATTTGGGTGGCTATAAAAAACCTACCTATTCACCTACATGATAGAAAATCCTTGCTAGACGGAGCCCAGGTGTTTGGAAAGCCCATAAAATTGGATGCCACCACTGAAAGTTTTGGACGCCCATCTCTTGCTAGAGTTTGTGTCGAGGTTGATATTTCACAACCACAAATAACCAAGTTCTGTGTCTAAAATGGAGAAGTCCCATTAATTCTCTTTGCCTACTATAAAAATGTTTCACATTTCTACCATGAATGCAGAGGTGTTGGAAGGCACAATCATGGTTGCAAATTTTGTTGGAACACGGGTTTACGCATATGTCGTACTAAGTCGTGCTCGTTTTATGACAGGTTCTGATAATGCCAAACTGCCGTGACAATAACAAGGTTAAACTGAGCAAATCCAAGGCGAAGGAACATGGCATGATGAACTGAGAACCAAGAATCAAGAATCAAGAACGAAGACTTAGAATTATATTGAGTCGGTTTTAATGTGATCAAGACCGGCACAAACCGTCAAAACATGGCTCTCTAGGCTCATTTCATCAAAATATTTTTTTGCATACTCAAAATGATTTTCTTAAGTCTTAAACCTGCCTGAAAACACTTGGAGTTCGCCCAAACCAAAAACCAAGCCATCCGGCGTTCGGCTTTCGGTTATCGGCGTTGGTTTTTGGCGTTCGAACCGACCAAGTGGTTTTCAACTTTTAATGATTGGTTTTTACTTCTGGGCATATTTAAATAGTTCTCCAACAAAAACGCCTCAAAAACCACTTTCCGTTTTTGGTCGTTTAGTGAAAACCATGCAAAACGGCACGAACTTGGTTAGTCGTGGTTTTCAACTAAATGACGTGGTTTTTAAAATGTTTTACTTGGTTTCTTAGCAAAATGCAATAAACAAATATTTTCAATACTTGGTTTTTACTTTGGAGAACTTGTGTTTTTGACATCGGCTAACGCCGTGACTAAACCAACCATGGGTCTGGCTAAACCAGCCCAACAGCGATGTTGAGGTAACCAACAGTGCTGTCTGGCTTGGGTAGCTAAAAACATGGTTGGGCGTTAAGTCCTCCAACAACGATGTTGGACATTAGACATCGCTGTTGAGCCAAGGTTGGATTTCCTGAATCTTCAGGAACAGCGATGTAGGCTTCCGTACATCGTTGTCCAACCTAAGCCAAATATATTGTGCATTGGTAGAAAGTTTTTGGACTGCGATGTTGACCCAGAAACAGCGCTGTCAGGCCAAACTTCCATCTTCAAAGGCAGACCTAAACAGCGATGTTCTAGTATGGAACATCGATGTAGAGACGTGACCGTTGGAAGGAATTTAAGGCTAAAACTTTCCTTGTTTGGAAGTCAAGAGCCAAAACAACGATGTAGGGATTTTAGACATCGCTGTTGGCATGACCGTTGCTTCCCATTTTTGAAAACGCAAGCCTAAAACAACGATGTCCAAGCCTAGGACAACGCTGTCTGGGTGAATTTCAACAGATCCAATTTTCATCAAATCCCACAAATTGTGCCAATCACCCCTTAAATACTTTGGTCCATTGGAGCCTATTTTTCTACTATAAAATGGGGTGTTTGGGTCTGTTTTACACATCACATTACTTCACAACTCCTACTCTTTCATTGCAAATCATTCTTCAATTATTCATAGCTTTTGAGAGCCATTTTTTGTGAAGCTTGTGTTGTGTTCTCGAGCGTTCTTAGTTTACTCATTATCCACTCTAAAAGAGAGTATTGTTCTTGAGTGGTTTTAGTGTTCTTAAACACTTGACAAGAGAAGGTATTTCTCTTGTTGTTCGAAGGAAGGGTTGTTTCCTTCGAAGGTTCGTTGAGGTTCGTGTGACTCGAATTCTCAAGTTGTACGGGTTTGTTAAGCACCGTTAAGCTTAACGAGGTAGTAGTGTAGCTCGAGAGAGTTTCTCGGGAGGCTGGATTAGCCACAAGTTGTGGTGAAACAGGGTAAAATCGGTGTGCCTCTTACTCTTCTCTTTACTTCTCGTTTATTCATTTTTTATTCTTGCGATTTTTGATCAAACGCTATTCACCCCCCCCTCTAGCGTTAGTCTCTTATTCTAACAATTGGTATCAGAGCCTAACTCGCGTCCAAACTTAACCGTTTGAGAGTAAAGCGATCATGGGCTCTTCTTCTAGAAATCTCTATGCAGGAATTGGAGAAGGTCAATCAACTTCTAGGCCACCACTCTTTGATGGCACCAACTACTCTTATTGGAAGGAACGGATGAGAATCTACATTCGTTCCACCAACTTCCAATTGTGGTTGGTGATCAAAAATGGTGAAGAAATCCCTATGAAGAAAGTGGGAGAAACCACGATCCCAAAGACCGAAAACGAGTTTGATGCCGAGGACATCAAGAAGATTGAAAACTATGCTAAGGCCATCAATATGCTATATTGCGCGGTCAACCCCGATGACTACCGAAAGATCTCCTGTTGCACAACCGCCAAGGAGATGTGGGACAAGCTTGAAGTGACGTACGAAGGTACCGATCAAGTTCGCGAAGCCAAGATCGATTTTCTCACCCAAGAGTACGAAATGTTCTCGATGAAAGAAGGTGAGAAAATTGATGACATGTTCGACCGTTTTTCAAAGATCATCAACGAACTTCATGCTCTCAAAAAGACTTACACCAACAAGGATCTCGTGTGGAAAATCCTGCGAAGCCTCACACCCGAATGGAGGTCAAAAGCCGATGCAATCTATGAATCCATTGGAGTCTCCAACGTCACCATCGACGGGCTAAGAGGTAACCTTAAAACCTATGAATCTACTATTCTAACCCCGTCTTTGGATGAACAAAAGAAAAAGGGGATAGCTCTCAAAGCCACCAAGGAACCGGTGGAAGAGGCTTCAAGCGATGACGACAATGAATTCAGGCTCGTCATCAAGAAGTTCCACAAGTTCATGAAGAAGGAATTTGAGCGGAAGGGAAGGAAGCACGACGGTCCTCCCAAGTGCTACGGCTGTGGCGAGATTGGCCACATCAAGCCAAGGTGTCCAAAGGCCAAACACGGCAAGGATAAGCCTGGCTTCAAGAAGCAAAGGGCCTACATCTCTTGGGGTGGCGATTCCGGCGACGAATCAACCGACCAATAGGAGGACGAAGCTGCAAATCTCTGCCTCATGGCGCATGAAGATCAAAGCGACGATGTCCAAGAGGTATGTAATATTTCTTCCGACTCTTACACTTTTGAAGAAATGCAAGAAGCACTACATGAACTTTATGAGGAATTTGTTAGCGCTTCTAAAACAAATAAATCCCTGAAGAAACGACTTTCTTTACTTGAAAACGATTTTGAAAAATTGGAAAAATAAAATGAAATACTTAAACAAGAAAACAAATTTTTTGGAAAAAGAAGCGCTGACAAACCAGAAAGCTCATCGAGGGAATGTGGGTCTTGCAAAACTTTAAAAGAGCAAGTCGCTAAACTTGAGAGCACGGTCAAGAAATTTAATACTCCTCACAAAGACTTAAATTTACTTCTTGACACTATGCATGTAACACCCTAATCCGTCCAGGTCTGCAGCCCCTTTCGGACTAAAGTATTGATTTAATAATCGTGATAATTTAAAACATTTCAAACATTTTTATTTATAAATAATATTCCATACATAATTGTAGAAAATACGGAGTGTTTAATAATAATGCGGAAGCGACTTTTAAACATGTCTCATAACAACATAATTATTTATTTTGTTCAATGATCCACCACGACTGTCTCGCCCCTTCTGCTGCCAGGAATCAGCCAATCATTCATTCGACCTACCTGCGTGTAGCAAATAAAACATACTACACGCTCAGCGGTGAAGCTGAGTAAGCATATCTAAAGCGTCGAACATTCAAATAAATTGAATCTCAATTCATAATCAACCATTTGATATCATGCACACAATATATAATTCAAACGTTCATGATATTCTCAATATTTTATTCCAAGTCATTTGATATTCAATATCTCAACCATGCTCTTAAATTATTCTTAATCTAAGGCCAAATCATTTTATAACAAGCTCTTAGCTATTCCTAGTCTAAGGCAACATTTCTAACCAGGCCCTTAAACTATAAATAGTTAAATGCAGAACACAAGAATCGATAATCCACCCTATGAGTCATGTGGATTACGTACCAACCGAACAATAATTTGTCGGGTGGGTGATATCCGGCCTGGATCCCGTACGTACGTTTTAACCCCGAAATATGAATTGGTCAAGGAGGTATATCTTAGAGTTCTTCTAGACATCCTTAATAATCATCATCATTATACAAGTGGGTATATCTTTAGAGTTCTTCTAGATATCCTTAACAACATTATTCATCAATTCATATTCTTAGTTCAACAATCATTTAATAATCCAATCCATAATATTCATCAAATGAACAATCTAATAACAATCAGCGGCCTAGCATCGAGTGTTAACACCCTAGCTTACCGTCATGCATCACATAAGATCCCTTTTAGTTGTTACAACACCATCTTTATTCCAAGAAATCATCCTTTTATTAATCATAATGGTTTGGTATCAAAATATAGGATTCCATAACTCAAAAATCATGTTTTCTAAATAAAAATTGATTAATATATGATAGGAAATTCAATTATTATCTATTAGCTTCATTTTCTTCAATAGTGTAGGGAGACAGTCTACTGTCACTTCTGATAATCTACTGTATGATGTTCAGAATGGGCTGATAATCGATTATCACACTCTGATAATCGATTATCAAACTTCAGAGAGGGCTGACAGTCGATTATCACATTCTGATAATCGACTGTTGCTCAGCTTTAATCAAAAAAATCTGCAGAACGATGAATAATCGATTTTCAAGTTGATAATCGATTATCCATCGTCTTCTACCTCGAGCCAACTTGCGGAAATGTCACTTTTACTCACCTAACTTCAATTAAAGTATATAAAAATGTTTTCCAAGGTTCATGGATCATTTTAGCATCATTAATTCATAATTTTAACATCAATTTCATGGTTGTTGGAACACACTTTGTACGATAAACTAAAGTCATGTTCATTTCTAACAGGTTTTGATAATTGCCAAACCGCCGTGGATATAAAGAGTTTCGTTGAATAACTCAAGGCGTGAAGAATGGCTTGGAACAAGACCTAAAAGACTCAAGGACAAGATCAAGAATTGAAGACTTAGTCGAGTCGGTCTTTTGTGATCAAAACCGACAATATATTCAAGTCTCGGTTCTCAAAAAGTCAAAACAATTTTTACAAACCATAAAATATTTTTTTGTGCATCAAAACAAACATTTTTGATGACTTCTTTTATTGTTAAAATCCCTGGTCCTTGCTCAGAACCAAAACCACCTAAGTCGGCGTTCGGTTTTCGGCATTTGGTTTTTGGCGCCCGAACCAACTCCGTGGTTTTCAATATTTTAAACCATCTTTTTACCTCTGAGCATTTTTAAAATATTCCCAAATAATTATTTTATAAAAACCACTTTTGTATCTTGGTCAATCGGTCTAACACGTGAAAAACGGTCTAAACCATTCGTACGTCTTATACGACCTTGGAGACTTGGTTTTTACCAAAGAAGTCTTGTTTTCACTATTTAATACCATATACAATATTTTCTAAACCTGGTTTTTACTTTTGGGAACACTTCTTTTTTGGACCTCGGTTTTTCAAAACGGGTTTCAGCTGGCTAGACTTTAGCTGGGTGATAATCGATTATCACCTTAGTGACAATCGACTATCAGCCCCTGCAGCTTTGAACTTCCAAAGTTCTGAAGCACGCAATAATCGATTATCAGCTTTGCAATAATCGATTATCAGTCTTTGCAGCCAAAACCCAGAATCTTCTGAGAGGACCAATAATCGATTATCACTTGTTGACAATCGATTATCTGGGTTACCGTTGTCCTCCAACGGATAGAATTTTAAATTTTTGGACAGGGAATCTTTGTATAATCGATTATCATGCTTTGACAATTGACTATGAGCCCGTGTCCCTGAAAAATTTGTCTTCATCCTGGTGGAAATTCTAGCAACGGATTTATCCCATTTTGGGCTATAAAATGGCACCCAAATCCTCTCATTTCATACACAATTCTTCAACATTTCAATACTCTTTCATTGCATAAGCATTCCTATTTTTTCTTAGCTTTTTGAGAGCCAATTCTTGAAGAAATTGTCGTGTTTTTGAGCGTTTACTAGTTCACTCATATCTACTCTTTGTGAGAGTTTTATCCCTGAGTGTTTAAGTGTTTTCATACACTTTAAGGGAGGTTGTTCCCTTGTTGTAAACTCGAAGGAAGTTCCTTGTTCCTTCGTGAGAAGTCTTGGAGTGCGGTATCTCCGAGCAAAGGTGTTGAGGCTCGTGTGACTCGGGTTCTCAAGTTGTATCGGTTTGTTAAGCACCCTTAAGCTTAACGGAGTTAGTGTAGCTCGAGAGAGTCTCTCGGGGGCTGGATTAGCCACACGTTGTGGTGAACCAGGATAAAATCCGGTGTGCTCCTTCCTTACGCTCTTTACTTTAACGCTCTCGTTTTAATTTCCTGCGATTTTGTTTTAAACGCTATTCACCCCCCCTCTAGCGTTGGGCCTTTATTCTAACAATTGGTATCGGAGCCTTACTCTCTGAAAGACTTAACCGTTTGAGAGAAACGATCAATGGCTTCTACTCAAAACTTATACGCAGGTTTAGGAGAAGGGCAATCCACCACGAGGCCTCCATTATTTGATGGAACAAATTACACATATTGGAAGGAGCGAATGAGAATTTTCATCCAATCCAACAACTTTCTCCTATGGAGAATTATCAAGAATGGGGAAGAAGTACCCATGAAGAAAGTTGGGGAAACCACCGTTCCCAAAACCGAAGATGAATACGATGCGCAGGATATCAAGAAAATAGAGAACAACGCCAAGGCGATCAACATTCTTTATTGTGCAGTAAACCCGGATGACTACCGGAAGATCTCTTGTTGTTCCACCGCCAAGGAAATGTGGGACAAGCTAGAAATCACATACGAAGGTACGGATCAAGTCCGAGAAGCTAAAATTGATTTTCTAACCCATGAATATGAATTGTTTCGTATGAAGGAAAACGAGAAAATCGATGAGATGTTTGAACGATTCTCCAAAATCGTCAATGATCTTCATGCTCTCAAGAAGACGTACACGGACAAGGAGCTTGTGAGAAAAATCCTGCGAAGTCTCACACCGGAGTGGCGCTCCAAAGCCGACGCCATTCAAGAGTCCATCGGCATCACCAACGTCACCATTGACGGACTTAGAGGTAACCTCAAAACCTATGAGTCCACCATTCTATTCCCCTCTTTAGGTGAACAGAAGAAGGGGATTGCACTCAAGGCTACCTCAAGCCAAGAACCCGCCATGGAAGAATCAAGCGATGAGGACAACGAGTTCGGGCTTGTCATCAAAAAATTCCACAAGTTCATGTGAAAAGAGTATGAACGAAAGGGCAAAAAGCATGGAGGATCACCCAAGTGCTATGGGTGTGGAGAAGTTGGGCACATCAAGCCAAAATGCCCAAACACCAAAAACGAGAAGGAGAAGAAACCGTTCAAGAAGCACCGAGCTTACATTTCATGGGGAGGTGACTCTGGCAATGAGTCATCGGAAGGCGAAGAAAATGAAAGCGCCAACCTCTGCCTCATGGCACACGAAGAACCACCGGAAGAGGTATGTACCACTTCTAAAGATTCCTATACTTTTGATGATGTACAAGAAGCCTTTAATGAACTTTATGATGAATATGTCAGCGCTTCTAAAATTAACAAGGATTTGAAGAAACAACTTACTTCCATGGAGAAGGAAGTTGATAAACTACCAAAAGATAATGAAAAACTTAAAGAAGAAAATAAGTTTTTCGGAAAAAGAAGCGCCGACAAACCGGAAAGTTCAAAATGTAGCTCTTGTATATCACTTAAGGATCAAGTTGCAAAACTTGAAGGAACTTTGAAGAAGTTTGGTGTTTCTCATAAAAACCTTAATGATGTTCTTGATAATCTGCAACTTACTAAACATGGCTTAGGTTTTGAAAATGAAACAAATAACAAGGAAAAAGTTGAGCAACCACCTAAACAACCTAATGCTCAACCTAGGAAAACTAAAATGAACAATAATAGACAATCTACATCAACCAGGAACACTAGACCACCTAGAAAGAACACTAGGATAAACAATGATCAAGTTAGAGAATCTAGAAACCATTTTCCAAATATGCATAAACAAAACTTTTCTCAAACTAGGGTCAAGCAATATAGAAAACCTAGTAACTATTATCAACCTAGGAGAATGCATAATCCAAAAGTTATTTGCCATTATTGCAATAGGTTAGGACATATAGCCCCGGTTTGTTTCACTAGGCATAGAGATTGCACTCAAAACCAATCACACTACCAACGTGCACCTAACGCCCAAGGACCCAAAAGGAATTGGGTACCTAAAAATTTTTAAATTGGTTTGTAGGTGTGCTTGAAGGCATCAAGTGTACTTTGGTACATTGATAGCGGATGCTCCAAGCACATGACCGGAGATGCATCCAAGTTTTTGCAAATCAAACCAACTAAAGGAGGAAACGTTGTCTTTGGCGATAATAGCAAAGGCAAGATAATCGGCATTGGCTCAGTTGGTAAAAACGAAAACTCCTCTATTGATAATGTTTTGTTGGTTGAGGGTCTTAAACACAATCTCTTGAGCATAAGTCAATTGTGTGACAAGGGAAATCGTGTGACCTTCGATTCCAAATCATGTACGATAGAACGTCTTAGTGACAATAAGACGATTCTTCGTGGTGATAGAATTGATAACATTTACATGGTTAACTTAGATGAATCTCCCTCTGACTTTGCAAAATGTCTCATGAGTAAGGAGGACGATATGTGGCTATGGCATCGTAGAGTAGCTCATGTCAACATGTATCTTCTGAATAAATTGGTTTCACAAGACCTAGTAGTTGGCCTTCCAAAACTCAAGTTTGAGAAGGACACCATTTGTGATTCATGTCAAAAGGGCAAGCAAGTAAGGGCCTAATTTAAATCAAAGAATGTTGTGTCTACAACAAGGCCCCTAAAACTTTTGCACATGGATCTCTTTGGACCATCAAGAACAAAAAGTTTTGGGGGAAACTATTTCGCCTTTGTGATTGTTGATGACTACTCTCGATTCACATGGACACTATTTCTAACTCATAAAAGTGAGGCATTTCATGTTTTCAAAACTTTTCTCAAAAAGGATCAAAATGAAAAAGGCTTAACCACCGTAGCCATACGAAGTGATCATGGTGGAGAGTTCGAACGAGATCTCCTTACCGAGTTTTGTGACGAACTAGGCATCGAGCATAACTTCTCCGCTCCACGTACACCACAACAAAATGGCATGGTGGAACGTAAAAATCGTTGCCTTGAGGAGATGGCTAGAACTATGCTTGATGAGGCAAAAATTCCTAAGTATTTTTGGGCGGATGCCGTGAGTACCGCGAGCTACGTGTTAAACCGAGCCGTCATTAGACCGATACTCATGAAAACCCCATACGAATTATACAAAGGAAGAAAGCCAAACCTCTCCCATCTTCGAGTCTTTGGTTGCAAATGTTTTGTTCACAATAACGGAAAAGATAATTTGGGTAAATTTGATGCAAAGTCGGATGAAGGAATTTTTCTTGGTTATTCATTGCGTAGTAAGGCTTATAGAGTCTTCAACAAACGCACCTTAACCGTTGAGGAATCTCCTCATGTTGTCTTCGCCAAAAATGATGCTCGCTTGGCGAGAAAGGTTTCTTGTGATGATCTTATAGATTCGTTGGAAAACATCTACGACGATGACAAAGTAGACAACTCAAAAGAAAGCCAAGATGAAGAAGTAGAGCCACCCGTAAACGAGGAACAACCACAAGAGGAGGAAACGCCAATGCCAAGGGCATGGAGGACTTCAAAGAACCATCCTCTTGACAAGGTGATCGGTGACATCAACCGAAAGGTAAGTACTCGTAGCTCTCTTAGGGACACCGTAGGTCACATGGCTTTTGTTTCTCAAATTGAACCTACAACCATTTCGGAAGCAATTGATGATGAACATTGGACCTTGGCAATGCAAGAGGAGCTTAACCAATTCAAACGAAATGACGTTTGGGAATTGGTGCCAAGACCCGATGATCATACCATAATTGGTACGAAATGGGTGTTCCGTAACAAACTCGATGAAAATGGAATAATCACTAGAAACAAAGCTAGGCTCGTAGCTAAAGGCTACAATCAAGAAGAAGGCATTGATTTTGAAGAAACTTATGCACCAGTAGCACGTTTAGAAGCTATCCGTTTATTACTCGCTTTTGCTTCGTCTATGGATTTTAAACTATACCAAATGGATGTTAAGAGTGCCTTCCTCAATGGTTTTATTCAGGAGGAAGTGTATGTTGATCAACCCCCGGGCTTTGAGGATTTTGAGCACCCGGAGTATGTCTATAAACTAAAGAAAGCACTCTACGGTCTTAAACAAGCACCTCGTGCTTGGTATGAACATTTGAGCAAATTTATTTTGGACAACGGGTTCAAAAGGGGGAAGGTTGACACTACACTTTTTATCAAGAGTAAAAACGATAACATCCTCTTGGTGCAAGTTTACGTAGATGACATTATATTCGGTGCTACTAACGAATCTTTATGCAAGGAATTTTCAAACTTAATGACAAATGAATTTGAGATGTCCATGATGGGGGAACTCAATTTCTTCTTGGGGTTACAAGTCAAACAAATGAGGGAAGGGACC
This sequence comes from Cuscuta australis, assembly GCA_003260385.1. Lineage (NCBI taxonomy): Eukaryota > Viridiplantae > Streptophyta > Magnoliopsida > Solanales > Convolvulaceae > Cuscuta > Cuscuta australis. The sequence goes on along the minus strand of NQVE01000117.1, from coordinate 1,388,740 downwards.
TTCATTTGTCAATCAAAGTATTGCAAGGAGCTCTTAAAGAGATTTGAAATGGATGGCTCCAAAGCAATGGCTACCCCAATGAGCACCTCCGAGCATTTGGAAAAAGATGAAAAGGGTAAGGAAGTAGACATAAAGAAGTATCGAGGTATGATCGGATCCCTTCTTTATCTTACCGCTAGTAGACCCGATATCATGTTTAGCGTGTGTTTATGTGCAAGATATCAATCTTGTCCGAAAGAATCGCATTTAACGGCGGTGAAACGGATAATGAAGTATCTTGTTGGTACAATGAACGTTGGACTATGGTACCCCAAGGGGTCTCCTTGTCATCTTTTTGGCTATCCCGACTCGGATTTTGCCGGTTGTAGATTAGACCGTAAGAGTACTAGTGGGACTTGTCACTTGCTTGGTAGTTCTTTAGTCTCATGGTTTAGTAAGAAGCAAGTCAGTGTTGCGTTATCCACAACCGAAGCGGAATATGTTGCCGCCGGTAGTTGTTGTGCTCAAATCCTTTGGATGAAGCAACAACTTGTGGATTATGGCCTTAGTATCGATCACGTCCCTCTTCGATGTGATAATACTAGTGCCATAAGCTTGACGAAGAATCTGGTTCTTCACTCAAGGACGAAACATATTGACATTAGGCATCATTTCATTAGAGATCATGTTCTCAAAGGTGATGTCGAAATTGAGTTCGTTGAAACACACAACCAATTAGCCGACATTTTCACAAAACCTTTAGAGAAAGAGTCGTTCTTCCGCATTCATAGTGAACTCGGAATCCTTGACTCCACGATGATCTAAATTGTGCATTAATTATTATTTTTGGTCCCTACTAACTTGAACGTCGGAGACGTTTTTTTTAATTCTTTTTTGCAGGGCTCTTTTTTTTTTAATTTTATTTTCAGGTGTCAAAGTCAGGGGGAACAAAAGAAATCGATTTCTAGTTCCAGGACTGAGTGTAAATCGATTTACAGGCTTGTGATAATCGACTATCACAACCCACAGAAGTTGGAGCAAAGAAACTGAAGGAGCCAACAATCGATTATCAACATTAAGATAATCGATTATCTGAGCCTGCAGGAGTTTGAGGAAACTTAGCTGGAGACATCAACAATCGATTTACAAAAATCATGTACATCGACTATTAAAGCCTTCAAAAATATGAGGCAAATTCTCTCCAACAATCGATTTACAACCAAGGCAGAAATCGATTATTGAAGCCTGCAGTTTCTTTGGCCGAGAATCTGAAGCCTCAGATAATCGATTTACAGGGAGTGTAAATCGATTATCAACGGCGATTTTTCAAAAATCTGACCGTTGCAGAGACGTTGGAGAGCAGTTAATGCCTTGTTTGACCATCCCAACGGATCTCTACACCTCCTCCACTATATATTGGTGATATCTACTCCATTTTTACTCATTCCAATCATCTCTTCTCCATATATTCATCATAATTCATCATTCTTGCTCCTATTCTTCATTTCTTTCAAAAATTTCTGCAATCTCTCTCTCCTCTCTTGTTGCAATGGCAGGCGGTCAAAGAAAGCGTTCCCGCACCAGCAAGAACGTTGCTTCCTCTTCGGCTCCTCCACCACCGGCGCACAAGTATCTCGACGGGTCGTTCCTTTGGTTCAACGACCACGCAGAGGCGACGTGGTTCTCGGAGAAATTTGAGCACCGAGAGATTCTCCCTCCCCGATTCTCCATAGCCCGCTTCATTCATGACTCAATTCCACGTGAGGCACGGATTATCCTCGAACGTGGAAACTTCCTCGTTCTCCTCTACATCAAGAAGGTCAATTATCAACCCTTTCTTGTTCGAGCTTTCTACTCGAACTTGAAAAAGGATGAGGACGGAGCATTGATCTCTAACGTCAACGGGGTGGACATCTATTTGAATGAGGAGAACATTCAAATCCTCACCGGGCTTCATCGGGACGGACAGGATCTCGGGCTCTACGTCGGAGAAGAAGGAGCGCGGTTCAATGAGACCACTCTCTTGGAGGAAGTGGGCATCCGACACTTCGTACCCACTCCCCAACAGCGGCGCCCTACGATTGCTTCCATGAGTCCCGTGTTTCGATTCATCTTTTATGTTTTGACACGGATTCTCAAGCCCAGGAAGTTCAATCACACCACTCTCTCCCAGGAGGACACGAAGACAATTCATGCGATGATTCACAACGCCAACCTCAATTGGTGTAAATATGTGATGACTCACATGTTCACGGCCACCTCCGACAATCGGTCGCTCCCCTACGCCCTCCTTGTCATGGCAATTCTTGAAGAATACAACATCAAAACCGATGTTGGGCCAAAGATAAAGGGGACAAAGCATTGGGAGATTGATGAATCTTCTTTCCACTCGGGCACCGACGAGACTCCGTTTCGACAGCCTCGTCCATGCCGCCAACCGAGAGCCACTGCCTCAGCCGCCACCACTTCGACCAATCCTTCTCTCGCCGAGCAAATGGCAGCCTTAACCGCCACTCTCTCTCGAATTGACACCAACGTCTCCAAAACGGCACACAACGTCAATACCTTGAGCCGTGAACTTCACGGGTATTTTGACTTTGTCAATTACCCGTACGCTCAAATGGTCCCTTACGTTCCTCCACCGAATTTCGGAGGTGAACAAAGTGGGACTCAAAACGTTGGTAGAGATGACGAGGTGGACGATGAGGAAGAAGAAGGAGAAGAGGAAGAAGAAGAAGAAGAAGATGATGATGATGATGATGATGATGGCGATGGTGATGAAGATGACGAAGAAGAAGAAGACATTGACGAAGAACAACTTCTCAATGATCTTTCCCCGGATTTCTAGAGCTCTAGCTCTACTTTCTTCTCTTCCTTATTTTATCATCTTTTCATACGCTTTCGTTATGTACTCCGCTATTTCCCTTAATTAATTAATAAAAATCTTTATGATTTTTGTTGTTAACAATCTTTCTGTTAATGTCAAAAGGGGGAAGATAAGGGCTATGCATATATTAAGGGGGAATTTTTTTTAAAGGGGAATTTTTTTCCAAAAAGATCAAAACCCTATGCATATCCCCGTCTTGTTTGCCATTATCAAAAAGGGGGAAATTGTTGGAACACACTTTGTACGATAAACTAAAGTCGTGTTCATTTCTGATAGGTTTTGATAATTGCCAAACCGCCGTGGATATAAAGAGTTTCGTTGAATAACTCAAGGCGTGAAGAATGGCTTGGAACAAGACCTAAAAGACTCAAGGACAAGATCAAGAATTGAAGACTTAGTCGAGTCGGTCTTTTGTGATCAAAACCAACAATATATTCAAGTCTCGGTTCTCAAAAAGTCAAAACAATTTTTACAAACCATAAAATATTTTTTTGTGCATCAAAACAAACATTTTTGATGACTTCTTTTATTGTTAAAATCCCTGGTCCTTGCTCAGAACCAAAACCACCTAAGTCGGCGTTCAGCTTTCGGCGTTCGGTTTTCGGCATTCGGTTTTTGGCGCCCGAACCAACTCCGTGGTTTTCAATATTTTAAACCCTCTTTTTACCTCTGAGCATTTTTAAAATATTCCCAAATAATTATTTTATAAAAACCACTTTTGTATCTTGGTCAATCGGTCTAACACGTGAAAAACGGTCTAAACCATACGTACGTCTTATACGACCTTGGAGACTTGGTTTTTACCAAACAAGTCTTGTTTTCACTATTTAATACCATATAAAATATTTTCTAAACCTGGTTTTTACTTTTGGGAACACTTCTTTTTTGGACCTCGGTTTTTAAAAACGGGTTTCAGCTGGCTAGACTTTAGCTGGGTGATAATCGATTATCACCTTAGTGACAATCGACTATCAGCCCCTGCAGCTTTGAACTTCCAAAGTTCTGAAGCACGCAATAATCGATTATCAGCTTTGCAATAATCGATTATCAGTCTTTGCAGCCAAAACCCATAATCTTCTGAGAGGACCAATAATCGATTATCACTTGTTAACAATCGATTATCTGGGTTACCGTTGTCCTCCAACAGATAGAATTTTAAATTTTTGGACAGGGAATCTTTGGATAATCGATTATCATGCTTTGACAATCGACTATCAGCCCGTGTCCCTGAAAAATTTGTCTTCATCCTGTTGGAATGTAACGCCCCGAAACCTGGCCCAAAAGAATTAATTAAATTGTTAGAGCAATTGTCTACGAATTGGGCCCAATAAGGGGTTAAAATTATAATTTGGATTTTAAGTCCAACTTTTATGTCATCTCGTAGGAAATATTTTTGTGATCGCGTCGGTTCAGACGGTTCGCGAATCAGAGTTATGGAACTGAAGTTATGACCATTTAATCAGGTATTTTGGGTCCGAAGCCCAATCCTTTTTGGAATGGGACCATTAAATAAACCTAAACCACACAAACCTTATCCTTCGTTCGTCCTTATCCTTCTTCGATTCTACTCTCCGTCCGTTCCTTTTTCTTCTTCTTCTTCTTCTTCTTCTTCTTCTTCTTCTTCTTCTTCTTTTTCTTCTCCTTCTTCTTTCTTCTTCGCCGCCCAGCCGGTCGCAAGCCAGGTCCAGCCGCCGTCGCTCACCGCCAGGTCCAGCCGCCGGTCGTCGCCGTCCAACTGGAGCAGCCAGCCGCCGGCGTCGCCGCTCATCGCCGCCGTCGATTGCAGCGCCGCCGCTGCTTCCTTCGCCAGTAGCCGCCGCCATCATCGCCGACGGGTGCAGCGCCGCCACGCCAAACGGAGGACGTCGCCAAACGCCGGACGCCGCTGTTTCGCCCTCGCCGGAATCGAGAGCCGCCGTCGCCCGAGCCTCGAGCCGCCGTCGCCCTTTGCACAGCGGCCACCCGCCGCCGTCGAGTGCAATGCCGCCGTCGATTGCAGCGCTGCCAGTCGCTGCTCATCGCCGTCGAACTACCGCTCCGCCACTGTCGCCGGCGTCCGTCACCGTCGCCGCATCCGGCCGCTGCCCCGAGTTGATATCGCCGGCAGATTAACCTCCACGCCGGATTGATTGGTCGATTTCGTATTTTGACTCGATTTGACCCGTTCGGTTGATTTCGTTGATTTGTCTTCCGTTCGAGCTATCGATTCGATTTCGGCGTAATCCAGGTCCGTACTATGAAGTTAATAGCATTTAGAATAGATTTAATGGTTTGGATCGTTATATGTGTTTATGCTATAATTTGGCTAAATTGGTTAATTGAATTAAATTGATTGTTGAATTGAATTGTTGAGGATTGTGAATTGACTGAACAGGTTTGACTTTGACTTGGGTTAGGTCATGTTTGACCTAGGCTTTGACTGGATATTCTGTTGTCGTAGGTTTAACCGAATGGTTAAATCCAAGACTTTAATGAATTAGTTAAGTTAATTAATTAATTCTAATCGGTGATTAAGGTCAATTGGTTTATTGTGTTGAACATAGAAACTGGCCATTGCTCGGGCGGCTGCAGGGCCTGGTCAGTGAGGTTAAGACGTGCGCACGAGGGTCTGCGATCTTGGGTTTGAGGCCATCGCCCGAGGGATCCTACCTCCACCGAATTGAGGCCATCTTCGGTATTACGGATTGAGGCTATCTCCGTCATAGGCAATAAATGTTAAGTGGTTTGACTTTGGTGAAAGTCTAAATTGGTTTGACCGGTGGTCAAAGAGTTAATGGGAAACCCGTAACACCTAAATCGTTTTGAAAAGAAAGAAAATAAGTTGACTGTTGGTCAACCGTCTAAAGAACCGAATGTAAAGTTGAATTGATTTTTATTAAAAGGATAAACATATGCACGATCTTAATTGTTGAATTATTATGTTTATTCTTGTGCTACAATGGAGTACCACTCAGCGTCAATGCTGAGCGGATAGCGTTCTTTTCCTTTTTGCTGTCCGTAGGTGAACAGACAGATGAACCTAGAGCCGATCCCGGAGGGCATTGAGGAGGAGATGTACGATGGCGTGGCTGTCTCTTTAATCTGTTGATTATGCTTTCTTTAATTACCTTTAATGCTTATTACGTTTTCGGGCAAGATCCCAAGTTGTTTGACTTTAAAAAGGCTTCCGCATTATTTTAAATTACTCCGATGAATTTTTATATGTATTGATAGAACGTTTGTTTAAAATTGTTTTGAAAATGTCGCAAATTCGGATACCAATTCAGTGGCACACCGGTCCGCTGTCTCATGGGTTTGGGTCATGCGGGTTGGGGTGTTACATGGAAATTCTAGCAACGGATTTATCCCATTTTGGGCTATAAAATGGCACCCAAATCCTCTCATTTCATACACAATTCTTCAACATTTCAATACTCTTTCATTGCATAAGCATTCCTATTTTTTCTTAGCTTTTTGAGAGGCAATTCTTGAAGAAATTGTCGTGTTCTTGAGCGTTTACTAGTTCACTCATATCTACTCTTTGTGAGAGTTTTATCCCTGAGTGTTTAAGTGCTTTCATACACTTTAAGGGAGGTTGTTCCCTTGTTGTAAACTCGAAGGAAGTTCCTTGTTCCTTCGTGAGAAGTCTTGGAGTGCGGTATCTCCGAGCAAAGGTGTTGAGGCTCGTGTGACTCGGGTTCTCAAGTTGTATCGGTTTGTTAAGCACCCTTAAGCTTAACGGAGTTAATGTAGCTCGAGAGAGTCTCTCGGGGGCTGGATTAGCCACACGTTGTGGTGAACCAGGATAAAATCCGGTGTGCTCCTTCCTTACGCTCTTTACTTTAACGCTCTCGTTTTAATTTCCTGCGATTTTGTTTTAAACGCTATTCACCCCCCCCCCCTCTAGCGTTGAGCCTTTATTCTAACAATGGTTTATGATTCTTAGTTCTTCAAGCATGTCAAACCCAAAACTCAACCAAATGACCATCTATGAACGTAGAATCGATCTATATGAGCATTCTAGTCATTAGATATGTCTACGGGCTTACCTTGAAGCGTAAGGGAGGTTTTGAAGATTTTCCGGCGAAACTTCCGGCGACGAATACTCTCTACTCCAGCGACCTCACACAAAAGTGACAACACCAGGGCACTCCTCTCTCAGCAAAGAACAATATAGAAGCAAAATTGCATTGTTTTGGTGAAGAATTAAAGGAGTTGTGTTTGTTTATATAGTGGAGAAGAAGGGAAAAAGCCAACTCCTATTGCTTCTACGTAATTGGGATCGACTGATTGCACAGGAAGGGAACATGGCGCCGTTTCATGATTAGTTCCCTGATTGGGACTAATTTGGTCCCAGTCGGGGTACACTTTTTGGTCCAACTTTCTCCGAATTGAATTCCGTTTGCACCATTGCGATCGGAAAGTCGAACTCTATTCAACGATATAAGTTTTATATTTATTTGAAATACTTTTTCCGACAACATATTTTTGGGTGTTTGACTTTGACAGAGTCAAAATTGAAATAATTGATATACAAGTAGAATTACTCTCATATTCAATCAATATTATTAAATTTAAATATTTATTTCAATAAATCATTTTACAAAAGTTCACATCTTTGAATTTTTCTCATTTTTATACAAATTACATATTTAAAATGTCATAATTGAACCTCTTTACATCAGATTTATTCATAAAATATGTCGCTGGATTTGTCTCTTCGAGACCTATCCATAAAAGTCAATCTTAACAAAAATCATTGACTCCAAAAATTCCTTCATTTTTGGTCAAACATAGAAATAATGCTTTGTTGAGTGAAAATATGGTTTCTAAAAATACTTTTATAATAGAATAACTTTTAGACCATGTTTTGGGGCGTTACATTTCTTCCCCTCTTAAAGGAATTTCGTCCTCGAAATTCATCTAAGGTTCACCGATCAATATTTTGTTGTATTTTTGTTTAATCATGACTCCGTCATGTTCATTCATTATGATTAGGTCATTATCCCTACGAATACTTATTCTCAAACCGTTATTGTCATCATACTCGTTCTATCTTCGAGAGATTAACAAAGTTATTCATACATCTTTTTACAGATTCCCATTTGAAGTCAAAAATAATTAAATAAGTTTTCTTTACATCATATTTTGGAGTATACTTGACATATTTCCACATAATTTTGTTTGTTCACAGATCTCGCTTATACGTCATTGATCAACAATATTCTTTGATCGAAAGCTCTTCAATAGCCCTTGTAGTTTCGAATCATTATACTAACGGAAGGTATAGTTAGGGATTTGTTTCAATTCATACGTCATAGTGTAATCTTCTAAGTCTTTAAGACATCTTCAGCAACGACTCATAGATAACATTAAATGGATTTTATTGGTTCATGATTTTTTTCAGAATATGAAGCATCATTTATGAGGAAATACTGTCGATTGATCATCGATTTACATTGGAATATTTCTTCATTCACTTCATGGTAGCTCTCATTACCGTTAATGAGTCTTTGTATTCATAGGTGATGACGTTCAAGTAGCGTATCATATATGTCTTGTTGTATTTCAAATTTCCTTCATCAATTTGAAAAAAAAATATGTTCATGATAGTGACATGTTCAATTGTAACACTATGGTTGATCTTGTTTCAAGGGAAGAAGAGAATGTCTTCAGTATGTGATTCAATTCACGAATTCAAAGAGTAAGGAATGGTACGAGTTCTTACACCAACATCGTATGTAAATTCGGGATTTTTGCTTGAATGATTCAGCTTGATCATTCTGACGTCATTTCTTCTCTGGTCGTTGTATATACATTCCCTTGTTAGGGTCAAAACAGAGTTTCTTGATCATTATCAATAATAATCTTCATAGATAACGCAATCGCATTAACTATTTCGTAGCAGTTCCCTAAAGAGGTTTAACATAATGTTCAAGTCAGGGTAGTTTTATTATTGTGATCGAGTCACGTAGTTCACAGAGTATAGTTTCCAAGGTTGGTATCATGAAGCATCTTTGGTTTAATGAAGAGTCGTGGTTTTAGTATTTTGACACAAAGAATGGGATTCAATCTTTTCAAGATTGATCAAGCGGGATGTTTCAAGGGTGTAGTTAATACAGCAAGTTTGAGTAATTCAAGGATATGAGTCACAAGATATCAAGATAGCGTTTGTGAATTACCGTTACTAATCGTATGTTTTCTTCCTTCAAGGTTTCACTCTTTGGAAATTACTCAAGGGGTCGTTGTCTCAGAAATAGACATTTTGACTTTTCGTCTCGGATTTGATCGTATTTCAGGACAGCGAATCTAACTATTCATTAGTCTCAATATATCATATTGTCAGCAGACTACAATATTGATGAGTACACTTTCGTCTGTAGATAGTTGAAGCGAATTCACTTTTCTGTACGTATTTTGGCGGGTGATAATTACTTTTCCATCAATGGTCAGATTTCAGAGACTATATATTTCACGATTATGGAAAGAGTATCTCACATTCTCACATTATGGAAGGAACTTCTCGAACACTTCCTTACACCATAAGATTCATTGGTCTACTTGGCAGTCATTCTCTTGGTAGAAATCCAAAGTTTATAACTACTGCGGTAGATTTAGGAAGGGAATTGTTAAGACGAAAAATTAAACTTGCCTATGGAGGAGGTAGTGTTGGCCTTCAAGGAGCTGTTGCTTCAACAGTCTTTACCAATGGTGGTCTCGTTAGAGGTTTCATTCCTGGGTACATAGCAACACGACGGGTCTATGGACCTATATACGGTGTAGAGCACACAGTTTCCAGCAATTACTACAAATATTTTGAGATGAATCATGCCGTGGAAGCTTTCATTGTTCTTCCCGGAGGAGTTGACACTATGGAAGGTTTGTTTACCTTGATCTCGTGGGCTTCTGAAGGGTTACACAATAGACCCATTGGTCTTTTAAACATTGACGGTTGTTTCAATAACCTTCTCAAATTCTTAGATGATGCGGTGAGGCAAAACTTCATGGCTTCCCGTCAGAGGAAACTTTTTATTTCTTCTTTCTTTGTTGACGAGCTTTTAGACAAGTTAGAGTTTGCTAAAGCTTTCCCGGGACCTGGGTTAGTTATGACGAGTTTGCAAATCCTGAGAGATTAGACTTAGAATTGCATATGTAACTTTCCTCATGTAATCTAAGTTGCATTCATGTTGAAATAATATCGTCCTTGAACATTTCGAATTAGTCATAAATATTATTCTAAGCTGTATGGTCAGTGCAACTACATTTTCTTCATTCTTCAGTCTTTCACTGTTAGTGTTACTGTTTTATGTCTCGTTCTGTATTGTCACCACGTCGAGATCTTTTACGTCAAATGAATCAACCGATTTGTCTTGTTAGCATCACTTTACTTCACTTAATCAATCAGGTTACATCGACGTTTTTGACGATAAGCAATTAAGTTATTATAACAAGGCATCCGTTCATTCAACAAGGTCGAGCTATCTATAGCTTCTAACAAACGGGTTCCTTGAATTTGAACGAACAATTCATTGTAAAGGGCAGCGATTCTTGGTCGTCAGTTTGTTCAAGTTTCTTGATAGGGATTTGTGAGTATCTTGGTCGTAAGTCAACCTTAGAGAATACTATGAATTCTCTAAGGTGATCAAATAAGTCATGATACGAGGTAAACGATAACGAATTGTTCAACTAACAGTAGTTGATATAGAATCTCATTAATCCTTCTTCATTTGCGTATGAACAAAACAGGTATTCTCCCAAGGAGGAAATAGTTGATCAGATGATTCTTTGTCAAGAAGTCATTGATGGAAACATGTTCAATACAGAGTTACAGATATTTCTTTCGCGTATCACACGAATAGACTTCACGCTTCTTATGGTTGAGAAATTTTTGGCATATATATTCGAGATGAACTTGGTTAGTTTAAAAATCAGCTTTGCTTTCACCTCTTATGATGTTACTATCATTGGCCTTCAGTTGAGGAATTCTTCATCACAAGTTGTCAACAACAACGACGTTCAGTCAGTTAGTGCATACTAAAGATAATGTCGATTTCCTTGTATGGTACTTCAACGAGGTTTTGTAAGGAATTGTCGTTTAACGAACGATTTCGATTCATAAGATGTAATCACATCTTTGCGTCGTAAAGAGTTAGACATCAGAACGGGATACTTTAGATAGCAGAGTTTATTAATTCTAAATGTTCGTTTTTAAATCAACGAACAGATCATCTTGAGTTCACATGAGGATCTTTGACATCGGCTTCACAGATGTTGTTCAACATTATTCGTTTCTTCAGAGTCATCTCACTTCTATGCGACTTTACGAGGCAGATCAGTTTCATAATTCGCGATGCGATGCGTACGTTGATAACGTATCAGAGGTTTATCCATTTTTTATTCTTTCGTTTCTTCACTTAGTACGAAAGTTCAACTTAAGTCCTTGTTCGATATAATTTCATTACCAACAATTATTATCTAATGAGAATTTAACATAGTCAATATTTACCAAATAAATTCTCATACCTTTCCTGGAGCAGAGGGATGCGAGAGTCGTGGATGTGATTGACATTTTTTTTAATATCAAATTTTTGATCCGAAGATCGGTTTTAAAACCATTTGCTCCGATACCAAATTGTAACACCCTAATCCGTCCAGGTCTGCAGCCCCTTTCGGACTAAAGTATTGATTTGGTAATCATGATAATTTAAAACATTTCAAACAATTTTATTTATAAATAATATTCCATACATAATTGTAGAAAATACGGAGTGTTTAATAATAATGCGGAAGCGACTTTTAAACATGTCTCATAACAACATAATTATTTATTTTGTTCAATGATCCACCACGACTGTCTCGCCCCTTTTGCTGCCAGGAATCAGCCAATCATTCATTCGACCTACCTGCGTGTAGCAAATAAAACATACTACACGCTCAGCGGTGAAGCTGAGTAAGCATATCTAAAGCGTCGAACATTCAAATAAATTGAATCTCAAATGATAATCAACCATTTGATATCATGCACACAATATATAATTCAAACGTTCATGATATTCTCAATATTTTATTCCAAGTCATTTGATATTCAATATCTCAACCATGCTCTTAAATTATTCCTAATCTAAGGCCAAATCATTTTATAACAAGCTCTTAGCTATTCCTAGTCTAAGGCAACATTTCTAACCAGGCCCTTAAACTATAAATAGTTTAATGCAGAACACAAGAATCGATAATCCACCCTATGAGTCATGTGGATTACGTACCAACCGAACAATGATTTGTCGGGTGGGTGATATCCGGTCTGGATCCCGTACGTACGTTTTAACCCCGAAATATGAATTGGTCAAGGAGGTATATCTTAGAGTTCTTCTAGACATCCTTAATAATCATCATCATTATACAAGTGGGTATATCTTTAGAGTTCTTCTAGATATCCTTAACAACATTATTCATCAATTCATATTCTTAGTTCAACAATCATTTAATAATCCAATCCATAATATTCATCAAATGAACAATCTAATAACAATCAGCGGCCTAGCATCGAGTGTTAACACCCTAGCTTACCGTCATGCATCACATAAGATCCCTTTTAGTTGTTAAAACACCAACTTTATTCCAAGAAATCATCCTTTTATTAATCATAATGGTTTGGTATCAAAATATAGGATTCCATAACTCAAAAATCATGTTTTCTAAATAACAATTGATTAATATATGATAGGAAATTCAATTTTTAGCTACTAGCTTCATTTTCTTCAATAGTGTAGGGAGACAGTCTACTGTCACTTCTGATAATCTACTGTATGATGTTCAGAATGGGCTGATAATCGATTATCACACTCTGATAATCGATTATCAAACTTCAGAGAGGGCTGACAGTCGATTATCACATTCTGATAATCGAATGTTGCTCAGCTTTGTTCAAAAAAATCTGCAGAACGATGAATAATCGATTTTCAAGTTGATAATCGATTATCCATCGTCTTCTACCTCGAGCCAACTTGCGGAAATGTCACTTTTACTCACCAAACTTCAATTAAAGTATATAAAAATGTTTTCCAAGGTTCATGGATCATTTTTGCATCATTAATTCATAATTTTAACATCAATTTCATGGTTTATGATTCTTAGTTCTTCAAGCATGTCAAACCCAAAACTCAACCAAATGACCATCTATGAACGTAGAATCGATCTATATGAGCATTCTAGTCATTAGATATGTCTACGGGCTTACCTTGAAGCGTAAGGGAGGTTTTGAAGATTTTCCGGCGAAACTTCCAGCGACGAATACTCTCTACTCCAGCGACCTCACACAAAAGTGACAACACCAGGGCACTCCTCTCTCAGCAAAGAACAATATCGAAGCAAAATTGAATTGTTTTGGTGAAGAATTAAAGGAGTTGTGTTTGTTTATATAGTGGAGAAGAAGGGAAAAAGCCAACTCCTATTGCTTCTACGTAATTGGGATCGACTGATTGCACAGGAAGGGAACATGGCGCCGTTTCATGATTAGTTCCCTGTTTGAGACTAATTTGGTCCTAGTCGGGGTACACTTTTTGGTCCAACTTTCTCCGAATTGAATTCCGTTTGCACCATTGCGATCGGACAGTCGAACTCTATTCAACGATATAAGTTTTATATTTATTTGAAATACTTTTTCCGACAACATATTTTTGGGTGTTTGACTTTGACAGAGTCAAAATTGAAATAATTGATATACAAGTAGAATTACTCTCATATTCAATCAATATTATTAAATTTAAATATTTATTTGAATAAATCATTTTACAAAAGTTCACATCTTTGACTTTTTCTCATTTTTATACAAATTACATATTTAAAATGTCATAACTGAACCTCTTTACATCAGATTTATTCATAAAATATGTCGCTGGATTCGTCTCTTCGAGACCTATCCATAAAAGTCAATCTTAACAAAAATCATTGACTCCAAAAATTCCTTCATTTTTGGTCAAACATAGAAATAATGCTTTGTTGAGTGAAAATATGGTTTCTAAAAATACTTTTATAATAGAATAACTTTTAGACCATATTTTGGGGCGTTACAATGCATTTTTCTAAGGAAGGAATAGGTTTTGATAAAAATAAAGCTAAAGATAATGTTGAGCCACCACCTAGACAATCATCTAAGGTTCAACATAAGAAACCTAAAAATGAAGATAATAGAAAACATAGTCAACCGAAGGACACTAGACAACCTAGACTAAAACCTAGGAATGAAAATGGTCATAGTAGACAACCTAAGAAAAATGATTTTGTGCATAAAAATGAATTTTCTCAAATAAGAAGAAATAATGCTAGAGCACCTAGAAGAGGCCAATTTCAAAATTTCCAAAAACCATCATTTTCACAAAATAGGAACAAAATGGTTAAACCTTCTAACTATTATGAACCTAGGCACATGTACAACCCCAATGTAGTTTGCCATTATTGTAATAGGATAGGCCATATTGCTCCCGTTTGTTACACTAAGCATATGCATCTATCATAAAATCAAGCACACTACCATTACACACCTAACACCCGAGGACCCAACGTAAATTGGGTACCTAAAACTCATTGATGTGTTTCATAGGTATGCTTGAAGGCATCAAGTGTACTTTGGTACCTTGATAGTGGATGCTCCAAACACATGACCGGGGATGCATCCAAGTTTCTTCAAATCAAACCCGCTAAAGGAGGAAACGTAGTTTTTGGAGACAATAGCAAGGGGAAAATTATCGGAGTTGGTTTAGTAGGTAAATCTGAAAACCTCTCTATAGATAATGTCTTGCTTGTTAAAGGTCTCAAACACAATCTCTTGAGCATAAGTCAATTATGTGACAAGGGAAACCGTGTGACTTTCGATTCAAAATCATGCACGGTAGAACGCCTTAGTGACAATATGGTCATTCTACGTGGTGATAGAATCGATAACATTTATATGGTTAACTTAGACAAATCTCCTTCCGACTTTGCTAACTGCCTCATGAGTAAAGACGAAGACACTTGGTTATGGCACCGAAGGGTAGCTCATATGAACATGAACCTTTTGAACAAATTGGTTTCACAAGACTTAGTAATTGGCATTCCAAAACTTAAATTTGAAAAAGATGCCATATGTGATGCATGTCAAAAGGGGAAGCAAGTTCGGGCTTCGTTTAAGTCTAAGAACGTTGTTTCAACGTCTAGACCGCTTCAACTTTTGCACATGGATCTTTTTGGTCCTTCTAGAACGAAAAGTTTTGGTGGCAATTACTTTGTGTTTGTGATTGTCGATGACTACTCTAGGTTTACATGGACCTTGTTTCTTACTCATAAAAGTGAAGCATTTCATGTTTTCAAAAATTTTCTAAAGAAAGTTCAAAATGAAAAAGAAACAACCATAGTAGCCATAAGAAGTGACCATGGGGGAGAGTTCGAACGAAATCTGTTTTCAGATTTGTGTGACGAAGTTGGCATTGATCATAACTTCTCAGCCCCTCGTACACCACAACAAAATGGAGTGGTGAAACGTAAAAATAGATGTCTCGAAGAGATGGCTAGAACTATGATCAATGAGGCAAAAATCCCTAAGTATTTTTGGGCGGATGCCGTGAGTACCGCGAGCTACGTGTTAAACCGAGCCGTCATTCGACCAATACTCATGAAAACGCCCTATGAACAATACAAAGGGAGAAAGCCAAACCTTTCCCATCTTCGAGTCTTTGGTTGCAAATGTTTTATTCATAATAACGGAAAAGATAACTTGGGAAAATTTGATGCCAAATCGGACGAAGGGATTTTTCTTGGTTATTCTCTTCGCAACAAGGCCTATAGAGTATTTAATAAACGTACTTTGACTATTGAGGAGTCCCCTCATATTGTATTTTCCGAAGATAATCCTCGCTTGGCGAGAAAGGCTATTTGTGATGATCTTGCAGATTCATTAGAGAGAGTACACATTGAAGACGATGAAGAAGACACGCCATTATACACCAACCCGCAACCACAACCTGAGGAAACACCTCAAGTGATGGTCGAAAATGAGGACCAAGCGGACGGAGAAGAACAAGAGGAAGCCCAGGAACAAGAGGAAACCGAGCTTCCCATCGCCTGGAGAACACACAGAAACCATCCACTTGATCAGGTAATCGGAAGCATCAACCTACAACCATTTCCGAAGCAATAAACGATGAACATTGGACCTTGGCTATGCAAGAGGAGCTAAACCAATTCAAACGAAATGACGTTTGGGAATTGGTGCCAAGGCCTGATGATCGCACGATTATTGGTACGAAATGGGTGTTCCGTAACAAACTTGATGAAAATGGAATAATCACTAGAAACAAAGCTAGGCTCGTAGCTAAAGGCTATAATCAAGAAGAAGGCATTGATTTTGAAGAAACGTATGCACCTGTAGCACGTTTAGAAGCTATCCATTTACTTCTTGCTTTTGCTTCGTCTATGGATTTTAAACTTTATCAAATGGATGTTAAGAGTGCCTTCCTCAATGGTTTTATTCAAGAGGAAGTGTATGTTGACCAGCCCCCGGGGTTTGAGGACTTTGAGTTTCCCGACCACGTCTTCAAACTCAAGAAAGCGCTCTACGGTCTTAAACAAGCACCAGTGCTTGGTATGAACGTTTGAGTAAATTTCTTTTGGATAGTGGTTTCCAAAGGGGAAAGGTAGACACCACTCTTTTCATCAAGAGTAAAAACAATAACATCCTTTTGGTTCAAGTTTATGTATACGACATTATATTCGGTGCTACTAACGAGTCTTTGTGCAAGGAATTCTCAACGCTAATGACTAGCGAATTTGAAATGTCAATGATGGGTGAGCTCACATTCTTTTTGGAACTCCAAGTTAAGCAAATGAAATATGGCACGTTCATTTGCCAAACTAAATACTGCAAGGAGCTCCTAAAACGGTTTGAAATGGACAGCGCCAAAGCCATGGCGACCCCGATGAGCACGTCTGATCATCTTGACAAAGACGAGAAAGGTAAGGAAGTAGAGGTCAAAAAGTATCGAGGTATGATCGGATCCCTTCTTTATCTTACTGCTAGTAGGCCGGATATCATGTTTAGCGTTTGCCTTTGCGCAAGGTATCAATCGTGTCCAAAGGAATCACACTTAACGGCGGTAAAACGGATTATGAAATATCTTGCCGGCATGGTAAACGTTGGACTATGGTATCCAAAAGGCTCTTCTTGTCATCTCGTTGGCTATTCCGACTCGGACTTTGCCGGTTGCAAATTGGACCGTAAAAGCACGAGTGGGACTTGCCACTTACTTGGTAGCTCTCTAGTCTCATGGTTTAGTAAGAAGCAAGTCAGTGTTGCGTTATCCACAACCGAAGCGGAATATGTAGCCGCCGGTAGTTGTTGTGCTCAAATTCTTTAGATGAAGCAACAACTCGTGGACTATGGCCTTAGTATCAATCACGTCCCTCTTCGTTGTGATAATACTAGCGCCATAAGCTTGACGAAGAACCCCGTTCATCACTCAAGGACGAAACGCATTGACATTAGGCATCATTTCATTAGAGATCATGTTCTCAAAGGTGATGTCGAAATTGAGTTTGTTGAAACACACAACCAATTAGCCGACATTTTCACAAAACCTTTAGAGAAAGAGTCGTTCTTCCGCATTCGAAGTGAACTCGGAATCCTTGACTCCACGATGATCTAAGTTATGCATCTAAACTTATTAAACGCTTACTAACTTGAGCGTCGGAGAATTTTTTTTCTTTTTTGCAGGTACCCCGTTCATGAAATCAGGGGGAACCATGCAAACAGCACTGTCCAGGAGACCAAACAGCGTTGTTGAGAGAAACACCGTCAACCAGTTTGTGCCAACAGCGCTGTACAACACGCCAACAGCGCTGTCCCAGGGAGTCCCTTAAATCTTCACTTTCCAGAAACTTTTTGCACATCGATGTTCCTTTTTAAACATCGCTGTCTACCCAAAACATTTTGTTTTCAACCAAAACCAGAAACTTTTTTAACAGCGATGTCTTACCTTCAACATCGATGTCCACTTTTACAAATTTTTTTTCCTATCGTAAAACAGCGATGTAGAGAACCCAACAACGCTGTTCTAATGGGTTCAACCCCTTACACAATTCCAGAATGATTTGGAACATGGCTGTTGGGAACCCAACATCGCTGTCCATTTAACACTTGTTTTTAAAACTTGACGCATAACAGCGCTGTCCAAAGGCTCAACAGCGCTGTCCCAACAGCGATGTAGCCTTTGGAACATCGTTGTTCTGGATAAATTTTTCAAAAAAATATCCGTTGGCACCAGCATTAATTGTTCCAACAGCCATTTTTTTGAAAATTTGGACGTTGGAGACCTCTTTCTCTATAAATTGGGACCTCCTCTCTTCACTTTTACACACACAAACACAATTCTCTTCAACATCTTTGCTTATTTCATCATCTATACTCTTTTCTCTTGAGTTTTCTTATAATGGACGAGGAGGAACGCACCCGTTTCCTCACCTTCTTCTCTAAACGGGTTGTGGCTCCTCCACGGATCATCCCGGAGCGCTACCCGGAGCTGCAGGGCTACGACGACCTCGACGCGCAACTTTATCAGGCCGGCCTTTGGCCCTTCGTCTCCCGGGCTCGGAAGGAGATCAACCCGACGCTGATTCGGGTCTTCTACTCCAACCTCCGGCGTGAGGGCGACGTGCTCTATTCTCTTGTCAAGAGCACGCCGATAGAACTTTCAATTGAGCAGCTTGGGCGCATCGCCGGCCTCCCCTACCAAGGCGACGACGTCTCCCTCTATGGCGGAGAGGACTGGGTGCTCAACAACGAGGGCCTTATCCTCAACGAGCTTGGCATCACCAAGCTCATCCGCCATGCCTCGGGCCGCCCCACCATCCACTCTGCTAACCCCGAAGGCCGTCTTCTTCTCTACATCGTCTCCCGGATCATCAAACCCAGGAAGCACGGCCACACCATCATGTCCGGTGAAGACCTCAAACTCATCCATGCGATCATGCACTCGGCCCCAATCAATTGGGCAAAGTTTGTCATGATCAACATGACGATTGTCGCGTCCACCGACCACGATTACCTCCTCCCGTACCCGTTCGTGGTGATGGACATCCTTGAACAGTTCAAGGTGACCACCACCGTTGGCCCACTCACAAAGGCCACGGAGATTTGGGCGATCAGCACCCAAACCTTCAAGAAGCGGTTGGAAAACGCCGGACCTGCCACTGTCGTGCCACAGCCCCGTTCTGCTGGCCCAGCCGAACCCGAGACCCTGGCCAACCTTGCCTCCATTGCTGACTCTCTCAACCGGATGCACTTCAAAGTTGATGGGATGGATGGCTACCTTGAAAGACTTGACGAGGCGGTCCAACGCCAAGGGTACGCCATGAACGCGTACTTCCAACGCGTTAACTACGTCCCCCCACCGTACCATGGCACGTTCTTTGGGCAAGTATACGGTGACGAGGACGAAGACGATGCCTCCTACGACCCGTCAAGCTCCCCGGACGAGGACGAGTTCGACGACACCGTTGATGGTGATGAGATGGACGTCGACGACGAGGAGGAGGAAACCGAAGACGAAGACTAGGACGCCCCTAGAATTTCTATCTCTTTTATTTTATCTTGTTTCTTTAATGCTTCCGTTGTACTCCGCTATTTCCCTTTTTTAATAAATAAAAGTTATCCTCTATCTTTTTGTTAATGTCAAAAGGGGGAAGAAAAGGGTTATGCATACACTAAGGGGGAACGTCCCTAAAAACGGGATCGTTTGATTTTAATATGACAATTTCTTTTTTTTAAGCACAAATTAAGGGGGAACTTTTTCACTCTTTTCAAAGTCAAATATACCTTAGTATGCATATTCCCGTCTTGTTTGCCATTATCAAAACGGGGGAAATTGTTGGAACACGGGTTTACGCCAATGTCGTACTAAGCCGTGCTCGTTTTATAACAGGTTTTGATAATGCCAAACTGCCGTGACAATAACAAGGTCAAACTGAGCAAAACCAAAGCGAAGGAACATGGCATGATGAACTGAGAACCAAGAACCAAGAATCAAGAACGAAGACTTAGAATTATATTGAGTCGGTTTTAATGTGATCAAGACCGGCACAAACCGTCAAAACATGGCTCTCTAGGCTCATTTCATCAAAGTATTTTTTTGCGTACTCAAAATGATTTTCTTAAGTCTTAAACCTGCCTGAAAACACTTGGAGTTCACCCAAACCAAAAACCAAGCCATCCGGCGTTCGGTCTTCGGAAACCGGCGTTCGGCTTTCGGTTATCGGCGTTGGTTTTTGGCATTCGAATCGACCAAGTGGTTTTCAACTTTTAATGATTGGTTTTTACTTCTGGGCATTTTTAAACAGTTCTCCAACAAAAACGCCTCAAAAACCACTTCCCGTTTTTGGTCGTTTAGTGAAAACCATGCGAAACGGCACGAACTTGGTTAGTCGTGGTTTTCAACTAAATGACGTGGTTTTTAAAATGTTTTACTTGGTTTCTTAGCAAAATGCAATAAACAAATGTTTTCAATACTTGGTTTTTACTTTGGAGAACTTGTGTTTTTGACATCGGCTAACGGCGTGACTAAACCAACCATGGGTCTCGCTAAACCAGCCCAACAGTGATGTTGAGGTAACCAACAGCGCTGTCTGGCTTGGGTAGCTAAAAACATGGTTGGGCGTTAAGTCCTCCAACAGCGATGTTGGACATTAGACATCGCTGTTGAGCCAAGGTTGGATTTCCAGAATCTTCTGGAAGAGCGATGTAGGCTTCCCTACATCGCTATCCAACCTAAGCCAAAGATATTGTGCATTGGCAGAAAGTTTTTGGACAGCGATGTTGACCCAGAAACAGCACTGTCAGGCCAAACTTCCATCTTCAAAGGCAGACCTAAACAGCGATGTTCTAGTATGGAACATCGATGTAGAGACCTGACCGTTGGAAGGAATTTAAGGCTAAAACTTTCCTTGTTTGGAAGTCAACAGCCAAAACAGCGATGTAGGGATTTTAGACATCGTTGTTGGCATGACCGTTGCTTCCCATTTTTGAAAACGCAAGCCTAGAACAGCGATGTCCAAGCCTAGGATAGCGCTGTCTGGGTGAATTTCAACAGATCCAATTTTCATCAAATCCCACAAATTGTGCCAATCACCCCTTAAATACTTTGGTCCGTTGGAGCCTATTTTTCTACTATAAAATGGGGTGTTTGGGTCTGTTTTACACATCACATTACTTCACAACTCCTACTCTTTCATTGCAAATCATTCTTCAATTATTCATAGCTTTTGAGAGCCATTTTTTGTGAAGCTTGTGTTGTGTTCTTGAGCGTTCTTAGTTTACTCATTATCCACTCTAAAAGAGAGTATTGTTCTTGAGTGTTTTTAGTGTTCTTAAACACTTGACAAGAGAAGGTATTTCTCTTGTTGTTCGAAGGAAGGGTTGTTTCCTTCGAAGGTTCGTTGAGGTTCGTGTGACTCGAATTCTCAAGTTGTACGGGTTTGTTAAGCACCGCTAAGCTTAACGAGGTAGTAGTGTAGCTCGAGAGAGTCTCTCGGGAGGCTGGATTAGCCACGAGTTGTGGTGAACCAGGGTAAAATCGGTGTGCCTCTTACTCTTCTCTTTACTTCTCGTTTATTCATTTTTTGTTCCTGCGATTTTTGATCAAACGCTATTCACCCCCCCTCTAGCGTTAGTCTCTTATTCTAACAAATTTTGCACCCCCCAGCGCAAAATCCCAGCTCCTAAACCTGCACGGAATACCCTGCCGGAATCAAAACCGGCGGAAAGATTCCACTACAAGGTCATCAACAAAGGGCCAACTAGGAACATCCACAAGGGCCCCATCCGGAACCCCACTCCAAATAACATCACACAATATATCCAACCCACTACAGATCAAGCCTCTACCTCCCAAAACATCAGCTTGACCCCTCTGATCCCCACCCAAGAAGCCATTCCCACTCAAACTACAAAACAAAACACTACAAAACAAACACCAGACTCCCCATCCCCAACACAAACTCAAACCCCACAGACAGTAAATTCCCCTACCATTTTACCCACACCTGTTGAACCAGATGAAGATGCTGACCTTCTTTTCCATGATTTCATCTTCAAAGAATGCATCTCAATCTGGGACAAACGCCAACCTAAAACCATAGCAATATCACAACCAGTCACAACCCTTCTGGATACCAACCACTCTCAGGATGATCTAGATATACCACTCTCTGCCCAAAACAATGTCCATTTCCTTTCTGATGATGAGCAGACTTCTGAGAATAAAAAAACCACCCACAAATAGGAAGATCCTACATTGCAGCTCCCTAAACCCCCATTTAACCAACCCCTTTCTGCAGATCACACCTCCAACAAAGCACTTCCCTCCTCCATCAGAAAATCAAAAAGGCTACAAGATAAATCATCCTCAAACAGTTTACCCCCCACCCCATCACAATGAATTGCATCCTCTAGAATGCCTATGGTGTAGCCCCAAAATCACAAAGGCTAGCGCTGCTAATCAAACAACACAAAATACATATAATTACAATCCTTGAACCCAAAGCCAAGTCAACCAAACTTCAGCATTACCAGGTACTTTTTGGCTTCACCCACCCAATCTCCTCTCCTGATAACAGAATGTGGATCATGTGGTCTGACAGCCAGCTGCATCACATCTCCCATATTCACCTGGACCAAATCACCAACATTAACTTCATTATAAAACAAAACAACACACCCATCCTCCACTCATCAGTTTATGGCAAATACTCTAGGATAGACAGACTTCCCCTATGGATTAACATCCATACCACTGCCAGCAACACAGATGTTCCATGGATTCTAGGGGGAGATTTTAACTGTATTACCTCTGTAGACCATCACAAAGGGAAAAGTTCCCCTTGCCTGACTAGCATTGGAGATTTTGATAACTGTATCCTGAACTCCTCCCTCCTAAGTCCTGAATACTCTGGTACCCCATTCACATGGACTGGCATCAGATCATTGGGAAGAACCTGGAGGAGAATTGACAGAATATTTCATAACCATACTCTAGCCAGCAATTTTAGTAGCATCTCCTCTGAGCACCTGGCCAGATGTGGTTCTGATCACACACCCATACTTGTTTCCCTTTACAACCCAATCTTCAAAGGACATAAACCATTCAGATACCTTAACTGCTGGAGCAACCACCCTTCCTTTGACAAGCTCATTGAAGAACACTGGGGCAGATACACAGGTGGAGGAATGCATGGTCCGTCTCAAAAACTCCAATCCTTACAAAGAACCATTTGCACCTGGAACAAGCACACTTTTGGCAATATATTCTCCAGAGTCAGATTCCTTGAAAACCAACTCAAAGATGCTGAAACTAGCTTTGATACCCTCCCAACACTTGAAAAAACAGAAACTATGAATGCTGTTAGAGCAAACCTAATCCTAGCAGCACATGATGAATACCTATATTGGAAACAGAAGGCAAACCTAAAATGGGCAAAAGAAGGAGATCTTAACACAACTTCTTTCCACTCCAAAGTCAACGAAAAATTACACCATCAAACCATCAGGAAAATCAAAAACCAGAGTGGAAACTGGTCAAGCAACAAGGTGGAAATCTAGGATGCCTTTCACAAGCACTTTCACACCCTATTTCAACATGAACAAACCCCTCTCAATAATTCTTTCACCATCAACATCCCTTCCCTTATAACCCCAGAGGATAACCTCCTTCTTACCCAACTCCCCCTAGAAGATGAAGTGAAAACAGCAGTCTGGGCTCTGAAAGCTAACAGTGCAGCAGGGCCAGATGGCTACAATGGGAACTTTTACAAAAAGCACTGGAATTGGATAAAGGAGGATGTCACTAAAGCAGCACAGGATTTCTTCCTTGGAATCAAGATGCCAAAACAGATGGCACTATCCACTATTATTCTCATCCCTAAGAAAGAGAATCCATCCTACTGTTAAGACTACAGACCCATATGTCTTTCCAATTTTGCTGCAAAAATCATTCCCAAAATTCTTGCAACAAGACTGGGTAACTTTCTTCCTAAGGTTATCTCTAAGGAGCAGGGGGGTTTTGTGAAAGGGAGGTCCATAAATGAACAAGTACTTCTAGCCCATGAGATGCTGCATGGTATTAACCATGACACAAGAGGGGGAAATCTGGTCCTAAAACTAGACATGTCTAAGGCCTTTGACAGAGTTTCCTGGGAATACCTATTGTCAATACTAGACAAATTTGGTTTTGACAAAAAATTCCAACTTCTCCTTCATAACCTTCTACAAGCCACTCTTCTCTCCATCTCCATCAATGGACATAATACTAAACCTTTCAGACCAGGGAGGGGACTTAAACAAGGAGACCCGCTCTCCCCTCTTTTGTTTATCATAGCTGCTGAAGGATTTAGTAGAACCCTCAATGCCTACATGCAATCTGGAAAAATTGGGCCCTACAAGATGGGAAGAAATCACATGAATATCCATCATCTAGCCTATGCTGATGACCTCATCATCTTCCTAAATGG
Source organism: Cuscuta australis (assembly GCA_003260385.1). Classification (NCBI taxonomy): domain Eukaryota; kingdom Viridiplantae; phylum Streptophyta; class Magnoliopsida; order Solanales; family Convolvulaceae; genus Cuscuta; species Cuscuta australis. The sequence goes on along the minus strand of NQVE01000117.1, from coordinate 1,364,364 downwards.
GGGGAAGTAAAATCTCACCAGATTCAAGACTTTTCTTAAACACTATGAGGAAACCTCAGGACAGACAGTCAATCTACAGAAATGCAATTTCTACAGCCCCTGTAAAACACCCTTACATGTCTCCCTCATGCAACAATACACACTAGGTATGAAAAAAAGAACCCTTCCTTTCAAATACCTAGGTGTCCAGATACACAGGGGGATCAACAGGAAGCAATACTGCACACCCCTTCTGCAGCATTTTGAGAAAAAACTCAGTGGATGGGACAAAAATTTACTCAACCAAAGTGGTAAAGTGACCCTAATCAAGCATGTACTAAGCTCCATCCCCATCCATACTCTTGGATCCACACAACTCCCAAAAAGCATCATCCATATTCTTCACATGAAGATGTCTAACTTCCTTTGGGGGGGACTAAAGATAAACACAACTACCATTGGATGGAATGGGAAAAGGTCTGCTACCCTAAGGAAGAAGGAGGATTGGGACTCACTTCCCTCATCACACTACAGGAAGCTTATGGTCTTAAGATGTGGTGGAGCTACATAAAAAATGACTCCATTTGGGCTGCCTACATGAGAACCAGATATCCTAGAGGAATCAACATTCATCCCCAGGAAATTGATTCACCCACATGGAGAAGACTTTGCTCAATTAATGAAAAAGAACCACTCACATTAGGCATCGCTGCTGACAATAGAGTTAAATGGAACACTGGGGAAATGGACTAAAGAATTAAACTTGCAACAAATAACCTGAGACCCCACAACCCACCCATACCTGCAATGTCCTTCATATGGAACCCCACCAAAATACCCAAACTCTCCACCTTCCTCTGGAAACTCTACCATAGTCTCTTACCGTACCCCCAAAAACTAACAAAAATGGGATATAACCTCCCATCAATCTGTTTCTTGTGCAGGTATAGTGAAGAATCAACATGGCACTCCCTACACGAATGCCCTTTCAGCAGAGAAATCTGGAATTATTTTGAGGAACTCTATGGAATTCACAGAAGTGTCAAGCATGGCATAAGAAGTTTCCTCTTAAACTTGTGGAATCAACTTAAAAAAACACAAAGGACTACAACCTAAGAGTTGCACTACCAGGATTTATAATGCACGCTATTTGGAAAGAGAGGAACTATCAAATCTACAATGATGAAGAACATACAACAGCCCAGATACAACACCAAATCATCAAACAGATTTACGAGTATGGCGCAATTAAAGGGAAAGCAACCAGCATCACTAGCCCTCTACCAGTCACAAAGATGGGAGCAATACAGAGCTTTAGATGGATTTTCCCAAAGCAAGGACTCTGCGTCACCACTGATGTTGCAATTTCACACGATTGTATGGCCAAAGCAGCGATCATCCAGCAGAGAAATGGAAATTTAATTGGAGCATGGACACAAATTTCGTAGGGCGAAATAGACCCAAAAGACGGTGAAGTAAAGGCAGCAGCACTAGGAGTCAAACGCAGCAAATTTCTTGGTCAACCTATTAATCTCTACATGGACTCAAAGAATGGGGTGAGAAAAATTAAAGAATCATCCAACTCCTCCCACAAAGAAATCATGGAAATAATACAGAAATCAGGGGGGAAAATAAGTCACATTTATCGGGAAGCAAACACTGTGGTAGACAACCTCGCAAAATTTACACTTAATAACGATTTCAGCACTTATTATTCTCAATTGGAGCATCTACCCAAAAATATCAGGGGGGCTCTACTCATTGATGTATCTTCGGTTTTCTTCCATATTAAATATTTGATAAAATTTTACTTTAATATATATATATATATATATATAGACACACACACACAGATATATATATATATATATATATATATATATATATATATATATATATATATATATATATGTATGTATGTATGTATGTATGTCGTGTACAATATATATGCATATATATTATATTAAACATTTTATTTTACTATTTTACAATATACAAATTAAATATTATCCCTTCTTATAATCCTACTCTTTAAATTGTTCAAAGTGTGTGACCTATATAGGCACTTATAAAACTGGCCACAGTATTGACTCTACACCAATACTATAAGTAATAAGTGGTATCTAGCATCAAATTATTACCCCCAGATTATAAGTTCAGACGTTTGCTCTGTCAAAACCTTTCTACGACTAAGACTTTGTATAACGTAGATCCTTTTGTCCCAATGTCTTAACTTAGTGCAAGAGATATAAAATAGCCAACCTATAGCCATTAAGTTATTTATTGATTAACAAGTCTGACTGATGAGAACATATGTCTAAACTCATCTCAGCATGGCCATGCATTTCCTCAGTCATACTTATCAGTGGGCCCCTACAAGACATTATTCTGCTTAAGTAGCAGTGACAAATTCTTTGTTCGTAATCTACGTCTTCGTATACGTGCAGCGGCATGCCCAATACAAAGCCTGTGTACCATCCTTATTTCATACGGCTTAGGACAATGAATCAAAGCATACAGGTTCACGCATTCGAAGAACGTAATACTTCAAGTCTAAGAATCTTTATACCAATAGTCGCATTAAGGACACTTAGAGCATAGACTAAAAGTCTAGGAAATGTCCTTAAGGTGGGTCAGGTTTGGCATCCTATTATTAACGGTAATATCTGCCCAAGAATAGATGCGAACACTCTATCATTGACCAAGAGACTATGTCAAACATCTAACTCTCACTAGTCTCACACGCACTAACGATATCCCGCTCTCGTTAATGCTTCGACTATAGACCGTTCAGAATTATACTAAGTGACAGAAATGATGTTTCTGCTCATACTAGGTACAAACAGACAATTATTCAAATGCAATATTAGACCACTAGGTAGAGATAAAATATAGGTTCCGACGGCCAATGCATAGACGAGTGCGCCATTGCCGACTTTTAGTTGTATCTCTCCCTCCGTCAATTGTCTACATTCATGCAAGTTCTGCATAGAAGTACAGATGTGAGAACCACATCCAGTATCCATCACCCAAGAGGTGATATCAGACATATTGACTTCGATAACGTAAATACCTGAGTTTTGGGGTTGACCCTAGTAAAGGTCTCTTAAGCATTGTATCATAGGACGCACTTCCATGTCCGCGTGGAGCCTTTGGAGCTCCGCGGAAAACGAGTACGAACTCTTCTCAATGAAGGAAAACGAGAAGATTTAGGAAATGTTTGAGAGGTTCTCTAACATCATTAATCCTCTCAATCTTCTCGGGAAGACCTACACCGACCGAGAGCTCGTGAGAAAGGTGCTACGAAGCCTATCCCCCAAATGGCGTTCAAAGGTGGACGCAATCGAAGAAGGTCGTGACTTCTAAACAACGACCTATGATGCTCTTCGAGGTAATCTTATTACCTACGAAACCACCCAACTCTCAAAGGTGGTTGAAGAGAGAAACAAGAGGTCTATTGCTCTACCCGCAACAACATCAACCCACAACAACGTTGATGAAGAAGATGATGACAGCGACGACACCGACCTCGGACTCTTTGTCCGAAAATTCAAGAAGATGATGCTCAAGAAGGGAGCCAAGAAGAACACTCCACCCAAATGCTATGGGTGTGGTGAAATTGGACACATCAAACCAATGTGTCCGAAGCTCAAGAACGAGAAGGACAAGAGGGCACCGAAGAAGCAACGTGCCTACATCTCTTGGGAGAACGACGGCTCCGGGAGTGAAGACTCAGAAACGGAGGAAGTGGCCAACTTATGCCTCATGGCCATTGAAGATGGTGATACATCAAAAGAGGTAAGTGATCAAGAACCTTCTCCCAATGATTCTTTAACTCTTAATGATGTTGCTTGCATTATAGAAGATTTAGTAGGAATGTTCAAAAAGGCTTCCAAAGAAAATAATGAAGTTAAACAAAAAATCCTGATTTTTGAGAAGGATGTAAAAGAACTCAAAAATATAAATGATAAACTTAAACAAGAAATTATATCTTTTGGAAAAAGGCCACAAGAACCTTCAACCACTTCTTCTTCTACATGTTCTAGTTGTACTTCATTAAAAGCTAAAGTTGCTACTTTAGAAATTAAATTGGGAAAGTTCAATAATGCTTCAAACACCTTAAATAAAATTCTTAAGCAAAAAGTTAGTAATGGTGAAGGACTTGGATATAAGAACAACCAACCTAGAAAAACAACATTTGTTAAAGCTAGGGGAATAAAAATGCTAGGATAAGTAATCAAACTAGAAGAGCACATCCTAGCAAACCTAGAACTCATTACACTCAACCATATAGGATGAATAATCCAAATGTTATTTGCCACTATTGCAATAAGATAGGTCACATTGCACCCGTGTGCTTCACCAAAATTAGGCATTTTCAACAAACGCACACACATCGCACATATGCTAACCAAAAAGGACCCAACAATATATGGGTACCTAAACCGTCTCCTTGATATCTTTCTGTAGGTGTGCTTGAAGGCTTCGAGTACCTCTTGGTATCTCGATAGCGGATGCTCCAAGCACATGACCGGAGACGCATCCAAATTTAGGAGTTTAGAGTATTTCAAAGGCGGCAATGTCATTTTTGGTGACAACAACAAGGGAAGAATCATTGGAAGTGGCACCGTCGGAAGAGACAATGCTACAACCGTTGTGAACGTTCTTCTTGTTGAGGGCCTCAAGCACAATCTTCTTAGCATTAGCCAATTGTGCGATAGAGGTAACCGTGTCATCTTTGATTCTAGTAAATGCATTGTAGAACGCTTGTGTGACAATAGGACTATTCTTTGTGGTAGTAGAGTAGATAACATTTATATGTTTGATCTTGAAAATTCCCCGTCTATCTTAGCTAAGTGCCTCATTACCAAAGAGGAAGAAACGTGGCTATGGCATCGTCGGATAGCTCACGTTAACATGGACCATCTTAATAAGTTGGTTTCTAAAGACTTAGTAATTGGTGTTCCTAAACTTAAGTTTGAGAAGAATCTAATTTGTGATGCATGTCAAAAAGGGAAGCAAGTAAGGGCCTCGTTTAAGTCAAAGAACGTTATTTCTACGACTAGGCCATTACAACTTTTGCACATGGACCTTTTTGGACCTTCAAGGACTATGAGTTTAGGAGGTAATTACTTTGGCTTTGTTATCGTTGATGACTATTCGAGGTTTACATGGACACTCTTTCTTGCTCATAAGTATGATGCACTTAATGCTTTTAAGAAATTCATTAAATTGGTTCAAAATGAAAAAAATTGTCACATTTCATCCATAAGAAGTGATCATGGGGGAGAATTCGATCAAGATGGGTTTGATGCCTTATGTGACGAATTAGGCATTGAGCATAACTTCTCGGCCCCCCGTACACCACAACAAAATGGAGTGGTTGAACGGAAAAATAGATCTCTTGAAGAGATGGCTAGAACTATGCTCAATGAGGCAAACCTTCCTAAATATTTTTGGGCGGATGCCGTGAGTACCGCGTGCTACGTGTTAAACCGAGCCGTCATTAGACCGATACTCAAGAAAACGCCCTATGAACTTTACAAAGGAAGAAAGCCTAACCTTTCTTATTTTCATGTCTTTGGATGTAAAGTTTTTATTCATAATAACGGAAAAGATAACTTGGGAAAATTTGATGCTAAGTCGGATGAAGGAATTTTCTTAGGTTATTCTCTTCGTAGTAAGGCATATAGAGTGTTCAACAAGCGTACTAAGACCGTAGAGGAATCTATTCATGTTGTCTTTGATGAATTTGATGCTCGCTTGGCGAAGAAAGGTATTGTTGATAATGTTGCAGGTTCTTATGATGATGAAGAAGAAATCGTTAAGGAAAAGGAACCGGAAGACGAGAAAACGCAGGAACAAACGGTTCTTCCTAAGGAGTGGAGAACATTGAAGAACCACCCAATTGACAACGTTATTGGTGAAATAACGCAGGGAGTTTCTACTCGTAATTCTCTTAGGAACACAATTAATCACATGGCCTTTGTTTCCCAAATTGAACCAACAACCGTTTTGGATGCTATTAATGATGAACATTGGTCTATGGCAATGCAAGAGGAGCTTAACCAATTTAAACACAATGATGTTTGGGAATTGGTGCCTAGACCTAATGATCATTCCGTTATTGGCACAAAATGGGTGTTTCGTAACAAACTCGAAGAAAATGGAGTAATCACTAGAAACAAAGCTAGGCTCCTTAGCTAAAGGCTACAATCAAGAAGAAGGCATTGATTATGAAGAAACTTATGCACCGGTTGCACGTTTAGAAGCTATTCGTTTATTGCTTGCATTTGCATCTACAATGGATTTTAAACTTTATCAAATGGATGTTAAAAGTGCCTTCCTTAATGTATCATTCAAGAGGAAGTGTATGTCGAACAACCCCCGGGTTTCGAAGACTATGAGTTTCCCGAACATGTCTTCAAACTCAAAAAGGCGCTTTACGGTCTCAAACAAGCACCTCGTGCTTGGTATGAACGGTTAAGCAAATTTCTTTTGGACCATGAGTTCAAACGGGGTCAAGTCGACACTACTCTTTTTATCAAGAAAGATAACCAAGACATCCTTTTGGTTCAAGTTTACGTAGATGATATCATATTCGGTGCTACTAACAAAGTTTTGTGCAGGGATTTTTCCGATATGATGCAAAGTGAATTTGAGATGTCGATGATGGGAGAATTAAAGTTCTTCCTTGGGCTACAAATTAGACAATGCAAAGCAGGGACATTCGTGTGTCAAACGAAATATTGCAGGGAGTTGCTTAAGAGATTCGATGTTACCGAATCCAAATCCACTGACACACCAATGAGCACCTCTTTCTATCTCGACAAGGATGAAAAAGGTAAAGAGGTGGACATCAAACGCTACCGAGGTATGATCGGATCTTTACTTTATCTTACCGCGAGTAGACCGGATATCATGTACTCCGTTTGTATATGCGCTAGGTATCAATCTTGTCCTAAGGAGTCGCACTCGGTTGCGATCAAAAGGATAATGAGATATCTCGCGGGCACGTTGAACGTAGGTCTTTGGTATCCCAAAGGTTCGACATGTCATCTTGTTGGCTATTCCGACTCGGATTTTGCAGGTTGCAAACTCGATAGGAAAAGTACCAGCGGTACTTGCCACTTATTCGGACATTCGTTAATCTCGTGGTTCAGTAAGAAACAGGTTAGTGTTGCACTTTCCACCACCGAAGCGGAATATGTCGCTGCGGGAAGTTGTTGTGCCCAAATTCTTTGGCTAAAACAACAACTAGTGGATTTCGGCCTTATACTTGATCACATCCCAATTAGGTGTGACAATATGAGCGCCATTAGTCTATCGAAGAACCCCGTTCTTCACTCCAGGACTAAACACATAGAAATTAGGCACCACTTCATACGAGATCACGTCCAAAAGGGAGATGTCACAATTGAGTTTGTTGAAACGAAACATCAATTGGTCGACATTTTCACGAAACCCCTTAGTAGGGAGAGTTTCTTTCACATTCGGAATGAACTTGGCATTTTGGATATCTCTATGAACTAATTTATTCTCTTTATTGATGGTACTAATTTGAGCGTCGGAGGCGCAATAATTCTTTTTGCAGGGCTTTTGTTATAGGTATCTCTTCCCTTTGTATTCAACCTAATTGGACTTATATTTTTTTTTCTCAAACAAATTTTAATCGATTATTCCTCAAAGAAAAATCGATTAGTCGCCTCTGTCTCTCTTAATCGATTAATCGTTTATGTTTAATCGATTAATATGCAAAACGTCTTAAGCGCTGATTCACCTTTTAATCGATTAATTTTGTTCAATTAATCGATTAGGCTCATCTATTCATATTAATCGATTAACCTTCTATAATTAATCGATTAATATCTTGAAAGAAACGTTTTGACTCTGCTTCTTCTAATCGATTAATAAACTTAACTTAATCGATTAGTCTCGGCTGTGTTCCCTAATCGATTAAATACTTGTTATTAATCGATTAATAGTCGATTTTTGCCTTATATCACACCCAGTCTTCGTCTTCTTCGCCATTCCCTCTTTTCGAATCACAGAAACCCAAGCCTCTTCCCCTCTCAATTTTTTCTCAATCTTCATCATAAAATCCTCAAATTTCTTCCATTTTTTTTGTCAAATTTCATCAATTTCTAAAAGGAAGAATGCCAAGGTGTAAGAACGCTTCCTCGGGTCAAGAAACGGCGGCAGAGGAGAATGAGAGGCCATGGCGTCGTGAAGGGAGCAAGTACATTCACATTCAAACGGGTCTCGCCTTCAACACCGGGGCTTCCGTCGAGAGGTTCCACAACATCTTCCTCACGAAGGAGATCGTAGCTCCCAAGATCGTGAACAAGGACCTCTTCAAATCGGCGACCTATGCCCCGAGTAAGTCTATGTTCTTTCAACAAGGATTGCTTCGTTTCATCCATTTGACGTATGAATTCTTTTGTCCAAATCTTATACGTCAATTTTATGCAAATCTTCGTACAACTAAGGGAGGTTCGCCATCTCTCATTTCCTATGTTGACGGCAAAACCGTTTTCATTGACGGTGCCGCTTTGACTTCGTTGTTTGGTCTTCGTCGCGGCGAAATTACCGAAAAATTGGATGAAACATTCCAAGATGAGGCAATTTGGCGACAACTCGGGTTGGATCATCGTGACCTCAAGTTTAGAAACTCTAGCAACCCGAGTGTCGTTAATCTCATTTTAATTCAACGTGTCCAACAATACATTTTTTCATATGTTTTGTTGCCCCGTGATTCGAACCATGGCGTCGTCAACAAGGACGATATTCGTTTGTTTCACGTCCTGTTGAACGATGTCAAATTTGATTGGGTTCACTTCTTTATCGTTGCCCTTAGCGATGGCACTCGTTTTTCCCATCTCCGGTTTGCCATCCCCGTTATGTATATCCTTGCACATTGCAAAATAGACTTTACTCGGGACACTCAGGTGCCGGTTAAGAAGACTTGTTTCATCACTGAAGCCAAGTTTTCCCGGATCGTGTATCGAGAGGAGGGAGATGCTGCACCAAATCTGGACTTGGTCGTCGCCGAAGAAGAAGAAGAAAGCCAAAACGAGAATCAAGCTGAGTCATCTCAAGCCGGAGGTAGTCGAGCCACGGAGCGCGTCACTCGTCAGCGGAGGACTCGTCCGAGAGAAGAAGCACCGAAACCTTCTTGGGTGAAGAAGATCTTCGACACTCTCACGTGCATCCGAGATGACGTTCGCCAGCTCAACGAGAGGATGACTCGTCTTGAGCAATCTCGCTCCTACCGTGGCCCGCGTCACAGCTTTGGCGGTCGAGCTCGTCCGGCGAACTCTCTTTGACTGTTATTTTCTCTTGATTGATTATGATACATTGTTATTTGTTTTAACTCTTTTGGTGGATGATGATGCTGCTAGTTGATATTAACTGCTTATGTATTAATATCATTGTTAGTTTGGCAATTCTGTTCTTGTTTAAAACATATTGACCCTTTGTGGCGTTTTACAAATTCTTTTTTAAAGAAAACTCTTGCCATTCTTATCCTTCAAAATCCCGGCATTATTTAAGGGGGAAAGTTATCGGTTGATAATGCCAAAAGGGGGAAGGAAGGATAGTTGAGATTTTTTCGCTTATTACTCCGATAATTATTTTTACTGCACTTCTCTAACATTGCAGGGGGGAATCATTTAAGGGAAGTATTCTTTTCTTTGCTTTTTCTCAACTATGTTTGTCATTATCAAAAAGGGGGAAATTGTTGGACATGAGTTCAAACCCCTTTATTATTTTTCTCTGGAATATTTTTTGTTTTGATAAATGACAAACAGGATGATGAAATTCAAACGATGATCGAAAATTTACTTTTCGTACCGAGAAAAGAAAAGAGGCGTATCAAGAAGTTTACGGCGATGAAAATTGACAATCACCCCTACGCAGATTTTTTAATTGATGTGAAGACTCCGAAGACTTTTTAATTTTTATTGAGTCTAGGATTTTTGTAAGGATGACAATATCTTTTGCACAAAACAATTGAATTTCTGAGGGATAAAAATTATTTTTGAGTCAGTTGAAAAATCATTTTTTCTCTGTCTAAAATATTTTAGTGAGTCAATCTCAAAATAAGTGTGTCAAAATTTCTTTAAACATTTTCTTAAAGTTACACAATTTTCTTTGGTGAGAAAATATACTTTAAATATTTTTTCGTGTATTGTTTGACACACAAAATAATTTTTGGACTCTCTTTTTCTCTCCCCTACTCAAATTAATTGAATAAGGGACATTTAATCGTAGGAGCGTTTCTTATTTTCGTTGTCTCAAACAACGAGTTAGAAGCCAAAGTACTTCCAATCGCACTTGGCTTGGGCCCTTTGTGTTTGCGCATTATTTTCATTTTAATCGATTATTTCCTTTAAAATAATCGATTAGATCCAGCGCATTTGAATTCTTAATCGATTTTTTCTCTTAAAAAAATCGATTAGCTTGGACAGTACCTCCTAATCGATTATTTGCTTCATTTTAATCGATTTTTAAGCCTTTCTATAGGGCTGCTCATTTTTGAACAATAATCGATTATTTCTAAGCATTTAATCGATTAGTTCGGACAGAGCCTATTAATCGATTATTTGCCTTCATTTAATCGATTATTATTTAGTTTTCTTTTCAGGCTTTTCGCTTCTGTACACTTTAATCGATTAAAATTCCTAATTTAATCGATTAATTCTCTCTGATACAGAACATCAGCTTTCTTCAACGGCTTTATTTTTCTCAGCCTATTTAATCCCTCATTCTCCTTCATTTCAATACACCTCTTGCACTCCAACATATTTCCCTGAGCTATTCATACTTTGCTTCATTTTCCTCATCAAAATATTATTTTTGAGAGTTAGAAATATTTTTTCTTTGAGTTCTATAGAAGTTGTCATCCATAGAGCTTAAATCTTTCAACACTACTTTGCTCAATTGTGTGAGCTTTCATTCTTGTGTTGTAAACTCAATTTCATTTGAGTATTGTTCTTAAGACTTGTGTGACTCAAGTCTTGTTGTTGTAAGAAAGTGAGGCTTGTGTGATTCAAGTTCTCAAGTTGTACCGGTTTTTCAAGCACCCGTTGAAGCTTGAAGATTAGTAGGACTTTCGAGAGAGTCTCTCGGAGGACTGGACTAGCCACGAGGTGGTGAACCAGTATAAATCCCGGTGTTCTTCTTTCCCTTACTCTCCTTACTTTTTCCTGCGATAATTTTTTACGAAAAACGTACATTCTTGAAAACAACTCTATTCACCCCCCCTCTAGAGTTGCACTTTTGTCTAACACATATCCCCAAAATGATTCTGGCAATGTTGTCAGACTAATCATGCTCCGGACCATGTCTAGCAAAGTCCGATTTCTCCTCTCAGACACTCCATTTAACTGAGGTGTCCCTGGAGGAGTGAGTTGGGATAAGATCCCATGCTCTTTCAGATAGTCATCGAACTCCAGGCTTAAGTATTCACCTCCTCGATCCGAGCGGAGGGTCTTAATACTTTTTCCTAATTGTTTTTCTACTTCGTTCTTGAATTCTTTGAATTTGTCAAAGCATTCCGATTTGTGTTTCATGAGATACACATATCCATATCTACTAAGGTCGTCAGTAAATGTAACGAAGTAAGAATAACCACCTCTAGCTACAGTGCTAATTGGACCACAGACATCGGAGTGTATGAGGCCCAATAAGTCACTCGCCCTTTTACCGTGACCGGTGAATGGAGCCTTTGTCATTTTACCAAGTAAACAAGATTTACATACATCATATGACTGGAAGTCAAATGAATCAAGTACACCAGAACGATGTAACTTAGATATGCGTTTCTCGTTAATGTGGCCCAAACGACAATGCCAAAGGTACGCGAGATTCAAACTGTTAGATTTGTTTCTCTTAACATCTACGTTATATATTGTGGTATCCATGTCAAGGACATAGAGACCGTTGGTCATTTTTGCACTTGCATAAAATATATCATTTCTAAAGACAGAAAGAGTTTTGTCTTTTACAACGAATGAAAATCCTGCTTTGTCAAGGCAGCATACAGAAATGATGTTTCTGCTCATACTAGGTACAAACAGACAATTATTCAAATGCAATATTAGACCACTAGGTAGAGATAAAATATAGGTTCCGACGGCCAATGCATAGACGAGTGCGCCATTGCCGACTTTTAGTTGTATCTCTCCCTCCGTCAATTGTCTACATTCATGCAAGTTCTGCATAGAAGTACAGATGTGAGAACCACATCCAGTATCCATCACCCAAGAGGTGATATCAGACATATTGACTTCGATATTGTAAATACCTGAGTTTTGGGGTTGACCCTAGTAAAGGTCTCTTAAGCATTGTATCATAGGACGCACTTCCATGTCCGCGTGGAGCCTTTGGAGCTCCGCGGTCATAATGATACACTTTACATCTCGCGCGTCGTCCTCATATTTCTTGAAGGAAGTGAGTTCGAACGCACGAGCATCAGCATCAGGGGTCTTGGGAGGATCCGTTTCGAGGATGTAGAGTTTCCTCTCACAGTCAAGAACGATCCGGAGGTTCATCTCCCAGTCAAGAAAGTTGGTCCCGGATAACTTGTTGTTTTCCAGGATGTAACGCAGGTTAAAAGGGTTGTTGTTGTTTGCCATCTACAGAAAATTTTGCAAACTAGGTTATCTATCATGTTTAATAATTAATTAGGCCTTTAATTAATTATCTCCCACTATTTTTAACAAATCAATAACCCTCGATATTGATTCGGAGATTTCCAGCGAAACCTCTAGTGGGCCAAGATCCATATTTCATTATCTTGCGTTCCGCTTGGGCGTTACTCCACAAGACAACTATTTAGGTAGGAACATAGTTCCAACTGATGAGCCGGGCTCTCAGCTCTTGATCTGGTGTTGGGCGAACAATATTACTACAACCGGACCAGGACACCTTTTCACCATACTTGTAATTGGCTGAGGCACGTCTTACAAGCAGACTACTTTGGTTAGGAATAGAGTTCCAATTAAATCATAAAGATCCAACTCCTGGCTGGATGAGTGAGTAAAATCATCCGACTTGTCATTGATGACCCCAACTTACTGCCTCTGAGTCGTCCATCCATTTGACCGAGACTCAGTTAAGTCTAACCCAACGTGCGACAGCGACCACGCTATGGCGGTTCCCGTAACCAGCTTAACATACACCGTACTATGCTCTGCTGAGGCTGAGTACATGACAGTGCACATTAGCTGGATAGGTGCCGGGCGTCAGAAGGCGACAGACTTAATATTCGTGAGGGATTTATAATTTCGATCTCACCTATCGACATGGCCGTGCACATGTCCATTACTAGCGTTCAACATACATTCAACATGCATTCACAAAACGCAGTAAATAAACGTGTAATGATTGTGGCCCCTAAAAGAAAAATAAAACGATAGCTCCCACTGGCTTCCGGTCACTTGGACTTCGGGCTATCTCCATTCTTTTAGATTTCTTCAAACGGTCTTCAAATCTTTTCGTCTTCTAACCACCACGTAAGAAAAGAATCCTCGGTTGAGGTAAGGGAGAGAAATAGATTTACAACAAGAGTTTATGAGATAAGGCACGACACGCAGGCCGTATTATAATCAAATAAACTATAGCCACAATCATCCACCATGCATATCATACATCCACACAAGCAATAGAGATATACATACACCGGGTGAACCGCGCTCACCTCAGACAGTTCTAGAAAAATACTACGGCAGTAAATATTTTCTAAAACTCATAAAATTAAATTAGATGTCCAAATAAATCAAATAAAATTTTATACAATCATTTTATATAATCTGGATATTCGGCCAGCATAAAAAAATTCCAGAATATTTCAAATGACCAAAATGCCCTTTTGCAAAATTATATTCAAAAGGCCATTAATATTTTGAAACAATTTTGCAAAAATCATGAAAATTAAATTTCAACTTCCAGTAGCTATTTTTAACATTTATAAACCTGGAAATAAAATTTCCAAAATTTATAAATCATTATTTCCAAAATATATTAGTTAAATCTCAATAAGTTATAAAAAGCCATTTAAATTGATTTCGAAAATATTAAATTACAAAAATTTAATATTTTGAAAAACATTCTTTTTCTTACTGAGATATAACTTTCCAAAATATATATTAGTCATTTATGTAAATAAAATACAAATATATAAATATATATAATATTTCGGTAATAAAACCGAGTACATATATAAATATATATTTATTTAATTACTAACTAATATTATTTTGAACAATATATTTACCAACAACCTTATTCAACTTAGAAATAATATTTCCATGTTTAATAAAGTTCATTTTGAATTTTCCCATATTTATTTTCGGTTTTCACCTAAATAAATACAATAAATTCAAAATAGGAAATAATACATTCAAAAATTACAATATAATTTTATCAATCATAAAATAATGTTTTATGTCCAAATAAAATTATATTTACTATTTCTACAATATATATAAATATATATTTCGAAAAATCAAAATATATGTATTTATATATATATATATATATTACGGGTAGAAATAAAATAAATAAATTTAAAATTCATTTTCAATGATTTATTTAAGTCCAATACTTATTCCAAGACTAAATAAAATCATTTTACCAATTTTTGAATTTTAATAATTACCAAGTTAAAACTTTGACTTTTAAAATTTTAAAAGTCAAACGTAAAACTATAGTTTTGTACGTTGGCTCCGATACCACTGAAAGGTAACCATGCAAGGATAGGCAGAGAAAATAAAAATTTTAACATCCTAACATGATTATCTTGCCCAGAATCACGTACTAAAACTTATAGTGAGTAAGAAATTTATACCTTTCTCCGTAAGCGGTAAAAACGAAGGAGTCGTAGAAAGAGCGTTGAAAGTGCAAACGTAACCGTTCAAGCGTCCGGTCTCCAACTTTGACACACGAACAACGCCGGAGTCTACCACAATCTTTATGCTAGTAAAGATTATAGTAGTATAAAATATAAAGATTAAAATTGGGATATTAATAATCTTGTATATTTCTATAGAAAATATTTCTAATAATATTTAGAAAATATTATAGATATTTTCTATACATAAAATGATATTCATGGAACCCCAAATAATCACTTTCTCTCTCTTAAAATGAATATCATAATCTTTTTTTCTCTTCTCTTATGAAAGTGGCATGGAGGAGCATTTAACAAATTCAAAGTTGTGTAATTAATTTGTCATTAGCTAAATGACAAAACAATTAGCCAACTCAAATTCCAATCAAAGAAAATTTCTCCTTTAAAATCTCTTTTGGCCGTAAGTGTAGATTCTGAGAAGGATTTGTGAAATTCTTCTCCACTTAAATGTTCAAAGTGTATTTTATTTGACACCAAAAATTAATATAAAATTAATTTTAAATCAAATAAAAATACCCATATCATTTTTAAACAAGTATACAAATATACTTTAAATAGTTTATGTCAAAATAATTATTTTCATAATTAAAATGACAAACCAAAATAAAATATTCAACATATAATATATATATATATATTTCGGTATTTATATATATAAATATATCATCGAATGTTTTACATATATAATATTATATTCCAAAATATTTTATTTTACTATTTTACAAATATACAAATTACTTATTATCCCATTGTTTAATCCTACTCCTTAAATTGTTCAAAGTGTGTGACCCGTATAGGCACTTATAAAGCTGGCCACAGTATTGGCTCTGCACCAATACTATAAGCAATAAGCGGTATCTAGCAACACATTATTGCCCCAAGATTATAAGTTAAGACGTTTGCACCGTCAAAACCTTTCCACGACTCAGACTCCGTGTAAAACAAAGCTTGTATACCATCCTTATTTCATATGGCTTAGGACAATGCATCAAAGTATGCGGGTTCACATATGCAGAAAACGTAATACTTCAAGTCAAAGGATAGTTACACCCGTGGTCGCGCTAAAGATGCTTAGAGCATGAACTAAAAATTCAAGCAACATCTTTAGAATGGGTCAGTCCGGCATCCTATTATCTCTAGATAATATCTGCCCATGTGCGGATGCGAACACACCGTCATTGACCATGAGACTAAGTCAAACATCCAACACACACTAGTCTCACATGCATTAACGATATCCCACTCTCATTAATACTTGACTATGGACATTCAGATAAATATTTATTTCAAGATGTTAGTCTCATCAGCAGAATAACACTATCTGATAAACATCTTTAAATATAAATCTAGGAATATAATATTTGTTTACATTAGCATGAGATGTGTAAACATATTATATCTGCCTATAGATGATAGAATAATGATAAACAGTTGGCCATCAGGGCACAACTCCAACAATCTCCCACTTGCACTATGGCCAATCTGGCATCGGTCGAATGCCCATGGACCTAGTGTGACCCTCATGCTTTAGCTTTCCTAAAGGCTTGGTCAAGGGATCGACTATGTTGTCGTCAGTATCTACTTTGCAAATCATCACATCTCCTCTATCTACGATTTCTCGTACAATGTGTTTGGTTTTCTGGTGAGATCGCGGTTCCTTTGCCTATGCAATGGCCCCAGTGTTGTCGCAAAACAACGAGATAGGGTCATTAATACTAGGAACCACTCCAAGTTCAGTAATGAACTTCTTGATCCAAACAGCTTCTTTTGCTGCCTCGGCGGCAGCTATGTACTCAGCCTCTGTAGTTAAATCAACCCTAATCACCTCCCAACGGCTAATTAACATCTTCCATTATAAATATAAGCCTAATCCTTCATATTTCTTCAAGAAACAAAACTCTAAACATCCTCTCTTTTTATTCTAAGTGTGTTCATTTTTTTATTAATTATTTCCAATATTTTAGCTATTTTAAGAGCCTTAAATTCCTGATTTTTACACACACTTTGAGCTTGTGTTTCTAGTTATATACTCTCATATTCATAAGTTTGAATTATATTTTTGAGAGATTATACTTTCTTTCTACACCGGCTAAGTTTTGTTCTTCATTTTTATATTCAAGGATAGCCTTTGAAATCCTTGGGGGAACGGTAGAAGATAGCTGTTAAATCTTCATTTTAAACGGTTCGAGATAGCCGTGGTGAAATCTCGGAGTGAATCCTATTGGCAAGGGTTGTTTGCCAAACTAGTACGGTGCTTTGACGGAGTTCAAGAGACCGAGACTTAGTGGATTCGGAAATTCTTGAGGAGGAGCCTCGAGGTACTGGAGTAGGGAGTTCCCGAACCAGTATAAATTCGGTGTGCATTTTATTTACGCTTTTATTTTTGCGTTTTATATATTGCTTCCGCATTTGTCAACACCGTTTTTATCAAACTCCGAAAAGATTTTAAACGCCTTATTCACCCCCCTCTAAGGCGTGGGCACAACGTCTAAACCGACTAACAATTGGTATCGGAGCAGTTTCGTAGTGAAAAGTGCTTAACCGCATCTACGACAAAGATCCACTTTTTGTGTCCTTTTTAAATTTGAATTTTAAAAAAACTCAAAATTTTATTATTTTCTTTAAATTCAAATTTATTTAAAAAATGGCTCAAATGGATTCCCAAAGGATCCACCGCCCTCCGTTTTTCAATGGCCAAAACTATTCTTATTGGAAAATGCGGATGGAATACTTCATTCAATCTATTGATTTTGATTTATGGTTGAATGTACTTCATGGGCCGTTTGTGCCGAGTAATGGTGATTTTGCAGAATTATCGTCGGAAGATAAGAGAAAGTTATCAATGAATGCAAAGGCAATCAACATCCTCCATTTCTCTCTCGGCCCCGATGAATTTGCACGAGTATGCTCATGTAAAACGGCCAAGGAGGTATGGGACTTGCTACAAGCTACTCATGAAGGCGACGTCTCAACTAAGCAAACGATGATTGCCCTTGGGAATTCCGAATATGAATCCTTCAAGAAAGAGTCAAGTGAGACAATCCAAGACATGAACAAGAGGTTCAACGAGATTGTTAACAAATTGAGTAAGTTGGGTAAGACGTATACTACTTCCGGGCTTAATGCGAAAATTCTATTTTCTTTACCTAAAGAATGGCATAGTAGTATTGTAGATTTATTACCCAAATGTGATAAGGCCGAAACCGCCCACATTTGGTCTTCCTTGTGTTCTCACGAACTTTTGTTGAGAAAGATTAAAGAGGAAGAAATGCGTGAAAATCCCAAGCTTACCAACACCTTCAAAGCTTCAAAAGACTCGTCTAGTGAAGAGTCAAGTGAATCAAGTGATGATTCAAGTGACTCAAGCTCTACGGAAGAGTCGGATGATGAAGAAGACGAAGAAAAGGCAATGAGAAAGAAGTATACGGATTTCCTCAAATGGAAGAAGTATGTGAAGAGGAAAGAAACGTATAAAAAGCCGAAAAAAGAGCGGCATATGCCAAGGTAAATTCTTCTCACTTATTGGGATAAGATATTTTGTTTTGTTTTAATTATTTTCAAAAATAAAACCTTATCTCATACGTACTTTTATTTGCTTTAGCCTTGGTTTGCATGATTAAATAATTTTTTTTCATCTTTAAAATCATGCTTTTTAGAAAATAATCCCTAAAACCCCTGAAAAAATAAAGTTTTTAAACTTGCATCATTTTAGGGAGAGTTTTCGTTTTTTAGGGGGAGTTTTGTTGTAAATGCACCTTTTGCCCAATGATCTCAAAACTATCATTTTTTCTAAAAATTCATTTTGATAGGGGGGGTTTCAAGAAGTTACACATGGTTCAAATTTTCAAAATACCCTTTTTTATTTTGACAAAAGGGGGAGAAGATGTATACTTCAAAGTGGTGCATATGCAACTTGACTTGAGTGCATTCTTGTGTAACTATTTGCATCAAAATTAAACTTTTAATAAACACAAGAAAAAGTTCAAAGCAAGTATTTTCAATATGCTTATTCTTAGGGGGAGCTTGCTTGATTCATTATTTTACTACCGCCTAACTCACTTTGAAGTATATTGTTTGTCAACATCAAAAAGGGGGAGATTGTTAGCCTTGGTTTGCTAAGCCTCATGTTTTGATGTTAACAAACAATATAAGAGCTTAACGTTTGTTTAAGTGTTTCACGTAAAACAAGAATCCATTAAGATTCGGTACTCAAGAATGAAGTCGAAACACTAAACTAGCGTAGAATATAGGTAGAAACCAATGAAAGGATATGACTTTATATACCTAAATTCACAAGCTCAAAAGCACTCACAAAATATGTTTAAAACCATCCCATAAACATTTTCAAACATCTAAAAGGTTTTAAACTCAAACACGAAGGATTAAGGGAATTTTGGAAAAATCAGGACAGTGGCACGGTACCCCTAGCGGTACCCAAAACGGTAGGGTATACCGCCTACACGGTACCCCCATACCATGTAACGGTACCTAGGTACCGGACGGTAGGCTTAAACGGTTGGCCCAACCTGTCCTAACCAGGTACCGCCAGAGCCGAATGGATTTTTGGTGTTACACGGTACCGAGGTACCGCCACTCACGGTACCCCCCTACCGTATGCACGGTACCATGCTACCGTGTGAACGGTACCGGCCTACCGTGACCGTTGGGTTACTATTCCTGATTTGAGATTTTGAATTAAATCAACCCTAATCACCTCCCAACGGCTAATTAACATCTTCCACTATAAATATAAGCATAATCCTTCATATTTATTTAAGAAACAAAGCTCTAAACATCCTCTCTTTTTATGCTAAGTGTGTTCATCCTTTTATTAATTATTTTCAATATTTTGGCTATTTTAAGAGCCTTAAATTCCTGATTTTTACACACACACTTTGAGCTTGTGTTTCTAGTTATATACTCTCATATTCTTAAGTTTGAATTATATTTTTGAGAGAGTATACTTTCTTTCTACACCGGCTAAGTTTTGTTCTTCATTTTTATATTCTAGCCGTTGTGTAGAATCCTCTTTTGTGTTTTTCAAACACACCTTCTTACGGTCGAGAATAGCCGTTAAATTCTCACGTTGTAATGGTTAAGGATAGCCGTATAAATCCTTGGGTAAAGGTTCAAGGATAGCCTTTGAAATTCCTGGGGGAACGGTAGAAGATAGCTGTTAAATCTTCATTGTAAACGGTTCGAGATAGCCGTGGTGAAATCTCAGAGTGAATCCTATTGGCAAGGGTTGTTTGCCAAACTAGTACGGTGCTTTGACGGAGTTCAAGAGACCGAGACTTAGTGGATTCAGAAATCCTTGAGGAGGAGCCTCGAGGTACTGGAGTAAGGAGTTCCCGAACCAGTATAAATTCGGTGTGCATTTTATTTACGCTTTTATTTTTGCATTTTATATATTGCTTCCGCATTTGCCAAGACCGTTTTTATTAAACTCCGAAAAGTTTTCAAACGCCTTATTCACCCCCCCCCCCTCTAAGGCGTGGGCACAACGACTAAAATGACTAACAACAAATAGCTATGAATTTGAAGTCTAAAAAAATTGAATAGTCCGAAAATTTTTGAACACAGAAACATGTGAATTTGAACTCATAAAAATTGAATGTGTATTAAAAATTGGGTGAAAGCTGTGAATTTGAAGAATCTGAAATTGGAAGTCAAGAACCAAAGATTGCGCAGCTTTTGAAGATTATGAAGAAGGAGGGAGATTCTGCAAAGTACCTGGAAATTGAAGAGGAAAATCGCTTGAAGGAGAGAAATTCTGCAAAGGTGGGAGATTCTCCGTATGACCAAAGTGAAGGAGAGAAATGAATTAAAACCTGAAGTGGGAAGAGGACATTGAAGAGGAAAATCGCACAGGAGCAAAGTGAAGGAGAAAAATGAATTAAAACCTGATGTGGTGGGGTGGTGGGCGGCAAGTAGGGGTGGGCATGGATCGGGACTGTCCGGATTTTAGGTTGTCCCACGTCTTGTCCCGTTATATATAAACAGTCCGGAATGGTTCGGATTACAATCTAATCCTAGTTTGTCCCATACAATTCGGGATCGGAACAAAACGGGACGAATTCGAGTCGTCCTACTTTGTCCTAATCGCAAATATAAGAAGGGGAAGAGAGTGACATTTCATTCAAAAAAAAGAAACATCAAGCCATCCAATAAAAAACAATGAGTGGAACGGGTCCAAATAAATTTTAAGCTCATGAATTTAATTTAATAAAATAACTAATTAAATAAAGAATGAGTATATTTAGATTTTGGACTAGAATTAGTATTATATATTAGTAGAGTAGATAAAACAGGACAAACGGGACGGATCGGTATAAATTTAAGCTGTCCCGCTCATGTCCCATTTGATATTAGGACGGAACGGGTTCAGGACAAAAAAATTGTGTCCCAATATATCAGTACAATTACAAAACGGATCCAGGATTTTTCAGGACAGTCTAACGGGAACGGATTTCATGCCCACCCCTAGCGGCAAGAACGACCAATAAGAAAAAGAAACGAAGAAAACAGACGGAAGTAGACGGAAAAGAGTCCAAGGTAACTCCCTTAGAGCCTTATATAAATTAGGGAGATTTTATATATATATATATATATATATATATATATACATACATATATATATATATATATATATATATATATATATATATATATATATATATATATATATATATATATATATATATATATATATATATATATATATATATATATAATTTCATACATAATATTTGACAAACTTAATTATCACATAATTAAAATGTCAACCTATTTATTTAATATGTACGTCACACGCCCCATATTACTTTACATCATTCCATTTAATTTTCTACTTCGTTCAATTGTTTAATGCTTGTGACCCTTCTACGTATTCATAACGATGGCAATATTATTAATCACAATTAATAATATAAACGATAACCGGTATCTAGAAACACATTATCGCTTCCCATGTTATAAACATAATGTTCATTGCAACAATACCTCCCTTTATCACTAATGTCTAGATTTAATTAGAATTAAAATTTAAAGTCCGAAAATAAAAAAATTTGAATTCTAAAAATTTAATTTTCAGATTAAATAAATCAAAGCAAACATTCTTGAATATATTTATTAATTTTCGAAAGGTATAAGTATTTATTTTGAATTAAAATCCCAATTTTGAAATTAGTACCTATATTTACGAAAATATATTATTTTAAAATTCTGGAAATTTCAAAATGGTGTTTTGAATATTCTGGAGTTTTAAAATATTTTTAATTAAATTATTTGATAGTTTAATTATTTGTTTTAGAATTATAGTTTATTTTCTCGTAGAATAAACTAGGTCTGGGGCGAGCACAGTTCACCCGGTATTTGCTTAACTATTTACATGTGATGTATGATTGTTATGAATGGTGTATGTGAAAGGTAACCATGCAAGGATAGGGAGCGGAATACAAAATTTTTAACATCCTAACATGATTATCTTGCCCAGAATCACGTACTAAAACTTGTAGTAAATAAAAAATTTATACCTTTCTCCGTAAGCGGTAAAAACGAAGAAGTCGTAGGAAGAGCGTTGAAAGTGCAAACGTAACCGTTCAAGCGTCCGATCTCCAACTTTGACACATGAACAACGCCGGAGTCTACCACAGTCTTTATGCTAGTAAAGATTATAGTAGTATAAAATATAAAGATTAAAATTTGGGATAATAATAATCTTGTATATTTCTATAGCAAATATTTCTAATAATATTTACAAAATATTATTGATATTTTCTATACACAAAATGATATTAATGGAACACAAAAGAATTTTATCTCACTAGAAAATATTATGGTCGAAATACACCATTCCATTGATTAAAAAAATCTTCACATACCCACTTTATAATCAATGTGTGCCGTGTAATCAAAAAATGATTACAAAGTGATTTATTAAAATTTGTCATTAAGCTAAAGGTTAAAATTAACTTCACTGTGTCAATGATTTATTTTTGATCCTTTTAAATCATCATGGCCGAAAGTTTTGATTTGAGAAAGTGAGAAGGATTTTCAAAATTCTTCTCCACTTAAATGTTCAAAGTGTATTTTATTTGACACCAAAATCTAATATAAAATTAATTTTAAATCAAATAAAAATACCAATATCATTTTAAACAAGTATACAAATATACTTTAAATACTTTATGTCAAAATAATTATTTTCATAATTAAAATGACAAACCAAAATAAAATATTCAACATATAATATATATATGTTAATCGGCACATATATGTAATATATATAACCGAATATTTATATATATAATATTATATTCCAAAATATTTTATTTTACTATTTTACAAATATACAAATTACTTATTATCCCATTGTTTAATCCTACTCCTTAAATTGTCCAAAGTGTGTGACCCGTATAGGCACTTATAAAGCTGGCCACAGTATTGGCTCTGCACCAATACTATAAGCAATAAGCGGTATCTAGCAACACATTATTGCCCCTAGATTATAAGTTAAGACGTTTGCACCGTCAAAACCTTTCCACGACTCAGACTCCGTGTAACTGTATCCCTTTGTCTCAATGTCTAGACTTAATGCAAGGGATTAATAAAATCCAGCTTGTATCCATTAAGTCATTCACTGATTTATCAAGTTTGACTAATAGGAACAGACATAATAAAAACATCTCAGCATGGCCATGCAATTTCCTCAATCATAACTTATTAGTGGGCCCCATAAGGCATTAATCTCTTTTAAAAAGAGTAGTGACAAATCCTATGTACGTAATCTACGTTTCTGAATACGCGCTGCGGCATACCCAAAACAAAGCCTGTATACCATCCTTATTTCATATGGCTTAGGACAATGCATCAAAGTATGCGGGTTCACATATGCAGAAAACATAATACTTCAAGTCGAAGGATAGTTACACCCGTGGTCGCGCTAAAGATGCTTAGAGCATGAACTAAAAGTTCAAGCAACATCTTTAGGATGGGTCAGTCTGGCATCCTATTATCTCCAGAAAATATTTTCCCATGTGCGGATGCGAACACACTGTCATTGACTATGAGACTAAGTCAAACATCCAACACACACTAGTCTCACATGCATTAACGATATCCTACTCTCGTTAATACTCGACTATGGACATTTAGATAAATATTTATTTCAAGAAGTTAGTCTCATCAGCAGAAAAACACTATCTGATAAATATCTTTAAATATAAATCTAGGAACATAATATTTTTTTACATTAGCATGAGATGTGTAAACATATTATATCTGCCTATACATGATAGGATAACGATGAACAGTTGGCCATCAGGGTAACGATGAACAGTTGGCCATCAGGGCACAACTCTAACAGTATGGTTGTGGCTTAGTATTATTATTATTAAATACGGCCTGTGTGTCGTGCCTTATCTCTTTATCTCTGAATGTAAATCTCTCTCTTGAACCTCATACTCCTTGCATGTAACGCAACGATTCTTTTCTTCGAAATTATGTAATTGTTATATTCAAGAAAAGATCAGCATGGGCGGAGAGCTTTGATGAACAAATAATTACTAAAGAGAAGGAGGATGATGGGTCGGAGATAGAGATCTCAAGAAAGGGTGCTATCGTTAGTTTTTCTTTAGGAGCCACAACCATATCACGTTTATTTATTTATATATATATAAGCATGTTATGTATGAATGTATGTATACGATAGTGCATGCGCGCGGCACGTGTCATAGGTGAGACCATGTTTAAATCCCTCGTTATATTAAGTCTGTGCCTTCAGCCACCTGCTCACTCGTCAAATCAATTTCGATCAGTAGCGAAACGCACGGTTTACGTTGGTGAGGCGCGAAATCTGTAACAATGGATACTGACAGACCTCGGGTTGGACTTAACTAAGTCATGGTAAAAGGATGAATGACTTAGAGGCACATTGTTAGGTTATTAAATAAAATTAGTTCATCCAGCCAGAGTTTCAAAGTGTTGCAATTTGAAATAGTTCATACTTGAAATAGTTTAACCATCGGGAAAGATGCAAAGCACAAATATTGTTAGATAAAATAAGGATCTAAGTCCTTAATAAAATTTTATTTAAAATAACTTAGCAAACTAAGGATTGTAATAGTGATTACAATTGGAAATTGTTCTACCTAGTTAGTTCAATTATAGGGCAAGATGCAAATCATAACAATAGTTAAATGTAATATGGACTTTGGCCCACTAAGGTATTTTTTCCAAGAAGAACCCTCGAATCAACAAGTTACAGACTAGAGGGTGGTTGGTTTGTTTAAAATAGTGGGAGAATTTTTAATTAAAGTCCTAATTAATTACTTAATTCTTGATAATAACTATTTTGCAAATCATTATATGTAGATGACCAGTAACAATCACAACCTCACCTTGTGTGCAATCCTAGACAAAGACAAGTTGATCGGGTCCAACTTCTTGGACTGGCAACGCAATCTCACTATCGTTCTTCGCCTTGAGAAGAAAGAGTATGTTGAAAAAGGTCATTCCTCCTCAACCTGCTGCTACTACTTCTAGAGCAATTAAAGAAGCATATGACAAGCACGTTGATGATGACATTAAAGTGGTGTGTGTCATGCTAGCTATTATAACGTTTGAGCTTCAGAAGCATCATGACAGCATGAAGGCGTACGATATGATCCTACACCTGAGGCAACTCTACCAAGGGCAAGCTAGGCATGAGAGATTCCAAATCTCTAAGGTACTCTTTAGTTGCAAATTGTCTGTTTGAAACCCTGTCGTTCTGCATGTTCTCAATATGATCGGCTATGTCGAGACTCTTGAGAAATTGAGTTTCTCAATGTGACAAAAACTTGCAACAGATCTTATTCTGTAATTGTTGCCAGAAATGTATAAGCAGTTTGTTATTAATTATGAGACGCATGGGTTTGATAAACCCCTGCCCAAACTCTTAAAGATGTTAAAAACTGCTGAAGAGAGCCTTACAAAGGAAAAAGGTAGTTCCATCCTTCTTGTTCAAGGCGGAAAGGGTAAGAAGAAAAAACTTAAGAAATTTGGAAACAAAGGCAAAGGTAAATCCAAGCCGGAATCCACTTCTTCTAACCATAAGACAAAAGGTGGAGTAGCAAAAGACTCCATATGTCATCATTGTGGCAAACAAGGCCACTAGAGGAGGAACTGTAAAGATTTCCAGTTCCAGGACTTACAAATGCAAATAGTTGCTAGGACTGAAGAAAAGTAGATGGTTGGCTCGAGGGGAACTGGACATGATTGACCGATGGACGCAAGTGTTGCAATTCTAATGTCATGTTTTAGTTTTTATCATTTGATCCATTTTCGAATATTGGATTGATTGTTGTTTGTTTTATGTTAGCAAGACATCATATCACGTTTGATGATTTTTATTCTTTCGAATAAAGGACAAATCGTTTATCCATTTATAGAAATGATATGTCTTATGCTAAATTGATCAAATGATCTACATACTTTATTGTGAAAGTATACCCGCATATGTAACAGTGAAGAACAAAGTATATCTTTGAGATATTGCGTATGGAAGATGAGCTTAGTGTACGAGATTACACTAAAGCTAGCTTCCAAGGCATTAGCGATGTTAATTAAGCCGTTAAGAGGATTGTATGACGGATCCTTGAGCTAGAAGAGCTACGAGTCATGGTCATATTCTCAAGATACGGTAGATTACATGACAACTTTTGAAGCTGCTGAGTATAGTGTTTGGACCCAGAGTTTCATTGTGGAACTCAATACGATTCATAGTAGTTTTGAATCCTGAATCATTGTAGAATGATTCGACGGAATCGTTTCACTAGCCAATGAATCATGGTCTCATCGGGAATACCAAACGTATCATTAGAACGTTTACACGTTAAACGAGCATGTAAGAAATTACAAAATAGGTACGGATAATAATTTAACAATTCCACTAACCAAGGCTTTGGAATGGCCTAAACACGAGGGTCACACTTTGTCCATGCACATTTGATAAATGGGTAATTGGCCTTAGTGCTAGTGGGAGATTGTTGGATATATGAGCCCTAAAGGCCAATGTATAAAAGTATCTGAATATTTATGAAGAATAAAAGGCCCTAAATATTGTTTATACATCTCGTATATCTAAACATGGATTTAGTCCATAGATTTAGAACTACGATGTTCTGATTATGAGGATGTTACATTAATAGAGGCTATGTCTAAAATGTCCTTAGTCGAATATTATGACAAGATAGCTACGTCTCATAAGCTATTGGTACATATCTGGGATATGGTACTGGACTGGCCCACCATGAGAATACTACATGGATATTATTTTAAATGTGTTAGTAGTATTCTCATTCGACCATTGGTATAACTATCCTTAGACTTGAGGTCAATATGATCTTTAATATGTTGACCTATATGTTTTGATTCATATCTAATGCCATCTGAAATACTGGTGGACATACAGTTATGTTTTGAGTATATAGTTAAACATATGTAAAGGCATGAATGACGTAGAAAGAATTTATCCCTTCCATTGTGATGAAGTGTAATGTGTTCGGGCCCACTGATTGATATGACTTGGGAAGTGTATGGTCATACCCAGATAAATTAATATTTGTGATATTAATGTTATTTGAATCCCACAAGTCAATCTGAGAATCAGTAAACCAATGATTTAGCTCTAATAAGGTTACACTTCTCATACCTTGTGTTAAATCTAGGCATTAGTGATAAAAGGCTAAGAGTTGTACAAATGTAATGTGTCGTTGGAGGTATTGTTGCAAGAAACTTTATCTTTATAACTTGGGTAGCGATAATGTGTTGCTAGATATCGCTTATCGTTTATAATATTAATTATGAATTAATATTATTGCTGACGTTATAAATACCTAGAAGAGTCACACACATAGAATAATTGAACGGGGTAGAATATTAAAAGGGAATGAAGTAAAATAATATTATATATTTATATGGGACGTGTGACGTACATGTAAAATATATACATTGACATTTTAATTATGTGATAATTAAATTTTTCAAATATTATTTTTGTATATAAAATAAAATATATAAATTAAATATATGTATACACGGTACTATGTTCCCAAAAATATATATTTATATATTTATTTTACTTCAATTATATGATAATTAAAGTTGAAAAATTAAATTGTTATACTCCCTCCGTCCCATATCTTTCTTCTCACTTTCCTTTTTGGGCCGTCCCGTTTGATTCTTCTCGTTTCCTAAAATGGAAAGAAAATACATCTAAAATTACTCTTTTACCCTTATTTTTTTTCTCCCCAATTCTCAATCTCATTACTCTCGTACTCCCCCATCTCTCCTTCTCTCTCTTATTCTTCTTCCTCTTTCTTCTCTCTTCTTTCTTTTTCTTCTTATTCTTCCTTTTTTTTCAACGTCAGACTCCACCCCCCATCTCCTTCTTTCTTTTCTTCTTTTCTTCTTCTGATACCCTCCCAAGGTGGTGCGAAGGGCAGTGGTGAAGGGAAGGATGAACCTTTCAGATCTGAAAAAGCCTATAGATCTTAGCAGCACGGAGGGGATTTTAGATATGCAGTGGAGCTTTCAGATTTGTAGTGGAATTTCTTGATTAGTTTTTTATTTCTTCGCCCAGCCCTTTGTCTCTATCTTCATCTTTTCACCGGTTTCCTTTTAAATTTCTTTGAGGAGTAATCTTAAATTTGACATTCCTAAGTTTGATGAGATTTATTTTTGATTTTTTACATTGAGAGTAGGAAGGAGGGCTGGGGTAGGTGGATTTGAGGTTGAAGAAGAAGAAGAAGTTTGGGTTTGGGGTTGGGTTTGAGGACAGAGAGCATGGGTAGCATTTGATGTTGAAGATGAAGAACAAAGTAGTGAGATTTGTTAATGGAGGGCGGGGTGGTGAAGGTGGTAGGTGGGGGGGGGGGGGTTGAGGTTAAAGTTGAAGAAAAAGAATTGTTTGGGTAATAGGAGGGCTGGTCGGCATGGGCTGGGTGGAGGAAATAGAGGGCAAGATTGGAAAGTCAGAATAATTTTCACTTTACATTAAAACTCGTGCCAAGTCAAAACGGAAAGTTTCAACTGGGACGGAGGGAGTATTTTATTAGGTAGGGCCGAAAATAAAGAGTTGGAAGGAGGAAGAAGTTTGTGTTGATTTACAACTCTACATCCACAATATTACGAGATAGGACCTTCTTTATGGGATATGTTAACACACCATTTCGAGTGAACTTCATCCACCCTCTTGGCCGAAAAATTGGAGAAAAATATACTTCATATTTTTCTTCATCATTCCCAATAATATTCTATATATATATATATATATATATATATATATATATATATATATATATATATATATATATATATATATATATATATATATATATATATATATATTACCTTCGTCTCACTCTCTTTGTCCACTTTTGACTTTTGGAACTGTTCATCTAAGCACTTTGACTCATCAAATTCTCTCAATGTGTAAGCCTAAATATAGTCATGTGTCATCTTGTTTGATTTGTCTTAACATATAGATTATTAATATATAATTTCTATAATTTTTTAATATATAAATTACAAGATAAAATGGATTAAAAAAGTGCATTGGATGGTGTGCCAAAAGGTAAGTGGACAAAGAGAGTGGGACGGAGGGAGTATATATATGTGTGTGTGTATATATATGTATATATATACATACATACATACATACATACACACACATTTTTTTAAACTGAACATTGGTTTATTTCACAAATAAACTTACTAAGTACACGTTCGGGCAGAACTAGACCAAAGCCCCGAAAGTTAAACTTAAAAGAAAGAGGTACACATACATAAAAGTTCCAAAAGCAGAGAAGACAAAAATATGCTCAATACAGAGGATCTCCGCTTGCTCTTCTAATTCCTGCTCTATCTTCTTCTCGATTCCTCATTCTTCCGGCGATCTGACTATTGCTCTCCCACATCTCATTTGATGGCGTTTTTCAGAATCTTTCCTCCGAGTGCAAACAATTGAAGCCCAACTCGATGGAGGTTGTCATCATAGATGCGCGCGCGCACACACACACATACATACATACATACATACATACATACATACATACATACATACATACATACATACATACATACATACATACATACATACATATATATATATATATATATATATATATATATATATATATATATATATTTGAAAAGAAGAACTTTTATTAAAAAAATAACAATATCAGTACACGTCTGAGGAGGACTAGACCGTAGCCTCAGAGGTCAAAAGAAAAAAAAGACATATCCTGCTAATGTAAACAGAAAAGGGGGGATGAGAGTGGGACGAAGGTAGTGGACTTCATCCGTCCCAAATTATAATGCAAGTTCACTATTCACAGGGTCAAACTTCATTCACTTTCTTTCTCTATTTTCGTTAGCAATTTGATAAAATAAAGTAATATTGTCACTACTAATTTTGTAGATCTTTTGATGTAGTATTTTAATATGTAATTTTTATTTTTTAACTATATACCATTTGTCATATAAAATGATTTGAAAATAATTTTAATCAAACATCGTAAACCGAAACAGGCGTTATAAAATGGGACGGAGGGAGTATTAAATTATTTTTGGCATTTTTATGTTTTATTTAATGTAATATTTTTTTAATAAAATAGTTATAGAATTTTTTGTGCTTGTACATCAATATTTAAAGTATACTTTTTATTTAAAAAAATATACTCCGTATATCTTAGAGTGAAAAAATATTCATTTAAAATAAATAAAATTATTTGTATAGAATGTCAAAAGTTTAAAATGTATAGGAGCTCGTACGAAGCACGGGATTGACACTAGTTATAGTAATATTCTAGAAAGAATTTACTAGCATAAATTCTTCATAGGACATCGTTCGTTGTCCGTGTGGACGCACTACAGGTTGGATCATTTGTGACTGGTTTGTTGCACCAATCCCTTTACTTGCACCGTCCGATATATTTTTAATGAGAAAAGGTAATTTTCTTAACAATAATTTATAATTTCCGTAAGGCGATCTTGGGCGGTAACGACGATTGGATATAAAATTTTGTTTTCCACTGGCTATCCATGCGTGGTTACCCAAGACACTTTAAAAAAACAAATACTCCATAGAAGATCTGTAGATGGGAAAGAAAACAAACCCAATGATGAGGGAGTATAGATTAAGAGTCAACCATAGCTGAAGGAAGCTTCAAGCCATAGTCAACAATGGCAGAGATATATAGATTTGAACAAACATTAACCGGGACATAGCTCAAAATCCAACCAAAAGTAAATATTGAAACAGCTAAAATGATCATAATCATGTGGAGAACTCAAATTTATTGGTAGATTAGTTAATCGTGGAAGGAGGAGGTTCAATTTGACGTTGGCGATGGAGGAAGAAGGGGCCAACTTCTCGAAACCAGAAGAAAAAAAAGATAAAAGATAAGGTATGCCTAGGTGAACCGTGGACTGGGCTAAAACATTACAGAGTATTTATATTTCGGTCCTTTCGGTCGTGGACCGGACCGGACTAAAACCTGAAACCTTAAATAATCTGGACCGAAGACCGACCCAAAATTTACTTGGTCCGGGTTCGGTCTGGACCTAATGGTCCGGTTCGGTCGGTTATTTCAGTCCAGACCTAAACATGAACAGGCCTAATTACAATAACACAAGAAAGCATCTCATCATCTCCAAAATCGAAATATCCCATACATAGGGTTCAAACACAATCAGCTGTCACCATGTGCTTTAACATAAACTACACATTTCATAAATGGAAACATAACATAGCCATTAAACATGCATACCGCTCTGTTACTTGTATTCAAAATGTTTCAAGTAAGAAAAGGTCATTCATTGCATGGAGCAAATCAGAAGGTCAGAAACTTACATTCCTAAGGAATGACAAGCAGATATGAACATATAAAAGTGCTATTGAAAACCAAGGTGTCTTTCTCAGACCTCTGAAGTCCAAATATTTCATTACATGTTCTGTTGTACGACTTCAAATCTACTGGAGTTTTAAAAAATGGATGCTTTCAGAACTGTTTTCTCTTGTTCCGAAATAACTTTTCTCTCTTTGCAAAGATATAGAAAAGACCAATGAAAATACCAGCAGACATAGAAAATGACACCCATGGGAATGGTGGATCCTTGAAGCAAACAAGGGATGCCTCCAAAACTTGTGAAGCGCGGTAAACAAGAGAGTGAGCAGCGTACAGATCATGATCTGATGACCTGAGATAGTACAATGCCATCTCGAAATCAAAATGTGACAAAGCAGAAACTGCCTTATCCAGCTTGTATTTGAACAAATTCCACCTTTGGACAAGCTCAAGAAGCTCGCTACGCTTGAGGAGTTTTCTCTCCCCACCATGGGCAGCAATGGATTCAACTACATCAATGGCACTGGTGAGACTACTGTTGAGGTATGTCAATAGAACATTCCTTCTGGCAGCATCCTTCTGCACGAAAGACAGAGACAAAATCTCTGAAAACGGACCAAATGGTGTGTTTCCGACGCTCCACGTATAGTCCACAAGAGTGCTGTTGTGCTTAGGGCCCCACAGCAAATGTGTTGGGGAGACTCCCCACATACTCTGTAAAATGGAACCAACAAGAGGCCTCTCCAGCTCACGAGTCTGGGAAAAAACATGGCGTCCATTACAACTATAGTCACTGACAGCCTGGGTACTCTTCGTCCTGACCGCAATAACCATATCTTTGAATGCCACAGCCTGATGGTAACGGTCGAGCAACAAAATCATGCTGACATCCAAATCAAAAACATAGACTGGGACAACCCTCCCAAAACCTTCATCAAAAGGAAGCTTCGCCACCCGTCTGAACTCGTCCGCGGATTCTGACAAAGTCTGGTGTAAGCGTTTTGAGTCCAGATACTCACTAACAATCAGGGTGTAGTTATCAAATAAATACCTAGAAGTGTAAGCAGTAGTTGCCTTTGTAATGGCAAAAGAACAAATTGAGCACTCGGTTAAATTCACCTCATACTTCTTAAAGCTTAAAGATTGATCACCCAACAATAACCCTTTATCATTAGCTTCATCCACAAAGGTCTTCTCTATTGACTTCCAATCCAATCCAGTGCTATCTTTGTTTTCGGGTGAACCATTTATGTGTATGAACTGAACAATCAAGGAATCCTCAAAAGGGACAGGAATCCTCAAAGAAGGAACAGCAAGTACCTGGTAAGCACTCCAAACCAGTGAAGCCAAGTCAGAAAGCATAGACTTTTGAGACTTGGGTCGGCCGTGGATGGACGCCAGTGGATGAAACTCGCCCCTAGGCATAAGACCATCGCCATAGAGTGCTGGACCATACTCCACTGGGCCAGCCCCTAAGTCGATCCAGATGTAACGGTCTTTCCCTGTCCAAATGGTGCCTAAGCACTTGGTAACTGCCCTGGACTGATCACCATGGGTGTAGCTATAAGCATAAGGCTTAGACTGGGGGCCCAGATTGAGGATGTAAACATATATTCCATTGGTGGGCTTCTCCTTTTCGAAGTCCTGCCTGATAATCTGGTCGATGGCGGTGTAGGTAAGGGAGGTGAGATGGGATCGGAAGCTAGAAGGAGTGGAGGCTAGCTGGGTTTTTAAGCTTTCAGAGAGATGCGAAGCAAGCGAAGCGGGGGCGAGGGATACTTCCGGGTGGAGAGAATGGGAAAGCGCGAGATGATGAGTGGGGTGGGTGGTCAAAGGGGAGATGACATGGTAGTGATCGAAAGAGACGGAGGAGGCGATGAACGACGACAGGATACTAGGGGAAGAGGAGGAGAAGGCGCTCCCAACAAGCTTGACTGTAATTGGGACGGAAACTTGAAGGGAAAGGAGGGCGGCGATGGTGAGCGGCGGATGAGCCGATGTTTGGGAAAGAGTATTTTTCAGATGGGAAGGTAGAGAGAAAAATGAGTCATTGGAGGCTTGCGGGTCGAAACGGGACTGCTGGGTGAGGAAGGAGTCCAGTCCCAGAATTGGGGCGGAGCTTGTGAGTGTGGCGGAGAAGAGGAGCCGGAGGATGAGGAGGAAGACGATGGTCGGCGTCATCTTTGATCCTTCCGCCGATCCAGTTTGACAAGAAATGGGTCATCTCGTCTGATCTTATTACCCTTTCTACTTATTGGACCCAGGGGTGCAAGAATCTCATTGTCCCAGGTGAGCAAATTAACAGGACCGACCGCGAAACCGAAAACTAAAATAACTGGAAGTTCGGCTTCGGTTTCAGTTTTCATGTAAAAATTATTTTCGGTTTTTTTAGTTTTTCGGTCGGTTTTCGGTTTTTTTGTAAGAAAAACCGAAACGACCGAATAACCGATGATTTTATTTTAATTTATTTTTTAAAATAAGAAAATATTTGATTAACACACATGTTTTCTTTTTACTTTTTCATGGAAAAATATAATGTTTCACTTTTAAAAAAATTATTTGTTAATGTTTTGAACATATTAATAAGAAAAGTGCAATTTTATATGAAATGGATAGTGTATATTCAAATAAAAATTAATCCACCTTACTAAATCAATGACAATAGAAAATTCTTAATCTAAACTAATTTAATACATATCAATCTACCTTGCCGAACTAGTTTCTGGAATTTATATTAAAAAATCAAAATAAAAGTAATTAGAATTCGGTTTTTCGGTCTGTTTTTTTGATGTATGGGCAGTTTTCGGTTTCGGTTCAGTCGGTTTTAATTTATGGTCGGTTCGGTTCGGTCCGTTTTCAACCATGTTAAAAAAAGTCAGTTATTTCAGTTTCAAAGCGAAACCGATCGTTGCTCAGCCCTATCCCTCCCGATCTAAAATTTTCTTCAGCTATTTTTTCATTTTGGTGCTTAAACTTCATTTTTTCAAAAAATACATGAGTTTGGAAATTTTTTCACAAATCGTACCTAAAGCTAGTTTTTAGGTAACCATCAGGTCATTTAAGCCAAATTAATTTTATATATTTTAAAATCTTCAATTTGATCTCATTTCTTTTTTCTTATTTCCCCCTCTCCGACTCCCTTCCCTTTCTTCTTCTTTCACGCCTTTTTTTTTTCTTTTTTCTTCTTTCACCCCTTCTTTTCTTCTTCTTCCTTCTTTCACCCATTTTTTTCTTCTTCTTCATTAAATCCTCCACTCACAACAACCCACCCCTCCCTTTTTTAACAAAAGATTAATTAGTAACTTTTTTAACATTATGGTTATTGTTTCTAGTTCTCCTTTTTTATTTGTTTTGGGCTGATTTTATTTGACTATTTTTATTTAATATTTTACAACAAAGATCGAAAACAAACAAAAAAATAGGTCAAACAAAAAAAATAGAACAAAAAATTAGACATTTGTCAACAAAAAGATAGAAAAACTAACAAAAAAGTTAGTAAAAAAATAGTAAACAAACAAACAAATAATATTAAAACATTGAGAAAAAATAGAAAAAAACAAAAACCAAATTTACAAATAAAAAAGACCGAAAAAAAAAGTAAAAAGACATATATCAGGAAAAAATTGGAAAAAAATTTAAAAGTTATTCAACAAAAAATTCGAAAACAAAAAATATTTAAAGAGGATGTTAAAATTAAAAAAAAGAGTGGACTCAAGAAGGGGGTGGGGTTAAACAAGAAGGGAGGGGTGGGTTGTTGTGAGTGGAGGATTTAATGAAGAAGAAGAAAAAAATGGGTGAAAGAAGGAAGAAGAAGAAAAGAAGGGGTGAAAGAAGAAAAAAGAAAAAAAAAAGGCGTGAAAGAAGAAGAAAGGGAAGGGAGTCGGAGAGGGGGAAATAAGAAAAAAGAAATGAGATCAAATTGAAGATTTTAAAATATATAAAATTAATTTGGCTTAAATGACCTGATGGTTACCTAAAAACTAGCTTTAGGTACGATTTGTGAAAAAATTTCGAAACCTCGGTTCCAGCAACAGTACTTCGTCTTCAACCTCGGTTCCAATTTTCGAAACATCATTTTAAGTCACCAAGCTTCAATTAAACTACATAGAAATGTTCCCCAATGTTCATAGATCATTTAAATACCATTAATTCAAAGTTTTAACAACAATTTCAAGGTTTATGATTCTTGGTTTTTCAAGTATGTCAAACACAAAACTCAACCAAATGACCATCTATGAACGTAGAAACGACCTATATGAACATTCTAGTCATTAGATATATCTACGGGCTTACCTTA
The DNA here is from genome assembly GCA_003260385.1 of Cuscuta australis. NCBI lineage: Eukaryota > Viridiplantae > Streptophyta > Magnoliopsida > Solanales > Convolvulaceae > Cuscuta > Cuscuta australis. Next base: position 1,328,279 of record NQVE01000117.1, on the reverse strand, counting down.
ATGTTAAATGATGATTCCGGCGAAAAGACGGTAAAACTTCCGGCAACAAAAGCTCTTAACTCCGGCGACCTTTCACCAAATTGATAGCACCAGAGTGTTCTTCTTTCTCAGAGCAGCAGAATAAAGGAAAAAATAGGATGTTTTGGTGAAGAATAGAGGGAGTTGGGTGTGGTTATGTAAGAAGGAAGAAGAGGAAGATGCCAAGATTCACTCCTGTTTGTGCGGCCGAGTGGAGTGAACGGCGATTGTGTAGGATTTCAAACGCAAGTCCCTGATTGGGACTAATTTCAGTCACAGTCGGGGTACACTTTTTGGTCCAACTATCTCCAAATTGAAATCCGATTGAACCGTTGGGGTCAGACAGTCAAACTTTACCCAACAATATAATTTTCATTAATTATTGACAAACTTTATAATTCACTTATTTTTGGGGTCCTTCTCAGTAATTAATTAATTATTAATTAATTAATTCTGATAGGCCTATTTTCGGGGCGTTACATTTCTCTCCCCCTTAAAATAATTTCGTCCTCGAAATTACCTGAGTCATTGATTGAAGAGATTCGGATACTGTGTTCTCATTGACTCTTCGGTTTCCCATGTTGCTTCTTCAGTCGAATGATTCCTCCATAGTACTTTGACTAGAGGTACGGATTTGTGTCTCAATTGTTTGACTTCTCGTGCTAGAATTTGTACAGGTTCCTCCTCATAAGTCAATTGTTCGTCAAGAGTTACGATTCCTTCAGTCAAGATATGTGATGGATCGGAACGATATCTTTTCAACATCGATACATGGAATACGTCATGGATTTTGTTCAGTTCTGGTGAAAGTTCTTATCGATAGGCTACTGGACCCACACGTTCAGTGATTCGATAGGGTCCAATATATCTCGGACTTAGTTTTCCCTTTCTACCGAACCGTAACACTTTCTTCCACGGTGAGACTTTCAGAAACACCTTGTCATCAACACTATATTCGATCTCCCGACGTTTTAAGTCGGCATAAGATTTCTGTCGATCGGAAGCCACCTGCAATCTTTCTCTAATGAGACGAACCTTCTCTTCAGTTTCGCGAACGAGATCAGGTCCTTCAAGCTTTTTTGCTCACTTAATTCTGTCTAGCATACTGGGGTTCTACAGCGTCTCCCATACAAGGCTTCGTACGGGGCCATTTGGATACTCGCTTGATAACTGTTGTTATACGCGAACTCCATTAGCGGTAAGTATGTTTCCCAGTTGCTTCCAAAATCAATTACACATGCTCTCATCATATCTTCAAGAATTTGAATTGTCCTTTCAGATTGTCCATCAGTTTGAGGATGAATGACGTACTAAAGTTAAGTTTAGTACCTAAGGCTTTCTGCAAACTCTTCCAGAATTGCGACGTGAATCGCGGGTCACGATCAGAAATGATAGAAAAAGGTACACCATGTAATCTTACGATCTCACGGATGTAAAATTCTGCCAATTTCTTCAAAGACATATCACGTCGAATTGGGATAAAATGAGATGACTTGGTTAATCGGTCAACTATTACCCAAACAGCGTCATTCTTCTTGGCTGATAATGGAAGTCCGATTACGAAGTCCATCGTAATTCGTTCCCACTTCCATTCCGGGATAGTAGGTGGATGTAATAACCCACTTGGCACTTGGTGTTCAGCGTTAACTTGTTGACACGTCAGACATCGTGTGGTAAATTCAGAAATTTCTCGCTTCATTGTGGGCCACCAATAAATCTTCTTCAGATCTTGGAACATTTTATTACTACCAGGATGCATGGTATAAGTGGTCTCGTGAGATTCACGCATTAAACGTCCCTCACTTCGCCACAAGGAACTACCAAACGATCCCTGTAGAATAAAATTCCATCATTCACCATGAAATCTTGTCTCTCCCCCCTTAGAGACAAGTTCACAAGTCTTCAAACAGTAATCATCACGTTTTTGTGCAGCATGAATTTCGTTCTCAAGAGTAGGTTGAACTCGGAGTTCGGTTATCATCTTTCGGCTCAATGCGTCAGCAACTACGTTAGCCTTTCCAGGGTGATAGTCAATGGAGCAGTCGTAGTCTTTGATCAATTCCAACCATCTTCTCTGTCTCAGGTTCAATTCTTTTTGAGTTAGCAGGTATTTTAGACTTTTGTGGTCTGTGTGAATATATGTCGTCTCTCCAAAGAGATAATGACGCCATATTTTCAGAGCAAATACAACTGCTGCTAACTCAAGATCATGAGTAGGATAGTTACATTCGTGAGGTTTCAACTGTCTTGATGCGTATGCCACGACTCTTCCGTCTTGCATGAGTACACATCCCAAGCCATTATGAGATGCGTCACTAAAGATTGTGTAGTCTACACCTGGTACTGGTTGGGTCAGCACAGGTGCGTCTGTCTGACATTTCTTTAGTTTCTCAAAACTTTGCTGACATGCATCGGTCCATACAAATTTCACATCTTGTAACGCCCTGAAACCTGGCCCAAAAGAATTAATTAAATTGTCAGAGCAATTGATTACGAATTGGGCCTAAAAAGGGGTTAAAATTATAATTTGGATTTTAAGCCCAACTTTTATGTCATCTCGTAGGAAATATTTTTGTGATCGCGTCGGTTCAGACGGCTCGCGAATCGGAGTTACAGAGCTCAAGTTATGACCATTTAATCAGGTATTTTGGGTCCGAAGCCCAATCCTTTTTGGAATGGGATCATTAAATAAACCTAAACCTCAGCCACACAATCCTTATCTTCTCTCGTTCGTTCGTCCATCCTTTTTCGTTCTTCTTCTTCGTTTCTCTTCTTCTTCCTTCTTCTTTCTTCTTTTTTCTTCTTCTTCCATTTCTTCTTCGCCGATCGATCGCCGCCGGAAGTTCCCCAGCCAGTCGTTCGTCGTCCAATTGGAGCCGCCGTCGCCTTCCCCAGCCTCGCCGCCATCATCGCCGACTGGTGCAGCGCCGCCGTGAGCCAGCCGTCAGTCGTCGCTGTCCAATTGCAGCAGCCAGCGCCGGTCGTCCTCTACCGTTCGACCACGCCGGCGTCGCGCAAGCCAGAGCCTCGCCGGAAGCCAGTCGCTGCCCATCCTTCGCCGGAAGTCCGTCGCCTCCACTGCCAGCGCCGAGTTGCAGCGCCGCCGCTGCTTCCTTCGCCAGTAGCCGCCGCTCAGCGTCGCCGAGCCTCCAGCCACCGTCGCCGAGCTTCCAGCCGCTGCTTCGCCTTCGCCGGAATCGAGCGCCGTCGTCGCCCTTTGCACAGCGGCCATCCGCCGCCGTCGAGTGCAGCGCCGCCGTCGAGTGCAGCGCCGCGAGTCGCTGCTCACCGCCGTCGAGCTGCCGCTACGCCACTGTCGCCGGCGTCCGTCACCGTCGCCGCATCCGGCCGCTGCCCCGAGTTGATATCGCCGGCAGATTAACCTCCACGCCGGATTGATTGGTCGATTTCGTATTTTGACTCGATTTGACCCGTTCGGTTGATTTCGCTGATTTGTCTTCCGTTCAAGCTATCGATTCGATTTCGGCGTAATCCAGGTCCGTACTATGAAGTTAATAGCATTCAGAATAGATTTAATGGTTTGGATCGTTATATGTGTTTATGCTATAATTTGGCTAAATTGGTTAATTGAATTAAATTGATTGTTTGAATTGAATTGTTGAGGATTGTGAATTGACTGACCAGGTTTGACTTTGACTTGGGTTAGGTCATGTTTGACCTAGGCTTTGACTGGATATTCTGTTGTCGTAGGTTTGACCGGATGGTTAAATCCAAGACTTTAATGAATTAGTTAAGTTAATTAATTAATTCTAATCGGTGATTAAGGTCAATTGGTTTATTGTGTTGAACATAGAAACTCGCCATCGCTCGGGCGGCTGCAGGGCCTGGTCAGTGAGGTTAAGACGTGCGCACGAGGGTCTGCGATCTTGGGTTTGAGGCCATCGCCCGAGGGATCCTACCTCCACCGAATTGAGGCCATCTTCGGTATTACGGATTGAGGCTATCTCCGTCATAGGCATTAAATGTTAAGTGGTTTGACTTTGGTGAAAGTCTAAATTGGTTTGACCGGTGGTCAAAGAGTTCATGAGAAACCCGTAACACCTAAATCGTTTTGAAAAGAAAGAAAATAAGTTGACTGTTGGTCAACCGTCTAAAGAACCGAATTTAAAGTTGAATTGATTTTTATTAAAAGGATAAACATATGTACGATCTTAATTGTTGAATTATTATGTTTATTCTTGTGCTACAATGGAGTACCACTCAGCGTCAATGCTGAGCGGATAGCGTTGTTTTCCTTTTTGCTGTCCGTAGGTGATCAGAAAGATGAACCTAGAGCCGATCCCAGAGGGAATTGAGGAGGAGATGTACGATGGCGTGGCTGTCTCTTTAATCTGTTGATTATGCTTTATTTAATTAACTTTAATGCTTATTACGTTTTCGGGCAAGATCCCAAGTTGTTTGACTTTAAAAAGGCTTCCACATTATTTTAAATTACTCCGATGGATTTTTATATGTATTGATAGAACGTTTGTTTAAAATTGTTTTGAAAATGTCGCAAATTCGGATACCAATTCAGTGGCACACCGGTCCGCTGTCTCACGGGTTTGGGTCATGCGGGTTGGGGTGTTACATTTTGGTATCGGAGCATTTGGTTTTAAAATCGGTCTTTGGACCCTTTCAAAAAAAAATACAATGAATAATTCAGCCGCATCTGCATCTCACGTAACTCCTTTGCCCCGGGAAGGTAATAAGTATTCATAGCTTTATCTGTTATGTGTTAAGATCTGACGTGAGAATTTCCTTATTATTTTAGAATGAGTCAAGAATCGACCCACGGTCAGTACGTTCCGGAGCCGGAGCACGTGAGCATGCACACGGTGAACACCGAGGGTTCGAGTTTCACGCCTCCGGGTGACGGAGGGCAACAGCAGAATCAACCTGCGCCAGCGGGACAGCCACCAGCTGTACCACCACCAGTCGTACCACCTCCAGTGATGCCACCGTTGGTGATGCTGCAGGTGGCCTACGAGCAGATGTTCCCGGCCATGATGGCCCATTATATGCAGCACATGGCGCAGTTTATGCCCATGTTCCAGCCACCGCCACCACCACATCCGCAACCGCGCATCGTTACCTTCACGATGTTGAAGGATAATGGAGCGGAAGAGTTCCGAGGAGACAATATGGGGGAGCCCCAGATTGCATTGGATTGGCTTGAGCAGATGGACCGGGTACTCAAGAATTTGAGAGTCCCAGATGCTGATCGCTCGGAGTTGGCGTCACAGATGTTCCGGAAGGGAGCATATGATTGGTGGAAGCGCATTGACCAGGATCCACACACGCCCAAGCCGTGGACCTGGGATCGCTTCGATCGAGCCTTCACGAAAGAGTACGTCCCCACCCGGTACCGCGAGGAGACGCGCGATGAATTCGTTGCGCTTAAGCAGGAGGGGATGTCACTGCCTGAACTGAGACAGAGGTTCGACTACCTGTCCCAGTATGCGACGAGTCTGGTCTCCACTCTGGAGGATCGTTTGAATGAGTTCGTCAAGAAGCTACGGCCGGACTTGAGGCCGTACGCCGCGCTGATCACGACGACAGATTTTAATGCGGCGTATGATTTGATTGTGAAGACGGAAAAGAGCTTGGACGATTTGCACGCAACCAAGAAGGAGGATCGAGCGACGAAAGACCCGCGACCCGCGGCCAGCACCGGGCCGAGCGGGAAGAGTTTTGGATTCGGGGGAAAGAGGTACGAGAAGGTTCTTCGAGTGCGCCGCCGCCTAAGAGGAGTAAGTCGAGGCCGTCTCCGTCGGCCGCCGCTAGCAACTCGAACAGAACGAGGAGCCACCCGCAATGTGTACATTGTGGTAGGCATCACCCGGGCGAGTGTTGGCTCGCCCAAGGTTTATGTTTGGGTTGTGGCCAGCCAGGGCATTTCAGGAGGCATTGCCTGACAAACCTTAGCAGCGAGCCTGTTTTACCTAGAGCTCCGGATCAGCCTGCCGCATCACATCCAGCACAGAGTCTGCAGTCTACGGCCGCAAATAATCAGCAGAGAGCACGTCCGCAGCAGTCAGTCCGGGCACCAGCGCGTACCTACGCCATGCATGGGTGCACAGATCCTAGCCCCAATGTTATCTTGGGTACGTTCGTACTATTTGATTCGGTTATGCATGCCTTGATCGATCCGGGTTCTATGCTCTCCTATATCTGTGTTGGCATGCCTGCTAATTCTGCGATTGTGAGGAGTGACCTTGAGATACCTACCGTTGTATCGAATCCGCTAGGACATAGCATGCGTCTTCATCACATCTATCATAGGTGTCCGTTGTCCGTGCAAGGGAATCAATTCCCTGCAGATTTGATAGAGCTACCACACAAGGAGTTTGACATTATCCTTGGTATGGATTGGCTCACCGAGCATAGAGCAGTGGTCGACTGCAGTTGTCGGACCGTACGGCTGAGAGCCGAGGACGGTAGCGACGTATCACTCTCCGGGGAAGTGTTCCCCAAGACTCCCAAGTTCATATCGTCCTTGAGCGCGAGGCGCTTGATTCGCAAGAAGTGCGAGATGTTCCTGTGTCACGTTCAGGATATGCGAAAAGAATCGCCACGTCAGCATGACATTCGTACGGTTTGCGACTTCCCCGATGTCTTTCCCGAAGACCTACCTGGTTTGCCTCCGCCGAGAGAGGTAGAGTTCTCGATCAATCTCATTCCGGGTACGGAACCCATATCTGCTACACCGTATCGTATAGCACCTGCCGAGATGAAGGAGTTGAAGGCTCAGTTGCAAGAGCTACTGGAAAAGGGATTCATCCGACCTAGCGTTTCCCCATGGGGAGCACCGGTGTTATTTGTTCGAAAGAAAGATGGATCCATGAGACTTTGCATCGACTACAGGCAGTTGAACAAAGCCACAGTGAAGAATCGTTATCCGTTGCCTCGCATCGACGACCTGTTCGACCAGCTCAGAGGTGCTACGGTATTCTCAAAGATTGATCTGCGTTCTGGATACCATCAGATTTCCGTTAAGAGAGAAGACATTCCGAAGACTGCTTTTAGAACACGCTATGGGCATTATGAGTTCTCAGTCATGCCTTTCGGATTGACTAATGCCCCGGAAGTGTTCATGGAGCTTATGAACAGTGTGTTCCGACCATACTTGGACCAGTTCGTAGTAGTGTTCATCGATGACATCTTGGTTTATTCATGGACTCAGGAGGAGCATGTTAAACATTTGCAATTGGTTTTGAGTGTGTTGAGAGAGCACAAGCTGTATGCAAAATTGTCTAAGTGTGAATTCTGGTTGAGTGAGGTGACATTCTTAGGACATGTTATCTCTACCACCGGTATCCAGGTAGACCCCAGCAAGATTTCAGCCATAGTGGATTAGAAGACTCCGCGGAATGTTCGTGAGGTGAGGAGCTTCCTTGGGTTAGCCGGTTACTATCGTCGATTTGTTAAGGGCTTCGCCTCGATCGCTACTCCATTGAACAAGCTACTGCGTAAGGACATCAAATTTGAGTGGTCAGAAGCGTGCCAGCGCAGTTTTGATCAACTGAAGGAGTGCCTGACCCAGGCACCAGTCTTGATTCAACCTACTCCTGGCATCGATTATACCATCTATAGTGACGCATCTCATAGCGGCTTAGGTTGTGTACTGATGCAGTTGAGTAAGGTAGTGGCCTACGCATCGAGACAGTTGAAGACTCACGAGGAGAACTACCCGTCACATGATTTAGAGTTGGCATCCGTGGTGTTCGCCTTGAAGATTTGGCGCCACTACATCTTTGGAGAGAGGATTCACATCTTCACCGATCACAAGAGTTTGAGGTACCTACTCACCCAGAAGGAACTGAATCTTAGACAACGCCGATGGTTGGAGCTGATCAAGGATTACGATTTAGTCATTGAGTATCATCCGGGCAAGGCTAACATCGTGGCCGATGCTTTGAGCAGAAAATCGTTAGCCGAGCTACAGCTTCAGTCTCCGTTAGAGCAGGAGATCCGTACAGCACAGAGAGATGATGAGTTTTGTCAGAAGACTCGAGAGTTAGTTCCTGCAGGAAAGAGGCCCGAGTTTGCAATTCGCGATGACGGAGTCTTGTACTATCGTGAACGCCTAGTGGTGCCCCGCGGTGGAGTGAGGGATCGCTTGTTGCGTGAGGCTCACGGAACCGTTTACACTATGCACCCAGGTAGTAACAAGATGTATCAGGATTTGAAGAAATCCTATTGGTGGCCAACTATGAAAAAGGAAATCTCCGAGTTCACTGCGCGCTGTTTGACTTGTCAGCAAGTCAAGGCTGAGCACCAGGTTCCGAAAGGGTTGCTGCACCCTCCTACCATTCCGGAATGGAAGTGGGAAAGGATCACTATGGACTTTGTGATAGGATTGCCACGATCTTCACGAAATAATGACGCCATCTGGGTCATTGTTGACAGGTTGACGAAGTCCGCTCATTTTCTACCCGTCAGACGTGACTCTTCCTTGGACAAATTGGCAGACTTATACGTTAGAGAGATAGTTCGGTTGCACGGTGCGCCGCTGTCAATCATATCTGATAGAGATCCCCGGTTCACTTCGAAGTTCTGGAGAGGACTTTAGAAGGCTTTTGGCACAGCTTTGAACCTTAGTACGGCATTTCACCCTCAGACCGATGGCCAGTCCGAGAGGGTGATACAGATTGTCGAGGATATGATGCGAGCTTGTGTGATCGACTTTGGAGAAGATTGGGAGCGTTACTTTCCGTTGATGGAGTTTGCATATAATAACAGTTACCAGGTGAGTATTCAGATGGCTCCGTATGAGGCACTCTACGGCAGAAAGTGCCGAACCCCGATTTGTTGGACAGAGCTTAGCGAGCGTAAGCTCGAGGGACCAGATATTGTGCAGGAAACCGAGGAGAAGGTTCGTGTGATCAGAGACCAACTCCGCACTGCTTCGGACAGACAGAAATCTTATGCAGACTTGAAGAGACGAGACATAGAGTACAATGTTGGTGACATGGTATTCTTGAAGGTTTCTCCTTGGAAGAAGGTCCTACGGTTCGGGAAGAAAGGGAAGCTTAGCCCTAGATTCATTGGACCCTACCGCATTCTGGAGCGAATAGGACCTGTTGCTTACAAGCTAGAGTTGCCACCAGAGCTGAACAGGATTCACGACGTCTTTCATGTCTCCATGCTACGTAGATACTGTTCAGATCCGACTCATGTGTTGCCGACCAATGATGTAACCATCGATGAGAGTTTGTCTTACGAAGAAGAGCTAGTTAAGATCTTGGCGCGCGAAACTAAAGTGTTAAGGAATAAGACGGTACCTTTAGTAAAGGTACTATGGCGTAATCATGCGGTGGAAGAAGCAACCTGGGAGACCGAAGAATCTATGCGAACTCAGTACCCTCATCTCTTCGACGACCAATGACTCAGGTAATTTCGAGGACGAAATTCTTTTTAAGGGGGGGAGAGATGTAACGCCTCGAAACCTGGCCCAAAAGAATTAATTAAATTGTCAGAGCAATTGATTACGAATTGGGCCTAAAAAGAGGTTAAAATTATAATTTGGATTTTAAGCCCAACTTTTATGTCATCTCGTAGGAAATATTTTTGTGATCGCGTCGGTTCAGACGGCTCGCGAATCGGAGTTACAGAGCTCAAGTTATGACCATTTAATCAGGTATTTTGGGTCCGAAGCCCAATCCTTTTTGGAATGGGACCATTAAATAAACCTAAACCTCAGCCACACAATCCTTATCTTCTCTCGTTCGTTCGTCCGTCCTTCTTCGTTTCTCTTCTTCTTCCTTCTTCTTCTTTCTTCTTCTTTCTTCTTCTTCCATTTCTTCTTCGCCGATCGATCGCCGCCGGAAGTTCCCCAGCCGGTCGTTCGCCGTCCAATTGGAGCCGCCGTCGCCTTCCCCAGCCTCGCCGCCATCATCGCCGACTGGTGCAGCTCCGCCGTGAGCCAGCCGCCGGTCGTCGCTGTCCAATTGCAGCAGCCAGCGCCAGTCGTCCTCTACCGTTCGACCACGCAGGTGTCGCGCAAGCCAGAGCCTCGCCGGAAGCCAGTCGCTGCCCATCCTTCGCCGGAAGTCCGTCGCCTCCACTGCCAGCGCCGGTCGCTCATCGCCGCCGTCGATTGCAGCGCCGCCGAGTTGCAGCGCCGCCACTGCTTCCTTCGCCAGTAGCCGCCGCTCAGCGTCGCCGAGCCTCCAGCCGCCGTCGCCGAGCTTCCAGCCGCTGCTTCGCCTTTGCCGGAATCGAGCGCCGCCGTCACCCTTTGCACAGCGGCCATCCGCCGCCGTCGAGTGCAGCGCCGCCGTCGAGTGCAGCGCCGCCGTCGAGTGCAGCGCCGCCAGTCGCTGCTCACCGCCGTCGAGCTGCCGCTACGCCACTGTCGCCGGCGTCCGTCACCGTCGCCGCATTCGGCCGCTGCCCCGAGTTGATATCGCCGGCAGATTAACCTCCACGCCGGATTGATTGGTCGATTTCGTATTTTGACTCGATTTGACCCGTTCGGTTGATTTCGTTGATTTGTCTTCCGTTCGAGCTATCGATTCGTTTTTGGCGTAATCCAGGTCCGTACTATGAAGTTAATAGCATTCAGAATAGATTTAATGGTTTGGATCGTTATATGTGTTTATGCTATAATTTGGCTAAATTGGTTAATTGAATTAAATTGATTGTTTGAATTGAATTGTTGAGGATTGTGAATTGACTGAACAGGTTTGACTTTGACTTGGGTTAGGTCATGTTTGACCTAGGCTTTGACTGGATATTCTGTTGTCGTAGGTTTGACCGGATGGTTAAATCCAAGACTTTAATGAATTAGTTAAGTTAATTAATTAATTCTAATCGGTGATTAAGGTCAATTGGTTTATTGTGTTGAACATAGAAACTAGCCATCGCTCGGGCGGCTGCAGGGCCTGGTCAGTGAGGTTAAGACGTGCGCACGAGGGTCTGCGATCTTGGGTTTGAGGCCATCGCCCGAGGGATCCTACCTCCACCGAATTGAGGCCATCTTCAGTATTACGGATTGAGGCTATCTCCGTCATAGGCATTAAATGTTAAGTGGTTTGACTTTGGTGAAAGTCTAAATTGGTTTGACAGGTGGTCAAAGAGTTCATGAGAAACCCGTAACACCTAAATCGTTTTGAAAAGAAAGAAAATAAGTTGACTGTTGGTCAACCGTCTAAAGAACCGAATGTAAAGTTGAATTGATTTTTATTAAAAGGATAAACATATGCACGATCTTAATTGTTGAATTATCATGTTTATTCTTGTGCTACAATGGAGTACCACTCAGCGTCAATGCTGAGCGGATAGCATTGTTTTCCTTTTTGCTGTCCGTAGGTGATCAGACAGATGAACCTAGAGCCGATCCCAGAGGGCATTGAGGAGGAGATGTACGATGGCGTGGCTGTCTCTTTAATCTGTTGATTATGCTTTATTTAATTAACTTTAATGCTTATTACGTTTTCAGGCAAGATCCCAAGTTGTTTGACTTTAAAAAGGCTTCCGCATTATTTTAAATTACTCCGATGGATTTTTATATGTATTGATAGAACGTTTGTTTAAAATTGTTTTGAAAATGTCGCAAATTCGGATACCAATTCAGTGGCACACCGGTCCGCTGTCTCACGGGTTTGGGTCATGCGGGTTGGGGTGTTACACATCTTTTCTCAGAAATTTGTTAAGTGGAGTTGCGATCGAGGAAAAACCCTCAACGAATCGTCGATAGTATCCAGCTAATCCAAGAAAACTTCTCACTTCACGAACATTCCTTGGAACCTTCCATTCGGTGATGGCAGGTATTTTACTGGGGTCTACCTTAACACCTTCTTGAGAAATCACATGTCCAAAAAACGTAACTTCATCAAGCCAAAATTCACACTTTGACAGTTTGGCATATAGTTTATGTTCCCGTAGTACGCTGAGTACTATCTCCAAATGTTTCGCATGGTCTTCTTGATTCTTCGAATAGATAAGAATATCATCGATGAATACAACCACGAATTGATCAAGATAAGGTCGGAATACACTATTCATGAGATCCATGAATACTGCTGGAGCCTTGGTCAAACCAAAGGGCATTACCATAAACTCATAATGACCATAACGAGTACGGAACACAGTCTTTGGGATGTCCTCTTTCTTTACAGGGATTTGATGGTATCCTGACCGTAAGTCAATCTTAGAGAATACAGTAGATCCTCTAAGCTGATGAAATAAGTCATCGATACGAGGTAAAGGATATCGATTTTTTATTGTGACTTTGTTCAATTGACGGTAATCGATGCAGAGTCTCATCGAGCCGTCTTTCGTTTTGACAAACAGGACGGGTGCTTCCCAAGGGGAAACACTCGGACGTATGAATCCTTTATCGAGTAGTTCTTGTAGTTGAGCCTTCAACTCTTTCATTTCAGCAGGAGCCATGTGATAGGGAGTTGCAGATATCGGTCCTGTTCCAGGAACAAGATCGATGGAAAATTCTACTTCTCTGGAAGATGGTATACCAGGAAGTTCGTCAGGAAATACGTCAGAAAATTTACATACTGTCGATATGTCTTTTAATTCAGAAGTTTCCTTTCGTGTGTCACGTACATTACATAGATAAGCCTCACATTTCTTTCGAATGAGACGTCTCGCGTGAACTCAGTTGGTTTAGGAGTTAACTTTTCTTTCACCTCAATAGAATTTCCCTCTTTAGTTTTTAGTTGAATCATTCGTCGTCGGCAATCAATAACTGCTTGGTGCTCGGTGAGCCAATCCATTCCAAGGATGATATCGAATTCCTTGTACGGTAATTCAACAAGATTGGCAAGGAATTCTTTTCCTTCGACAACCAATGGACAATCTTGATATACGTGAAGTAACCTCATACTATGCCCTAATGGGTTAGACACTAGTATAGGTTGTTCTAAGTTTTCTTTCATTACGTCAGCTTTGTCAGGCATAGACATGTAGATATAAGATAACGTTGATCCAGGGTCTATCAACACATGCATGACAGAATCAAATAAGGAAAACATACCCTGAATGACGTCAGGGTTTTCCTCAGCTCGTGCCTTCATTGCATAAGTACGAGCAGGAGCTCGTCCCTGTAGCTGACTCTAGTTCTTGTCCAGATTAGATCCCGCCGTTGATCGTTGACTTGGCGCAGGTCGTGCTGATGCTGATTGGCTGACAACTGGGGCTGTTGGAAATGGTTTGCCAGGATTAGTGGGGCAATCCTTTCGAAAATGTCCAGGTTTGCCACAACATAGACATAATCCTTGGGCAAGCCAACACTCTCCTGGATGATGTCTCCCACATGTATCGCACAATGGGTGTTTCCACCCTCTTGATTTGTTTTCCGATGCCACAGAGTGCGTCTGCACCAATTTCCCCTTCTTTGAGAAGTGTGAATTGCTAGATTCCTGGAAGGGCCTTTTTCCTTTTGAGACAGAGCTGATGGGACGGTGAGTGCTTGAACTGACATTATTTGTCTTCAGATACTCAATGCAAGCACTCAAGTCGCTGTCTGCCCTGGCTATGATATCGTAGGCCTCTGCGAAATCCACGGTGGTTAGGACGAACACACGCGAACTGAGGTCAGGTCGAAGTTTCTTCCTGAACTCCTCGATGCGATCGGTTGGGGTACTCACCAAGGTTGGTGCAAACTTAGCAAGACTGGTAAACTTCTGACGATACTCGGGGAGTGTCATGCCTCCCTGTTGCAATTCAACAAATTCATTACGTCTTTCTTCGCTAAAACGTTTTGGAATATATTCTTGCTTGAATGCCCATTCGAAATGTGCCCATGTCCATGGCTTAGGGGTTTTGCACTCTCAACGGTCCTCTTCCACCACTCATAGGCTTCCTTGCGAAGCAGCTAAGACGCCAGTCGGGGATAGTTGCCAATGGGTACGTTAAGATCCTCCAACACTCGAGCAGTCTGCTCGATCGAGTCCCATGCAATTTAGGGTTCATCGATGCGATCCCCAAGGAATAATTCTGCACCGTTATCCCTTAATGTTTTGTAGGTTATCACTCGCGGTGGCGGTGGTGGAGGTGGTTGAAACATTGGTGCGTTGGCTATCTGTTGTAATACATTTGCCAGGAATGTGGGAATCACAAGGTCAGGTTGACCATCAGCGTTAGGGTTATTCCCAACATTTTGTTGATTGACGTGTTCATTTTGGACGGGAGGGGTAAAGCTAGATGCTTCAGTATGAACACTGACGTGTTCATTATTGTTGCCTTGTTCGTGGGCAGATTCTTGACTCATTCTACAATAACAGAAATTCCTTTATTAGGATTCTTTTATTCAGTAGTTGAGTTTAAGACAGGAATTGCAAAGGATTACAACAGTTGATACAATCAATGGATTTGAAACCAACAATAAGATAATTTTCTAAGCATTTGCTTTCGATTGGTTGGTTCGTGCCGAATCTACAGACGGGTCTTCCTTTCCCGACCCACATATGCTACTGGCAGAGTCTACGCTAAACATCTCTTCTGGGTCATCTCGTTCCTATGTAGCCTTGCAGCGCAGATAAATCCTTCGTTTCATTATTCTTGCGAATCGATGTGCACGTTGGTAACGTATCAACGAGTCATAGACATTTCGTTTGTTCTTTCGTCTTTTACCAAGTACGAAAGTGCGACTTGAATCAACACTTGATATCATTTCCGAATTAACAGTTGATATCTATAAAATTTGATACAGTCGATTTCAATACTCATTTTTTTTTATTACCTTCCTGGAGCAAAGGGATGCGAGAGTCGTGGATTTGATTGACATCATTTTTTTTGCCGAAATACATATATAATATGTAAAATATTTTTTTTTATCCATGTTTTGATCCGAAGATCGGGTTTAAAACCATTTGTTCCGATACCAAATTGTAACACCCTAATCCGTCTAGGTCTGCAGCCCCTTTCGGACTAAAGTATTGATTTGGTAATTGTGATAATTTAAAACATTTCAAACATTTTTATTTATAAATAATATTCCATACATAATTGTAGAGAAATACGGAGTGTTTAAATAAAATGCGGAAGCGACTTTAAAATATGTCTCATAACAACATAATTATTTATTTCATTCAATAATCTACCACGATTGTCTCGCCCTTTCTGCTGCCAGGAATCAGCCAATCATTCATTCTGCCTACCTCCGTGTAGCAAATAAAACAGACTACACGCTCAGCGGTGAAGCTGAGTAAGAATATCTAATGCGTCGAACATTCACATAAATTGAATCTCGATTCATAATCAACCATTTGATATCATGCACACAATATATAATTCAAACATTCATGATATTCTCAATATTTTATTCCATGTCATTTGATATTCAATATCTCAACAATGCTCTTAAATTATTCTTAATCTAAGGTCAAATCATTTTATAACAACTCTTAGCTATTTCTAGTCTAAGGCAACATTTCTAACCAGGCCCTTAAACTATAAATAGTTTAATGCAGAACACAAGAATCGATAATCCACCCTATGAGTCATGTGGATTACGTACCAAACGAACAGTGAACTGTCGGGTGGGTGATATCCGGTCTGGATCCCGTACGTACGTTTTAACCCCGAAATATGAATTGGTCAAGGAGGTATATCTTAGAGTTCTTCTAGATATCCTTAATAATCATCATAATTATACAAGTGGGTATATCTTAGAGTTCTTCTAGATATCCTTAACAATATACATCATTTTCGTAATTATCATTATATCCATTTTTAATCATGATTTAATCAATAATCATACTAATCAGTAGGTTAATCATTCATAATTGGCCACAATAATAGTTCATCATAATGATCATTCAACATAACATTTAATAACAATTAGCGGCCTAGTCTCGAGTGTTAACACCCAAACCTACCGTCATGCATCACATAAGATTTTAATTTATTAAAAGCATCATTTTTATTGTGAAAAATCATTTTTATAATGATCATAATCAATTGGTATCAAAAATAGGATTTTAGAACTCAAAAATAGCATTTTTCATAGTTGACTGTCTTCAGAACGGTCGACCGTTTCAAGTGACGGTCGACCGTATTGCCTCCGGTGTACTGAAGCCACTGGTCTGGTAATGGTCGACCGTGGTGACGGTACGGTCGACCGTTGCTGCCTTACAGCAACAGTACTTCGTCTTCAACCTCGGTTCCAATTTTCGAAACATCATTTTAAGTCACCAAGCTTCAATTAAACTACATAGAAATGTTCCCCAATGTTCATAGATCATTTAAATACCATTAATTCAAAGTTTTAACAACAATTTCAAGGTTTATGATTCTTGGTTTTTCAAGCATGTCAAACACAAAACTTAACCAAATGACCATCTATGAACGTAGAAACGACCTATATAAACATTCTAGTCATTAGATATATCTACGGGCTTACCTTAATGTTAAATGATGATTCCGGCGAAAAGACGGCGAAACTTCCGGCAACAAAAGCTCTCAACTCCGGCGACCTTTCACCAAATTGATAGCACCAGAGTGTTCTCCTTTCTCAGAGCAGCAGAATAGAGGAAAAAATAGGATGTTTTAGTGAAGAATAGAGGGAGTTGGGTGTGGTTATGTGGGAAGGAAGAAGAGGAAGATGCCAAAATTCACTCCTGTTTGTGCGGCCGAGTGGAGTGAACGGCGATTGTGTAGAATTTCAAACGCAAGTCCCTGATTGGGACTAATTTCAGTCCCAGTCGGGGTACACTTTTTGGTCCAACATTCTCCAAATTGAAATCCGATTGAACCGTTGGGGTCAGACAGTCAAACTCTACACAACAATATAATTTTCATTAATTATTGACAAACTTTATAATTCACTTATTTTTGGGGTCCTTCTCAGTAATTAATTAATTATCAATTACTTAATTCTGATAGGCCTATTTTCGGGGCGTTACAAAGACTTATCTCCTATTGGGTGCACAATGCCATTGTAAGTAGCAACTAATGATTCTCGTTTGTAATATGGTGAGATGAAATCATAACATGACAAAGCCGGGCGAGAAGCAATGGCCGCAACGGCATAACCCATCTGTGATGCTCCCGTTTGAATAATAAAATAGAAAACATTCTATTAAATTAAGTAAAGGAATGAACTCAAACAATAGACGTATAACCTAATATACATATTCAGTCAAACACGTGAAGAAGTTGAAATCATGTCTCCTAATGCTTATACTTTGCACCTATAAATAAAACTAAAAATGCAGGACAAAATTTTAACATTTAATCTTCACACTGCCCACACCATAACACCTAATCTTCACACTGCCAAAATCACAATGCCTTTCAAAAGACCTAATTTTTCAAAAGGGGCAAATACTTCGTATTTCAAAATTGATTTCACAGCACCTAATCTTCAATACGAAGAAAACACAATAATAATACTAAAAATACAGGGAAATCCGAATAAAAGGATGAAGGAAAGAAAATTAAATTTTTAAGGAGAAGAGAAAATGATTAGCGACATCGCAGATTAGCATGGGAGAGAACCTGATGATTGCCGCTGCTCATCGGCCAAGGAATCGTGGGCGAAGGACTGAGGACGCATCATCGCCGGCGAAGGAAAGGAGGACCGTGGAGTTCAATAGCGTGCCGGAGAACGGAAGGAGAGATTGGAGTTGAATACCATAATTTTTAATGAAAAAAAGAAAAAGGGGTAAAGGTATGATAGGAAAGGATTGACACCATAAATTGCTAAGTTTGTTAAAAACAATGAGTAGTGCTAAATGCGTAATTTAGGGTGAGTTAGAGTACTATGTAGGGTGATTTCTTAATCAACATACATAAATATTTTTCCATTCAATCTAATCTCTCGTATGTATCTATATATCTATTTATTTATTTAGAAATCACCCTAAATAGGACTAAACCATATACAAAAATAACAAAATAAGACTTTCATGTTTTTGTTCTTGAAATATGACTTCACACTATAGTTATATAGTTGTAGTGTGGCATTGTACATGTGCACATTACTATACTTTTTGTTAATGTACATTACCATGTTTGGTAATGTAAATGCATTTTAAGTCCTATTTCAGGAATAAAAATATGGAAGTCCTATTTTGATATATTTTCAATTTTTACTCTTACTTTGGTGTTTCTCTCTTATTTATTTCTATAATGATATACTCCGTAACACAAAAAAGTATCACAGCTTTTGTTTTTTCAAGATAGATAAAAATAAGAGTAAATTCCATAAAAAGTCTCTAGTCGTACTTCGTTTTACATATTTAGTCCTTACATATCAAATATCAATAATTTAGTCCCTAATTACTATATTGTTTTCCACAAATGGTTTGTTAACATTTTTGTTAAAAACGTGGATAAAATTTTAAATTCACGCACTTTCTTTTCAATTAAGCTTCCTCCCTCCTCTCGCACTTCTTTCTCAAACCCGTCGCTGAGTTTGAAGCTTTGAACCCAAAACCAAAATCATCACTTCTCTCTCAATTGTTCGTCTTCGTGGTGGAATCCAAAATCCAAATTAGTAACCCTCATGGATGAGTTTTAAGGTTTGTTTTCTTTGCAATTTCATGAGACTAACTCATAAAACTCATCCATGAAGGTTATGGTTTCGATTTTGGGTTCTACCAGAAAAATTAACAATTAAGAGATGAGTGATTGTTTCGATTTTGGGTTTAGAGATTCAAACTCAGCAATGGGTTTGAGAATGAGTACGAGAGGAGGCAAGAAACTTAATTGAAGACAAAGACAAGTGTGAATATACAATTTTATCCATGTTCTTAACGGAAATGTAAACAAATGATTATTTGTGGAAAACAATATAATTGGAGACTAAATTATTGATATTTGATGATATGTAGGGATTAAATATGTAAAACGACTTATAATTGGGACCTTTTATGAATTTAATCTAAAAATAAATATCCAAATCTAAATATTTTTAAAAAAGAGACTAAGACCGTAACACCTAAAAACGCGTGCCATTCTGACCAGTACCTACCCCAATTTGTGGCTCATAGTTTTTATTAGGCCTATAGTTTTGACATTTGACGGATATTGTGCCACATTTTCATGTTCCCTTAATGTTAGATTTTCTAAGATATTCTAAATAAATATTTTATTTTTTTCATTACTTTGCAAGTGATAAGAGACTATATTCATTATTATTATTTGATGGATTAAGGATTTTACCTAATCCAATATTATTTGAACAGTACAAGTAAGCCCAATTCAGTATGGCTCAATTTACAAATCAGATAAATTATTCAAGACGGAACCAGAGATATAAAACGAAGAAGATAATTTGAAGTGATATGTAAATATTGAATGGACCCGTGATAAACATACCCACATGAAACCCATATGAGTATCACATAAAGGAGGGGCCCGATGTGATATGCTAACTTTCCTTTAAATGGGAGGTCATTTCCAAGAGAGGGGGACAGATTATTCTCCTACGAGGCTACATATGTACTTAGGAGGCCAAAGTTCATTTCCTATTACTATTCTTCATTCTTCTTCTTTTTTAAGCTTGGAGCTCCATTAATGGCTCCAAGCTCCTACAATGGTGTATATGTAAATTCTCCCGAGATTAATAAAAGTTCCTCTCCTTTGGCATGGCACCGCCTAAAAAGGCCAGTGGTTTTTCTCCCGATTTGGGTTTCCACATATAAATACTTTCTCTCCACTTTATTTATTTATTTCTTTTCCGGATTTTGCTATTCGGTGCGGTGCCGATCCGATACCGAATTCATCGGGTCGACACCCCGAAAAAGCGGTTTCCATCACTGGCTCCGAACGTGGGACCGTTAAAAAAAAATTTATATTTTTGGGGTCTTGAGTTGAGTAATAAAAAAAAGTGAAAGAGAGAAAGTAAAAAAAACAAAAAAAAGGAGGAGGGATAGAGAAGGAAGGTACGAAGTGATAAACAAGAATTAAAAAAAGGTAGAAAAGTATAAAAAGGAGAAAAGAAAAGGGAAGAGGGAGGAGCCTTCTTCACAGATCCGGCTACAGGCAATTGCGAGCATCGACAACCTTTGGCGAGCCACGGACACCAGCGGCGGCCCTCTGACGAACTCCCACTTCCTCTGGCGAGCCACGGACACCAACGGCGGCCCTTCGACGAGCTCCCACTTCCTCTGGCGAGCCACAGACACCAGCGGCGGCCCTCCGACGAGCTCCCATTTTCTCTGGCGAGCCTCTCTTCCTTGAGGCAATCCGATCCAGCACCCTAGCGAGTCGCTCCCGGTCCCCACCGGCGAGCCACTCCTTCCGTCGGTCCACCACCAGATCGAGCAAGTCTCCCAAACAAGCCACTATAGTAGCGGTCCTCTCCGCGGTCTTCTCCGACCGTCCTTTCCAGCGGTCCTCTCCCATGGTCTTCTCTAGCGGTCCCCTCCGGCGGTCCTCTCCAGTGGACTGCTCCAGCTTCATGGGTCCCTTAAACGGATGGATTTATCCTCAAGTGGACTGCTCCAGCTTCATGGGTCCCTCAAATGGACGGATTTATCCTCAAGTGGACTGCTCCAACTTCATGGGTCCCTCAAATGGATGGATATATCCTCAAGTGGACCGCTCCAGCTTCATTGGTCCCTCAAATGGACAGATATATCCTCAAGTGGACCGCTCCAACTTCATGGGTCCCTCAAATGGACGGATTTATCCTCAAGTGGACTGCTCCAGCTTCATGGGTCCCTCAAATGGATGGATATATCCTCAAGTGGACCGCTCCAGCTTCATGGGTCCCTCAAATGGACGGATTTATCCTCAAGTGGACCGCTCCAGCTTCATGGGTCCCTCATATGGACGGATTTATCCTCAAGTGGACCGCTCCAGCTTCATGGGTCCCTCAAATGGACGGATTTATCCTCAAGTGGACTGCTCCAGCTTCATGGGTCCCTCAAATGGATAGATATATCCTCAAGTGGACTGCTCCAGCTTCATGGGTCCCTCAAATGGATGGATATATCCTCAAGTGGACCGCTCCAGCTTCATGGGTCCCTCAAATGGATGGATCTAGCCTCAAGTGGACCGTTCCAGCTTCCTGGGTCCTTCAAATGGACGGATTTAGCCTCAAGCGGACCGTTCGGCATCATTGGTCCTTCAAATGAATGGAACTAGCCTACAGTGGACCGTTCTAATTTCTAAGATCCATTCAAGGGATAGATCTAGACTCAAGTAGTCCATTTCGAGTTGTACAAGTTGAGAAAAGTAATACTATAAAAGAATAGAAAGCAGAGGTCAGTAATTAGGTCAAGTTAGGTGATCAGATTACTGGAGAATAGAAAGCAGAGGTCTGTAATTAGGTCAAGTTAGGTGATCGAATTAGTGGAGATAGTCATAGACTCTCGTACCAAGATAGAGAGAAGAGTTAGAGAGAAAGAGAAAGGTGGACAGGGATTGTCTATCATTCAATAAGAGTGGAGCGCCCAACCACCGTGAGATAATATCAGGTGGGGGTTTAGAGGCTCCCAGAGAATATTGAAAAAAGAGCCCCGAGAAAAGCCCTCTTCCCAGAGGCAACGTGTAACACCCCAACCTGCATAACCCGAATAAATAGGTTAGCAAACCGGGTTGCTACTAGATTGGTATCAACATACAATATTTCCCAATAAATTAAAACATTTACTCCCTCCGTCCCGGAATGCTGTTCCCGGTTTGAATTTTCCTCATTTTTAAGATTGGTTGACTATGGGGAGGAATGGTCCAAAATACCCTTCACTAATGAACACCCCAATTTCCGCAATCCATCCGTTCCATCGCCGGCATCTCTTACCACCATCGCCAGCATCTCTTACCACCCCACCTTCTCTACCAATTCCCGGTCGCCGCCAACCCCCCACCAGAACCGTCGGTCCGTCGATCGCCGCCATCCCCCACCACCACGACTAACCCCACCTTTTCCACCAACACCGTCAGCCCCCACCACAACCTCCTGTCCTTCCATCGCCGCCATCCCCCTCCGTCGCAGATTTGGAAGAAAGAAAAGACCTGCGAGGAAGGGAAGAAGAAGAGGAAGAGGCGGAGGATGATGAGAAGACGAAGAGGGGGATAAGATCTGTGTGGATCAGAAAAAAAGCAGAGGAAGAAAGAAGAAGAAGAAGAAAAGAAAAAGAAGAAGAAGATGGAGGTGGAATCGGAGAAAGAGAGAAGAAGAAGAATAAAAAATGAGGAGAGAGGGGAAAAAGAAAAAGATAAGGAGAAAGGAGAACCGAAGGAGAAGAAAAAGAAGAGAAAGAAAGAAAGGAGGAAGAGGGTAGTTTTGGAAGAATGGTAAAAAATAAGTAGAATGGGAACATCATTTCCGGACGAAAAAAACGTACAATGGGAACATCATTTCCGGACGGAGGGAGTAATTTCAAACCCAAACGACTTAAAATCAATTTAAATACATATCGGAGTTTATAAAAACAGTGCGGAAGCCTTATAATTAAATCAAACATTAAATCCCTGCATCCGTACATCTCCTCCGTCATGCTGCTCTCCGGGATGGATTCCAGAATCAATCTACCACAACCACCTACGTGTAGCAAATAGGAAAAAGGCTACACGCTCAGCATTGAAGCTAAGTGAGAAATATCTAACAGTTCGAACATACACATAGGCGAATCCACTAATTCACAATTATCACATGATATCATGGACACAACATGCTTGGCAACAATCATACGGCATCCAAGATATAACATGCATAATCAACGTCATAACAGTTCATAGGATACAAACAGCATCGGTATATGTATTAGGAACTTTCCTTTTTAGTTTACTTTACTTTCTTTATCGTACTTGGATCTTAACCTATGCTAGGTTGAAGCTTAACTGAATTCGACTTGCCTATGGAGTCATGACCTTCCCCTTCGGAACGAAGGTCAAGCTCAAACCAACTCGAGAGTTCCTCGTTGGGTGGGTGAGATCCCTGTCCCCTTCGGAACGACAGTTCTTAGATCCCCGTGTACACGTTTTTACCCGAACAGCCATTGGACCCAGCAGGTACCACATGGCTTTAACTTACTATACTTACGGCATACCTTGCCACTAATCCATTCAGGTCATTTCCTAGAGTTCTTCTAGGTGATATATCCCATAATCATCAATCAATACATAATACACCATTCATAAATCCACAATGCATTTAACAAGATATCTAACATAATCAAATAGCGGCCTAACACTGGGTGTAAACACCCATGTTTACCGTCATGCAACACACGAAGTCTCGGAATCAATCCTTGACGAACACACAGATCGACAGACCCGGCACCAGGTACCAGACAGTACCTGTCACGGTACGGGGTACCGTCCTCACGATACCGGAGTACCGGTCCTACGGTACTGGGGTACCATCCAAACCAACTAAACCCAGCCGGTGGGCCTGTCACGGTAGCCACTACCGACCCAGCGGTAGGGCCTACCGTCCGCCCAGTACCAATGTATCGAATGGTCACAGCTACCGACAGAGGAGATATAACCAAACAGAGTGTGACGGTAGCACGGTACCATCCTGGCAAGACCGCCTAACGTCTGATGCAACCAATTCCATATTCATACCTGTTCCGTTTTTCAGCATCAAACCAACACCAATCTCATAATCAACAAACACCATTATATTCGTAGTAACGTTCTAAACATTATCAAACACGTCAATTCATCAATCAACGCCTAATTCATGCTGTAACGCCCCAAAATATACCCTAAAATTTATTAAATTAAATATTCAATTAAACAAAATTTGTTTTGATTAAAATAAATTGTTGTTGGGCTTTGGGCTGAAATAAAATATATATTGATATCCAATAAACATAATTGGGATAAATCTCATAGATATAAATCCAACATGTTGATTTATTGTGTGATCTTGATTGGGAACCTGAGTACAGACCCAAATTAAGAATAAATGAAGAAATTGTTTATAATGTGAACTTTGAAATAATTTATTGAAATAAATCATGAAAATAAATAATATGAAGAGACAAAAGAGTAAACGAAATGTGTTAGTACAAAAATGTGTATAACCTTCTGATACGTTATTAGCGTACGCATCGCATCGCGAATGGCAAAATTGATCTATACCGGAACGTCTCGTAGAAGTAAGACGACTTTGAAGAAACGATTAATATTGATTTTACGAACAACATCTGAGAAGCTGAGGTCAAAGATCCTGACTCAAGACGATATGATCGCTGATTCAAACACGAACATTTAGAATTAATAAACTCTGTTATCTGAAGTATTCCATTCTGATTTCTAATTCATTACGACGCAAATATGTGGTTATATCACATAAATCGAAATCGTTCGTTAAGCGATAATTCCTTGTAAAACATCATTGAAATACCATACAAGGAAATTGACATTATCTTTAGTATGAATTGACTGACTGAACGCCGTTGCTGTTAACAACTTGTGATGAAGAATTCCTCAACTAAAGACCGATGATGGTAAACTCATAGAGGTGAAAGAAAATCTGATATCTAAACCAACCGAATTCATCTCGAAAATATATATACGAAAACATCTCAAACAGAAGAAGTGTGAAGCCTACGCGGAAAGAAACATCTGAACTGAAGTAACGTATCGAAAGTATGTTACCTCTCTGATATGAACTTCCTAATATTTCACCATTCCGAGAAATTGAATTCTCTATCAATCTTGATCCTAGAAAGGACCAATATTCGTAACTCTGTATTAAACGTGTTTCCATCAATGACTTCGTGACAAAGAATCACCTGATCAAGTGTTTCCTCCTTGGTAGAATACCTGTTTTGTTCATACGCGAATCAATGAGACTCTATATCAACTACTGTCAGTTGAACATTTTGTTATACTTTACCTCGTATCATGACTTATTTGATCAGCTTAGAGAATCCATTGTATTCTCTAAGATTGACTTACGGTCAAGATACCCACAAATCCCTGTCAAGAAACTTGAACAAACTGACGACCAAGAATCGCTGACCTTTACAATGAACTGACGACTTGTTCGATCAAATTCAAGGAACCCGTTTGTTAGAAGCTATAGACAGCTCGACCTTGTTATAATAACTTAATTGCTTATCGTAAAAAACATTAGTGAAATAAAGTGATGTTGACAAGGCAAATAGTTAAGAAATTTGACTCGAAAGATCGCGATGTGGAACAATACAAAACAAGATGTGAAACAGTTACACCAATAGTGAAAGACTGAAGAATGAAGAAAATATAGCTCGCACTGGTCATACAGCCTAGAATAATATTTATGGAAAATATCATTTCAACATACAACTTGGATCATATGAGGAATGTTACAGGTGCAATTCTAAGTCTAATCTCCCAAGATTCACAAATTCATCATAACTAACCCCAGGTCCCGGGAAAGCTTTAGCAAACTCTAGTTTGTCTAAAAGCTCGTCAACAGAGAAAGAAGAAATAAAAAGTTTCCTCTGACTGGAAGGCATGAAGTTCTGCCTCACCGCATCGTCTAAGAATTTGAGAAGGTTATTGAAATAACCGTCAATGTTTAAAAGACCAATGGGTCTATTGTGTAACCTTTCAGAAGCCCACGAGATCAAGGTGAACAAACCTTCCATGGTGTCAACTCCTCCGGGAAGAACAATGAAAGCTTCCACGGCATGATTAATCTCAAAATATTTGTAGTAATTACTGAAAACTGTGTGCTCTACACCGTACGTAGGTCCATAGACCCGTCGTGTTGCTATGTACCCAGGAATGAAACCTCTAACGAGACCACCATTAGTAAAGACTGTTGAAGCAACAGCTCCTTGAAGGCCAACACTACCTCCTCCATAGGCAAGTTTAATTTTTCGTCTTAACAATTACCTTCCTAAAGCTACCGCAGTAGCCATAAACTTTGGATTTATACCAAGAGAATGACTACCAAGTAGACCAACGAACCTTATGGTGTAAGGAAGTGTTCGAGAAGTTCCTTCCATAATGTGAGAATGTGAGATACTCTTTCCATAATCGTGATATATATAGTCTCTAAAACTGGACCATTGATGGAAAAGTAATTATCACCAGCCAAAATACGTACAGTAAAATGGATTCAAATTACCTGCAAACGAGAACGTACTCGCTAATACTATAGTCTGCTGACGATATGACGTATTGAGACTCTTGAACAGTTAGATTCGCTGTCCTGAAACACGTTCAAATCCGAGACGAAAAGTCAAAATGGCTATTTCCTAAGACAACGACCTCTTGAGTAACTTCCAAAGAGTGAAACATTGAAGGAAGAAACCCTACGATTAGTAAAGGTAATTCACAAATGCTATCTTGATATCTTATGACTCATATCCTTGAATTACTCAAACTTGATGTGTTAACTACACCCTTGAAACATCCCGCTTGATCAATCTTGAAAAGATTGAATTCCATTCTTTGTATCAAAATAATAAAACCACGATTCTTCATTAAACGAAAAGATGTTTTATGATACCGATCTTTGAAAACTATACCTTGTGGAATACATGACTTGATCACAATAGTAAAACTACCTTGACTTGAACATTATGTTGAACCTCTCTTTGTGGACCACAAAACAATCAATACAATTACGTTATCTCTGAAGATTATTATGGATAATCTTATTGACCAAACAAACTCCGTTATAACCCTAGCAAGGATATGTGTGTCCAACAACCAGAGAAGAAATGACGTCACGAGAACAAGCTGAATCATTCAAGCGAAAATCCCTAACCTATATGCGATGTTGGTGTTAGAACTTGTAAAGATCCCTCACTCTATGAATTCATGAATTGAATCGCGTACTGAAGATATTCTCTTCTTCCCTTGAAACAAGATCAGCCATAGTGCTACAATCGAATCTGTCGCTATCATATCTAGATATGGTTTCAAATTAATAGAAGAAGTTTAAATACGACAAGTCGTACATGAGACGCTACTCAAACGTCATCACCTATGAATACGAAGACTCATTAAACGATAAATGAGCGCTACCATGAAGTGAATGAAGAAATGCTTCGATGTAAATTGATGATAACAAGCTACTGTACAATCAATCGAAAGTACTTCCTTATAAATGATGACAAATCCCATATTCTAAACCGATGAAAGCTATTTAATGTTATTTACGAGTCATTGATGGACTATGTGAACGATGTGAAGATGTTTTGAAACAAACTCTAAATCCCGAACTATACCTATCGTGAAGGTGATGATTCGAAACTACAAAGGCTATTGAAGAACTTTCAATCAAAGAAGGAATGTTGTTGAATAATGACGAACAATCGAGACTTGTGAATGAACGAAGTGATGTGCAAATATGTTAAATATGCTCCAAAATACGATGTTATACCCTACAAAGGAACCCAAGTTATGGATGTTGAATTTGAACAGGAACCCGCAAAAAGATTGTTGGATACCTTGCTTAATCTAAGATTGTTAACCTCTTGAAGAAAGAACGAGTTTGATAACATCGACAGTTTGAGATTACATGGATAATGACGTAATTATGGTTTAACCCATTGAGCATGACAAGATCATGATTAAGTGAGATCACTATGAAATGTTGAACGTTTGACCTTAGAAGAATTTCGAGGACGAAATTCCTTTAAGGGGAGAAGAAATGTAACGCCCCAAAATATACCCTAAAATTTATTGAATTAAATATTCAATTAAACAAAATTTGTTTTGATTAAAATAAATTGTTGTTGGGCTTTGGGCTGAAATAAAATATAT
This sequence comes from Cuscuta australis, assembly GCA_003260385.1. Taxonomy (NCBI): domain Eukaryota; kingdom Viridiplantae; phylum Streptophyta; class Magnoliopsida; order Solanales; family Convolvulaceae; genus Cuscuta; species Cuscuta australis. Next base: position 1,300,625 of record NQVE01000117.1, on the reverse strand, counting down.
CTTGATATCCAATAAACATAATTGGGATAAATCTCATAGAGATAAATCCAACATATTGATTTATTGTGTGATCTTGATTGGGAACCTGAGTACAAACCCAAATTAAGAATAAATGAAGAAATTGTTTATAATGTGAACTTTGAAATGATTTATTGAAATAAATCATGAAAATAAATAATATGAATTAAATGTGAGAACCTTTTTGAATAAAGGTCAATTAAACCAATCTTGACTCTGTCAAAGTCAACCACCCAAAAATATGATGTCGGAAAAAGTATAACGAATAAATATAAAAATTATATCGTTAGATAGAGTTTAACTGTCTGATCGCAATGGTGCAATCGGATTTCAATTCGGAGAAAGTTGGACCAAAAAGTGTTCCCCGATTGGGACCAAATTAGTCCCAATCAGGGACTTGCGTTTGGAATCGGAGAAATATCGCAGCCCGCTCCACTAGCCGCCCGAACAGGAAACCAGACATCACCCTTGGCAGCATCCTTCACCATTTTCCTATATAAGTACCATCTCCATTCCTTCAATTCCTCACCATTTCTTACAAACTTTCTGTCTATTCTGTTGCTGGGAGTGAGGAGAACGCAGTGGTGCTGTCGTATTGGTGTGAGGTCGCCGGAGATAGCTATAATTCTCGCCGGAAGTTTTGCCGGAAAATCTTCAAAATCTCCATTAAGCTTCGAGGTAAGCTCGTAGATATATCTAGTGATTAGAATGTTCGTATAGATCGTTTTTACGTTCATAAACGGTCGTTTGGTTGAGTTTTATGTTTGACATGTTTGAAGAACCAAGAATCATAAACTAAGAAATTGTTGTTAAAACTACAAATTAATGACTCTAAAATGATCTGTGAACATTGGGGAACATTCCTATATAATTTAATTTAATTTTGGTAATTAAAAATGATAATGTTAAAAATTGAACAGATGAAGAAGATGATGAACAGTGGCCGAAAATCGATTATTTCCTTCCTAATAATCGATTAAAAATTTGTTCAGATAGTCAGTATATTTAAAAATAATAATAATCGATTATTTTAATCTTAAAAATCGATTTAACGTTATTAATCGATTATTTTAATTATAAAAATCGATTTTTAAGTATTAATTGATTATTTTAAATATAAAAATCGATTGTTAGTAATTAATTGATTATTTAAAATATAAAAATCTATTTTTAGTAATTAATGGATTATTTAAAATATAAAAATCGATTTTTAGCAATTAATTGATTATTTAAAATATAAAAATCGATTTTTAGCAATTGATTGATTATTTAAAATATAAAAATCGATTTTTAGCTATTAATGGATTATTTTAAATATAAAAATCGATTTTTAGGTATTAATTGATTATTTTTTAAAATAAAAATCGATTTTTCTTAAGTCCAGATCCTGTTCCGAAAATATTCGGAAAATATATACTCTAAAATCCACCAATTGATTATGATCATTGGAAAAATGATTTACCATAATAAAAATGATGTTTTTAACAAATAAAAATGTTATGTGATGCATGACGGTAAGTTAGGGTGTTAACACCCGAAGCTGGGCCGCTAATTGTTATTGAATATTATGTTGATTGATGATTATGGTAATGATTATTGATTGATTATTATGATGATTGAATCTTGATGAATATTCTGATTAAAAATGATAATTTTGAATGATTAAATCATAATGAATATATTGATGATTGTGAAAATAAAATGTATTGTTAAGGGTATCTAGAAGACCTCTAAGATATACCCATATTAATGTTGATTTGAAAGATATCTAGAAGACCTCTAAGATATACCTATTTAAGTTAGGCCTTGCGGGTATGAACCCCGGTGGCTAGAGTTAAAACGTACGTACGGGATCTAAGAACCAAACTTGATTACCTACTCGTTTGGGGGTACCACCCACCCAACAGTGAACACTACGCTGTCGGTTTTTGGTTGGCCTTAAGTGAAGGTAAGTTTAAGATTTTCAAAACCCTTTTATCTTAAACTAGGCCTAGCTTAAGGATTATTTAGGAGTACTTTATACTGGAATATAGTTTAATTATTTAAACCTGAATTCATTTAAGGGTTGATAAACATTAAAGTGATTGGCCTTAGACTAAGAATAGTTTAAGGATATTGTTAAATGTTGAATATTGAATATGAATGAATATTGAATGATGATTATTGAATTGAATATTATGAATAACCGATGAACAAGGAATGATGAATATAAATGTTGAATAATTATTGAATATCTGAATTGAATATTATGTGCATGATATCAAATGATTTGATTATGAATTTAGATTCAGTTTATATGGATGTTCGATGCATTAGATATGCTTACTCAGCTTCAACGCTGAGCGTGTAGTATGTTTTATCTGCTACACGCAGGTTAATGAAGTGACGGGATTCTGGAGGCAGACGGAGGCGAGATTGTCGGAATGGATGTGATGGTTTTGAATTAAATAACATAAATAAATTATGTTTGTATTATGATTTGTTAAGCTTCCGCAATATTGAAAACTCCGTACTGTTTATATTATGAAAAATGTTATTGTGATAAATAAAAGTGTTTGAAATGTTTTAAATTTTTACGATTACCAAGTTAATACTTTAATCTGAAAGGGGCTGCAGACCTGGACGGATTAGGGTGTTACACATGCATACTACCCTTTTTGGTTTAACAACAACATATCCCAAAACCACAATCAACAATTATACGGATAAATCACACAGATCAACCACGATAACAATTATGAACGGAATTTCAAACCTAGATGCATACTCTAGTGTTAGATGTCCACATACTCACCTCGATTCGTTGATTCGAATTCAAAGAACACTTATTTGAACGGAGCGTTGACGGAGTCAACTATACCCCACTGCCCCAATCTTGATCGTTGATGTGCAAAGATCGTCGAGGTGCTACCGCTCGGAGTTGGCGTCACAGATGTTCCGGAAGGGAGCATATGATTGGTGGAAGCGCATTGACCAGGATCCACACACGCCCAAGCCATGGACCTGGGATCACTTTGATCGAGCCTTCACGAAGGAGTACGTCCCCACCCGGTACCGCGAGGAGAGGCGTGATGAGTTCGTTGCGCTTAAGCAGGAGGGGATGTCACTGCCTGAACTGAGACAGAAGTTCGACTACGTGTCCCAGTATGCGACGAGTCTGGTCTCCACTCCGGAGGATCGTTTGAATGAGTTCGTCAAGGAGCTACGGCCGGACTTGAGGCCGTACGCCGCACTGATCACGACGACAGATTTTAATGCGGCGTATGATTTGATTGTGAAGACGGAAAAGAGCTTGGACGATCTGCAGGCAACCAAGAAGGAGGATCGAGCGATGAAAGACCCGCGACCCGCGGCCAGCACCGGGCCGAGCGGGAAGAGTTTTAGATTCGGGGGAAAGAGGTACGAGAAGGGTTCTTCGAGTGCACCGCCGCCTAAGAGGAGTAAGTCGAGGCCGTCTCCGTCGGCCGCCGCTAGCAACTCGAATAGAACGAGGAGCCACCCGTAATGTGTACATTGTGGTAGGCATCACCCGGGCGAGTGTTGGCTCGCCCAAGGCTTATGTTTGGGTTGTGGTCAGCCAGGGCATTTCAGGAGGCATTGCCCGACAAACCCTAGCAGCGAGCCTGTTTTACCTAGAGCTCCGGATCAGCCTGCCGCATCACATCCAGCTCGGAGTCAGCAGTCTACGGCCGCAAATAATCAGCAGAGACCACGTCCGCAGCAGTCAGGCCGGGCACCAGCGCGTACCTACGCCATGCATGGGCGCACAGATCCTAGTCCCGATGTTATCTTGGGTACGTTCATACTATTTGATTCGGTTATGCATGCCTTGATCGATCCGGGTTCTACGCTCTCCTATATCTGTGTTGGCATGCCTGCTAATTCTGCGATTGTGAGGAGTGACCTTGAGATACCTACCATTGTATCGAATCCGCTAGGACATAGCATGCGTCTTCATCACGTTTATCATAGATGTCCGTTGTCCGTGCAAGGGAAGCAAGGAGTTTGACATTATCCTTGGTATGGATTGGCTCACCGAGCATAGAGCAGTGGTCGACTGCAGTTGTCGGACCGTACGGCTGAGAGCCGAGGACGGTAGCGACGTATCACTCTCCGGGGAGGTGTTCCCCAAGGCTCCCGAGTTCATATCATCCTTGAGTGCGAGGCGCTTGATTCGCAAGAAGTGCGAGATGTTCCTGTGTCACGTTCAGGATATGCGAAAAGAATCACCACGTCAGCAGGACATTCGTACGGTTTGCGACTTCCCCGATGTCTTTCCCGAAGACCTACCTGGTTTGCCTCCGCCGAGAGAGGTAGAGTTCTCGATCAATCTCATTCCGGGTACGAAACCCATATCTGCTACACCGTATCGTATAGCACCTGCCGAGATGAAGGAGTTGAAGGCTCAGTTGCAAGAGCTACTGGAAAAGGGATTCATCCGACCTAGCGTTTCCCCATGGGGAGCACCGGTGTTATTTGTTCGGAAGAAGGATGGATCCATGAGACTTTGCATCGACTACAGGCAGTTGAACAAAGCCACAGTGAAGAATCGTTATCCATTGCCTCGCATCGACGACCTGTTTGACCAGCTCAGAGGAGCTACGGTATTCTCGAAGATTGATCTGCGTTCTGGATACCATCAGATTTCCGTCAAGAGAGAAGACATTCCGAAGACTTCTTTTAGAACACGCTATGGGCATTATGAGTTCTCAGTCATGCCTTTCGGATTGACTAATGCCCCGGCAGTGTTCATGGAGCTTATGAACAGTGTGTTCCGACCATACTTGGACCAGTTCGTAGTAGTGTTCATCGATGACATCTTGGTTTATTCACGGACTCAGGAGGAGCATGTTAAACATTTGCAATTGGTTTTGAGTGTGTTGAGAGAACACAAGCTGTATGCAAAATTGTCTAAGTGTGAATTCTGGTTGAGTGAGGTGACATTCTTAAGACACGTTATCTCTGCCACCAGTATCCAGGTAGACCCCAGCAAGATTTCAGCCATAGTGGATTGGAAGACTCCGCGGAATGTTCTTGAGGTGAGGAGCTTCCTTGGGTTAGCCGGTTACTATCGTCGATTTGTTAAGGGCTTCGCTTCGATCGCTACTCCATTGAACAAGCTACTGCGTAAGGACATCAAATTTGAGTGGACAGAAGCGTGCCAGCGCAGTTTTGATCAACTGAAGGAGTGCCTGACCCAGGCACCAGTCTTGATTCAACCTACTCCTGGCATCGAGTATACCATCTATAGTGACGCATCTCATAGCGTCTTAGGTTGTGTACTGATGCAGTTGAGTAAGGTAGTGGCCTACGCATCGAGACAGTTGAAGACTCACGAGGAGAACTACCCGACACATGATTTAGAGTTGGCAGCCATGGTGTTCGCCTTGAAGATTTGGCGCCACTACATCTTTGGGGAGAGGATTCACATCTTCACCGACCACAAGAGTTTGAGGTACCTACTCACCCAGAAGGAACTGAATCTTAGACAACGTCGATGGTTGGAGCTGATCAAGGATTACGATTTAGTCATTGAGTATCACCCTGGCAAGGCTAACATCGTGGCCGATGCTTTGAGCAGAAAATCGTTAGCCGAGCTACAGCTTCAGTCCCCGTTAGAGCAGGAGATCCGTACAGCACAGAGAGGTGATGAGTTTTGTCAGAAGACTCGAGAGTTAGTTCCTACAGGAAAGAGGCCCGAGTTTGCAATTCGCGATGACGGAGTCTTGTACTATCGTGAAGGCCTAGTGGTGCCCCGCGGTGGAGTGAGGGATCGCTTGTTACGCGAGGCTCACGGAACCGTATACACTATGCACCCGGGTAGTAACAAGATGTATCAGGATTTGAAGAAATCCTATTGGTGGCCAGCTATGAAAAAGGAAATCTCCGAGTTCACTGCGCGCTGTTTTACTTGTCAGCAAGTCAAGGGTGAGCACCAGGTTCCAACAGGGTTGCTGCACCCTCCTACCATTCCGGAATGGAAGTGGGAAAGGATCACTATGGACTTTGTGATAGGATTGCCACGATCTTCACGAAAGAATGACGCCATCTGGGTCATTGTTGACAGGTTGACGAAGTCCGCTCATTTTCTACCCGTCAGACGTGACTCTTCCTTGGACAAATTGGCAGACTTATACGTTAGAGAGATAGTTCGGTTGCACGGTGCACCGCTGTCAATCATATCTGATAGAGATCCCCGGTTCACTTCGACGTTCTGGAGAGGACTTCAGAAGGCTTTTGGCACAGCTTTGAACCTTAGTACGGCATTTCACCCTCAGACCGATGGCCAGTCTGAGAGGGTGATACAGATTGTCGAGGATATAATGCGAGCCTGTGTGGTCGACTTTGGAGAAGATTGGGAGCGTTACTTGCCGTTGATGGAGTTTGCATATAATAACAGTTACCAGGCGAGTATTCAGATGGCTCCGTATGAGGCACTCTACGGTAGAAAGTGCCGAACCCCGATTTGTTGGACAGAGCTTAGCGAGCGTAAGCTCGAGGGACCAGATATTGTGTAGGAAACCGAGGAGAAGGTTCGTGTGATCCGAGACCGACTCCGCACTGCTTCGGACAGACAGAAATCATATGCAGACTTAAAGAGACGAGACATAAAGTACAATGTTGGTGACATGGTAATCTTGAAGGTTTCACCTTGGAAGAAGGTCCTACGGTTCGGGAAGAAAGGGAAGCTTAGCCCTAGATTCATTGGACCCTACCGCATTCTGGAGCGAATAGGACCTGTTGCTTACAAGCTAGAGTTGCCACCAGAGCTGAACAGGATTCACGACGTCTTTCATGTCTCCATGCTACGTAGATACCGTTCAGATCCGACTCATGTGTTGCCGACCAATGCTGTAACCCTCGACGAGAGTTTGTCTTACGAAGAAGAACCAGTTAAGATCTTGGCGCGCGAAACTAAAGTGTTAAGAAACAAGACGGTACCTTTGGTAAAGGTACTATGGCATAATCATGCGGTGGAAGAAGCAACCTGGGAGACCGAAGAATCTATGCGAACTCAGTACCCTCATCTCTTCGACGACCAATGACTCAGGTAATTTCGAGGACGAAATTCTTTTTAAGGGGGGGGGAGAAATGTAACGCCCCGAAATCTGGCCCAAAAGAATTAATTAAATTGTTAGAGCAATTGATTACGAATTGGGCCTAAAAAGGGGTTAAAATTATAATTTGGATTTTAAGCCCAACTTTTATGTCATCTCGTAGGAAATATTTTTGTGATCGCGTCGGTTTAAACGGCTCGCGAATCGGAGTTATGGAACTCAAGTTATGACCATTTACTCAGGTATTTTGGGTCCGAAGCCCAATCCTTTTTGGAATGGGACCATTAAATAAACCTAAACTAATTTCAGCCGTAGAAACCTTATCCTTCTTCGTCCGTTCTCCTTCTTTTTTCTTCTTCTTCTTCTTCTTCTTCTTCTTCTTCTCCTTCTTCTTCTTCTTCGCCGATCGATCGCCGCCGGAAGTTCCCCAGCCGGTCGTTCGCCGTCCAATTGGAGCCGCCGTCGCCTTCCCCAGCCTCGCCGCCATCATCGCCGCAGCCAATCGCCTTCCCCAGCCTCGCCGCCATCATCGCCGATTGGTGCAGCGCCGCCGTGAGCCAACCGCCGGTCGTCGCCGTCCAACTGGAGCAGCCAGCCGCCGGTGTCGCCGCTCATCACCGCCGTCGATTGCAGCGCCGCCGAGTTGCAGCTCCGCCGCTGTTTCCTTCGCCAGTAGCCGCCGCTCAGCGTCGCCGAGTCTCCAGCCGCCGTCGCCGAGCTTCCAGCTGCTGCTTCGCCTTCGCCGGAAACGAGCGCCGCCGTCGCCCTTTGCACAGCGGCCATCCGCCGCCGTCGAGTGCAGCGCCGCCGTCGATTTCAGCACCGCCAGTCGCTGCTCATCGCCGTCGAACTGCCGCTCCGCCACTGTCGCCGGTGTCCGTCACCGTCGCCGCATCTGGCCGATGCCCCGAGTTGATATCGCCGGCAAATTAACCTCCACGCCGGATTGATTGGTCGATTTCGCATTTTGACTCGATTTGACCCGTTCGTTTGATTTCGTTGATTTGCCTTCCGTTCGAGCTATCGATTCGATTTCGGCGTAATCCAGGTCCGTACTATGAAGTTAATAGCATTTAGAATAGATTTAATGGTTTGGATTGTTATATGTGTTTATGCTATAATTTGGCTACATTGGTTAATTGAATTAAATTCATTGTTTGAATTGAATTGTTGAGGATTGTGAATTGACTTAACAGGTTTGACTTTGACTTGGGTTAGGTCCTGTTTGACTTGGACTTTGACTGGATATTCTGTTGTCGTAGGTTTGACCGGATGGTTAAATCTAAGACTTTAATGAATTAGTTAAGTTAATTAATTAATTCTAATCGGTGATTAAGGTCAATTGGTTTATTGTGTTGAACATAGAAACTGGCCATCGCTCGGGCCGCTGCAGGGCCTGGTCAGTGAGGTTAAGATGTGCGCACGAGGGTCTGCGATCTTGGGTTTGAGGCCATCGCCCGAGGGATCCTACCTCCACCAAATTGAGGCCATCTTCGGTATTACGGATTGAGGCTATCTCCGTCATAGGCAATAAATGTTAAGTGGTTTGACTTTGGTGAAAGTCTAAATTGGTTTGACCGGTGGTCAAAGAATTCATGAGAAACCCGTAACACCTAAATCGTTTTGAAAAGAAAGAAAATAAGTTGACTGTTGGTCAACCGTCTAAAGAACCGAATGTAAAGTTGAATTGATTTTTATTAAAAGGATACACATATGCATGATCTTAATTGTTGAATTATTATGTTTATTCTTGTGCTACAATGGAGTACCACTCAGCGTCAATGCTGAGCGGATAGCGTTGTTTTCCTTCTTGCTGTCCGTAGGTGAACAGACAGATGAACCTAGAGCCAATCCCAGAGGGCATTGAGGAGGAGATGTACGATGGCGTGGCTGTCTCTTTAATCTGCTGATATGCTTTATTTGATTAACTTTAATGCTTATTACGTTTTCGGGCAAGATCCCAAGTTGTTTGACTTTAAAAAGGCTTCCGCATTATTTTAAATTACTCCGATGGATTTTTATATGTATTGATAGAACGTTTGTTTAAAATTGTTTTGAAAATGTCGCAAATTCGGATACCAATTCAGTGGCACACCGGTCCGCTGTCTCACGGGTTTGGGTGATGCGGGTTGGGGTGTTACAGTCCAATTGCAGCAGCCAGCGCCGGTCATCCCTGCCGTTCGACCACGCCGGCGTCGCGCAAGCCAGAGCCTCGCTGCCGCCAGTCGCTGCCCAGCGTCGCCTTCCCCAGCCGGTCGTCGCCGTCCAATTGGAGCAGCCAGCCGCCGCCGTCGCCCTTCCCCAGCCGGTCGCCGCCGCTGCTTCCTTCGCCAGTAGCCTCCGCCATCATCGCCGACAGGTGCAGCGCCGCCACGCCAAACGGAGGACGTCGCCAAACGCTGAACGCCGCTGTTCCGCCTTCGTCGGTCGTCCGCCACCGTCGATTGCTGTGCCGCCAGTCGCTGCTCATCGTCGTCGAGCTGCCGCTCCGCCACTGTCGCTGGCGTCCGTCACCGTCGCCGCATCCGGCCGCTACCCCGAGTTGATATCGCTAGCAGATTAACCTCCACGCCGGATTGATTGGTCGATTTCGTATTTTGACTCGATTTGACCCGTTCGGTTGATTTCGTTGATTTGTCTTCCGTTCGAGCTATCGATTCGATTTCAGCGTAATCCAGGTCCGTACTATGAAGTTAATAGCATTCAGAATAGATTTAATGGTTTGGATCGTTATATGTGTTTATGCTATAATTTGGCTAAATTGGTTAATTGAATTAAATTGATTATTTGAATTGAATTGTTGAGGATTGTGAATTGACTGAACATGTTTGACTTTGACTTGGGTTAGGTCATGTTTGACTTAGACTTTGACTGGATATTCTGTCGACGTAGGTTTGACAGAATGGTTAAATCTAAGACTTTAATGAATTAGTTAAGTTAATTAATTAATTCTAATCGGTGATTAAGGTCAATTGGTTTATTGTGTTGAACATAGAAACTGGCCATCGCTCGGGCGGCTGCAGGGCCTGGTCAGTGAGGTTAAGACGTGCGCACGAGGGTCTGCGATCTTGGGTTTGAGGCCATCGCCCGAGGGATCCTACCTCCACCGAATTGAGGCCATCTTCGGTATTACGGATTGAGGCTATCTCCGTCATAGGCAATAAATGTTAAGTGGTTTGACTTTGGTGAAAGTCTAAATTGGTTTGACCAGTGGTCAAAGAGTTAATGGGAAACCCGTAACACCTAAATCGTTTTGAAAAGAAAGAAAATAAGTTGACTGTTGGTCAACCGTCTAAAGAACCGAATGTAAAGTTGAATTGATTTTTATTAAAAGGATAAACATATGCACGATCTTAATTGTTGAATTATTATGTTTATTCTTGTGCTACAATGGAGTACCACTCAGCGTCAATGCTGTGCGGATAGCGTTGTTTTCCTTTTTGCTGTCCGTAGGTGATCAGACAGATGAACCTAGAGCCGATCCCAGAGGGCATTGAGGAGGAGATGTACGATGGCGTGGCTGTCTCTTTAATCTGTTGATTATGCTTTATTTAATTAACTTTAATGCTTATTACGTTTTCGGGCAAGATCCCAAGTTGTTTGACTTTAAAAAAAGGCTTCCGCATTATTTTAAATTACTCCGATGGATTTTTATATGTATTGATAGAACGTTTGTTTAAAATTGTTTTGAAAATGTCGCAAATTCGGATACCAATTCAGTGGCACACCGGTCCGCTGTCTCACGGGTTTGGGTCATGCGGGTTGGGGTGTTACACACATGGTGTCAATCGCCTAATCAGATTTTGTACGTGTCGTCTAACGGTCACACGCTGCACTCGTCGTCACTATACGGTTGTCATTCGTTGTCGTCTTGTGATCGTCGTCATTTGTATTCTTTTGTGTTAGGTTTGTCAGTTCTATGCATCGGTGATTATCGATATACGATCTCGTCCGGTGTACGGCGTACCTTAGTCGTCATGTCCCTGAGAGTGTATCGTACGCCCTACATAACTCGCATAGTTCGTGTGGTGTTAATAGAAAAGTTCTCGTCGATTCTTCTCGTCTAAGTCACATCGTGATGCGAGTCTAATCTTTCGGGTGGTGTGTCTACGTGAAGTTGCGTCCCACACTTTCGTCGTGTTTGTCTGCTTCAGCTTCGTACCCTCGATGGGTCGTTCATGGTCAGCATACTCGATGTAGTTTAGTATTCAAGATTATCACGATTTACTCCTTTCAAATGGTACGTAGTGATATCATAACTTCATGTTATTGGCGCACATTCAGGGGTTCGTCCCAAAGTTTCAGGTGGCATTCAATTTATTGACATGACATTAATAGTAATGTATTCGACATTAAGTGCATTCATCGATCTCGGAGTAGGTTCACCCTTCGCGAGTCGTAACCTAAAATCTTCAATGGCATAGTCGAGATTAAACTGATTCATTCTTTGGTTCATTAAAGTTATTTCTCAATCAATTCTCTGAGTCATACTAACGAGAGTAAGTGGGGCGCTCTACTAACGTCACCACTATCACTATCGGCGTAACTAATACGTGCTAACTAGACTTGTAACGGATCAGGAGTCCTTCAACAGTGCACCCACTAACGGTCAAACACATCTCTACATGTCGATGTTGTAACTTCTTTCGAGTCTACTTCATTCGTTTCGTCCTGTCGATCAAGGTCCGTCGGTACATCAGGTCTTGCTAGATAGATTATTCATGACGTTCTTTTGGTTTGTATCCAGCCACTTCGCTACATCATGACATGCTGGTGGTAAGTATTGCTTTCTTTAGTAATCATGCAAGTTATCCTTGTCCTTTATACGTCATTACCATTTGTTACCAAAATAAGATTCCCTCATCCATCCAGGTCTACAGCCCCTTCAGAACTTGGTTATCCATTCCGATGATCAAATGAGATAACTGAATATTGGACAGATATTTTATTATGTGTACATTGTTTTACTCGTTTTTGTTGTCACCTAGCATCTCGACGTTAGAGTTTATGCTAACGTCCACCTTATAGTAGTAGGTTCCATCTATAGGAGGTGAATTCTCATCTTAGTCTATCGCATTTCAGTATGCACAGTAATCAACAATTTGCAGCTCAACACAGATATTCCAACAGTCGACTTTAACACAGACATTCAAGCAATCAGCTTCCTACAAGTATTTGAGCAATCAGCTCAGCACGACTATTCGAGCAATCAGTTCAGTTCAAACAACTTGAGCAATCAGCTCCATACAAACATTTAATCAATAAGACTAATTTATTACCTTCCCGGAAGGCAGAGCTATCGTGGAGGATGCGGATGCAGTACTCAGAATAACTTTTGCCATTGTTATTATTATCAAAATAATGCTATTTCCACTTATTTATTTCCAAAATAGTACTTGCAATGGTCCAAAGACCGATTTTAAAACCATATGCTCCGATACCAAAATGTAACACCCCGCATAACCCTAATAAATAGGTTAGCAAACCTGGTTGCTACTAGATTGGTATCAACATACAATATTTCCCAATAAATTAAAACATTTAATTTGAAACCCAAACGACTTAAAATCAATTTAAATACATATTGGAGTTTATACAAACAGTGCGAAAGCCTTATAATTAAATCAAACATTAAATCCCTGCATCCGTACATCTCCTCCGTCATGCTGCTCTCCGGGATGGATTCCAGAATCAATCTACCACAACCACCTACGTGTAGCAAATAGGAAAAAGGCTACACGCTCAGCATTGAAGCTAAGTGAGAAATATCTAACAGTTCGAACATACACATAGGCGAATCCACTAATTCACAATTATCACATGATATCATGCACACAACATGCTTGGCAACAATCATATGGCATCCAAGATATAACATGCATAATCAACGTCATAACAGTTCATAGGATACAAACAGCATCCGTATATGTATTAGGAACTTTCCTTTTTAGTTTACTTCACTTTCTTTATCGTAATTGGCTCTTAACCTATGCTAGGTTGAAGCTTAACTGAATTCGACTTGCCTATGGAGTCATGACCTTCCCCTTCGGAATGAAGGTCAAGCTCAAACCAACTCGGGAGTTCCTCGTTGGGTGGGTGAGATTCCTGTCCCCTTCAGAACGACAGTTCTTAGAACCCCGTGTACACGTTTTTACCCGAACAGCCATTGGACCTAACAGGTACCACATGGCTCTAACTTACTATACTTACGGCATACCTTGCCACTAATCCATTCAGGTCATTTCCTAGAGTTCTTCTAGGTGATATATCCCATAATCATCAATCAATACATAATACAACATTCATAAATCCACAATGCATTTAACAAGATATCTAACATAATCAAATAGCGGCCTAACACTGGGTGTAAACACCCATGTTTACCGTCATGCAACACACGAAGTCTCGGAATCAATCCTTGACGAACACACAGATCGACAGACCCGGCACCAGGTACCAGACAGTACCTATCACGGTACGGGGTACCGTCCTCACGGTACTGGAGTACCGGTCCTACGGTACTGGGGTACCATCCAAACCAACTAAACCCAGCCGGTGGGCCTGTCACGGTACCATCCAAACCAACTAAACCCAGCCAGAGGAGATATAACCAAATAGAGTGTGACGGTAGCACGGTACCGTCCTGGCAAGACCGCCTACCGTCTGATGCAACCAATTCCATATTCATACATGTTCCGTTTTTCACCATCAAACCAACATCAATCTCATAATCAACAAACACCATTATATTCGTAGTAACGTTCTAAACATTATCAAGCACGTCAATTCATCAATCAACGCCTAATTCATACATACTGCCCTTTTTGGTTTAACAACAACATATCCCAAAACCACAATCAACAATTATACAAATAAATCACACAGATCAACCACGATAACAATTATGAACGAAATTTCAAACCTAGATGCATATTCTAGTGTTAGATGTTCACGTACTCACCTCGATTCGTTGATTCGAATTCAAAGAACCCTTATTTGAACGGAGCGTTGACGGAGTCAACTATACCCCGCTGCCCCAATTTTGATCGTTGATGTGCAAAGATCGTCGAGGTGCTACCGCCACTGTCCAGAACCGCCCACTGCTGCCCAGGCCTGCCCGAACCAAACCGAGCAATACCCAGTCGTCGCCGGTCGCTAGAGCTCACTAGTTCGCCGGCTATTTTCTCGCCACTCACCGGAGAAGTTGAGGGTCAGACCATCCTCGTCCTTGTCAAGACTCCACCTTGCCGCTGACGTGGTCACTGGAATGGCCGGTCGCAACTCTGCGCCGATCGTTCTCGTCGAAGGACTATCGCCGCTGGTTTGGCATCGCTAAATCGACGAAGGAGAATTCCTGTCGCCATCGATCGGGTCGTTGCGCCACTAATCCGAGGAAGCTTCCAGAAATCAAGAGAGGGAGAGAGAGAATCCCTCGGTGTCGGCGCTGATCAGAGAAGAAGGAACGGCGATGGGGGTCTGCGGTTGGCGGCCTTGAATCAGGAACGAAGAAGATGAGACGGTTGAGTTGCATATTAGAGTATTTATTTATATAGGGTTTTGTGCTCCCTAATTTAAAATAACGTGTCTGAGTAAAACACACTTTTCGGGCCAACTTGCTCCGAATTGAGATCTGTTCGCGTCGTTGGATTCGATTCGTCGATCACTACCCAACGTTATAACTTTTATATTCAATTCACAAACATTTATATGTTCCACTCGTTCCGTCTTAATTCCTTCGATTAATTAGTACCGATCAGTCCTTTAATTTAAATCTTCACAAATATAATCAGATAAATCTCGTTATATTAAGACGGTTAGAATCTCTAAAATATATTTTAATTCTCTAAAAGAATAGATCGTCGTAAATAAATAATTATTTTTATTTAATTATTGATAAACTACTAGACCGGTTTCTAGGGCGTTACACAACGAATCTCCAAGAAAAGTCCTCTTCCAAGAGGCATCGAGCTCGAAGAAAAGTCTTTTTCCCCGAGGCACCAAGTCCTCTTCCAAAGAAGCTCAAAGTCCCAAGAGAGTCCTCTTCCAAGATGCCAAATCTCCGAGAAAAGTCCTCTTCCAAGAGGCACCAAGTCCTCTTTGCTGAGGCACCAAGTCCTCTTCCAAAGAGGCACAAAGTCCCAAGAAAGTCCTCTTCCAAGAGGCCAAATCTCCGAGAAAAATCCTCTTCCAAGAGGCACCAAGTCCTCTTCCAAGAGGCACCAAGTCCTCTTCCAAAGAGGCAAAAAGTCCCAAGAAAGTCCTCTTCCAAGATGCCAAATCTCCTAGAAAAGTCCTCTTCCAAGAGGCACCAAGTCCTCTACCCGAGGCACTAAAAAGAAAGAAAGGTCCTCCTCCAAAGAGGTACAAAGTCCCAAGAAAGTCCTCTTCCAAAAAGGCACAAAGTCCCGAAAAAGTCCTCTTCCAAGAGGCATTAAGCCCCAAGGAAATCCTTTTCCAAAAGGCTCAAATTCCTGAGAAAAGTTTTCTTCCAAGAAGCACAAATCCCTGAGAAAAGTCCTCTTCCCGAGGCACATAGGAAAATTCTCCTACGAGATAACCCACCGAGTCGTATGGTTCTGAATTTTTCCCCGAGACAGACTCAAAACTAGGGGGCATGTGATGGATTAAGGATTTTACCTAATCCAATATTATTTGAACAGTACAAGTAAGCCCAATTCAGTCTGGCTCAATTTACAAATCAGATAAATTATTCAAGACGGAACCAGAGATATAAAACGAAAAAGATAATTTGAAGTGATATGTAAATATTGAATGGGACCCGTGACAAACATACCCACATGAAACCCATGTGAGTATCACATAAAGGAGGGGCCCGATGTGATATGCTAACTTTCCTTTAAATGGGAGGTCATTTCCAAGAGAGGGGGACAAATTATTCTCCTACGAGGCTACATATATACTCAGGAGGCCAAAGTTCATTTCATATTACTATTCTTCATTCTTCTTCTTTTTTAAGCTTGGAGCTCCATTAATGGCTCCAAGCTCCTATAATGGTGTATATGTAAATTCCCCCTAGATTAATAAATGTTCCTCCCCTTTGGCATGGCATCGCCTAAAAAGGCCCGTGGTTTTCTCCCGATTTGGGTTTTCACGTATAAATACTTTCTCTCCACTTTATTTATTTATTTATTTTCCGGATTTCGCTATTCGGTGCGGTGCTGCTCCGATACCGAATGCATCGGGTCGACGCCCCGAAAAAGTGGTTTCCATCATTATTATTATAGGTAGTTTATTGTTTATGGTTAGTTAATTATATTATTCTTAGAAAGTATTATTGTTTTAGGTTATTAGTACTAGATTCATACCCGTGCGTTGCACGGAAAATATTTAATGGCAATATATTAAATATAAAATTTCATAAAATAAGTGTCAAAATATTAATTTAAATAAAATTTTAAGTTAAACATAAATTCATTATGACCTAAATAATTTTTTATTTTAGAATACACAAAAACATTTTTTTTAAAAACTCTTATATAAATATTTAAAGTATATACAGAGTATTTCATTACTTCCAAAAACATTGTCTTACATTTATTGCGAGAATATGCTCAACATTGTAAAGTAAAAAGTTGTTCAAAAGAATAGGAGTTTGGGATAGGTGAAAAAGAAAACTATATTTTGGCCCACAAAAAGAGTTAAAAAATCACAAAGTAGGAATAAAACATAATCCTTATCTAAAAATAGGAGTTTAATATTGTTTATTTAAAAGTAAGAATTTACTACTAATTTTTTTCAAAAGGAGTATTACCTTCGTTTCAATAAATACTTCTTGTTTTGACTATTTGCGATTAAATTGGGATACTTTTGACAACAAATTGTGAAAAAAATTATTTAATTATAATATGAATTCAATATAATTAAATTCATATTTAAATATAATTGACATATCAAATTTTTATTAACATTTATTTATTTAAATTATATTTAATTTATGATCAAAAGTATCACAATTTGATTAAAAAAGTCAACAAAAACATGTATTAGAACAGAGATAATATATCTATATATAGAAATCATCCTAAATGAACTAAAACATAGAAAAATTATCAAAATAGAAGTTTCATGTTTTTATTCTCGAAATAGGACTTCACATTGTGGTAATGTGACATCGTACATGCGCACATTACTATACTTTTTGATCATGTACATGCCCATATTTGGTAATGAAAATATATTTTAATTCATATTTCGGGAATTGAATAAAAACATAGAAGTCTTATTTTAATATATTTTCAATGTTTTACTCATGTTTTAATCTTTTTCCCATCTCATTAAGAACACATTCACTCTCAATTTTTTAAGAATGGTAGCAAATAGACTTTAATCATAACAACATTAAAGATAACACCAATAATAGTTTTTTTAACTGTTTTGGAGATTCAAATCTAATCCAAGGGAATAAACCCAAAATCTCTTCAAAAGTTAAATATGCGCAGCTGCAATAATAATCTTCGAGTAATGAATAATTAAGTGATACATAAATTATACAGAGAAAGATTTTTGTTATGGAGAAAGATTTTTTTGGAGATTTTTGTTATGGAGAAAGATTTTTGTTATGGAGAAGGATTTACTAAGTGATATTTTATGTATCACTTAATAATGAACAATTAAGTGATACATAAAATATACGGACAAAGATTTTTGTTACCGCCCTATATAAAGAAAACAATACCCAAGCATCACTCCATTTGGAATATCTTAAGGACAATGCTTTTCACAATTCACATTAATAGCATTAGCAAAAATGTTTGGACTCTACAACAAATCTTTCGATTTTTATCACACTTAGTATGCAACAAATTAAATTTTGAATATAAAAATGAAGTTGGGATCTCAAAAACAAAACAAAGATATCTAAAACTTTATACTTTGTTGGAACTTTTGAACATACTCCATATATTCAAAAGGCAAACAGAAATACGGTAAATTATCATATTCACTCCAGAAATCACTTAAATGGAAAAGATTGAAGATATATAACATAATTCACGATATGATCCTAATCCCATACCTACATATTCTTGGTACTTCCTTCATTCGTGCGAAGTCTTATTGAAGTTCCAAGCCCGTCAATCTTCGTAATGACGTTGTTGGCATCTGTTGCGATGAGGTCACCAGTGTCATGCACCGCTAGTGGGGGAGCTTGGAGTGACTACGTGGTGGTGGGGGGAACAAATTCATGTAAAAAATAACAAAAAGTTATCATAATAGTTACAACCTTTAATAAGTAAAGCCTTAATTAACATACCTATTATTTGTGGTATGGAGAAAGATTTTTTTGGAGCCATAGATTTTTTTTTGAGATGGCAACATAACACATCGTAGTAAATCTATATTTACCTTTGCGGAGTGCCTATTTTTAACACAAAAATATTAATGACCTAACATCAAATAAATAATAATTAAAATAAATACTATTGCGGAGTAAAATACTTTATTAAAAAATATATTAAAATACAAAATGAATAAGAATAATGTACCTTTGCAAAAAAAAATTGTCCATCTCAAGAATTCCTAATTAGACAATAAAATATCAAAAGAACAATATCAATAAACACATAACAATTTGAAATTTGTGGTAATTGAATAAATGATAAATTTAATAATCATATCTTCTAAAACCTACTCCCTCCGTCCCAAATTATAATGTATGTTCACTATTTATAGGGTCAAACTTCATTCACTTTCTTTCTCAATTTTTGTTAGCAATTTGATAAAATAAAGTACTATTGTCACTACTAGTTATGTAGATCTTTTGATGTAGTATTTTAATATGTAATTTTTATTTTTTAACTCTATACCTAATGTCATACAAAATGATTTGAAAATAATTTCAGTCAAACATCATAAACCGGAACAGGCGTTATAAAATGGGACGGGGGAGTAATAAATTAAACTAATAACAAACAAAACACTAAATTGAAATTACTTTCTCCAAGTAATTTAACAAAACACTAAATTGAAATTACTTTAACAAATAATCAGAAGTTATAACAAAAAGTAAAAGTACGAAAGTAGTAAAAAATTGAATATTACTCCGTATATACTTATATACATGGGAAGAAGAAGAAGTCCGGCGGGCGACGACAACCAGTCCAATTGAAGAATGAAGACTGAAGATTGTGAAGAAGAAGTCTAGAAGCCGATGGTAAATGTTAGACTAATTTAGGGGTTTTGATCGATTTTGATTTCGGGAGGAATACGCATTAAGTTGCCCAGCCGGACAAATCTATCGTCTTCTTCATCTCAGCCGGACTACAGAAAATTTGGGGGGCACATCCGGCGTAGTGGATTCGGCACCGGGGTACATAATAATACTTCGCCGGAAAATTGCAGGGGTAGCAGGAATGGCCAATGGAGGGAAAAGGAAGAGATGCGTGAATTATACATTTGAAATCCCAAATTAATGCATTTGAAATCCCAATCGCCGCAGAGATGAAAAGTCGGCCACGTCAATGAACTCTTTGTAATTCGTAAAGAGTTAGGCTAAATGGCTGGGCTTGATTATACACAAACAACTGAGTAAATAAATGCATCAGTATTTCAAAGTTTCCTAAATGTCGTGGAATAATAATGATGATGGCTAATCAACGGTGAATATGGCATGTAACTTGGACGGGAAAATACTTTTTTTCTTTCTTTGTGTTTCTCCCATTCTTTTGTTTTTGTGTACAAGTATAGATTTTAGTTACTCTCTCTGTCCGGAAATAATATTTCAGTTTCTCCTTTTTCCCCGTCCGGAAAAAAAATCTTCTCATTTCAATTTTTGATACACTAATTACCCAAAATACCCTCACTTACCATTTTCACTCTCTCCCCCTCTCCCCTTTCTCTCCCCTTCCTCGCCACTCAATTCTTATCTTTTTCTCCTTCTCTCCTTCTCTCCTTCCTCTTCTCTATTTCTTCATCCGTTCCACCTCTCTTTCCTCTTCACTTTTTCTTTTTCTTTTCCCCTTATTCTTCTTCCCCCCGTCTCCAGATCTGTTATTCTTCCTTCCTTCCTTCTTCTTCTCAAATCTTCTTCTTATTCCTTTTCTTCTTCTTCCTCTCTTTTTCCAATTATTCTTTTCCCTCTCTCCGAGATCTACGGTAGATCACTAGATCTGGTTGAAGGGGCACGGTGGTGACTGGTGAGGGTTGATGGGCGATGGTGATGAGGGTTGAGGGACGATGGTGTTGACGGTTAAGGTGACAGTGGTGGGCCTGGGTCAATTGTGGCAGGGTCGATGGAGATGGTCAGGTTAGGGGCGGCGGCGATGATAGAGCCGACGATGATGGGGGTGGTGGGTGCTCGCCTCGGCAGAAAACATCGGCGACGATGATGGGGGATAGTGGGTGCTAGCCTCGGCAGAAATCAGCGGAGGGGGGTGTTGGGCCGTAAAAGTGTAAAACAAGTAAGAAATGAGGGGTATATTAGTTATTTCCCTTCCAAAGTCAACCATTCAAAAAAATGAGAAAAAGTCCAAACGGGAAGATTTTTCCCTGACGGAGGGAGTATTTAGTTTCCATCTATGGTAAAAATTCTTTACATGTGCTAGCTATAAATGTATCCATTTCTATTAATTATTAATCAAGCCATAAAGAAAATATTTCATTCAAACCCTAACTCCCTTCTTCTCCTCTAGTCCAAGGATCTTTTCTCCTCTTTCCTCTCTTTCTCATGTCTCTTGTTCTTGGAGCTTGAAGGTGTTCGAAATCCTTCTTTATCTTGATATAATCACGTATCAATTGGTACTTTCATTGTTGAACTCACCAAAAAAAACAAACAAAAAATTGTCATCACCGTTGAAGAGACAACTTATTTTGGTACGGACGAAAATGAAAACCAATTAATTTAAATTTGGATGGAGGGAGTAAAAATTGTCTTCAACACAATTATAGTATCACATGACAAAGTCAGAGAGGAGCTACAGAGGTTTACATGCACAAAATGAATTATGTATCATTTCAAACATGATTACTACCCTTAAAGTTTCAAAGGATACAATTTCTAATAATTTATGTTTTCGTATGACTAAACAAAAATTAAGATCATACATTGTCATTTATAAAATTAGTTTTTTTCCTAAGTCGGTATTCACTTACGATTAATTTTATATTGTTATTTTACGAGTGAGAGTAAAGATAAGGTTGAAAATATTAGGTTTAGATGTCTTTGGTAGTCTATACAGCATCACAAAAAAATGTTATATACCTTAAAATTTTTCAATACTTTATAATTTTTAGATTGATCGCTTTCAACAAATTACAAAAATGTGGTGGACAAACGGGTAATAAGCTGCCCTGTAACGCGCTTTCAAATATCAAACCCGATATTTCTAAAAACAAACTTATGAGTCGTAGGGTTCTAGATATTACTATACAAGACCCGACCCACTGGACCCTGTTAAGAAATTCTACAATCGTTGGGGCAAGGGAACCAAACATATCAAAAGCATATGCGATAAAGACATGTTGATTTCCTAAGAAAGTTTCTCGTGTTTAGCCACGCACTTTGCCTATTCCGCCTTCAAAATTGTGTGGCTAACAACAAACCCATTTTCTCTAAGCCCAATAAGAAGAGACACGTCTGTAAGGTCCACACAGTCGTGTTTCCCCCAGCCCATCCAAACACAAGAATATTAGCTAGCCATAGAGTACATCTCTCTTCAAGTAGATTCATCAATATTTCACATATTAAAGCCTTCTTCTGGGCTTAAATTCTCTATTCGCTTTAGAACATCACTGACAAAACCATGTACCTAGGTAACTTCTTGCAACGATCGCAGGCTCACTGACCAAAAGTATCTAACCAAACCTTGTGGCAATCTGGGCAAGACTAATCAACTAGAAACAGAGGAATTAATAATTACTCCCTCCGTCCGGAATTAAAGTTCCCAGATTGACTATTCTCTATTTTTAGTAGGAGTTGACTAATGGTATGCATTGCCCAAAACACCCATGCTCTTCCTAAGATGGTTTTTCATCTCAGCACCAAAGCCACCCCAACTGCCCCCACCACCCCAACCGCCCCACCACCCCAGCCGTCGCCCAGCTCCCCCACCACCCCAGCCATCGCCCAGCCCCCACCACCACCCCAGCCGTCGCCCAGCCCCCACCACCACCCCAGCCGTCGCCCAGCCCCGCCATACCTGTAATTGCAAAGCAAAAGCTTCCCTCAACCATAGATCTATGAGGAGATGAAATCCAATCACCGCAAGTAGATCTGATCGGAAAGAATAACAATAAGAAAAAAGAAGGGGGGGGAGTGAGAGAAGTTGGTCGCATGATTTTGCCAAGAAAAAGAAAGGGAGAAAGAAGAAAAAGGAGAGGAAGAAGAAATGAAGAAGAAGAAAATCAGGAGAAGAAAAAATAGAAGGGGGAGGGGGAAGAGAGAAAGAACCAGGAGAGAAAGAAGAAAAAGAAAGGGAGGGGGGTATGGTCTGTGAGAAAAGAGGGGAGAAAGGAAGAAAAAAGGAGGAGAAGAAGGGGTATTTTAGAAAGAGTGGGTATGAAAACGTAGAATGGAAACTTTATTTTCGGACAAAAAAAAGCGTAGAGTGGGAACTTTATTTCCGGACGGAGGGAGTAGTACTTAATTAAGAATTTTCAAATGTATATAGTCGAATTTTCAGTAGCAAATGTTATATTCTGTATGTTGTATCATTATTTTAACTTTTATGATCGATGTTTTAATCTGTTTGATTTATGAAAACTGTTGTAACGAAAAAAATTGTAAGATAAAAAAAATCCACCCCGTGCATGGCACGTGGTTAAAATACTAGTAAGAATAAGTTGAAGAGAATATAGCCTTAGGTTCTCTTCATCTGATCTGAATGGTGTTCATCTGATTGGAATAAGTTCTGATATGATTTGATTCTAATAAGAAAAAGTAATACTCCTTTTGTCTCTAAATGATTTACACACTTTATTATTAAAAAATTACGGAAACTTTTGTTTATTTGTGTGTTTTCATTGACTATTTGATCAATTAAAATATTTTTGCCACTTCTTGTTTTGTAGAATTTTTGATGTACTTTTGAAATTTGTAAGTTTATTTTTTATTTATAAACGAATTTTTAATAAAATAAACTGAAAAACTTGAAATTTTACTTCGTTTTGCGTAAAATATAAATGTTTAGGAGGGGGAAGTAAGTACAATAATATTTTTTCAACAAAAAAAAAGAGAATACATTGAAGATAAGATACTCCCTCCGTCCCCCTGTATTTGTTCACTTTCATTTTTACACACTATCCAATGCACTTCTTTAATCCATTTTATCTTGTAATTTGTATATTAAAAAATTATAAAAATTATATATTAATAATCTATATGTTAAGACAAATCAAACAAGATCACACATTACTATATTTAGGTTTACACATTAAGAGAATTTGATGAGTCAAAGTACTTAGATGAACAGTTCCAAAAGTCAAATGTGGACAAATATAAGGGGATGGAGGAAGTATGACCTTAGAAATATACGGAGTAAAAGAAAAATAAAAACAAAAAAAGAAAAAAAAGAAGCAAAAGGAAAACAAAGATAGGAAGACGAATGCCAAAGTACGACCTAGCTCTCGCTGGAGTTCTACGCCTTATTGCACAAACAAACACTTGCAATTTCGGCAAGGAAAATCGAAACCTTAAGACTCCAATTTATATGCAGGTTTGTTATTTTGTTTTTCTTTCCCTCTCTCGTTGTATCTCGGACTATTGTTGTTGATGTATCCCATACTCATCTTCTGCGTTCCATGTTCCATTTGGATTAGGGATTATGTTTAGAACACAAGCTTGCATTTTAAGTTTTGTAACTACTTTTGTTCTGTTATTTGATAATTCAATTTTTAGGTTGACACTGAAATTTAGTGGCTGATTGTTCAAGACTGCTGGCTCTAAAACTAATCTAATATAGGTAAAACTAATCCTTGTACTCAGATTATGATTGAAACTATTTTCCTTGAATATGGATAATCTATTAATTTTTTATTTGGTGAACGGGAAAAAGAGATTTCGGTGTTTTAGATTTTTTGAGTGAGATATCATCCCGGAAGATATTGGATTGGCTCATGTCTTTTCATGCTATCATTGGGTTTAAAAACATTCCCAAACTATTAGAAGTGTCCTGTGCAACATATATATGACATGTCCTGTGCAACATATATATGACATGTCCTGTGCAAGATATTGGATTGGCTCATGTCTTTTCATGCTATCATTGGGTTTAAAAACATTCCCAAACTATTAGAAGTGTCCTGTGCAACATATATATGACATGTCCTGTGCAAGATATTGGATTGGCTCATGTCTTTTCATGCTATCATTGGGTTTAAAAACATTCCCAAACTATTAGAAGTGTCCTGTGCAACTATACAGAAACTACTACCTCTGAATCTATGTCTGTACCAAAAGAAAGGTCTTTCTTTTGACACTCATCATTGTTTTTTGTTTCAAACGTCTTGGCCCTAAATAAAATACTCTGTATCTGATTTGTGTATGATATTGCTGATGTTCCTCAGGGAGAAGGACAAGAGACCAAACTGAGTTAAGTTTTCCCAATGAATTGTTTCGACTATATCTGCCCAGAGTGAAGTTTCTGATCTCATAAATACAAATTGACTGCTTTACTTTATGGAGCTAAAAGTTTCATCTCCAAAGAGAGCTCTTTCTCCTTCTGATTGTAATAGTGACCCTGAAGAAGAGAAAGAAATAAGCGAAGAAGAAGATGATGATCGTAATCATAAGCATCGAAGAAGGGATGCACAGTCTGAGTCTGTTGAGATTCATGCTTTTGAATCAGTTATTACAAGACCCTGCCGGAAACGCAACAAGCCCATTGGAAATGGACACATGTGCAGGGGCTCCGAGTCTTATGCTTTTGAGAAAGAGGGGACTGCACATTTTGAGAAGAGAAGAGGTATCAATTCACTTTACAGAGCTCAACAAGATGCAAACCCAAGAATATGGCCAAACCAAACACTGTCTAGAGAATCTGGACCAGTCAGGGGTCGCGGGAGGGAACCTAGTATATGGGGCCAACATGATTCTAGATTCAGCCCAATTGATCTTACAACCCAGATAGGTCAACAAGTTCCTGTTCCTCCTGGTTTCTTTGTCGGAAGGGGCTTGCCAAATGTTTCTAATGGACCAAATTCACATTGGAATTCGTTTGGCATGATCCCCAGAATGCCTATTGCAGGCCTGGATCCACTGCATCCCCTTTCCTTGCAAGGAGCACTTAGGACACCCATGAATCCTGCAATTGGGTTGGGCATACCTCGGCAAAGATGTAAAGACTTTGAGGAACGTGGATTTTGTCTAAGAGGTGATATGTGCCCAATGGAGCATGGAATAAATCGTATTGTTATTGAGGATGTTCAGGTAGACATCTTTGTACAGAAAATAACTAATATTGTTGCTGTATGAATATAGCAGAAAATTCTGATGATGAATAAATTGATGTGGTTGTCATATACACATTTACATGTTATGAGACTTAATTCTCAGTCTACTTCTGATTTGGCTAATTGATTTTGTTTGTTTTAGTTAGACACCACGGAAAGTCATCCATCCTCCAGGCATTGACATTTACGTGCTTGATTAGTTAAACATCTGCATTTTTGTGTATGAACTTTAGACCATTCAGAGACAACCACTGTCTCATTTTCTTACAACAACTTTGAATGCATGTTGTCCAAGCATACAAAAGGGTCCACCCTATCATTATCAATACCTAGTTTCTGTTTTATAACATGAACTGAATGGACCTCTCCTTTTTGCATTTAGGTTTTTATACATCCATTTTCAAAATTTGATATTGAATCTTTGTTAAAATTTGTCATTGTGAAGTTCCGTGCTGGATCATTTTTTAGTAAATCACTTTAAGCCATCATACCTAATTTGTCTACTTTTCTTTATAGTGGATGTGAATAGAGGAATACTATGATTACGTACATGACTTTTGGCATATCAAAATTGCAGAGTCTATCTCAGTTTAATCTCCCTGTTACACTTCCTAATGCACCCCTGCTTGGAACAGCTACTAGACAAGGAGCTTTATCTGCAGTAGACCCTTCTTCCTCATTGGTAAATAGTAAACCTCATATAAAAGATGGAAAATTTGGAATGAACAATGATGGCCTAAGATTTAGTGTGGCACCTATTGAAAGATCTCTGGCTGAGGGTGCTGATGTATATGATCCTGATCAACCCTTGTGGACAAGTGTTGATGAAACTGCTCCGCAGATGGACCATGGTTCTTCTAATCATGTTAAGCCTGGGCTATCTGATTGCTACAGCACTGAACACCCAACTAGAAGTAACCTGGCAGACACAGTATCTCAAGGTGTTTGGGGTCGAATTAACAGTTCAAAAGGAAAACCTGAAATCAAAGAAAGAGTTGGACCAAACATTGATTCTTCTAGTCAAATTGAAAGAGAAATTAAAAAAGAACCATATCCGTCTAGCAGTTCTGGGAAGAATATCAATCTAGAAAATCTTGATTCAGCAACAACAGGAGCATCTTTTAAGTCTAAAAATGATTCTGGACGTGATAGCCGGAAATCTTCTCAAAAGGCTCATTGTACTCTGTTTGTCAGTGGCATTCCACAAAATGACAATAGAAGGGAAGCTATTATCTCACATTTTCAAAAATTTGGAGAGGTTATTGACATTTATATTCCACTGAAAAGTGATCGAGCATTTGTCCAATTTTCTAAGAGAGAAGCTGCCGAGGCAGCTTTAAAGGCGCCTGATGCTGTTATGGGTAACCGTTTTATCAAGCTTTGGTGGGCTAACAGGGACAACATTCCACACAACGGAGTAACCAGTGGCAATAATGCACAAATAGCTGATCCTTCAATGCTCATTGCTTCTGCCCCACCCCATCTTTCTGTTACTTATAAAGGAAAAGAAAGTATGCAATCTGTGTCGAAACCAATCTCCAATATTCTTAAGCCTGTGGTTGCAGGTCCAGCACCTCAAAAGAAGAGTGAGGGTTTAGAACTATTAAAAGAACTTCGTAAAAAGCAGGAGATGCTTGATCAGAAGCGGAATGAGTTCCGTCGTCAGTTGGCTGAATTTGAGAAACAAGTAATTTCTAGTTCTCTTTCTTTTTCATTCACTTTTTTTAGTTAAGCAAAATGCTTTCTATGTAGAAAAGCTAGACATTATTTATGTGTTTCCGTTATATAATATGCTACCTAATCTTGTCCTTTCTGATGTCAATTTGTTTCTCGGACTATCCTTGCCAAACTCTCAAAACCAATGGTTTCGTAACTGACAGTGTGCCGGTATGATGGCTCACTAATGTTACGACCGGGATCAAATCGGTTTTACTTTTAAAAAACATAAAAGGTTACATAAATATATAGGCAGTTTATTTTGTCAAGTAATAGTAGAAGTTACTTAGTCAAGTAGTATAAAATATTACTCCCTCCGTTCTAGTGTGTTTAACAATTTTGACTTTTTGCAATCAAACTAGACAAACTTTGACCATCAATTAAATGAATAATACTATGGAGTATTACTACCTCCATCCCAGAGTATTCATCCCGTTTGACTTTTTCCGGGAAAACTAGACAAACTTTGCTTATCAATTAAATAAAAATGTATTAGATATTAGTATGAAAATGATTTCATTCATAGTTTTGAAAGGCAAAAGGCGAGATGAGAGGCGGGCGGCCAAAAGGCAAACTTGGGGCCAAAATGTATTAGACAAACTTTGCTTATCAATTAAATAATGATTTCATTCATATATTATTGTATATTATTAATACAATAATATATTAATACAAGATAAATCTAATAAAGTCATCTTTGTACTAATTTGTAATTTGATTTTTATGACTAAAGTTTGTCAAGTTTGACTGCAAAATGTCAAACATGATAAACACACTGGGACGAAGCTAGTACGGAGTATATTACTGCGAGAAACTCGTATTCTCATCATCATCGTCATCATCATGAGCGCCTTAATCCCAACTAGTTCATTCAGTGACAACTAAACAACCCGAACCCGAACATTGTTATCAAGTTATCGACTAGTTGACAACTAGTTGCTGACTATTTGTCCGGTCGGTTTTCTAGATGGCGAATTGCTCTCGACTAGCGACTTGGGTGGGCTAGTCATCTGGACGAGCAAAGCAATGACTAGGCGTGTTTAGGCGATGACTAGTCGGTGACAGAAACCTACCCAATTTGACTCAACCCAACCCCACCCAAATTTCATTAAATTAAAAAAAAAAACTCCATAAAACAGCCTCCATCAACTTTAACCCTTCTCACTCTCAGTTGACTTTACCCTTCTCGCGACACAATAGCAGGCAACTTTAACCTTCTCAAATCCCCACCTCTATTTCTTTATTTCATCGCCATCTTCGATTCTTCTCTCTAGGATTCAGTGATTCACATGCTCTCTATCATGGGAAAGATTTCTTTATCTCTAATTCTTTATGAGTAAAGTATATTTTACTCTTAATTTGGTTGAGTAAAGTGTATTTTACTCATAATTTTTAGTTTTCTTCAATTTGTTTCAGTAAAGTACTAAAGTATATTATACTCTTAATTTTTCAGTTTGCTTTTTGCTGATTTCAGTTAATATTTGGGTCTTTTCTGTTAATAATTTGCTTTTTTTTTTGCTTTTTTGCTGATTTCAGTTAATAATTTGTTTCAGTTAATTTTTCTTTTAAACATTATTTTGTTTTGGTAATGATATTTTGTCATATAAATATATATAGTTATCTTGGGTGAATGAGGATATATATAATGATAAAAATTTCAATACGAATTGTGATTTGTCGACTAGTCTACGACTAGTAGGCCTACTAGTCGACTAGTCCACTAGTCTCCCCTTAACCGACTCAACTCGACTTTTCGACTTAACAACCATGAACCCGAATAATCTGACATATTTGCCATCTCTAGTTGGAAATAACACAAATTAAATGTAAATCATAACTAGAAAAAAGAGTAACAGTGTAATACTAGTGATCTTAGGAAATCCGCCTTGACTCATTTATGCTACTCTTTGCAGGTCCAGATCCCTGATATAGTCGTATGATTTGGGTAAATTGTCACATTTAGGATCATGAACCATATTTAGAATTTCATGGGGCATTCCTTATTCAACGATACACTAGACTATTTAGGCCCAAGTGTACTGGTATGTATACCGGGGTTGCTAAGTCGTCACCCAAAAGCTAATACCTGAAGAAGATAATTCAAAATGATTAATGCAGTGTTTAAAATGGCATGACGAAACTCGCCATATGGCGCGCCTTATGGATTTTTTCTGGAAAAAACGCCCTGTGGCGATCTAGCCTTACACAATTTCGGTTGCTCACCTATGGCGCGCGATTGCGTAAGCCCTGAGGCGTACACAATGAGGAGCTAGTTTGCGGATGCAGTTCTATCTCCAAAAAAATTAGATTAGGATTAAATTAGTAATTTTATTATGTAATAAAAGTCAAATTACTTAAATTCTCCCTGAATTCTTACCATAGACGAGCTTATCCCCTCTTCCCATTTCATTTTATTGCGGCATCTAGCGAGTTTAAGGTCTTTCATTGCCGCTGCTTCTCCTGGAGCTCCTCTTCCATCACCAAGCCATCGTGAGTTTTTTTATATAGTATACACATTCTATTACTCTGTATGTCATCTGTAGTATTTATTTTTATTACTCCGTAATTTTCAAGTTTTTTTCCTTAAATTTTCAAGGCTTATGATGTACGGAGTTTTTGAAATTTGTTTTCTTCATACATAGTAATTTTTTTGTTCAACCCATTTATATTTTGTTGTTACAATTTTCTTATTAACTTTTTTTTGTTTTAAATTTGTTATTCGAACTTGAAAAATTGTGTGCACATAAAGTTTTAGGGTACGTTTGGTTGGAGGTGGTAAAAGTTTTATTAGGTAGGTAATGGTAGGTAATAGAAGGTAGGTAATTGAAGGTAGGTAAAGTAAGGTAATGAGTTAAAAAATTGTGTTTGGATATTTATTAGGTAACGTGAGGTAGGAAAAAAATAAAATTACTAAAATATCCTTGTGATTATTTTTATATTTGTTTAGGATGTATTTATATGAAACTACCTTTCACATTATATTCTTAATTTATTAGAATTTATTTAAATTTTAAATGTAAAATTTTAAAATTAAATAAACACTCTTGGACGAAACTTCTACGTAACATCATCTTATATAAATGCAACGAACTAATCAAAGAACAGAAAAAATCACAAAAAGACAGAGTACAATAACAGAAAAAAAAATAACCAGAAAAAATCACAAAAAAAAAGAAAATAAAAAACCACAAAAAGACAGAAAAAAGCTGAGAAAAAAAACAGGAAAAAGTAAGCAGAGAGAAAGAAAGAGTGAAAAAAGTGAGCAACGAAAAAAGTGAAAAAAGTGAAAATTGAAAAGTGAAAACTGAAAAAAAGTGAACGAAATATAGAAACTGAAGAAAAAAATTGCAATTGAAGTGCAAAAAAAAGTGAGCTGCTATTGGAATTGAAGAGCGTAGGAGAACAAAAAAAAGTAGGTGAATCTTATCGGAATTGAGCAGCAGACGGCGGAAGATTATGGAGATAATTGAGCTATGGCAATCGCAGATCGAAACATACCGGAAGCACATAGCAGATCGGAAAAAAAAAGTGAAAATTGAGCTATGGCAATCGGAACTGGAAGAAGATGGCTATTGGTTTTCTCATGCGATCGAGTGAAGGGCAGCGGCTTATTACCTTGATATTTCGCCAAATTGGCGGTCATCTAAAATGCACTGTTGAGAGGTAACCTTACCTCTCTCTACCTCTCCCCCTCACCTGACCTATCACAATTTTTATTAACAAACAAGGTAGAATATTAAATCTACCTCCCTTTACCTCCTCCTACCTCCAAACAAACATAGTGTTAGATTTTTTTCTAGTAAAACCGAGTGCTTAAAAGGTGGATCCAGCATGGAAATATGGGATAGACTCAACAACTACCATTGAAGGACAAAAAAGATTTACAAATATGTGAAATGCATATTTTCAAACATTAAAATTGAGGATTGGCTTACGCAATACGCCTTAGCAAAAAACGCCTCAAAACCGCAATACGCAATTTTGAGCAATGGATTAATGACAAAGACCAAATTTATCTTTACCAAAAATTAGGAACATGTGTTTGAAAGCTTCCACATTATCACTCCCACCTTTGTGAATGAGCTTTTCACGTGGAAACTATAATCCCAGAATATAAATTTATGTAAGAGTGATTTTTGGGATTGAATCAGTGGGCTAAGATAAGGATGATATGTTTGTATGGCTTTCGTATTTAATTTAATTTAGCATGAATTAGAATTATTTAATTATGGCAATGTTTGTCTTTCCTTACCAATTTTAATTATCTATCGTTTTATAAAGGACAAATAACATAGTTGGATTAGAACTTGTAAACTGAAGCTTAAGCCTTATTGCGCCACGTGGCTTACACAATAGATGAACCAATCCAATGAAGTGAGTAGCTTTGGGAAAATGTTCAAGTACACCCAAGACTGCTGTGTATAGATTTTGGAGGCAAAATATTTTCCACTGAGATCAGTATGAATAGATGAGCTAAAGCAATGAAATGAGTGGCCTTTGGGCAACTGTTCAAGTACAACCAATGTACCAGATTTTTTGTGGTCGCTTGGTAAGGCTTCGGCAAAGTCCATTTGTATATATTAGCCCAGATGTGTTGTGAGATAGGAAGGGGTTGCAAAATGCTTGTGGTTGCAGATTAAGCCATATACGCTTCTTGCGTGTCTGGAAATCCCGGATAGAGTTGGCCACCATGCTTTTATACTTGCCCAGTTGAACTCCCAACATAGATGCTGGTGTGTGTTTTCAACTCCTTCACATGCAATGGAATTAAAATAGAGACCAAATGAGGTACAATCTGGAAAATGGCACTAAGAAGACCTTATGTTTAAAAATAATCATTCCATCGCGAAATGCACATTCAACCACAAGTTTCCCTTTAATATGAAGCATTTGCGGCCTATTCATGGAAAATGTCCTCAAGTAGCAATGCATAGGACATAGTCAGGGAAATGCAACACAAGTTCACAAGTAATTGACACCTCATCGTGGAAATAAAGGGAATGTGCAGCAGTATTGGGTCATTCTGATTAGTATTCCATTGGAAAGTTGAACCCCCTGACAGAGACATGGTGAGGTGTCTGTCTAGTGAGTGTTTGAGACTAGCATCTTCCACGTACGTATGACTGAGTGTCACGATTGCTGCCAAATGTATTCCTTCATATAACCATCATGTATGAGCACATAATCAGTATAAAAGGTTACTGTCAAGGAATCAATTCAACCAAAAGCTCAAGCTTGTGGTTGTATGCCCAGAATAGGATTTTATACTCTAGCATGCCCCCCTCACGTGCAGGCGAGATTTGTTTTTCTCGAGCCTTGCACGTGAAAATTAATTTTTTTTAAAACTGTATGGCAGTGAATTTCGAACTCGTGACTTCTTTGTCAACAAGACTTTAATATCATGTCAAGGAACCAACTCAACCAAAAGCTCAAGCTTATGGTTGTAGGCCCAAATACTCTAACAATTACAAAACAATCAAGTAATCGAATAAGTTAGGTTAGTTAGCTAATAGACACAAGATGAAATGGGTTATGTTGAACATGTATAATATTGACCAGCAACAACAAACCCATTAAAATCCCACATAAGTAGGGTCTGGGGAGGGTGTGCACGTAAATTTTACCCCTACTTGAATGTAGAGGCTGTTTTCAACAGACCCCCAACTCAAAATACAGAGGCAGCAATAATGTAAACACATTAGCACAGAGTAAGAGCATAGATACAAGGAACATAAATACCGACACTAGCAAATAGACTCCAAACACTCAGAGTACACATGCACAAGCGATGACCTAAGACAACAAGCCAACAGAAACTACTAACTAGGGCCTAGAGGTTTACCAACTACTTTATCCATAGATCTCTCGATGTATCTATTTAAGGTCATATCTTCAGTAAGATCTTAAAGTAGCAAGTCCTTTCTAATTACCTCCTTCCAACTCTTTGTAAAGTCTAGCTCTAGGAATCTGCCCCTTCTCACGCGCGGTATCACAAGCACCTCACATCTCCTTATTGGGGCCTCTTCGCTTCTCTTTACGTGTCCTTTATGTGTCCAACCCATCTCAAGTCTCAACTTGGCTTCACATTGCCTAACCTCCTGGGAACTACTCCCACTCTTCCCAGAATAACCGTCCACCTTAACATCCATATCTCTGCCACTTGAAGCTGACGAACATGAGTTGTCTTCACTACTTAGCATTCTGTTCCCTATAACATAGCTGGCCCGACCACTGTCAGGTTAAACTTTCCTTTATTGTTTGTCAATATCTTCTAGGCGCAAAGGACACCTGAAGCCAGCCTCCACTTTGCCCAATGGTAAGAATGAGTCTGGGAGAGCCTATCTTATCCATGTTGCTCGTGTATTGACAAGAGTGCTTAATGTTAGATGTTAGGTTTGTGACATAATTGACAAAGGATAAAAATTACTCCTGTTTCACAATAGTAGCACCAGTTTCTTTTTTAGGATGTTTCATATCCCCATTACTTTTTAGAAGTACATCCATAAACCTACCACCACATGACCACACTTCACCTTTTTTAATCTCACCCTATTCTTGTCTTTCACTTTACCCTTTTTATTCCTCACTCCACAATTTCTTCTCTCACTTTACCTTTTCGTAAATAACGCACAAACACAAACATGACCTGTATAATGAAATGAAGGGACTAGGCTTTAGGCAGTACCAAAGACATGATCGAAAGCCTTTGAATGAAGACTCCACTTGAAGTGTTTGAAACACGGGGCCGAGACATACCTAATGAAAGAATAAATGCCTTAAATGTGTGGTGTTCTTCAAATTTTGTTAGTGAAATCACATGCAGAGACAACAGAATTTGCGAAGTGATGACTGAATTTTGAGGTCTTCTGCGTATCTCCCGACACTTACGCTTAGTGTGATCGTTGTTATGACAAAACATCACACTTGTGATGATTCTGGCATTGCTTTCCAAGTTTCCAAAAGGAAAGGTACTGAAGGCGACTAGAGTTGTTGAATGAAGATAGAACGCCCCTGAAAAGAAAAGGTCTAAATACTATATGGAGGCGGCCCTCGGGACTGCTAGTGAGGGCTGCTGGCAATGCATAGTGTGTGGGTGGTCGGAACAGGGCCAGAGAGGTATGATTGGGTTCGCGCAAGGCCATGATTCTCCAGGTGTAGACGATGTCAACACGGTGTGTGGAAATGAACAGATCTGTAAAACACCTTATTGGTGTTTTTCTCCAATTTCACCTGGCTGTGTGTGATGGTGACTGGCCTTGAGCTTTACTGAGGTAGTCATGGTGAGGCAAGTTGGATGGTAGGTACGGTTTTGATGAATAACTACCCCAAGTGCATAACAGATTCACGTGTCTAATGTTTATGTCGGGAGCTGTAGTTCCCATCATGCTATTTTGGAATATTGATTTGATGGCTTTGATACCATGTGAAATGTGTATATATTATTCAGTAAATATATTATCCCTTAAATTGGTTTGCACAAGAAGCTTATTTGTAGGAATACAAGTCGTATTGATGATGTCATCATGTCATAAGTGAGTTTTATAGCAAGCTAAGCTCACTGCTTTGGGCAGTTTGCTTTTCTAAAATATTCTAAAAGGTAATTACTATTCAACAAACTGGTTTGCCAGTTTTCACCCGTTTAGGCGGTTATAGTTGGGGTTACGAGGTTGGACCATTTTCAGGCTCTACCTTCCAGTTTCCAGCTGCACCAGTCGGTCGGGTTTTGTTATGAAAACATTGCGTGAAACCATAATCTATTGTGGGACTATTTTTTAGCCCCATCTCTGATCGAGCCAAAGATTCATTATTTTTTGGCTTTGGGGTATTTGGAATACCACAAAATGGCTCTTAATTGTTTGCGTTTCTTTCAATAGTGAAGTAGCAGTTAGTCAATGCGACTTTTGACGCTCATCATGGGTCATCTGGACACAACCGCTCTATGTTTTCAACATAGGGGTCAGTCTGTGTACATCCGACCTCCCTTACACCGCAATGGGCGGGAGCCTTTGCGGCACTGGGGTAATGTTGTTCTGTAACTTATCTAGGAAAAAGTTGCTGTATACTTGATTAATTAATTAATTGTTTCTGCAGGCTTCAGGGCTTATAGACGAAAGCCAAACTGAAGATGTTGCCAAGAACCATAAAGTAGAAAGTGCAGCTGATTTCACAGGGTTTGAAGCATCAAGCTCCCCGAAACATGATATTGCCGTACTATCCGAACATACTGATGCAGTGCCTAATAGCGATATATCGGCACATAATGCATTGCTCTCTTTTTCAAAATCATCTTCTGCTGTGGCTACACCCGAACCACCAAGCTTGAAACAGTCAATTCGTCCGTCACGGTCTATTGGGGCTCCTATCTTCAATAGATACAAACTGGACAACCGCCCCGTAACGTTCAAAATCAATCCACCTGTACCAAGTGGGCTGGCAAATGTGATTTTTCTGCATCCTCTCCTCCCACCTTAAACTTATATCATTAATTTTTTTCCTGTCAATGTTTAGATGTTTTCATGTATTTTCTCCTGTCATATATCAATTTATGTTCATCTGATGCCTAAGCTGTGATGGTTGCTTGAAGGCTCCAATTTAGCTTTGACTTCTTCTCAGATTCTGTGTGATTATTATCTTTCTTTCTACTTGTTTCCATTTCTTAGATTCTCAGAACAGTTTCACCAGCTATTTGTGTTCCAGGAATATTAGCAACCTTGCCACACTTATCTTCATGTTTTATAAATCTCTGTCATCTCATGCTCTTGATTTTAGGTTGATACTCTTCATTTTTTTTTACTTATATTGGTGTCTTGTCTCCTAGGTTGCTCTTCTGATGGAACACTTTTCTCCTTTTGGTGAAATTTCTTCTGTGGAGCTTGAAGAACCAGAGGTAGAGGATAAGCTGGACACATCTAAAATATCTGCTCAGATATCCTTCACTTCACGCCTGTCTGCCGAAAGGGCATTTTTGAATGCTAAAAGCTGGCAGGGTCATACAATGCAGTTTACTTGGGTCCAAACATCAGTTAATTTAAAAACATGTGGTGGCGTGAAAGAGATTGCTCCAGCCTGCAGTGATCTTGGAGTGAAAGAGAATAAATCCTCTTATTCTCAACAGAATCTGGACGCTAATACTCCTGAAGAAGACACTACCAAATGTTCTTGAAAGCAGATTTGGATGGGATTGCTAAAACTGAAAACATTGAGAAAAGTAGAAGTGATCCCAAAGGTGAACATGGATGAAGAGTTCATGTCCTGTTCAGACAAAATGTCTACGGACACTTAAATCTCGGAATGATTGATCTTGTGGCTGCCCTAATTGTCAGGGTCTTCAAGCGAGTGAAATTTTCTTTTCAGCTGCGTTGATATAAGCAATTTGTGGGGTGGGTGGTCTTTGACTGATACGATTATACGAAGTAACCAAAAGTAATGAGAGATTTTTCTGTATATAAACATTGTTGTCATTATTACGAAGCAAGCGAATGAATTCCATTAACTATTAGAGCTCTAAGGGTTCGTTTGATATAAGGAATTGGTGAAATTGAAATTGAAATACCATGAGATTCAATTCCATAGAATTGAATTCTGTCAATTCCAATTCATTTTTTGTACTATCAATTCCAAATCCACATAACTTTTGTGCTACCAAACTCCAGAATTGGAATTGAAGTCCCCAAATCCAAGTCCATAGTTTGAATTCCATGTACCAAACGGGACCTAAGGGATTTCCAGCTCTGAGGATTATGCCGGAAGTTTTTGTTTCTAATACTAAGAATTTATGTGATTTTTATTTTGTTTTCAGTCTCCATCCCAACTGTTTTCCTTTTGCTTAGCTCCTCTTTCGTTGTGTTTTGACAGCAGCTCAACGCAGCTAGGTGTGTGTTCTCTAATATTGAGATTTACGTATATATCTGTTTCTGATAGGAGTAGGACGGTATTATGAAAAATGACAGATAGAAACTGAAGAATGAATTCTCTCCTAACCCTCTCACAATAAGAATCTCACTGAGAAGAGGTAATAGAAGCCAAGGAGTATCTCCAATGCTATGAAATATATTGATAAACTGATATCCTTCGAGGAGGATGGACTAGCATATTTATAATGCTGGAATACAAAGATATAACCAAATATCCCTACTTTTTAGGCACTCACAGAAAGATAAGACTAACTACCATGACAGCAAGAGTGGACCTATTATTGTGCTAACAGATGCCAATTATTGTGCTAACAGAATGGGAACACATTTTAAATTAATCAGACTTAGTCAAAACGTAAGCCCTATTATTGTGCTAATAAAAGAATTAAACTCAGTCAAACTTAAGCCCTCTTTTTACGCCTCTGATAAGTCGTGATTGGTTTGGGATTTGTATCAATACTCTCCCCCTGAAAAACCGACTTGTCCTCAAGGCGAAACTCAGGAAACTGTTGCAATAGAAGATCATAATCCTCCCAGCTTGCTTCTCCACGGGTCTAGACTTCCACTGAATCAGGAGCTCTAGGTGGGCTGCTTTCCAACGGTGTGCTAGCACTTGGGCGGGTTCTAAGAGCATCACAAAGTCATCTCAAAGGGGTAAATCTGCAGGTGGGTCTGTAGCCGAGCATCCATGAGCTGGACGGAGCAGTGAGGCGGAAGACTGGGTGAATTCTTGCTGATGGAGGGAGTTCAAGTTCGTAAGCAACCGAGCCCACCTTACGCAAGACCTTATATGGACCAAAGAACCTTGGAGAAAGCTTAGTATACTTTCTAGGAGCAAGTGAGTGTTGCTTGAAAGGCTGGATTCAAAGGAAGACATCATCACCCTCCTTGAAGGTGAGTTCACACCGATTCTGATCTGCATAAGACTTCATTCGATCTTGAGCTTTCTTCAGATTGTCTCGAAGTAAACGAAGCATGTGATCTCTTGTTTCGAGCTGATCTGCTAGTTCAGCAATGTTTTTTCCCCCTTAGTAAAGGGATGTAATGGAGGTGGGTCCCTGCCATACACAATTTTGAAGGGTGTTGTGTTGGCAGAAGAATGAAAGCTAGTGTTGAATGAGTATTCAACCCAACACAAGAATTTACTCCAAGTACGTGGCTGTTCATGTGCAAAACAGCGCAGATATGCTTCAAGACAATGGTTAACAACCTCTGTTTGTCCATCTGTTTGAGGGTGATAAGCAGTACTCATCCTCAGACGTGTTTGGCTCAACTTAAATAGTTCCTGCTAAAAAGCGCTTAGGAAAAGGGGATCTCGATCTAAGATGATGGAGCGGGGCATACCATTCAACTTGATGACATGTTCACAAAAGCGTGCGGCAACAGTTTTGGCAGAATAAGGATGAGATAGTGCAATAAAATGGCAATATTTACTCAACCTGTCAACCACCCGCAACAGTGTCAAAATTTCCAGATTTAGGTAAACCCACAATAAAATCAATAGATATATCTTCCCAAATCTGTTCGGGGGCAAGTATAGGTTGTAACAATCCAGCAGGAGAAAGAGCTTCATATTTACTTTTCTGACAAATAAAGCATTGTTGAACCTGTAACGCCCCGAAAATAGGCCTATCAGAATTAATTAATTTATAATTAATTAATTACTGAGAAGGACCCCAAAAATAAGTGAATTATAAAGTTTGTCAATAATTAATGAAAATTATATTGTTGTGTAGAGTTTGACTGTCTGACCCCAACGGTTCAATCGGATTTCAATTTGGAGAAAGTTGGACCAAAAAGTGTACCCCGACTGGGACTGAAATTAGTCCCAATCAGGGACTTGCGTTTGAAATCCTACACAATCGCTGTTCACTCCACTCGGCCGCACAAACAGGAGTGAACCTTGGCATCTTCCTCTTCTTCCTTCCTACATAACCACACCTAACTCCCTCTATTCTACACCAAAACATCCTATTTTTTCCTCTATTCTGCTGCTCGCTGCTCTGAGAAAGGAGAACACTCTGGTGCTATCAATTTGGTGAAAGGTCGCCGGAGTTAAGGTAAGCCCGTAGATATATCTAATGACTAGAATGTTCATATCGGTCGTTTCTACGTTCATAGATGGTCACTTGGTTGAGTTTTGTGTTTGACATGCTTGAAAAAACCAAGAATCATAAACCTTGAAATTGTTGTTAAAACTTTGAATTAATGGTATTTAAATGATCTATGAACATTGGGGAACATTTCTATGTAGTTTAATTGATGTTTGGTGACTTAAAATGATGTTTCGAAAATTGGAACCGAGGTTGAAGACGAAGTACTGTTAATGTAAGGCAGCAACGGTCGACCGTACCGTCACCACGGTCGACCGTTACCAGACCAGTGGCTTTAGTACAACGGAGGCAATGAAGGTCGACCGTCACTTGAAACGGTCGACCGTTCTGAAGACAATCAACTACGAAAAATGCTATTTTTGAGTTCTAAAATCCTATTTTTGATACCAATTGATTATGATCATTATAAAAATTATTTTTCACAATAAAAATGATGCTTTTAATAAATTAAAATCTTATGTGATGCATGACGGTAAGTTTGGGTGTTAACACTCGAGACTAGGCCGCTAATTGTTATTAAATGTTATGTTGAATGATCATTATGATGAACTATTATTGTGGCAAATTATGAATGATTAACCTACTGATTAGTATGATTATTGATTAAATCATGATTAAAAATGGATATAATGATGATTACGAAAATGATGTATATTGTTAAAGATATCTATAAGAACTCTAAGATATACCCACTTGTATAATGATGATGATTATTAAGGATATCTAGAAGAACTCTAAGATATACCTCCTTGACCAATTCATATTTCGGGGTTAAAACGTACGTACGGGATCTAGACCGGATATCACCCACCCGACAGTTCACTGTTCGTTTGGTACGTAATCCACATGACTCATAGGGTGGATTATCGATTCTTGTGTTCTGCATTAAACTATTTATAGTTTAAGGGCCTGGTTAGAAATGTTGCCTTAGACTAGGAATAGCTAAGAGTTGTTATAAAATGATTTGACCTTAAATTAAGAATAATTTAAGAGCATTGTTGAGATATTGAATATCAAATGACATGGAATAAAATATTGAGAATATCATGAATGTTTGAATTATATATTGTGTGCATGATATCAAATGGTTGATTATGAATCGAGATTCAATTTATGTGAATGTTCGACGCATTAGATATTCTTACTCAGCTTCACCGCTGAGCGTGTAGTGTGTTTTATTTGCTACACGCAGGTAGGCAGAATGAATGATTGGCTGATTCCTGGCAGCAGAAAGGGCGAGACAATCGTGGTAGATTATTGAATGAAATAAATAATTATGTTGTTATGAGACATATTTTAAAGTCGCTTCCGCATTTTATTTAAACACTCCGTATTTCTCTACAATTATGTATGGAATATTATTTATAAATAAAAATGTTTGAAATGTTTTAAATTATCACAATTACCAAATCAATACTTTAGTCCGAAAGGGCTGCAGACCTAGACGGATTAGGGTGTTACAATTTGGTATCGGAACAAATGGTTTTAAACCCAATCTTCGGATCAAAACATGGATAAAAAAAAATATTTTACATATTATATATGTATTTCGGCAAAAAAAATGATGTCAATCAAATCCACGACTCTCGCATCCCTTTGCTCCAGAAAGGTAATAAAAAAAAATGAGTATTGAAATCGACTGTATCAAATTTTATAGATGTCAACTGTTAATTCGGAAATGATATCAAGTGTTGATTCAAGTCGCACTTTCGTACTTGGTAAAAGACGAAAGAACAAACGAAATGTCTATGACTCGTTGATACGTTACCAACGTGCACATCGATTCGCAAGAATAATGAAACGAAGGATTTATCTGCGCTGCAAGGCTACATATGAACGAGATGACCCAGAAGAGATGTTTAGCGTAGACTCTGCCAGTAGCATATGTGGGTCGGGAAAGGAAGACCCGTCTGTAGATTCGGCACGAACCAACCAATCGAACGCAAATGCTTAGAAAATTATCTTATTGTTGGTTTCAAATCCATTGATTGTATCAACTGTTGTAATCCTTTGCAATTCCTGTCTTAAAGTCAACTACTGAATAAAAGAATCCTAATAAAGGAATTTCTGTTATTGTAGAATGAGTCAAGAATCTGCCCACGGACAAGGCAACAATAATGAACACGTCAGTGTTCATACTGAAGCATCTAGCTTTACCCCTCCCGTCCAAAATGAACCCGTCAATCAACAAAATGTTGGGAATAACCCGAACGCTGATGGTCAACCCGACCTTGTGATTCCCACATTCCTGGTAAATGTATTACAACAGATAGCCAACGCACCAATGTTTCAACCACCACCGCCACCGCGAGTGATAACCTACAAAACATTAAGGGATAACGGTGCAGAATTATTCCTTGGAGATCGCATCGGTGAACCCCAAATTGCATGGGACTGGATCGAGCAGACTGCTCGAGTGTTGGAGGATCTTAACGTACCCATTGGCAACTATCCCCGACTGGCGTCTCAGCTGCTTCGCAAGGAAGCCTACGAGTGGTGGAAGAGGACCGATGAGAGTGCAGGAACCCCTAAGCCATGGACATGGGCACATTTCGAATGGGCATTCAAGCAAGAATATATTCCAAAACGTTTTAGAGAAGAAAGACGTAAAGAATTTGTCAAATTGCAACAGGGAGGCATGACACTCCCCGAGTATCGTCAGAAGTTTACCAGTCTTGCTAAGTTTGCACCAACCTTGGTGAGTACCCCAATCGATCGCATCGAGGAGTTCATGAAGAAACTTCGACTTGACCTCAGGTCGCGTGTGTCCGTCCTAACCACCGTGGATTTCATAGAGGCCTACGATCTCATAGCCAGGGCAGACAGCGACTTGAGTGCTTGCATTGAGTATCTGAAGACAAATAATGTCAGTTCAAGCACTCACCGTCCCATCAGCTCTGTCTCAAAAGGAAAAAGGCCCTTCCCGGAATCTAGCAATTCACACTTCTTAAAGAAGGGGAAATCGGTGCAGACGCACTCTGTGGCGTCGGAAAACAAATCAAGATGGTGGAAACACCCATTGTGCGATACATGTGGGAGACATCATCCAGGCAAGTGTTGGCTTGCCCAAGGATTATGTCTAGGTTGTGGCAAACCTGGACATTTTCGAAAGGATTGCCCCACTAATCCTGGCAAACCATTTCCGATAGCCCCAGTTGTCAGCATATCAGCATTAGCACGACCTGCGCCAAGTCAACGATCAACAGAGGGATCTAATCCGGCCAAGAACCAGAGTCAGCAACAGGGACGAGCTCCTGCTCGTACTTATGCAATGAAGGCACGAGCTGAGTAAAACCCTGACGCCATTCAGGGTATGTTTTCCTTATTTGATTCTGTCATGCATGTGTTGATAGACCCTGGATCAACGTTATCTTATATCTGCGTGCCTATGCCTGACAAAGCTGACGTAATGAAAGAAAACTTAGAACAACCTATACTAGTGTCTAACCCATTAGGGCATAGTATGAGGTTACTTCACGTATATCAAGATTGTTCATTGGTTGTCGAAGGAAAAGAATTCCTTGCCAATCTTGTTGAATTACCGTACAAGGAATTCGATATCATCCTTGGAATGGATTGGCTCACCGAGCACCAAACAGTTATTGATTGCCGACGACGAATGATTCAACTAAAAACTAAAGAGGGAAATTCTATTGAGGTGAAATAAAAGTTAACTCCTAAACCAACTGAGTTCATCTCGTACATACACGCGAGACGTCTCATTCGAAAGAAATGTGAGGCTTATCTATGAAATGTATGTGACACACGAAAGAAAACTTTTGAATTAAAGGACATATCGACAGTATGTAATTTTCCTAACGTATTTCCTGACGAACTTCCTGGTATACCATCTTCTAGAGAAGTAGAATTTTCCATCGATCTTGTTCCTGGAACAGGACCGATATCTGCAACTCCCTATCGCATGGCTCCTGCTGAAATGAAAGAGTTGAAGGCTCAACTACAAGAACTACTCGATAAAGGATTCATACGTCCGAGTGTTTC
Source organism: Cuscuta australis (assembly GCA_003260385.1). Taxonomy (NCBI): domain Eukaryota; kingdom Viridiplantae; phylum Streptophyta; class Magnoliopsida; order Solanales; family Convolvulaceae; genus Cuscuta; species Cuscuta australis. The sequence continues at coordinate 1,257,398 of NQVE01000117.1, read as the reverse complement.
CCCTTGGGGAGCACCCGTCCTGTTTGTCAAAAAGAAAGACGGCTCGATGAGACTCTACATCGATTACCGTCAATTGAACAAAGTCACAATCAAAAATCGATATCCTTTACCTCGTATCGATGACTTATTTGATCAGCTTAGAGGATCTACTGTATTCTCTAAGATTGACTTATGGTCAGGATACCATCAAATCCCTGTAAAGAAAGAGGACATCCCAAAGATTGCGTTCCGTACTCGTTATGGTCATTATGAGTTTACGGTAATGCCCTTTGGTTTGACCAATGCTCCAGCAGTATTCATGGATCTCATGAATAGTATATTCCGACCTTATCTTGATCAATTCGTGGTTGTATTCATCGATGATATTTTTGTCTATTCGAAGAATCGAGAAGACCATGCGAAACATTTGGAGATAGTACTCAGCGTACTACGGGAACATAAACTATATGCCAAACTGTCAAAGTGTGAATTTTGGCTTGATGAAGTTACGTTTTTGGGACATGTGATTTCTCAAGAAGGTGTTAAGGTAGACCCTAGTAGAATATCTGCCATCACCGAGTGGAAGGTTCCAAGGAATCTTCGTGAAGTGAGAAGTTTTCTTGGATTACCTGGATACTATCGACGATTCGTTGAGGGTTTTTCCTCGATCGCAACTCCAGTTATGTAACGCCCCGAAATCTGGCCCAAAAGAATTAATTAAATTGTTAGAGCAATTGATTACGAATTGGGCCCAATAAGGGGTTAAAATTATAATTTGGATTTTAAGCCCAACTTTTATGTCATCTTGTAGGAAATATTTTTGTGATCGCGTCGGTTCAGACGGCTCGCGAATCGGAGTTATGGAACTCAAGTTATGACCATTTAATCAGGTATTTTGGGTCCGAAGCCCAATCCTTTTTGGAATGGGACCATTAAATAAACCTAAACCACACAAACCTTATCTTATTTCTCCTTCTTCGATTCTTCTTCTTCGTCCTTCTTCTTCTTCCTTCTTCTTCTTTTTGTTTCTTCTTCTTCTTCTTTCTTCTTCGTCTTCCCCAGTCGTCCCTCGATCGCCGCCCGATTGCAGCAGCCAGCCGCCGGTCGTCCTCTGCCGTTCGACCACGCCGGTGTCGCGCAAGCCAGAGCTCCTCGCCGCAGCCAATCGCCGCCGCCCCGTCGCTCACCGCCAGGTCCAGCGTCGCCGACCACGGTTCCCAATCTTCGAGCCGCGGTCGTCGTCGTCCAATTGGAGCCGCCGTCGCCCGAGCTTCCAGCGCCGCCACGCCAAACGCCGCTGCTTCGCCTTCGCCGGAATCGAGCGCCTCCGTCGCCCTTTGCACAGCGGCCATCCTCGCCGTCGAGTGCAACACCGCCAGTCGCTGCTCATCGCCGTCGAGCTGCCGCTCCGCCACTGTCGCCGGCGTCCGTCACCATCGCCGCATCCGGCCGCTGCCCCGAGTTGATATCGCCGGAAGATTAACCTCCACGCCGGATTGATCGGTCGATTTCGTATTTTGACTCGATTTGACCCGTTCGGTTGATTTCGTTGATTTGTCTTCCGTTCGAGCTATCGATTCGATTTCGACGTAATCCAGGTCTGTACTATGAAGTTAATAGCATTCAGAATAGATTTAATGGTTTGGATCGTTATATGTGTTTATGCTATAATTTGGCTAAATTAGTTAATTGAATTAAATTGATTGTTTGAATTGAATTGTTGAGGATTGTGAATTGACTGAACAGGTTTGACTTTGACTTGGGTTAGGTCATGTTTGACCTAGGCTTTGACTAGATATTCTGTTGTCGTAGGTTTGACCGGATGGTTAAATCCAAGAGTTTAATGAATTAGTTAAGTTAATTAATTAATTCTAATCGGTGATTAAGGTCAATTGGTTTATTGTGTTGAACATAGAAACTGGCCATCGCTCGGGCGGCTGCAGGGCCTGGTCAGTGAGGTTAAGACGTGCGCACGAGGGTCTGCGATCTTGGGTTTGAGGCCATCGCCCGAGGGATCCTACCTCCACCGAATTGAGGCCATCTTCGGTATTACGGATTGAGGCTATCTCCGTCATAGGCAATAAATGTTAAGTGGTTTGACTTTGGTGAAAGTCTAAATTGGTTTGACCGGTGGTCAAAGAGTTCATGAGAAACCCGTAACACCTAAATCGTTTTGAAAAGAAAGAAAATAAGTTGACTGTTGGTCAACCGTCTAAAGAACCGAATGTAAAGTTGAATTGATTTTTATTAAAAGGATAAACATATGCACGATCTTAATTGTTGAATTATTATGTTTATTCTTGTGCTACAATGGAGTACCACTCAGCGTCAATGCTGAGCGGATAGCGTTGTTTTCCTTTTTGCTGTCCGTAGGTGAACAGACAGATGAACCTAGAGCCGATCCCAGAGGGCATTGAGGAGGAGATGTACGATGGCGTGGCTGTCTCTTTAATCTGTTGATATGCTTTATTTAATTAACTTTAATGCTTATTACGTTTTCGGGCAAGATCCCAAGTTGTTTGACTTTAAAAAGGCTTCCGCATTATTTTAAATTACTCCGATGGATTTTTATATGTATTGATAGAAAATTTGTTTTAAATTGTTTTGGAAATGTCGCAAATTCGGATACCAATTCAGTGGCACACCGGTCCGCTGTCTCACGGGTTTGGGTGATGCGGGTTGGGGTGTTACATTTTGGTATCGGAGCATTTGGTTTTAAAATCGGTCTTTGGACCCTTTCAAAAAAAAAAAAAAATACAATGAATAATTCAGCCGCATCTGCATCTCACGTAACTCCTCTGCCCCGGGAAGGTAATAAGTATTTATAGCTTTATCTGTTATATGTTAAGATCTGACTTGGGAATTTCCTTATTATTTTAGAATGAGTCAAGAATCGACCCACGGTCAGTACGTTCTGGAGCCGGAGCACGTGAGCGTGCACACGGTGATCACCGAGGGTTCGAGTTTCACGCCTCCGGGTGACGGAGGGCAACAGCAGAATCAACCTGCGCCAGCGGGACAGCCACCAGCTGTACCACCGCCAGTCGTACCACCGCCAGTGATGCCACCGTTGGCGATACCGCCGGTGGCCTACGAGCAGATGTTCCCGGCCATGATGGCCCATTATATGCAGCACATGGCGCAGTTTATGCCCATGTTCCAGCCACCGCCACCACCACAGCCGCAGCCGCGCATCCTTACCTTCAAGATGTTGAAGGATAATGGAGCGGAAGAGTTCCGAGGAGACAATATGGGGGATCCCCAGATTGCATTGGATTGGCTTGAGCAGATGGACCGGGTACTCAAGAATTTGAGAGTCCCAGATGCTGATCGCTCGGAGTTGGCGTCACAGATGTTCCGGAAGGGAGCATATGATTGGTGGAAGCGCATTGACCAGGATCCACACACGCCCAAGCCGTGGACCTGGGATCGCTTTGATCGAGCCTTCACGAAGGGCTGCAGACCTGGACGGATTAGGGTGTTACACATGCATACTACCCTTTTTGGTTTAACAACAACATATCCCAAAACCACAATCAACAATTATACGGATAAATCACACAGATCAACCACGATAACAATTATGAACGGAATTTCAAACCTAGATGCATACTCTAGTGTTAGATGTCCACATACTCACCTCGATTCGTTGATTCGAATTCAAAGAACCCTTATTTGAACGGAGCGTTGACGGAGTCAACTATACCCCACTGCCCCAATCTTGATCGTTGATGTGCAAAGATCGTCGAGGTGCTACCGCTCGGAGTTGGCGTCACAGATGTTCCGGAAGGGAGCATATGATTGGTGGAAGCGCATTGACCAGGATCCACACACGCCCAAGCCATGGACCTGGGATCGCTTTGATCGAGCCTTCACGAAGGAGTACGTCCCCACCCGGTACCGCGAGGAGAGGCGCGATGAGTTCGTTGCGCTTAAGCAGGAGGGGATGTCACTGCCTGAACTGAGACAGAAGTTCGACTACGTGTCCCAGTATGCGACGAGTCTGGTCTCCACTCCGGAGGATCGTTTGAATGAGTTCGTCAAGAAGCTACGGCCGGACTTGAGGCCGTACGCCGCACTGATCACGACGACAGATTTTAATGCGGCGTACGATTTGATTGTGAAGACGGAAGAGAGCTTGGACGATTTCCAGGCAACCAAGAAAGTGGATCGAGCAACGAAAGACCCGCGACCCGCGGCCAGCACCGGGCCGAGCGGGAAGAGTTTTGGATTCGGGGGAAAGAGGTACGAGAAGGGTTCTTCGAGTGCGCCGCCGCCTAAGAGGAGTAAGTCGAGGCCGTCTCCATCGGCCGCCGCTAGCAACTCGAACAGAACGAGGAACCACCCGCAATGTGTACAGTGTGGTAGGCATCACCCGGGCGAGTGTTGGCTCGCCCAAGGCTTATGTTTGGGTTGTGGCCAGCCAGGGCATTTCAGGAGGCATTGCCCGACAAACCCTAGCAGCGAGCCTGTTTTACCTAGAGCTCCGGATCAGCCTGCCGCATCACATCCAGCACGGAGTCAGCAGTCTACGGCCGCAAATAATCAGCAGAGAGCACGTCCGCAGCAGTCAGGCCGGGCACCAGCGCGTACCTACGCCATGCATGGGTGCACAGATCCTAGCCCCAATGTTATCTTGGGTACGTTCGTACTATTTGATTCGGTTATGCATGCCTTGATCGATCCGGGTTCTATGCTCTCCTATATCTGTGTTGGCATGCCTGCTAATTCTGCGATTGTGAGGAGTGACCTTGAGATACCTACCGTTGTATCGAATCCGCTAGGACATAGCATGCGTCTTCATCACATCTATCATAGGTGTCCGTTGTCCGTGCAAGGGAATCAATTCCCTGCAGATTTGATAGAGCTACCACACAAGGAGTTTGACATTATCCTTGGTATGGATTGGCTCACCGAGCATAGAGCAGTGGTCGACTGCAGTTGTCGGACCGTACGGCTGAGAGCCGAGGACGGTAGCGACGTATCACTCTCCGGGGAAGTGTTCCCCAAGACTCCCAAGTTCATATCGTCCTTGAGCGCGAGGCGCTTGATTCGCAAGAAGTGCGAGATGTTCCTGTGTCACGTTCAGGATATGCGAAAAGAATCGCCACGTCAGCATGACATTCGTACGGTTTGCGACTTCTCCGATGTCTTTCCCGAAGACCTACCTGGTTTGCCTCCGCCGAGAGAGGTAGAGTTCTCGATCAATCTCATTCCAGGTACGGAACCCATATCTGCTACACCGTATCGTATAGCACCTGCCGAGATGAAGGAGTTGAAGGCTCAGTTGCAAGAGCTACTGGAAAAGGGATTCATCCGACCTAGCGTTTCCCCATGGGGAGCACCGGTGTTATTTGTTCGAAAGAAAGATGGATCCATGAGACTTTGCATCGACTACAGGCAGTTGAACAAAGCCACAGTGAAGAATCGTTATCCGTTGCCTCGCATCGACGACCTGTTCGACCAGCTCAGAGGTGCTACGGTATTCTCAAAGATTGATCTGCGTTCTGGATACCATCAGATTTCCGTTAAGAGAGAAGACATTCCGAAGACTGCTTTTAGAACACGCTATGGGCATTATGAGTTCTCAGTCATGCCTTTCGGATTGACTAATGCCCCGGCAGTGTTCATGGAGCTTATGAACAGTGTGTTCCGACCATACTTGGACCAGTTCGTAGTAGTGTTCATCGATGACATCTTGGTTTATTCACGGACTCAGGAGGAGCATGCTAAACATTTGCAATTGGTTTTGAGTGTGTTGAGAGAACACAAGCTGTATGCATAATTGTCTAAGTGTGAATTCTGGTTGAGTGAGGTGACATTCTTAGGACATGTTATCTCTGCCACCGGTATCCAGGTAGACCCAGGCAAGATTTCAGCCATAGTGGACTGGAAGACTCCGCGGAATGTTCGTGAGGTGAGGAGCTTCCTTGGGTTAGCCGGTTACTATCGTCGATTTGTTAAGGGCTTCGCCTCGATCGCTACTCCATTGAACAAGCTACTGCGTAAGGACATCAAATTTGAGTGGACAGAAGCGTGCCAGCGCAGTTTTGATCAACTGAAGGAGTGCCTGACCCAGGCACCAGTCTTGATTCAACCTACTCCTGGCATCGAGTATACCATCTATAGTGACGCATCTCATAGCGGCTTAGGTTATGTACTGATGTAGTTGAGTAAGGTAGTGGCCTACGCATCGAGACAGTTGAAGACTCACGAAGAGAACTACCCGACACATGATTTAGAGTTGGCAGTCGTGGTGTTCGCCTTGAAGATTTGGCGCCACTACATCTTTGGAGAGAGGATTCACATCTTCACCGATCACAAGAGTTTGAGGTACCTACTCACCCAGAAGGAACTGAATCTTAGACAACGCCGATGGTTGGAGCTGATCAAGGATTACGATTTAGTCATTGAGTATCATCCGGGCAAGGCTAACATCGTGGCCGATGCTTTGAGCAGAAAATCGTTAGCCGAGCTACAGCTTCAGTCTCCGTTAGAGCAGGAGATCCGTACAGCACAGAGAGATGATGAGTTTTGTCAGAAGACTCGAGAGTTTGTTCCTGCAGGAAAGAGGCTCGAGTTTGCAATTCGCGATGACGGAGTCTTGTACTATCGTGAACGCCTAGTGGTGCCCCGCGGTGGAGTGAGGGATCGCTTGTTGCGTGAGGCTCACGGAACCGTTTACACTATGCACCCAGGTAGTAACAAGATGTATCAGGATTTGAAGAAATCCTATTGGTGGCCAACTATGAAAAAGGAAATCTCCGAGTTCACTGCGCGCTGTTTGACTTGTCAGCAAGTCAAGGCTGAGCACCAGGTTCCGACAGGGTTGCTGCACCCTCCTACCATTCCGGAATGGAAGTGGGAAAGGATCACTATGGACTTTGTGATAGGATTGCCACGATCTTCACGAAAGAATGACGCCATCTGGGTCATTGTTGACAGGTTGACGAAGTCCGCTTATTTTCTACCCGTCAGACGTGACTCTTCCTTGGACAAATTGGCAGACTTATACGTTAGAGAGATAGTTCGGTTGCACGGTGCACCACTGTCAATCATATCTGATAGAGATCCCCGGTTCACTTCGAAGTTCTGGAGAGGACTTCAGAAGGCTTTTGGCACAGCTTTGAACCTTAGTACGACATTTCACCCTCAGACCGATGGCCAGTCTGAGAGGGTGATACAGATTGTAGAGGATATGATGCGAGCTTGTGTGAAAGGACAATTCAAATTCTTGAAGATATGATGAGAGCATGTGTAATTGATTTTGGAAGCAACTGGGAACAATACTTACCGCTAATGGAGTTCGCGTATAACAACAGTTATCAAGCGAGTATCCAAATGGCCCCGTACGAAGCCTTGTATGGGAGACGCTGTAGAACCTCAGTATGCTGGACAAAATTAAGCGAGCAAAAAAGCTTGAAGGACCTGATCTCATTCGCGAAACTGAAGAGAAGGTTCGTCTCATTAGAGAAAGATTGCAGGTGGCTTCCGATCGACAGAAATCTTATGCTGACTTAAAACGTCGGGAGATCGAATATAGTGTTGATGACAAGGTGTTTCTGAAAGTCTCACCGTGGAATAAAGTGTTACGGTTCGGTAGAAAGGGAAAACTAAGTCCGAGATATATTGGACCCTATCGAATCACTGAACGTGTGGGTCCAGTAGCCTATTGATAAGAACTTTCACCAGAACTGAACAAAATCCATGACGTATTCCATGTATCGATGTTGAAAAAATATCGTTCCAATCCATCACATATCTTGACTGAAGGAATCGTAACTCTTGACGAACAATTGACTTATGAGGAGGAACCTGTACAAATTCTAGCACGAGAAGTCAAACAACTGAGACACAAATCCATACCTCTAGTCAAAGTACTATGGAGGAATCATTCGACTGAAGAAGCAACATGGGAAACCGAAGAGTCAATGAGAACACAGTATCCGAATCTCTTCAATCAATGACTCAGGTAATTTCGAGGACGAAATTATTTTAAGGGGGAGAGAAATGTAACGCCCCGAAAATAGGCCTATCAGAATTAATTAATTGATAATTAATTAATTACTGAGAAGGACCCCAAAAATAATTGAATTATAAAGTTTGTCAATAATTAATGAAAATTATATTGTTGTGTAGAGTTTGACTGTCTAACCCCAACGGTTCAATCGGATTTCAATTTGGAGAAACTTGGACCAAAAAGTGTACCCTGACTGGGACTGAAATTAGTCCGAATCAGGGACTTGCATTTGAAATCCTACACAATCGCCGATCACTCCACTCGGCCGCACAAACAGGAGTGAACCTTGGCATCTTCCTCTTCTTCCTTCTTACATAACCACACCCAACTCCCTCTATTCTTCACCAAAACATCCTATTTTTTCGTCTATTCTGCTGCTCTAAGAAAGGAAAACACTCTGGTGCTATCAATTTCGTGAAAGGTCGCCGGAGTTGAGAGCTTTTGTTGCCAGAAGTTTCGCCGTCTTTTTGCCGAAATCATCATCTAACATTAAGGTAAGCCCGTAGATATATCTAATGACTAGAATGTTCATATAGGTTGTTTCTACTTTCATAGATGGTCATTTGGTTGAGTTTTGTGTTTGACATGCTTGAAAAATCAAGAATCATAAACCTTGAAATTGTTGCGAGAATGATGCACTGGATTTTGTGAGATGGCTATAGCACTTTGATTGTCACAGAAGATTGTCACTTCCTTTGTCTTGACTCCATAGTCCAGTAGTTGTTGCTTCAGTCACAGAATTTGAGCACAACAACTACCAGCAGCAATGTACTCTGCTTCTGCTGTTGATGTAGAAATGGAGTTTTGTTTCTTACTGAACCAAGAAACAAGATTTCCACCAATGAATTGACAAGTACCAGATGTACTTTTCCGGTCAACTTTGCATCCGGCAAAGTCAGAATCTAAGTATCCCACTAACTCAAATGAATTGCTCTTAGCATACCACACACCCATGTTCTGAGTTCTTTTGAGGTATCTAAGAATCCTTTTAGCTGCTATCAGATGACTTTCCTTTGGCTTTGACTGGAATCTGGCACAAACACCTACTGCATATGAGATATCCGGACGGCTTGCAGTAAGGTAAAGTAGAGATCCGACAATTCCTCTGTAGAGAGTTTGATCTACATCCTTTCCATCTACATCCATATCAAGCTTGGTGGATGTATTCATGGGGACAGAAACGGATGATTTCTGATCAACTTTGAACTTCTTGATAAGATCACTTGTATACTTGGCTTGATTGATGAGAGTGCCTTCACTTCTCTGTTTGATTTGAAGGCCAAGGAAGTAGTTGAGTTCCCCCATCATGCTCATCTCAAATTTTCCTTGCATGAGGGTTGAGAACTTAGTGCATAGATCTTCCTTAGTTGAGCCAAATATGATGTCGTCCACATAGATCTGAACTAATAGGGGGAAATTGTTGTGCCTTTTAAAAATCATACTCCTATTTTGAGTATAGCAAGCCGTGTTAACAGCTTCAGCCCAGAACCTCTTTGGTAAAAAAGCTTCTGCTAGCATTGTTCTTACTGCTTCCTTTAGGGTTTTGTTCCTTCTTTCCGCTACACCATTCTGTTGAGGCGTCCTAGCTGCGGATGTCTGATGAAGAATTCCGTTTTCTTCACAATAATGAATGATTATTTCATTCAGGAATTCTGTGCCTTTGTCAGATCTGATCTTCTGAATGGTCTGACTTGCTTGGTTTTGAATTAGCTTCATGCAGTTGGTGAGTTTCCCTTGAGTCTCCTTCTTGCTGTTGAGGTAGATTGTCCACGTGTATCTTGAGTAATCATCAACTACCACCAGGACATATTTCTTTCCACTTAGACTTATTGGTGTAACAGGGCCAAATAAGTCCATGTGAATAAGACTTAATATCCTTGTAGTTGAGGGTGCCGATTTTGCCTTGAAGGTGGACTTGACTTGCTTTCCTTTTTGGCAAGCATCACAAATACTTTCCTTTCTGAATGCAGCTTTGGGAAGACCTTCTACTAACTCTTCTTTGGACAGCTTGTTGAGGGTTTTGAAGTTGAGATGACTCAACCTCTTATGCCAAAGCCATAGAAGGTTAGTGTCACCTTTGCTGATTAGACATGCTTCCTTGACATTGCTCCATATCACTTCATAGATGTTTCTGATTCTCTTCCCAGTGAGAATGACTTCATTTGTTGAGATGTTCTTGAGAGATGCCATGTCCTTGTAGAATTCCAAAGAGTAACCTTTATCACAAAATTGACTTATGCTAAGAAGGTTATAATTGAGTCCTTCATCATAAGATACAGCTTGGATGGTTAGTCCCTTGTACACCAGATTTCCTAGCCCTTTGGTAAGACCAAAATCGTTGCTTCCTCCTAAAGTAACCCTTGGACCATCATAGGGAATTAGATTGCTCAAAAGGCTCGCATCACCCGTCATGTGTCTTGAACAACCACTGTCTAAGTACCAGACACCTGGGTACTTAGCGGCTTCCTGCATTAGGAGGAGGAAGATTTTGGTACCCAATTAAGTTTGGGTCCGGAGTAGTTAATGGTGTGTGTCCCTACATCAAGTTTGAAGTTGCAGGGAATTTTCCTTGCAGCTCTAAACTTGTTGGGATTGTAATCATAGTTATAGGCATAAAACTTCCTACGTGCAGGAGGTGCTATTTCCTGTTTCCTCCTAGCAAACCTAGGTTGATAAGACCTATAGTTTTGTCTAGGTTGTGCATAGTGTGTCATGTGTCGGTTATAAGCATACTTAGGTGGCACAAATAGCTTTTGAGGTGGAGAGTGACTATATCTTGGCATAGTTCTCCACTCAGAATTTCTTGGAAAACTCCTGTCTACCCCATAATGAGTATAGCCTTGTGTATAATGGGGGTTATAAGGTTTTCTTCTGAAATTATTTCCTTTTTGAGGTCTGTCCAGCTTCCTATAGTTCTTAGGAGGGACTACCTTTTTGAGAACTTCTGTTGATTTCTCCTTTTCCTTCCCTTTCTGCTTATTAGGTTTGGCAGTAGGTTTGGGAGGGATGAAAGTTGTCTTCCCTTTCCTTTTGGAACTAGAGGAGTCAAACCCAAGTCCTTTGCGACCCTTTTGTTTGGTCGTTTCAAGCAGCTTGTTCACTGCTTCTTGGGACTTGAGTATCCCTAGCTCTTTGTTAAGGGATTTCACCTTTTCAGAGACAGATTCATTTTCAGTCTTGAGTTGAGTGATCTCATTCAGTTGACTTTTCCGACTTTCAGTCAACTTGAGATTCTCTTCACTCAATAGTTGTTCTCTTCTGTTAAGGATGTGTGTTTGAGATTTAGCTCCTCAAAGTCTTTCATCATCTTTTTGAACTGGTCAAAAAGATTTTCAGAAGTTGGTGTGCTATAAGAAGATGAGCAGGAGGTTTGTGAGGTTACCTCTTGATCAGCATTATCTTTGGCCATTAGGCAGAGAGTGTCATCTTCTGACATAGTCCACCTATCCTCATGGTTGGACTTCTCAACTCTGTGCTCCATGCAGACAAGGGCTTCTTCATCCGAGCTTGAGCTGGATGACTCGTCACTTTTAGCAGCAACCATTGCTTTCTTTTTCTTCTCGATCCTTTCTCTTTCTCCGTACTTCTCCACTTTTGGGTACGGGCATGCTGACTTCTAGTGGCCAGGCTTCCTGCAGTTATAGCATAAATACGATTCAGGAGGGGAGTCACTTACCTGTGGCTTTCCCTTGGATTGCCTTCTGATTGAATCAGCCTTCTTGAAGAACTTCTTGAACTTCTGGAATTGTTTGACCATCATGGCAAATTCCTCTTCGTAGTTCTCCATTTTTGAGCTTGACGGCTGGCTGGAGGAAGGTGTGTCACAGTTTCTTGTGCATGTCCCTTCACTTGATGGATTTCTTGAAGTTGTCATCAATGCCGTGGGGAAGGGAGTGACTTGTTTTTCCTTCTTCTTTTTCAGCTCGTGCTCATAGGTTCTGAGTTCATCAAGGAGACCTTGAACAATGTAGTTTTCCATGTTTCTTCCTTCTTCCATGGCTGTGGCTTTGGTGTACGACTCAGTTGGGAGTGATCTCAGCAACCTTACATTCTTTTCTTTGGGAGAAAGAACGTGGTTAAGTGAGGCAAGATCATTCAAGATTTTGTGGAACCTTTCATCCAACATATCAAATGATTCTCCGGGAAGCATTTTGAAGCCTTTGAACTTCTCAAGTAGGACTTCTATCTTCTTCTTTCTCAAGTCCTCTGATCCCTCACATAGCTTCCCAAGACCTTGCCATATCTCCATGGCAGTCTTGAGATGCTTGATTTTGGAGAAGGCGATGGGATCAAGTGTCTTGAAGATGGCTGCTTTGGCGACGTTGTCCAGATTGTGCTTTTTAGAATCTCTATCATCCCATTTTTCCTTGGGCTTTGGAATGTACTGAATTATATCAGGAGTTGCTGGATTCCTCTCAGGATTCTCCATTTGGATTTTCAAGGGTCCATCCTCAAGCACCATCCACATGCAGTCATGTAGAGCGTAGAGATGTGCTTCCATCATGATCTTCCAATCATCATAACCTAAGAGAGAAAACTTGGGTAAACCGTGATCCATATTGTTCACCATTATGATCGCTTCTCGTTAATCTAAACGTAGATAGTGAGAAGTTAGCTCTGATACCAATTGGTGGTCCCAAAGTGGTTCACCATTCTAGAACAATTATTCCAACTATTAAATAAACATACAGAGTATATGCCCAAATTTAGCCAAGACCCTAATCTGGGCCCTAACCCATACTAGATATCAACAGTGCATAAAAGAAACGAACATTTTATTAAAATTGCAAGTATTTAAACTTACAACAGAGAGCAGAGTTGGAGCCACTTTGGGACAACCGAAACAAAACTAAATTAAAATATTAAAATATATGGTGGTCCCAAAGTGGTGAAATACAAAGTCTAGAGGGGGGGTGAATAGACTTTATTACAGATTTAAAATCTTTTTCGTTTCTTTTGAAAACGTGAAAATGAGTGTTAATCTAGAGTCCTTGTGAACTTTAGATTGTGTGCGGAATTTGGTGGGTAGAGTGAGCAGTAATCAATATGGATGGGTTAGTTTTCACAGTTAATATAATTGCAAGTAAGAATAAAGATAAAAGAGAGAGACACGCAAACTTTAACGAGGTTCGAAGGTGGGGTAATCCTTCTACGTCCTCAAAATCCACTATGTAGTTGGTTGTGGAATAATGAACCAACAATTACACTTGTGTGAATTTCTGCACGGTATATCTTCACAAGACCAATGTTGTTACTGCACTCGTGCTGGCTTTGTTGTTCCTTCGAAGGTCAAGCTTCTTCAACAACTGCAAGGTCCGAACAATAGGACTTGCAAGATCAACTTGTAAGAGAGTTGACCTACCCCCTTTTAATCAATAAGTTTGATCAAAAGTAATATCCTTCAACGTGGTGTGGTGCTTGAGGCAAGGAAACCTTCAAGTGTTTACACTATAGCTCTTTGGAAGGGGGAGAAGTTTGCTTCTGGATAAGGAGTTTAGAAATCTCTCTTTATCAAGCTTTTTGGGCTAACTGTGAATGAGATAGCTTTGTTGTGTTGTTGTATCTCTTCTTCTTCTCCAGTCTTCCAAGGATGCTATTTATAGCTGGATTGGATATTCTATCCGTTGAATCAAAATAGACTATCCGTTGCATTTGCTGGCTTCAATTTTGAATGAAGATTGTGATTTGAAGATTCCTCATTGGAATGAGTGTTTGGACATACCCATTTGTTAAAGGAGAGATTCCTTTTTCCATAGAGTCCGTCTTCTAGCTGTTGTTTAAGTATTCTGGACTGTAGAACTTTTACTCTGTTTGTCTTCTAGTGCTTGTTTAGGAATTCTGGACAGGTTCTTCAATTCTTAGAGGTTCACACTTTGTCTTCGACTTATTTGTTCTTGAATCAGCATAATTATCTTCAATCTAGCCGTTGAAAATCAAGAGATTGATTTTTCCTTACCAACGGGTAGAATTTCTTCATTCAAGACTTAGATAATTTTCTAAGTTTTTTCTCACTTGTCCGCTTTTTGAGAATTCCGGTCTTCAATGAGTCTTCCGATTCTTAGCTGACAAATCCGGAGGAGTCATTCTCAGACTTCCGGGTGAGAAAGAGATCCGCGCTAGTCTTCCGATTTGGATGACTCAGCCTTCAGCGGGTTGTAGCGAGACATCCGGTTCTTATGTAGTCTTCCAGATCAGAGGATTTTCATCTGCTTGAGAAATCCTTACTTGTCTCTAGCATTTCTGATCAAGATATCCAATTTCCATATCACTGAATTTGATTAGGTCTTCAGGCATCAAAACGCTTAAAGAAATATCACAACTTTATTAGAGATCTCAAGAACTTGGTTTTGACAATATTTCTAAAAAGAAGAATTACATTGAATATTGGGAGAGACCTAAAGTCCCTATTACATTCTAAATACATCATCATCAAAATCTATGATATTTTTCCCAACATACAGTTGAGACATTTTTGCATGTATATTTGAGATGAACTCGATCGGTATAGAAATTAGCTTTTCTTTCACCTGTATAAGGTTACCATCATCAGTTTTCAATTGAAGATATCTTCATCACAAGTTGTCAACAGCAACAACGTTCACTCAGCATTTTCATACTAAGGATAATGTCAATTTCCTTGTATGGTATTTCAACGAGGTTTTGCAAGGAATTGTTGCTTAACAAATGATTTTGATTCACATGATATAATCACATATTATGTCATAATGGGTTAGACATCAGAATGAGATACTTTAGATAACAGGGTTTATTGATTCTAAATGTTCGTGTTTGAATCAGCGATCAAATCGTGTTGAGTCCATATGAAGATCTTTGACACTGAATTCACAGATGTTGTTTGGAATATCAACATTAATCAGTTCTTCAAGATCGCCTCGTTCCCACGCAAATAAATTTTTTCCTTCGTCATTCGCGATGCGATAAACACGTTGATATCAGATCAGAGTGTCATACATTTTGCGTTATTCTTTCGTCCCTTTCCGAGTACGAAAATTTAACTTGAGCCTTTGCTCGATAGGATTTCAGTACTAACATTGCTATCTAATAAAATTTTAACACAGTTAATATTTACCAAGTAAATTTTATTACCTTTCTTGGAGCAGAGGGATGCGAGAGTCGTCGATGTGATATATTATTTTTTTAAAATCAAATTTTGATCCGAAGATCGGTTTTAACCCCTTTTAGACTAAAGTATTAACTTGGTAATCGTAAAAATTTAAAACATTTCAGACACTTTTATTTATCACAATAATATTATTCATAACATAAATAGTACGGAATTTTTGATGTTGCGGAAGCTTAACAAATCAAAATCACAAAACATAATTTATTTATGTTCTTCAATTAAAAACCATCACATCCATTCCGACAATCTTGTCTCCGTCTGCCTTCAGGACCACGTCACATCATTCTTTCTATTTACCTGCGTGTAGCAAATAAAACAGATTACACGCTCAGCGTTGAAGCTGAGCAAGCATATATAATGCGTCGAACATTCATATAAATTGAATCTAAATTCATAATCAAATCATTTGATATCATGCACAAAATGTTCAGTCCAGATATTCAATAATAAATATTCAATATTCATCTTTCAACATTCAATATCCAACATTCAACATTAATATTCAACATTCAACAATATCCTTTAACTATTCTTAGTCTAAGGCCAATCTCTTTAATATTTACCAACTCTTAAACGAATTTTAGTTTAAGGTTTTTAAACTATACTCAGTTTAATGTACTTTTAACTAACCATTAAGCTAGACCTAGTTTAAGATAAAAATTTTCAAAAGAGGTTTTCAAAATCTTATACATACTGTAACGCCCCGAAAATAGACCTATCAGAATTAATTAATTGATAATTAATACTGAGAAGGATCCAAAAATAAGTAAATTCTGAAGTTTGTCAATAATTAATAAAAATTATATCGTTGTGTAGAGTTTGACTGTCTGATCCCAACGATTCAAACGGATTTCAATTTGGAGAAAGTTGGACCAAAAAGTATACCCCAACTGGGACCAAAATTAGTCCCAATCAGGGACTACACACCAAACGGCGCCGTGTTCAATTATGCCGATTCCAAAATGCAAATCGCCACACAATCACAGAAGCAACCAAGCCTGTGTCTTCTTCTTCTCCGCTGGCCTATTTAAGCACAACTCAACACCCTCAATACCTCACCAAAAACATTCATTCTTCCTCCTATATTGTTCCTTGCTGAGAGTAGAGTGCAGTGGTGCTGTCATCTTTGTGTGTGGTCGCCGGAGTAATGAGATAGAGTCGCCAGAAGTTTCGCCGGAAAATCGTCAAAACCTCCCTTACGCTTTGAGGTAAGCCCGTAGATATATCTAATGACTAGAATGTTCATATAGGTCGTTTCTACGTTCATAAATGGTCATTTGGTTGAGTTTTGTGTTTGACATGTTTGAAGAACCAAGAATCATAAACCTTGAATTTGATGTTAAAAATATGTTTTAATAATTCTAATATGATCTATGAACCTTGGAGAACATCTCTATGTAGTTTAATTAAAGTTCGGTGACTAAAAATGGTTTTCCTGAAAAATGGACCGAGGTTGAAGACGAATGAACAGTGGCTGAAAATCCACAGAGTGGATCGATCCCCTTCATTGGATCGATCCTCTGGGAGTTTTTCTTCTAGTTGGATCGATCCAGAGGGCTGGATCGATCCTCCAAAACTCTGGTCCGAAAAGTTGTCTGAAATTACTATTTTTGAGCTCTAAAAATCCTATTTTTGATATCAATTGATTATGATTATTTTAAGAATGATTCTTTACAATAAAAAATTTTTTTTTAACAAATAAAAATGTTATGTGATGCATGACGGTAAGTTCGGGTGTTAACACTCGAGACTAGGCCGCTATTTGTTATTAAATGATGTGTTTAATGATCTTTATGATAAATAATTATTATGGATGATTATGAATGATAAACCTACTGATTAGGATAACTATTAATGATTAAATCATTATTAAAATTGAATATAATGAGGATCACGAAATCAGTGTGTTGTTAAGGCTATCTCGAAGACCTCTAAGATAGACCTCAAATTAGATTGGGCCTTGCGGGTATAAATATGTATATTTGGTGGCCTTGGGTAAAAATGTACGTACGGGATCCATAAAACAAACTAGAGAAACTCGTTCGGAGATACCACCCAACCCGACAGTTAGTATTCTACTGTTCGGTTTTCTGGATTTGTACCTTAAGCGAAGGCTAGTTTAAGAGTTGGTAAATCAATCGGAATATGTACCTTAAACTAATGACCTAGCTTAAGAGTTAGTTAGAAGTACCTTGAACTAGAAATAGTTTAAGAGTTGGTAAGCATCAAAAGATTGGCCTTAGACTAAGCATAATTTAAGGATGTTGTTAATATTGAATATTGAACATGAGTGTTGATTATTGAGATATTGAAATAAAAACATTGAGAATATCATGAATGAATATTGTGTGCATGATAACAAATGGTTATTTTTGAATTAAGATTCAATTTATGTGAATGTTCTACGCTTTAGATATGCTTACTTAGCTTCATCGATGAGCGTGTAGTGTGTTTTATTTGCTACACGCAGGTAGGCAGAATGAATGATTGGCATGATCCTGGTAGCAGATGGGGCGAGACTGTTGTGGTGGAATTTGTGATTTTCTTAAAAATAAATAATCGTGTTGTTATTAAACATTGGTTTAAATTGCTTCCGCATTATTTTTTAAACACTCTGTATTTTGCTACAGTGATGTATTAAATAATATTTATGATGAATAAAGGTATTTGAAATGTTTTCAATTCTACGATTACCAAGTTAATACTTTAGTCCGAAAAGGGCTGCAGACTTGGACGGATTAGGGTGTTACACATACCTCCGCTTAAGGTCAACCAGAAACCAAACAGCGGAATGCTCACTGCCGCGTTGGGTGGTATCCCCAAACGAGTGATCCTCAAGTTTGGTTTGCAGATCCCGTACGTACGTTTTTACCCAGGCCACCGAATATTCATAATTATACCCGCAAGGCCTATTTCTAAGCTATCTTAGAGGTCTTCTAGATAGCCTTAGAAACCAACGTCATCCTAGGTATATCTTAGAGTTCTTCTAGATATCCTGGATAATCAACATTAATTTACAAATGGATATATCCTAGAGTTTTTCTAGATATCCGTAACAATACGTATTATTTTCATAATCATCAATATATTCATTATGATTTAATAATTTATAATTATAATTTTAATCTATAAGTTAATCAGATCATAATCATCCATAATAATCATTCATCTTAATCATCAATCAATACAACATCTAATAACAAATAGCGGCCTAGCTTCGAGTGTTAACACGCACTCTAACTTACCGTCATGCATCACATAAGGTTTTGTTTGTCAAAAACATCATTTTTATTTTGAAAAATCATATTTATATTGATCATAGTTAATTAGTATCAAAAATAGGATTTTAGAGCTCAAAAATAACATTT
Source organism: Cuscuta australis (assembly GCA_003260385.1). Lineage (NCBI taxonomy): Eukaryota > Viridiplantae > Streptophyta > Magnoliopsida > Solanales > Convolvulaceae > Cuscuta > Cuscuta australis. The sequence continues at coordinate 1,238,887 of NQVE01000117.1, read as the reverse complement.
TCAGAAATATTTTCGGAGCAATCCGATCTGGGGATCGATCCACCATAGAAAAACTTCCCCAGGTGATAGATCCAGGAGGGTGGATCGATCCACCATCTGGTTTTTCGATCACTGTTCATCATCTTCTTCCTTTCAGGTCCAATTTCGAAAATACCATTTTTAGTCACCAAACTTCAATTAAACTATATAGAAATGTTCTCCAAGGTTCATAGATCATTTTGGTATCATTAATTCATAGTTTTAACAACAATTTCAAGGTTTATGGTTCTTGGTTCTTCAAGTATGTCAAACACAAAACTCAACCAAACGACCGTTTATGAACGTAGAAACGATCTATACAAACATTCTAGTCACTAAATATATCTACGGGCTTACCTCGTAGCTTAACGATGATTCCGGAGATTGAACGGTGGAACTTCCGGAAAACACTACGGCTAGCTCTGGCGACCTTGATGGCAACTAACACTAGCATACTACTCTCCTCACTCTCATTATTCTTAGTAAACAATTTTCAGAAAGAATGGTGCAGATTTGAAGGTGTTGAGTACTCTTATATAGGAGTTGATGAAGGGAAAGAGGACACATGTTTAGCTGCTGCTGCGTAGGAATTCATTCGAAATTGGCTGAGTGGAGGAGGAGGCATCGTTCCCTGCTTGAGACTAATTTTGGTCTCAGTTGGGGTACACCTTTTGGTCTAACTTTTTCCGAATTAATTTCCGTTTGCAGTGTTGCGATCGAGATGTTAAACTCTGTCCAATGATATAATTTTACATTTTTTTGTAATTCTTTTTCCGACATCATATTTTTGGGTGTTTGAATTTGACAGAGTCAAAATTGATTTTATTGAACTTTATTCAAAAAGGTTCTCTCATCAAATTCAAATTATTTATTCTCGTGATTTATTTTAATAAATCATTTCAAAGTGCACATCATAAACAATTTCTTTATTTATTAATTTGGGTCTGTACTCTGGTTCCTAATCAAAGGATAAAATGTAAATTATTAATATCCGAGAGTCAATACAAAGAGTACATACAAGACATACAAACAATGCATCGGGGCATACCCCTATAAATCAAAGACAAGTCATGTCAAACAAGTACTAGAAAAGAGATAAAGCCAAGACTATTTGATTCGTCCAAGCATTTTCATCGTTCTTTCCCAGTGCATATACTCCAAAGTATCCACCGGAGCTCCATAGGCATCCCTCAAGCAAGGAGGGTTGCGGGCAATGAGCTCTCGAAGTTCGGCCGGCGCAAGCTTAGGTAGTCCAAGGTCTGATCTGTCCACTCTATCCATAGCTTGGCTGAGTAGCCGATCGAGCCACTCTTCCCTTTGCTTGTCCAGCTTGATTCGCCACGGTGCCTTTTTTAGTGGGTTCTCTGTGGTAGTCTCGTCTGCCTTCTTGGCTGCTCCAGTTGGCTTATTTCCCTTCTCTGTGTTGGACGCCCCTACCTTGGAGTTTGCTTGGACAGCTTCCTCAATATGCGTAGGGGTGGAGGAGGTACCAACGAGCTGGTTGTCGGAGAACCCTACAACTCAATTGGTTGTGGCCAAACTTTTTACAATGAAAGCAATAGTTTGGAAGGCCTTCGTACACAACCTTTTGAGTAAATTCTTCTCCATCAGGGAGAGAAACCACAAAGGACGTAGGGAGCTCCTTAGACATGTCAACCCGAATCAACATTCTTATTTTTCGTTCCTCCGTCGGTGCGTATGGGGGTTCCCACTCTAGACCCCAAGCACTCGAAGGCAACAGGATTCCACAATTGCAAAGGCACATCAACATATTTAACCCACACATCGACCGTCATAAATGCATCAAAATCAAAGCGAAACCCTTCCGGAAGAATGCGCAGTAAAAGGGTCTTACCATAGAGGACGTACGGCCCATTATGGAGAACCTTTCTACGGTCTTCATCACTCAAAAACTGGAAGATCACCCAGCCTTTTTCGTGAGGATAAAGCTTGCACTCTAAATGCCATGAGGAGATCAACCCCTCTATGGCTTTGATGCCCGGAAACCGGCCTGTGAAACAGCCCACAAGGCAGAACCCCCACTCCTCCTCAAGATTTGAAACCCCTTCTGCCGGTATTCTGACCACATCCCCCACCTCAACTTTCTTCAAAGGGAAGCCTTCAGAAGGGTCTCGGTTTTGCCCACTGGAACTAGGCAATTCCTTTGATGGAGGTTCAGGTAGAATAGGGTAGAAAGAGGGTGAGTCTATAGGTTTGTCCAAGTCATCATCAGACCTCTCCATGCCACTGTCCACAGCCTTTCCTATGTTGTCCTCAAAACAAGTTTTTTGTCCAGTGGGTTCTGCATCATGGTTAGGACCAGGGTCATCCGCAGCTTCTTGAAGAACCATGGTTTTGCCATTTCTCAATTTCCTTTCCCTCAAAACAGTTTTTGAAGGAGTAGAAGTAATGGGGGTATGTTTGTTAATGCCCAGCTGGTCATTTCCCTCTTCCAAAGCAGTAGAAACTGCTCCAGTTTTGGCAGCAGTAGCACCACTTATGCTTGCCTCTGAAGTGGACCGAAGCCTTGCTTCACTCACTGGTGTTCCATCAAACACAAACTTGGTAATATGTTTGTGTTTTTTGGTACCTTTTTTACTGGTTTTCTTCCCCATGACAAAGAAAGAACCAACAGCAGTGGAAAGGAAAACCAGCAGTGCAGTAGCCTCAATTCACACACGCAGCAAGGGAAAAGCCAAAACCAAAGTACAGGGTGCACCACACGAAGAAATCAAGAAGCACAAGTGTAGTGAAACACCTAAACAACAGGCCACACAAAGAGCAGAGACTGACGCAGAACCTGAAAAAATTGAAACCAGAGTTGCTGATGAACAGTGGTCCGAGTTTCAATTAATCACCCCAACCTGTGATTCTATGTTTGGAACTGAAATTCCAATTAAGAACACTTCAAGGGCTTCAAGTCGATCAGAACTCCACAAAAACCAGGCTCCAATTTGGCTTTAATCCCTGCGAAATCAGTGCTGCCAGTTCGCGAGATGAACAGTAATCTCGCAGCAGTTGACCTTCAATTCACGCACAGATGATAACCAAACAAACAGGTTGAGCTCGGATAAAGAATCTCCTGAGGAAGACGAACCTGTAGGATCAAGAATCAGCGAAAATACTCCACAAAATCAAATGGAATCTCGATCTGAAGGGGCTGCGGCTACTGTTCACGAGCTGCGCCCAGCTAGAGAGAGAAACCTATCATTATTATTGAGTGAGAAAGATGATTTGTTTCGTAAGTGATAAGGTTACCTCGTAGACCGTCGTATGTGATAACGTTGTAATCTCGGCCTTCGTAGATGGAGTTAACCTTTGACTCCCATTTCTTGGTAAGACTTCGCAGGATTTTCCTCACTAACTCCTTGTCGGTGAGCGTCTTTCCAAGCATATCAAGGTTGTTGACGATGTTTGAAAATTTTCCAAACATATCCTCCACAAGTTCGTTCTCTTTCATAGCAAATAACTCATATTCATGGGTTAGTAAATCAATTTTTGATTCACGAACTTGAGGCGTACCTTCGTATGTGATCATGAGCTTGTTCCACATTTGGTTGGCGGTTTGGCAACGAGATATCTTTTGATAATCGTTGGCATTGACAGCACAATACAAGAAGTTGATGGCGGTGGCATTTAATTGAGCCTTCTTAAGATCGGCTTCATCATATTCATCCTCGTCCTTCGGGATGAGTGTATCGCCTATCTTCTTCATTGGCAAGCTATCTCCATTCTTGATAGCAAGCCAAATTTTGAAGTTATTAGATTGAACAAAAATTCTCATACGCTCCTTCCAATAGGAGTAATTTGTTCCATCAAAAAATGGCGGCCTTACGGTGGATTGCCCTTCTCCTATCCCTGCGTTCAACATTCTCAAAAAAAATTTGATCGTTTTCTCAAACGTCACAAGGAGCGTTAGAGATACCTGCTCCGATACCAATTGTTAGACAAGGCGTGCAACTCTAGAGGGGGGGTGAATAGAGTTGTTGAGAATGTTTACCGATTTTCGCAGGATTAAATAAGATAAACGAAAGTGCAGCGGAAATAAAATAGAGAAGGCAAAGAACACACCGATGTATACTGGTTCACCACCTCGTGGCTAGTCCAGTTCCCTGAGAGACTCTCTCGAAGCTACCACTACTTTCGTTAAGCTTACGGGTGCTTAACAAACCGTTTACAACTCGAGAACTTGAATCCCACAAGCCTCGACACAACCGCTCGTAGATATGCTCTCTACAAGACTTCACAACCAAGACTTAAATCACATAAGCCTTGAACAACAAGAAGAACAATCTTCTTCAACCTCTCAGCAATAACTCTCACAAGAGTAGAAATGAGAAAAGATTAAGCTCTATGGATGACAAGAACACTCTCTTGAAAACACTTAGTTTTCTCTCAAAATATATCAATTTGAGGAAGAAATGAATGGAGGATTATAACCTCAAGATTGGGGATTTTAGGAGTGCTTGTTCATTTGAAAAATGACCAAGGAAGAGTGTTTAAACAGGGGTTGAAGGAATATATCCGTTGGTCCAAGAAAAGAAGCTGGGATGAAAAAATGCAGCATAATAATCGATTAATGCAGTGTCAATAATCGATTAATGCAGTCTGCGCAGAGTTCCTTCAACGTGTAAATAATCGATTAATGCAAAGGGATTAATCGATTAGAAGGCTCTGAGAGGACTAATCGATTAAATCAAGAGGAATAATCGATTAATGGAATGCAAACGACAGTTAATCGATTAAACAGAGAAATATAATCGATTACCAAAAGAAATAATGGGCAAAACACAAAGGGCCCAAGCCAGTTGCGATGGAGAGCAAATTGGCGTAACATTCGTTGTTTGAGACAACGGGAATCAGAGAACGCTCCTCCTCTTATTCAATGAATTTGAATAAGGGAGTAAAAGTGAGTCCAAAAATTATTTTGTGTGTCAAACGATGTACACGAAAAATATTTGAATAAAATTTTTTTGCTTACCAAAAATATTTTATAATATCAAAATAAACATTTGATAAATGTTTGACACACTTTTTGTAACTGACTCAATAAAACTATTTTGAACAGTTAAAAAGATTTTTCAACTGACTCAAAAAATAAATATAATTTTTATTTTAACTCTCATAAAAACAATTTTGGAGAGAAGATATTTTTGTCATCCTTACAAAAATTCCTACGACTCAAATAAATAAAAGTCTTCGGAAATCTTCTACTCCTCCGAGTGCTCCGTTAGGCGCTCCGAATGCGTCTTGGACTTCAATAAAATCCTGTGCACCTTCTTGAATACTTCAAGGAATGGCACTTCAAGTCTTCGTGTTTGTCGTTGTAGCACTTTGATCTTGACTTGAATAAATTGTGTTTGTCAATTATCAAAACCTGTGAGTCAACACTTAACAACACAGAAAGGGTTGAACTCATGCATTCCAACACTAGTCATCTCTTCAAGAGATCTCTTTTTTCATTCAACTACGCCATTTTGTTGTCGTGTACAAGGGTCTGAGAAATTATGCTCAATGCCTAATTCGTCACATACGACATCAAAGCCATCTTGATCGAATTCTCCCCCATGATCACTTCTAATGGATGCAATGTGACAATCTTTTTCATTTTGAACCAATTTAATAAATTTCTTAAAAACATTAAGTGCATCATACTTATGAGCAAGAAAGTGTGTCCATTGTTAGAATAAGTGACCAACGCTAGAGGGGGGGTGAATACCGTTTGGTCATAGAAATCGCAGGAATAAAAAATTAAGAACGTGAAAGATAAAGAGCGTAGAAAGCGTAAAGGGAGCACAGCAAGATTTATACTGGTTCACCACAACGTGTGGCTAATCCAGTCTCCCGAGAGAATCTCTCGAGCTACACTACTTTCATGTTAAGCTTACGGGTGCTAAACAAACCGTTACAACCTGAGAACTCGAGTCCCACGAGCCTCAACAACACTTGCTCGGAGATACCGCACTCCAAGACTTCAACCCGAAGGAAAATACCTTTCCTTCGTACAACCAAGGGAAACAAGCTTCCCTTAACGTGTATACAACACTAAGACACTCAAGAACAAGACTCTCCTTAAGAGTGGATATGGAGTAAAATATATACGCTCAAGAACAACTCAAACTTCACACAAGTTGGCTCTAGAAAGCTATGGAAAGTAATGTGGTTTGGATGCAATGATAATATGAATATTGTGAAGTGAATTGATGCTAAAAGAAGACCCAAACACCCCTTTTTATAGTGCCAAAATAGGCTCCAACGGACCAATACATTAAAGGGGTGATTGGCTTGATTTATGGGATTGAATAAATTTGGGATCTGTACGATATTGGCTTCCCATTGATGTTTGGACTCACCCATCGCTGGTAAGCCAATTTTCCTTTAGTTTTGAAGCCAACGGTCACCTACCCATCGATGGGTACAAGCTTCCCATCGCTGGGTGGGAGGTTGACTTTCAAACAAGGAAAGAATCAACCTTAAATGACTTCCAACGGTCATGCCTTCCCATCGATGGTTTAGCCTTACCATCGCTGGGTTCCCATCGATGGGATAAGTTCCCCATCGCTGGGTAAGGTCGTTCTGCCTTGTTTTGATGTTGGACCAAGGCTTTAACAGCGATGGGTAGAATTTTCCAATCACTGGTTGGGCTGAAGGCTGCTTACCCATCGCTGGGTAATATCTCCCACCGCTGGGTGGCATGATTCTGGAATCCCGGCATCACTTACCCATGGATGGGTGATATCTACCATCACTGGGTAGATGGCTAGCCCAGAACCATGGCCTAGCTGACCGGCGCTGAAATCCGGCCGAAAAATGTAAAGTTCTCCAAAGTAAAAACTAAGTATTTAAAACACTTATTTAATGTATTGTGATGTCAAAACAAGCTTTGTAAGTTGAAAACCACGTCGTTAAGGTAAAAACCACGGTTGACCAAGTCAACGCCGTACACGGGTGGTTTTTACCAAAAGACAAAACCAAAAGGTGGTTTTCATGATATTTTGATTAGAGAACCATTTAAATGCATTCAAAAACAATTCCCACACAAAAAGACTCGAAAACCACTTCATTTAAGTAAAAACCATGGCTAGCCAAGTTTATGCCGTTTCACATGGTTTTTATCAAATGACAAAAAACAAAAGGTGGTTTTTGAAGTGTTTTCTATGGAAAACTATTTAAATGTGCCCTGAAGTAAAAACCAATCATAAAAATTTGAAAACCACTTGGTTGGTTCAGACGCCAAAAACCAACGCTGATAACCGAATGCCGAACGCCGGTTTCCGAAAGCCGAACCCCGGATGGCTTGGTTTTTGTTTTGGGCGAACACCAAGTGTTTTTAATATGTTTAAGAATGTTTGAAAATAATTTTGATGATATGTAAAATGCAATAAAAAATGTTTTAGCCTAAAGAGCCAAAGTGTAAAGCTTGGGTCGGTCTTGATCACATTGGGACCGACTCAACGACGCTAAAGACTACGGTCTTCGTTCTTGGTCTCTTTTAGCTCTTGTTCTCTTGCTTTCTTCTTATATTTATTTCTCGCCTTGTATATTCAACGACTTGTCTCGTTCACGGTGGTTTGGCATTATCAAAACCTGTCATAACAACGAACACGGCTTTAGTACGAAAACGTGATAAACCCGTGTTTCAACAATTTCCCCCTTTTTGATAATGGCAAACAAGACGGGGTTATGCATAAGAGGATTGATTTGAGACTTAAAAAATGTTCCCCCTTAATAAATGCAATTTTCTTTTCAACAAAGTTTATGTGTTGAATAAGAGTTAGTTTTAGAAAAAGGTCCACCTCAATCTATGCATAACCTTTATATCTTCCCCCTTTTGACATTAACAAAAATAATTAAAAGTAAACATTTATTCATTAAAAGGGAAATGCGGAATACAACGGATAAAAATACAATCATATTTAATAAGGAGAACATAAAGAAGAGGTCGTGGCGTCGGTGTTGGCCTTCTTCTTTGAAGCATCGGTTTTGGTCCTTGACTTTCCGCTAGTCATTGTTGAAGCGTTTAGAAAGTGAGTAGAGGCTTAAAGTAGGCAAAAGGAATGTAAATTGTGTTTTAAAAATGACCAAGGATAGTTAATATTTATAGAAAAAGAGAATTTGGGCCCTTGGTGTTCAAAAATATGGCTGTTAGGCATTGAATGAGGTGCCCAACGACTATGATTTTTGAACTACAACAGGCTTCCCAGCGATGGTAAGGTTCTCCCATCGATGGGAAGACAGCTACTTCAAAGGAAGAAAAAAATGAAGGTAGCCTTCCCAGCGATGGTAAGGTTCTCCCATCCATGGAAAGACAACTACTAGAAATCCGTTAAAAAAATTTTAAAAAATAAGTGTCAAACACCCAACGATGGGAAGAAGTTCCCATCGATGGGAAGAGGGCTGCTGGTTAGAAAATACTTCCTTCCCAGCGATGGGATAAACCACCCATCGCTGGTTCCCCCTGAGTTCCTCACTTTGATACGTACCTGCAAAACAAAACAACACTTTGGTACCCAAAGTATGTCTATGGGTCCTTGGGGGTTAGTTAACCTTTATTGCCCACACACACATCCAAAATTTGTTTCCTTACCACGCGCACACACACACACACGATTAGATGATTGTTTAGGAGTTACCTTGGCCAACCCATGATATCGTGGTTGGCAGGTTCCAGTCTACCTGAACGGAGTGCCGATATCTCGGTGTGATTTGTGTTGGTTCCGGTAACGGAATGTGGACTTTCTTCTTTTTGTCAAAGTAGAAGAAATAATAAGGTTTCTTTTGTGCGTTATCCTGTAGAGATTGTTTATGATACGAATATCCTTTTCCAAAGGATTTCTTTTCATTAGCACCAAATGTGTTGTGTGCTTCATTATAGGTGAAATGCCTATGTCTGGTAAAACACACAGGAGCTATATGTCCTATCCTATTGCAAGAATGACATACTACGTTTGGGTTGAACATATGCCTAGGTTTATAATAGCTACCAGGAGGCCTAACCATATTCATCCTATTTTGAGAAAATGTTGATTTTTGGGTATGTTGGAAATTTTCTCTTCTAGGTGTCCAAGCATTATTTTGTCTATTTGAAAAATTATTTTTATGCATAAAATCATTTTGATAATTTTTCCTAGGTTGTCTAATATGAACAATTTCATCCCTATATTGTTGTCTTGGTTTTCTAGTGTGCTTAGGTTGACTAGGTTTTCTATTTTCTTGATTTTTAGCTTTCATACGTTGAGCCTTAGGAGGTTGTCTAGGTGTTTGCTCAACGTTTTCTTTATCATTAGCCTCGCTTTTATTAAACCTATTCCTTCTTTAGAGAAGTGCATAGTGTCAAGGAGTAAATTAAGATCTTTGTGCGGAGTATTAAATTTCTTAACCGTGTTCTCAAGTTTTGTGACTTGTTCTTTCAAAGCTATGCAAGAGTCACAATGTTTTGTAGAGCTCTCAGGTTTGTCGGCACTTCTTTTACCCTAAAATTTATTTTCCTCTTTTAGTTTTTCATTTTCTTTTTGAAGTTTTTCAAGTTCAGTTTCAAGATTAGAAAAACGTTTCTTTAAAACTTTTTTGGTTTTAGAAGCGCTAACAAACTCGTCATAAAGCTCTTGGAGAGCTTCTTGCATTTCTTCAAGAGAATAAGAACCGGTAGAAGAAATACATACCTCTTGGTTTTCGCCGTTTGCGGACTCCTCTTCTTCTTGAGCTATGAGACAAAGGTTTGCCTCTTCGTCTTCCTCTTGCTCACTTGACTCATCGCCGGAGTTGCCACCCCAAGAGATGTATGCTCTTTGCTTTTTGAAGTGACGAGCATTCCTTCCGCTTCTTGGGCATTTGTTCTTGATGTGCCTGGCTTCACCACATCCATAGCACACAGGGCCATCCTCAACCTTCTCTTTCTTCCTTCGAAGTTTACAAAACTACTTCATGACAAGCTTGACTTCATCATCGTCGCTTGAATCATTCATCGTTGATTCTTTGATGGCTTTTAATGCTATCCCTTTCCTTTGGTCACTCAAAGACGGGTTAAGAATAGTAGATTCATAAGTTTTTAGATTACCTCTTAGACCGTCGATGGTGACATTTGATGTGCCGATTGATTCATAGATGGCATCGGCCTTAGGTCGCCATTCGGATGTCAAGCTCCGTAGGATCTTTCTCACAAGATCCCTGTCGGTGTAAGTCTTCTTTAATGCATGAAGATCGTTGACTATCTTGGAAAATCAGTCAAACATGTCGTCGATCTTCTCGTGCTCCTTCATCCTGAACATCTCATACTCTTGGGTGAGGAAGTCGATCTTGGCTTCACGTACTTGGTCCGTTCCTTCGTACGTCACCTCGAGCTTATCCCACATCTCCTTGGCGGTTGAGCAGCAGGAGTCATCAAGGTTGACCGCGCAGTAGAGCATGTTAATTGCCTTTTCATAGTTCTCTACTTTCTTGATGTCTTCGGCATTAAATTCGTCTTCGGTCTTGGGGATCAACTTATCTCCGACTTTCTTCATTGGTGAAGGATTTCTTTGCGCTCGCTAAAAATCCCGTAGTAGTGTAGAGAAGAAACTAGATCTCAAGAGACTAGTTAAATCCCCGTGTCGTCTCTCTATGGATCGGATAAAAGGAAAGAGGCAAGTAGGCTAACTAATCAAAGTATACTAATTGAATCGGGAAGTCTTCAGAAATTCGATTGATGAAAAGAGTTCAAAAGATTACTTCAGGATTAAAAAGCAGAGATGTGATTCACCTTCAGGTAATGGAATAAACTCAAGACTTTTATTGGTTGGAGGAATTTAATTGTTATTAAACAAGTTGGCTACTAGTGAATAAATATTGATTAGATATTTATTCAACAATTAATCCTAGTTATAGTGATTAAAAGTTTGTATTAAAATGGTTGACTTCAATTAAGATTAGATTTCTCAAAACCTCAATTATAATTCAAGAGTAGGATTAATAATTTCTCAATATATTAATCACAATAAAAATACAATTTTAATATCAACTAGCGATTGAATAAGTAAAAGTAAAATTCCAACCAAATAATTTATCAAGAATTATCCATTGCCCTAGTATGAATCACACCCCTATGGAATTTAGCTACTCATAATTTCAAATCTAAACATAACAGTTGAATAAGACATTACAATTGAATTAATAAATAAAGTAGAGAACTTACTTCGACAGAGTGAGAGTACCGGTGCACAGATCGCCCATGAAACTCTAAATAAAAAAGCTACTAAACTACTAATTGAATTTTAGTCTATTTCTAGACTAAAATCAAAGAAGAATTTCAAAAATATGTAAAGGGAGAGGAACTGCTCAGTACTAGATCTAGGGTTGATGATGGGATGGATGATGGGATTAATGTGTTGAATCGGAGAGACGCGTCCTATTTATAGCAAAACTAGATCCAGGGCGTCCCTCCCAAGCGTCCCTCCAGGCGTCCCTACACGGACGCTTGAAGTGCGGTCCATCCGTTCTTCGCTACGTGTCCATCCTATCGTGTTCTGCAAGACGGCACAAAGCGTCTCAAATCCGAGGCGTCTCCTGGGACGCCTCGGCTCCTCTTACTTTGGACCAGCGCGTTATCACTCCTCCTTGGGCCCAATTCTTTAATTTGCACACATTTAACATGTCCAGGCCCAAATCTCAACTCCAAAAATGCTTTAACTTGAATATCTGTTCCCTTCCAGTTCCTCATGATAAATATTCTCAAATTAAACAATTAATTCCCCTCAAATATGAACATAAAATCAGAAAATCCCAACTGAATTAATTTAAACTCATAATTAATCCTTAGAGAACAATTTCGTGCAATAACGCTTAAAATATGTAGAAGAAGATAAGAACAAAATGTTCTTATCAAATTCCTCACACTTAAACGTTGCTTGCCCTCAAGCAACAAAATTGAATAATCGAAAATACGGCAATCCTTAACAGTTGTTGAAAAGAGTTTTAATTGTATCAACAAGAGGCAAATTTGGTTAACATGATCTTTGTTCCGTACTAAGTAGCTAGACCGCTAGAGTTGACTTTCAATTGTTAGAAATAAACAAAGATTTTTATCGAACAAGCATTTAAACTAGATGGAATCAAACAAGGGTAAACCATTGCGGAAATGACTGTTCCTTCAAAAAGAATTTGTTAAGAACAAAAGACTTAAACGTTTCTGATGAGAATAGATTATCATTGAATACTTAGCAAAATGTAGAGGCCTTATTAATGAATTCAATTTAATTTGCTCTTTTGACTAGAGACTTTTCTCTTTATTTTTTTTATTCCATTGGACTATTTTTATTTAATTTCATTTCATTAAGGTTGTGGATTTATTCTACTAATATACTTGCTTCCTCGCCTTAAGCGATTAACAGAAGAAGCAGAGCCCCAAATGGAGGTAGAATTTCCAATTCGTCACTTAAGCGCAACCATAACAAAAATCCCAAATTAATGATTAAGCAGTTTATGAAAACCTCTACATCATGACCAGCATTTTAATGAAACCAATAACTCAAAAAGATAATTTAATCAGATGCCTTAAAAAAATTTGAGAAACCAAGTAAATTCAGCAAAAGTAGACGCTTTTTGGAAAAAAATCAAGTAAAAATGAGAGTTTGACTAAAGTTTTGAAATCTCCAATTCATGATTGACAACCTAACAGTTGACTACCCAATGCTAGCCCAAAGATCATGATAACACAAGGATTGCCTACACGTATACATGTAAAACAAATTTCAACCAAACATTTCAACCAAGTAACTACCTCCTCACACTTAAACACAACCACGTCCTCGCGGTTGTGACGAGGTTGGAATGTTTGTACAATTGCTAAAAGAAAGAACATATAACAAGAATTCAGAGAAGTTGATTGAAATAGAAATAGAATAAGTGCATAAGTAAATGTTACCAGGAATCATAACAAGTCAAATGAATCCAGCAGGTCATCCAATCCTGCTCATACTGACAGAAAATAAAAGTTTAACAGAGACAAAGTAAAAGTATCACTGGGGAGGGGGTGGTGGTGGTGGTGCAGATGAAGTCATGTGAAGAATCTGAAGAATCTCCCGTTGCTGCTCAATGATCTCCCGTGCCCAATCCGGAGTGGTGTTCTCCTGAGAAGTGGCTACCCGTAGCTGAGAAGTGCGGGGGAGACGGCGAGCGACTCTGTGCGAAGTGGCACGTGATGATGCGCGGGAAGACTCACCAGTAGATGATGCAGCAGTGTGGCTCTCAGAGCTGGACTCACTCGGGGGAATTTGAGCGCTCCTCAGCATGCTCAGCTCATGGTCTCTCATCAGCATCCATGGCTGGGGAATGACCGATGTTGTTGTATTTAGGTGCCCTAGCGGCAATCAAATACCTATGTAACTGTACACTTTATCATGAATGAAAGACCTTGAAGTATGTTTTATATCTCGTGTAACATAACATAGCTTCAGTCCATAGACGATAGCGCTTCAGTAACATAGATGAGGACTACGATGTTCTGATTATGAGACTGTTACTTCTTGACGAAGGCTATGTCTAGAATATCCCTAGTCGCACTTTATGATAATACGGACGTCATAACGTATCAAGACTAGTACGTACGAGATGAGATAGTTGCGTCTCATAGACTATAGGTATTGTGATATCTTAATCTGTACGTACGTGCATATTATATTGATAATATGTGACTGGATTGACCCATCTTGAGAATACTGCATGGATCTACAGTAATGTGTTTATTAGTATTCTCAAATCGACCTTGCTATAACTATCCTCAGACTTGAAGTTATTACATTCTCTGATATGTGGGGCCGTATGCTTTGATTCATAACTAATGCTATCTGAAATACTGGTAGACGTACAGTTATGCGTTGGGTATGCCGCTAAGCATATTTAGAGATGTGAATAACAGATACAGGATCTGTCCCTTCTACTGTATAGAAGTATAATGTCAATGGGCCCACTGAATAGTAGGACTTGGGAAAGTACATGGCCATGCCCAGATATGTCGCTATCTAGAGACTGATAAATATCTGATCCCTGCCAGTCTACTTGAGATTCAGTAACAGCTGATTTAACTATACAAGGATACACATCCCATGCCTTGTGTTAAATCATGACATATAGGACAGAAGGATAATAGTTATAGAACGTCTTGTGTCGTAGAAGGTATTGATGAGATGAACGTCTTTTTCATAATCTGGGGATAATAATGTGTTGCTAGATACCGCTTATCATCTATGGTATTAATTTATATTAATATCATTGCCAGTGTTATGGATACCTAAAGGGTCACACACTTAGGACTTGTAAGGGAGTAGTACACTACACTAGTGGGAGTAATATTAAATATATAGTTGTGATAATTTTATATATATATATGTATTTCGAAAATACATATGTATTTTAAAATTATATTTTGTTTGTGTCATTTTAATTATATGATAATTATATTTTGACAAAACAAATTTTTATTATATATATATATGTAGCGCCGAATGTATATATATTTATATATATATATATATATATATATATTATTTTATTTTATTTTTCATCATTTTAATTATATGATAATTATTGATGTCAAAAATAAAATATGATATACTTTAATATGTGATGGCCGAAGATTTCAAGAGGAAAATCCAAGACCATTTTGATTTTATACATAAAGTATTTTTTAATGTCAAATTGATATATTTGATTATTATTTGATGTAGGGATTCTATTTTGTTTGGTAGCTAAGATATTAAACATTTACACATGGTGTTAAGACATATACATGGACTTATGCTTAACATTAATTTCCTAGCAATTTCCTAAATATACTTTATTATAAAATGAGTTCTTGATTTTGAAAAATACACAACAATTTTCGGCCATCCCATTTTAGAGAGAAGAAAATTTTATTTTGTGTTCAAAGTTATTTTTCTAATGTGTTAGAAATATACACAAAATATTATAAAGAAATATTTATAAGATAAATATTTTTACTATATATTTATTACTCCCAAAGTAGTATTATTATAGTTTTTACTATCCTATATTAAACTTGCTAGCACAAGTTTAATCTTGGACTCCGGAGCAAGTTCGTGTGGATACGTTGGAGGCTTCCTACGTTTGGCGCTACGTTCATCTCCTCAAAACCATCCCCGACCGTTCCTCCGTTCTTCGTTTTCACCATTAAGGTAAATTTCTTACTATAGCTAGTAATTTACGTAAGTTGTTCTTGGGTGGAATCGAGTTTTGGACTATAAATATTTATTTTCCGCTGCGTTATCCAAGCCTCGTTTCCCAACAGATGTCCCCAAAATGGACCTGAAAAGCAGTGTGACTAAAAAGCCACAAACAAGGTGAGTACGAGTCCCCATGGACTGGAGGTAGAGGAAACGGGCCAGGAGTGTGCAAGCTCCAGAAGACTATCATGTCCTCAGGGTAGACGCGGTCTGTGTTCAACGGCCTTCCAAAGAAGGACGTCGAGAGCACCAAGGAAAGGATCCTCCAAGTCGGACGAATCCAGTATCGCGCTCGTGCAGGGGACTCAAAAGGCTCTGGGTCAGTGGAATGCTCAGCCCAGAAAGTGATCACCTCATCCTGAGACAGCTGGTACGGGGCCTCATGAAACTCATTGCTGATTGTCTCCTCCCATGTGTAGAGGCCCAGTCTGATGCCCAGCTCGGCAACAGAGAGCTCATAGCAATGCCCCAAAAGTGTGAACTGTAGAATAGTGCGGGAGTCTATGGAATGAAGGTTAAGCACCCTCGTCTCATAGGAGGGCTGTGGCTCCACAGAACAGACAAACTCAATCATCAAGGGCAAGCTCGACTCGGCCCTCATCCTGAAAAGGCGCTCCCACCTCGTACCCTGCAGCAACTGATCGATCTCCTCGGTGTACCCATACTCGGCAAGGGCCGGCGAGTAGAGGTACTGATGATTGAGTTTTTTAGGTAAGTCACTTTCCTAATGAAGGGTTAGTTTTCTCCGAGTGTCGTGTCTCTCGAGGAGTGGACGAAGGGAATTAGCTAATTTTTCTAACTAGACGAAGGTTTGGACAAGTCTGAAAGTCTTCTCGATTGGATTTAAAAATAATAATAAACTAACAACTCGGTGCTTTTTGAGAAAAAGAAAATAAATAGTACGGGTATAGGACTAGACTTCGGGCCAAGGCATCATCTGAGTTAACTACTGTTGTGACATATTTAATCAATAATTGGAATAATAATATTTCTGTCACAAATATTTCATTAACTTATCCTCTCTCAAGGCAACATTAATGTGTTCTAAAAAGTTTGGCTTAATTAACTTTATATCCTCATAGACAAGGCAAAAACTAATTTCCAATTATTAATTAATTTTTCTCTCGACATAATTAATTAATTTAACAATAAAAATAATTCTAGAACAATTATTCCAACTATTAAATAAACATACAGAGTATATGCCCAAATTTAGCCAACACCCTAATCTGGGCCCTAACCCATACTAGATATCAACAGTGCATAAAAGAAACGAACATTTTATTAAAATTGCAAGTATTTAAACTTACAACAGAGAGCAGAGTTGGAGCCACTTTGGGACAACCGAAACAAAACTAAATTAAAATATTAAAATATATGGTGGTCCCAAAGTGGTGAAATACAAAGTCTAGAGGGGGGGTGAATAGACTTTATTACAGATTTAAAATCTTTTTCGTTTCTTTTGAAAACGTGAAAATGAGTGTTAATCTAGAGTCCTTGTGAACTTTAGATTGTGTGCGGAATTTGGTGGGTAGAGTGAGCAGTAATCAATATGGATGGGTTAGTTTTCACAGTTAATATAATCGCAAGTAAGAATAAAGATAAAGGAGAGAGACACGCAAACTTTAACGAGGTTCGAAGGTGGGGTAATCCTTCTACGTCCTCAAAATCCACTATGTAGTTGGTTGTTGAATAATGAACCAACAATTACACTTGTGTGAATTTCTGCATGGTATATCTTCACAAAACCAATGTTGCTACTGCACTTGTGCTGGCTTTGTTGTTCCTTCGAAGGTCAAGCTTCTTCAACAACTGCAAGGTCCGAACAATAGGACTTGCAAGATCAACTTGTAAATGAGTTGACCTACCCCTTTTTAATCAATAAGTTTGATCAAAAGTAATATCCTTCAACGTGGTGTGATGCTTGAGGCAAGGAAACCTTCAAGTGTTTACACTATAGCTCTTTGGAAGAGGGAGAAGTTTGCTTCTGGATAAGGAGTTTAGAAATCTCTCTTTATCAAGCTTTTTGGGCTAACTGTGAATGAGATAGCTTCGTTGTATTGTTATTTCTCATTCTTACTTCTCCAGTCTTCCAAGGATTCTATTTATAGCTGGATTGGATAATCTATTCGTTGAATCATAATAGACTATCCGTTGCATTTGCTGGCTTCAATTTTGAATGAAGATTGTGATTTGAAGATTCCTCATTGGAATGGGTGTTTGGACATACCCATTTGTTAAAGGAGAGATTCCTTTTTCCATAGAGTCCGTCTTCTAGCTGTTGTTCAAGTATTCTGGACTGTAGAACTTACTCTGTTTGTCTTCTAGTGCTTGTTTAGGAATTCTGGACAGGTTCTTCAATTCTTAGAGGTTCAGATTTTGTCTTCGAGTCATTTGTTCTTGAATCAGCATAATTATCTTCAATCTAGCCGTTGAAAATCAAGAGATTGATTTTTCCTTACCAACGGGTAGAATTTCTTCATTCAAGACTTAGATAATTTTCTAAGTCTTTTCTCACTTGTCCGCTTTTTGAGAATTCCGGTCTCCTTGAGGTATCCGGTTCTTAGCTGACAAATCCGGAGGAGTCATTCTCAGACTTCCGAGTGAGAAAGAGATCCGCGCTAGTCTTCCGATTTGGGTGACTTAGCCTTCAGCGGGTTGTAGCGAGACATCCGGTTCTTATGTAGTCTTCCGGAACAGAGGATTTTCATCTGCTTGAGAAATCCTTACTTGTCTCTAGCATTTCCGATCAAGATATCCAATTTCCATATCACTGAATTTGATTAAGTCTTCAGGCATCAAAACGCTTATAGAAATATCACAACCTTATTGGAAAACTCAAGAACTTGGTTTTAACAATATTTCTAAAAGGAAAAATTACATTGAATATTGGGGGAGACCTAAAGTCCCTATTACATTCTAAATACATCATCATCAAAATCTATGATATTTTTCCCAACAATTTCCCCCTTTTTGATGATGACAAACAAGTGTTTAAGAGTTCCGGTCGCTGTACTGAGAACTAATTTTGTAACTTTCTTTTAGTTCCTCATAATATACAGCTTGTTAACAAAAACTCTTAAACAAATACAATTCAATTTACAATAATTCCTAAACCAAGTCTTGTCTTGAGATTTTGTGATCTCTTCCGCCATTGACCGTTTTCAGCTTCAGCAGATTCTGCTTGGCAGAGCGGTTGGCGTTGCGTTTCATAGATCTTTAATATCCAAAGTGGATATTTAAGATCTTGGAAGCAACACATCTCTCAAAATAAGAAGAAAGATAGAGAGAGTGTTGTTCCAGAGAAGGTGTATGGTCTAATACTGAAAAATACGAGATTTCCACCATAGACCTTCTCTACTGCCGAGATTCTCACCATAGACCTTGAAAGTCTTTTCTTCTCAATAGGCTTCTTCCATTGCCGTCTATGAGGGTGAGAAAGAAAAATTTCTCCATTGAGGATATTTTTCTTGGTGTGTTTCTTAGACAGTGAGTTTGAGGACTTTTCATATTGAGAGAGTTGTTTGTGATGGAAATGGATTGAGATATCTTGATTTAAATAGAGGAGGAGAAGGTTCACGGGTTCCATTAATTTGGTAGGTGGAACGGTGAGAGTAAAAGAGTTTCAACTTCCAAGAAGTTGAAAAGTCGAAGAAATCTTTTACCAATAACCAATGAGTTGAAACTGTTCCAATTTTAAAATCAGTTTCGTTTGGTTTGAAAATCATAACTGTTTTAGTTTGGCTAAGCCCAAAAGAGTGGCCCATAAAACTATCATTTTTCATTCCCTATAGTTCTAATTTCTACTTAGGACGAGGTAGTACCAAAACAAATATGAATATTATTTTTTAAAAGAAAGGTGGTACTATTTTTCCAAAGTCCTGTACATTTTAAACATCCTAGGGATATTCGAGGTGTGAAGGCAATGGTTTCAACTCTAAGGACTTGGGATCCTTACTTGGTTCAGCTTCTTTCACTTCACAAACCTCCTCACACTTAAGATCTAAGAATAGGGCTTCGAGACTCAATAAATCCTCAACAGACCCCTTGTCTTTAATAAGTTTAACTGAGTTGCAGAACTCAGCTGGGTCTGGAGCGTGTTCTAATGCGCTCATTATTTTGAAAGTAACATCATCGGCACCTACTCTAAGTGTGAGCTCCCCATCATGCACATTGATCAGAGCTTTGGCAGTAGCAAGGAAAGGTCGTCCCAATAGGAGTGGCTTTTCCTTGTCTTCATCCATATCTAATACTACGAAGTCGGTGGGGAAAGTGAACTTGTTGACCTTCACTAACACATCTTCAATTACTCCCCTAGGGTAACGGATAGAGCTATCCGCTAATTGAAGACACATCTGTGTTGGTTTCAACCCATTCAACCCCAATGCCTTCATAATAGAAGATGGCATCAGATTGATACTTGCTCCTAAATCGGCTAGTGCATCATTAAAGTTTCTGTTGTTTATGGAACAGGGGATCACAAAACATCCTGGATCTTTTCGTTTCCGTGGCATTTCTTCTAATAGAAGAGCGGAACATCCAGCATTAAGATTCACGACTAGGAGATCTTCCCAGTCTTTCTTCTTAGTTACCAAGTCTTTCAGAAACTTGGAGTACTTTGGCATTTCAGTTAGTACGTCTATCAAAGGCACTTTTATCTCCACCTGTCCAATGACATCGAGAAACCTCTTGAAGGCTTTCTCGTCATCACTCTTCTTAACCCTAGAAGGGAAGGGAATGGTTGCTTTCTCTATAGTTGATGGAGGTGTCTTTGATACTACAATATCTTTCTTCTTAGCTTTAGCTGCGGTTTTCCTGATTTGCACTTCTATATCGTTTTCCGCAGCAGCTTCTTCTTCGGCAACTTCCTTTTCTCCACTAATTTCTTTTTCTTCATCTTCTCCCATTACTGGGCCTTGTACGTTCTTTCCACTCCTTAGGGTAATTGCCTTGAGATGCTCTCTTGGATTTGGTTCGGTTGTTGCTGGCAAATTCCCTTGATCGCGAACGGAGAGTTGTTTCAGCACGTTGGAGAGTTGATCTTCCTGGGTTTTGATTTTCTCGGATAAGTTGTTTACTGTGTTGCTCATGCTTTGCATCATCTTTTCCATTCTCGCCATTGTATCATCTTGCTGGCGTTGATTAGGTGGAACATAAGGTTGATAATTACCTCCCTTATTGTTGTTCCAATTTCCTTGTTTATAATCGTCTCTTGGGCGATTATTTCTTTGAAAGTTATTTCTTTCATGCCAGGAATCTTGATTGTTCGGCGCCCATGGTCCCTCTCCCTTATTGGCATATTGTGCAAAATTAGCTTCTTTAGCCTTGGTTGGGGAAGGTGGTTCGTACATGGAGCATTGAGAGGTTAGATGATTTGCAAGGCATATTTCACAAGACAAAACCAAATCAGAGGATTGGTAGCCTCCATGATTATAGCTTTCAGCTTGGTTCACTGGTTCAGCGTATTGTTGCTGAGGTCGCGAACTAGGCGCTCCTAAATGCTCTTTGATAGTTTGTTTTAGTATGCTTTCCATACTATCCTTTAATGCAGTGAATTGATCTACTTCATACATTCCTGCCTTAGGTTGAGGAGCTCGATCGTCATACAAATATTTGGCATTTGAGGTCAGACGATCAACTAATTCCTCATCCTCTTTAGGAGATATGTCCAGAAAGGATCCTAACTTCGATGAAAAGTCAAGCTCTTTCTTGGATGGAACAGTTAAGCCTTGGTAGAAGTAGAACATCAAACTATCAACATCAATTAGTGCTGGTGGGCATTTAACCTTCAATTCTTTGTAACGTTCCCAAGCTTCGCTCAAGGATTCTATCGCGGCTTGACGGAAAATTTTGAATCGAATTTTTGATCTTCATGATAGCCGAAGGAGGGAAATATTCGTGCATGAAAGCCTTGTGAAGGGCTTCCCAAGTCTTGAAGTGTTCGTGGGGAAAGGTATGTAACCATCTTGCCGCCCGATCTCGTAACGAGAAAGGGAATAGAGACAGTTTGATATGGTCCATTGTCAGACCATTAACCTTGAAAGTTTGGCACACTCGTGAGAACAACAACATGTGTTCTCTCGGATCTTCACCCTTTGATCCTCTAAACTGATTATTCAACATCATTTGGACCATGGCTGGCTTTATCTCGAATGTGTGTGCATTTGTGGTAAGAAGTCCTATCGGATTGGCATCTTCGAATGCTGGACTCATTGCTTGAAGAATCGTGCGCCTAGGGTTTCTTTCCATTTTGTCTTCTTCTTTCTCTTCCTCTTCGTCTGAAGATTCTACAGGTTCCTCGTTGAAAATTTCGTTTTGCGACACGTTTTCTTCTCTTCGCTCTTCTTCGTCAAACTTCAGTTTCCGCGATGTTCGATTGGTTCTTTGACGGAGAATACGTTCGGGATCGTTCATCGCAGGAAGAATATCACCACCGCGTGAGCGTGTGTTCATAAATCTTCTCAGACGAATTCATCTATTGAAAATATATTATTACATATATTTTATAAATATTTTTTTTTGGTATTTTTCCTACTTGAAGATCGATCCTATCAAAATTCTACTAGGTCAACTTTCTGCACCGATCCCCGGCAACGGCGCCAATTTTGGTGAAGGATTTCTTTGCGCTCGCTAAAAATCCCGTAGTAGTGTAGAGAAGAAACTAGATCTCAAGAGACTAGTTAAATCCCCGTGTCGTCTCTCTATGGATCGGATAAAAGGAAAGAGGCAAGTAGGCTAACTAATCAAAGTATACTAATTGAATCGGAAAGTCTTCAGAAATTCGATTGATGAAAAGAGTTCAAAAGATTACTTCAGGATTAAAAAGAAGAGATGTGATTCACCCTCAGGTAATGGAATAAACTCAAGACTTTTATTGGTTGGAGGAATTTAATTTTAATTAAACAAGTTGGCTACTAGTGAATAAATATTGATTAGATATTTATTCCACAATTAATCCTAGTTATAGTGATTAAAAGTTTGTATTAAAATGGTTGACTTCAATTAAGATTAGATTTCTCAAAACCTCAATTATAATTCAAGAGTAGGATTAATAATTTCTCAATATATTAATCACAATAAAAATCCAATTTTAATATCAACTAGCGATTGAATAAGTAAAAGTAAAATTCCAACCAAATAATTTATCAAGAATTATCCATTACCCTAGTATGAATCACACCCCTATGGGATTTAGCTACTCATAATTTCAAATCTAAACATAACAGTTGAATAAGACATTACAATTGAATTAATAAATAAAGTAGATAACTTACTTCGATAGAGTGAGAGTACCGGTGCACAGATCGCCCGTGAAACTCTAAATAAAAAAGCTACTAAACTACTAATTTAATTTTAGTCTATTTCTAGACTAAAATCAAAGAAGAATTTCGAAAATATGTAAAGGGAGAGGAACTGCTCCGTACTAGATCTAGGGTTGATGATGGGATTGATGTGTTGAATCAGAGAGACGCGTCCTATTTATAGCAAAACTAGATCCAGGGCGTCCCTCCCAAGCGTCCCTACACGGACGCTTGAAGTGCGGTCCATCTGTTCTTCGCCACGTGTCCATCCTATCGTGTTCTCCAAGACGGCGCAAAGCGTCTCAAATCCGAGGCGTCTCCTAGGGACGCCTCGGCTCCTTTTACTTTGGACCAGCACGTTATCACTCCTCCTTGGGCCCAATTCTTTAATTTGCACGCATTTAACATGTCCAGGCCCAAATCTCAACTCCAAAAATGCTTTAACTTGAATATCTGTTCCCTTCTAGTTCCTCATGATAAATATTCTCAAATTAAACAATTAATTCCCCTCAAATATGAACATAAAATCAGAAATCCCAACTGAATTAATATAAACTCATAATTAATCCTTAGAGAACAATTTCAGCGGAATTTGCTCAGTGTAACATAAAATTATGCTTTGTTGATCACTATTTACGTGCAATAACGCTTAAAATATGTAGAAGAAGATAAGAACAAAATGTTCTTATCATTCATCGACACCTCTTCCCCGTTTTTGATAACCAACCATAATTAGAAGTTCGTGGAACAAATATAGATTCTCATTCGTTCTTTACAATATGTATAATTGGTTCCATCAAAAAGAGGTGGCCGTGTGGTTGATTGCCCTTCACCTATTCCTGCATAGAAGTTTCTAGAAGAAGAATCCATGATCGCTTTTACTCTCAAACGGTTAAGTTTGGACGCGAGTTAGGCTTCGATACCAATTCATAGGATCGTTTTCTGGAACTTCCCAGTGGGTCACCCATCTTGGGACTACTCCAATTCTAGCACGCTTAACTACAGAGTTCTGAAGTTAAAGAGGTGCCAAATGCTTCCTAAAACGAATTGGTGATAGGGAGGTGGACATTTTGTATTTAACCACATCTCTCTGTAGCCCAAGCCGAGGTAGATTCCTATAGGGCACCCCCTATAGTTCACTACGGCAGTGCGGAGCCCCACTACTGAGCGGTGGGTGGACAGCAGGGGCTTCAGAAGATACACAACTCATGTACCTCGTCAGGTTGGGCTGTCAATACCCGATACCGTGACAAGCACAGTAGCGAATCCCTAAGGGTGATCGATGGTCCCCCATAAGACCAACAATCTCCCCCCAACGACACCCGGGGGATTCGAGCCTGCTTCCTCGCTCCGATACCAATTGTTAGAATAAGTGACCAACGCTAGAGGGGGGGTGAATAGCGTTGATCGTAGAAATCGCAGGAATAAAAAATTAAGAACGTGAAAGATAAAGAGCGTAGAAAGCGTAAAGGGAGCACACCAAGATTTATACTGGTTCACCACAACGTGTGGCTAATCTAGTCTCCCGAGAGACTCTCTCGAGCTACACTACTTTCTCGTTAAGCATAAGGGTGCTTAACAAACCGTTACAACCTGAGAACTCGAGTCCCACGAGCGTCAACAACACTTGCTCGGAGATACCGCACTCTAAGACTTCAACCCGAAGGAAAATACCTTTCCTTCCTACAACCAAGGGAAACAGGCTTCCCTTAACGTGTATACAACAATAAGACACTCAAGAACAAGACTCTCCTTAAGAGTGGATATTGAGTAAAATATATACGCTCAAGAACAACTCAAACTTCACACAAGTTGGCTCTAGAAAGTTATGGAAAATATTTTGGTTTGGATGCAATCATAATATGAATATTGTGAAGTGAATTGATGAGAAAAGCAGACCCAAACACCCCTTTTTATAGTGCCAAAATAGGCTCCAACGGACCAATACATTAAAGGAGTGATTGGCTTGATTTATGGGATTGAATAAATTTGGGATTTGCAGGATATTGGCTTCCCATCGATGTTTGGACTCACCCATCGCTGGTAAGCCAATTTTCCTTCAGTTTGGAAGCCAACGGTCACCTACCCATCGATGGGTACAAGCTTCCCATCGCTGGGTGGGAGGTTGATTTCCAAACAAGGAAAGAATCAACCTTAAATGACTTCCAACGGTCATGCCTTCCCATCGATGGTTTAGCCTTACCATCGCTGGGTTCCCATCGATTGGATAAGTTCCCCATTGCTGGGTAAGGTAGTTCTGCCTTGTGTTGATGTTGGACCAAGGCTTTAACAGCGATGGGTAGAACTTCCCATCGCTGTTTGGCATGGTTCTGGAAGTTGGTTGGGCTGAAGGCTGCTTACCCATCACTGGGTAATATCTCCCATCGCTGGGTGGCATGATTCTGGAATCCCGGGATCACTTACCCATGGATGGGCGATATCTACCATCGCTGGGTAGATGGCTAGCCCAGAACCATGGCCTAGCTGACCGGCGCTGAAACCCGACCGAAAATGCAAAGTTCTCCAAAGTAAAAACTAAGTATTTAAAACACTTATTTAATGTATTTTGATGTCAAAACAAGCTTTGTAAGTTGAAAACCACGTCGTTAAGGTAAAAACCACGGTTGACCAAGTCAACGCCGTACACGGGTGGTTTTTACCAAAAGACAAAACCGAAAGGTGGTTTTCATGATGTTTTGATTGGAGAACCATTTAAATTCATTCAAAAACAATTCCCACACAAAAAGACTCGAAAACCACTTCATTTAAGTAAAAACCGTGGCTAGCCAAGTTTATGTCGTTTCGCATGGTTTTTATCAAATGACAAAAAACGAAAGGTGGTTTTTGAAGTGTTTTTTTCGAAAAACTATTTAAATGTGCCCTGAAGTAAAAACCAATCATAAAAAGTTGAAAACCACTTGGTTGGTTCGGGCACCAATAACCAACGCCGATAACCGAATGCCGAACGCCAGTTTCCGAAAGCCGAACCCCGGATGGCTTGGTTTTTTGTTTGGGCGAACACCAAGTGTTTTTAATATGTTTAATAATTTTTGAAAATAATTTTGATGATATGTAAAATGCAATAAAAAATGTTTTAGCCTAAAGAGCCAAAGTGTAAAGCTTGGGTCGGTCTTGATCACATTGTGACTGACTCAACGACGCTAAAGACTACGGTCTTCGTTCTTGGTCTATTTTAGCTCTTGTTCTCTTGCTTTCTTCTTATATTTATTTCTCACCTTGTATATTCAACGACTTGTCTCGTTCACGGCGGTTTGGCATTATCAAAACCTGTCATAACAACGAACACGGCTTTAGTACGAAAACGTGATCAACCTGTGTTTCAACATCCATGTATACCTCAAATAGTCATCAACGATAACAGATCCAAAGTAATTGCCTCCTAAACTCATAGTTCTTGAAGATCCAAAACGGTCCATGTGCAAAAGTTGTAAAGGCCTAGTCGTAGAAACTACGTTCTTTGACTTAAACGAATCCCTTACTTGCTTCCCCTTTTGACATACATCACAAATTAGATTCATCTCAAACTTAAGCTTAGGAATACCAATTACTAAGTCTCTAGAAACAAACTTGTTAAGATGGTCCATGTTAATGTGAGCTATCCGACGATGCCATAGCCACGTTTCCTCCTCTTTAGTAATAAAGCACTTAGCTAAGGTAGATGGGGAATTTTAAATATCAAACATATAAATGTTATCTACCCTACTACCACAAAGAATAATCTTATTGTCACACAAGCGTTCTACAATGTATTTATTATAATCAAAGATGACACGATTACCTCTATCACACAATTGGCTAATGCTAAGAAGATTGTGCTTGAAGCACTCAACAATCAGAACGTTTTCAAAGGTCGTAGCATTATCTCTTCCAACGGTGCCATTTCCAACGATTCTTCCTTTTTTGTTGTCGCCAAAAACGACATTGCCACCTTCAAAATACTCTACACTATTAAATTTAGATTCGTCTTCGGTTATGTACTTGGAGCATCCGCTATCGAGATACTAAGAGGTACTCGAAGCCTTCAAGCACACCTACAAAAAGATATCAAGGAGATGGTTTAGGTACCCATTTCTTGTTGGGTCCTTTTTGGTTAGCATATGTGCGATGTGTGTGCGCATGTTGAAAATGCCTATGTTTGGTGAAAGACATGGCTGCAATGTGACCTATTTTATTGCGGTAATGGCATACAACATTTGGGTTATTCGTCCTGTAAGGTTAAGTGAAATAAGTTCTAGGTTTGCTAGGAGGTGCTTTTCTTATTTGATTATTAGTCCTAACAATTTTATTTCCTTTAGACTTAACAAATGTTATTTTTCTAGGTGGGTTTTTCTTATATCCTAGTCCTTCACCATTACTAGATTTTTGCCGAAGTATTTTATCTAAGGAACCTTAGCTTTTAATGAAGTGCAACTAGAACATGTTGTAGAAGAAGAAGATGGTAATGCTTCTGGCCTTTTACCTAAGGAATTGATTTCTTATTTGAGTGGATCATTTATGTTTTTGAGTTCTTTAATGTCATTCTCAAAAATTAGGATTTTTTGTTTAACATCATTATTTTCTTTAGAGGCCTTCTTAAACATTCCTACCAATTCTTGTACAATGCTAACCACATCATTAAGAGTTAAGGGATCATTGGAGGAAGGTTCTTGATCACTTACCTCTTTAGATGATTCTCCTTCTTCAATGGCCATGAGGCAAAGGTTGGCCACTTCTTCCGCATCCAAGTCTTCACTCCCAGAGCCATCGTTCTCCCAAGATATGTTGGCACGTTGCTTTTCAGTGCCCTCTTGTCCTTCTCATTCTTGAGCTTAGGACACGTTGGTTTAATGTGTCCAACTTCACCACACCCATAGCACTTGGGTGAAGTGTTCTTCTTGGCTCCTATCTTCTTCATCATTTTTTTGAATTTTCGGACAAAGAGTCCGAGGTCGGTGTCGTCGTTGTCATCATCATCTTCATCAACGTTGTTGTTGGTTGATGTTCTTGCGTGTAGAGCAATGGTTCTCTTGCTCCTCTCTTCAACCACCTTGGAAAGTTGAGTGGTTTCGTAGGTAATAAGATTACCTCGATCAGATTCATAGGTGGTCGTTTGGAAGTCATGACCTTCTTCGATTGCGTCCACCTTTGAACACCATTTTGGTGATAAACTCTGCAACACCTTCCTCACGAGTTCTCGGACGGTCGGTGTGAGTCTTTCCGAGAAGGTTTAGAGGATTGATGATGTTCGAGAATCTCTTAAACACATCCTCTATCTTCTCGTTTTCCTTCATCGAGAAGAGCTCATACTCGTGAGTGAGTTGGTCGATTTTGGCCTCCCGAATTTGTGTGGTTCCTTTGTAGGTGACCTCCAACTTTTCCCACATTTGTTTTGCGGTTTCACACCGCGAAATCTTACGGTAGTCATCCACGTTAACACTTCAATAAATCTTGAGCTCCATTTTCTTACAATGCTTGTCGTTGAACTCCTCTTCGGTTTTAGGGACGTTGACTTCACCTACTTTATTCATCGGAATGCCACATCCGTTCTTCACAATCAACCACAGCTTGTAGTCGTTGGATTGGATGAAAATTCTCACCCTTTCCTTCCAATAAGAATAGTTTGTTCCAACGAACAATGGTGGCCTCGAACATTCTAGAAGCCATTTCATCTTTCTTCCATCGACCGGTTTTTAGAATGTTCGACGCAGAGAGTCCAGTCCTCCGAGAGACTCTCTTAAAGGTCGTACTAATCTTCAATCTTCAATGGGTGCTTGAAAAACCGATTACAACTTGAGAGCTTGAGTCAGAAGAGCCTCAACTTCTTACAACAAGACTTGAATCACAAAAATCTTAACTTCTCACAACAAGACTTGAATCACACAAGTCTTAGCAACAATCAAACTCAAACAATAATGAGTTTTACAACACAAGAATGAAAGCTCACACAATCTGAGCAAGTAGTGTTTAAAATGAAAACTCTATGGATGATAATATTTTTTGCACTCAAAAAAAATATTTTTAACTCTCAAAATAATCTTTTGATGAAGAAGATTGAAGCAAGGAGTTGAATGTAATAGAAGGGATGAAAGGAGTGCAAGAATTATGTGTTGAATGAAGGAGGATGGGGAATTTTATAGGGTGGAAGAGAATAAAACCGTTGGAGCAAGAGAGAAGGGTTAAATGAAATGCATACGAATATTAATCGATTATTTTGGAAGGGAAAAATCGATTAATATAGTCTATCCGAAAATCCTTCTGCAAAAGGTAATGTATTCTATTAATCCCAGAGGGGAATAATCAATTAATTTGGTCTGTGCGAAAATCCTTCAACGGTTCAAATGCTTAATCGACTAATCCCAAAGGATGTTAATCGATTTTTACGACAATAATGCCCAAACATGAATAACACAAGTATGTGTGCGAGTGGGGAGTACAAATTGGAGTCATTAGCTTGTTTGAGACAAGTTTTCAGGGATAAGAGGCTCCATAATCAAACAAAATAATTCAAAATCAATTTTGAATTATGGAATTGAAATTTTGGTGTAGAATTTGAGACCCAAAAATATTTTGTTTGTCAAATGAAGTACATAAAAAATATTTAAAGTATATTTTTCTCAACCACAAAAAAACTTGTGTATCTAAAAAATTGTTTGAAGAAATTTTGACACACCTTTTTGTAACTGACCCAATAAATTATTTTTAGACAAAGAAAAATTTATTTTTCAAATGACTCAAAAAATAATATTTTATCCTTAAAAAATTAATTTTTTTAAGCAAAATTTTTTGTCATCCTTACAAATTGTTCCTAGAATCAATAAAATTAAAAAGTTTTCGAAATCTTCACTTTACTTCAAAAACCTCTACGCAGGGGTGAGCGTTGAAAATGAACGTCGTAAATTTCTCGATACGTCTCTTTGTTTTCTCAATTCAAAAAATAATTTTTTGATCATTGTTTCGATTTCATTGTTCCATTTATCATTCATCAAAACCTAAAAATATATATTATAGAATATCCAAAAGGTGTTTGAACTAATGTCCACCACATATTCATTCAAACATAATTTTGTGTTGAATTTTCACAAGTGAAAACAAAAGATTAAAATTATTAGTTTTAGATGTTAGTTGTAGCTCTTGCAACTTCATAAATAATGTTATATATCTTGAATGTTTTCAAAAAATAAACATAAACAGATCTTAAAAATAAAAAATTAAAGAAAAACTTTGGCATGCTCATTACCAAACTTTTATAGTAAATTTTTCATTAAAAACTTATTATATACTCTATAAATATTTTAGTTTTTTATGTCAATATTATATTTTATTTGGTTCTTTAGTAATGTTACATTAAAAAATATTCATTTTTGAGTACCCTTGGTTTTGTGGTAGTGTTGGGTTCTACGCTTGGATAGGGCAGCGGAAATATAAAAATTTTGATGTCCAAACGTAAATCCACCCAGGACCTCTTATGATTATTATAAGTTATTGTTGAGAAATATACCTTTCTTGGCGAGCAAGCAACGAAATGTGTAGGTTGATGGATTGATCCAAGAGCTAGCCACAAAAGTATATGACCTCCAGTTGAGACACACGAACAATGAAGAGCGTTCTAGAGAAAATTATGCTAGTAATTTTACTCTAGAATATTTCTAAAATATAAAATATTTGGTGTAAAGTATTAAGAGAACAAAACATAATTTTCTCTCTTAAAATTATGGTATGGCCGAAATTCTTAAGTTGTCCAAAAGGGGTGGGATGATCTCCTATTTATAAGGAGCATAATCCCCATTCCTATTCCTAATAGGAATGTACCTTTTAGAGTTTAGGAAGGAAATCAAATCTCATTCCTATTCTACTTAGGAAATTTCTAATGGCACTTTAAGGAAGCTTCCAATTTATTTTGTCAACTTTAATTATCATATAATTAACACAAAATAAATAATATAACATTTATTTTATGTATATACGAAATATACATAAATGTATATATACATATATATATGGCGATATATATACATATTATATATACACGCACATATAGATATATAAATATAATAATGTTATATTTTGTTCCTTAAATAATATTTGACAAACTTAATTATCATATAATTAAAATGTCCAAATATTAAATATATATAAATATATATTTCGTGCCTTAATAATAATACTAAAATAATAAACAATTTATTATTCATATATATATATATATGAATATATATATATATATATATATATATATATATATATATATATATATATATATATATATATATATATCCGAATATATATATACTTTATTATTATTAAATATATTTGACAAACTTAATTATCACATAATTAAAATGTCCAAATATAAATATTTATTTATATATGTTTTTGTGTATCTAATCATATTGTCACACAATATAATATACACAATATATAAATAAAGTGCAACTTCACTCCACTTAAATACTCTACACTTTCATATGTTCTATGTGTGTGACCCTATTCTAGGCATCTATAAAATTGGCCATAGTATCGATTAAATACTACAAGTGATAAGCGGTATCTAGCAACACATTATCACCCCCAAATTATAGATTAAAGCTCTTGGAACAATTCCTTCAACGACACATCCTATTTTTATAACCCTTATCCCTTTATCACTAATATCTTGATTTAACACAAGGTATGGGGTGTGTCACATTGTTAAAGTTAAATCGATGGTTTACTGATTCTTCGATTGACTTTTGGGATTCAAATAACATATTTATTTGGGCATGGCCATGCTCTTCCCAAGTCACATCAATCAGTGGGCCCTAAGATATTATACTTCATCAAAGAAGGGAGAAATTCTATCTACGTCATTCACATCTTCGCTTAAGTTTCATTGCATACCCAAAACATAACTGTACATCCACCAATATTTCAGATGGCATAAATCATGCCTCAAAGCATACAACTCAACTTACCAAAGAATGTAATGACTTCAAGTCAAAGGATAGTTATACTAATGGTCGCATGAGAATAATATTAACACTTTAACTCAAACCCATATATTATTCTCATAGCGGGTCAATCCAGCAACATATCCAATATGGTTGCCTACGTATAGATTCAGATAACACTTTATCTATAGCCTATGAGACGCAACTATCTCATCTCATACGTATTAGTCTTGATATATTATGATGTCCGTATTGTCATAATGTTCGACTAAGGATATTTTAGACATAGCCTCTATCTTTGTAACAGCCTCATAATCAGAACGTCATAGTTCTCATCTATGTTACTAGAGCACCTACTCTATGGACTAAAGCTATGTTTAAATCACACGAGATGACTTAAACAATCTTTAGGGCCTATTGTTCTTGATATAATATAGATATGGAATCATAAGTTGGCCTCTAGGGCTCACTTATATTCAACAGGTAGGAACTTCAGGGTCCCACATTTTCAAAAATAACTTTAGGTGCATCTAATATTTGAAGTAATTACTCTAGGGTACTTTCCGTCCAACTAGTTGTTAGGGGCGAGAATGTTGTTACCGTTTCATAATTCCTAAGGGGTATCTCAAAGTTTAAATTAAAAACTCGCATATCCTCTTTTGTCTTCATCCTCCATTTGATCTCCCTCGCTAGCCAAATCGCTGGGATGGAGAGAGCTATGGTGGAAAAGGTGCGACGTCTATGCTCTAGGCACTGCTGGTGATGGCCGGGGAGGCTGGGTGTAACACCCTAATCCGTCCAGCTCTGCAGCCCCATTCGGACTAAAGTATTTAACTTGGTAATCGTAAAATTTAAAACTTTTCAAACACACTTTATTAATCTCAATAATATTTTTCATAACATATACAGTACGGAGTATTTAACAATATTGCGGAAGCGAATTTAATATTGGCATATCATAAATCATTTCAAAACTTGTCACATCCATCCCGACAATCTCGCCCCATCTGCCGCTAGGATAACATTAATCTTTCTGTTTACCTGCGTGTAGCAAATAAAACACACTACACGCTCAGCGGTGAAGCTGAGTAAGCATATCTAAAGCGTCGAACATCCACATAAATTGAATCTCAATTCATAATCAACCATTTGATATCATGCACACAATATATGGTTCAAACATTCATAATATTTTCAATATTTTATTCCAAGTCATTTGATATTCAATATATCAATAATGCTCTTAAATTATTATTAATCTAAGGCCAAATCATTTCATAACAACTCTTAACTATTCCTAGTCTAAGGCAACATTTCTAACTAGGCCCTTAAACTATAAATAGTTTAATGCAGAACACAAGAATCGATAATCCACCCTATGAGTCATGTGGATTACGTACCAACCGAACAGTGAACTGCCGGGTGGGTGATATCCGTTCTGGATCCCGTACGTATGTTTTAACCCCGAAATATGAATTGGTCAAGGAGGTATATCTTAGAGTTCTTCTAGATATCCTTAATAATCATCAACATTATACAAGTGGGTATATCTTAGAGTTCTTCTAGATATCCTTAACAATATACATCATTTTCATAATCATCATTATATCTATTTTTAATAATGATTTAATCAATAATCATACCAATCAGTAGGTTAATCATTCATAATTGGCCACAATAATAGTTCATCATAATGATCATTCAACATAACATTTAATAACAATTAGCGGCCTAGTCTCGAGTGTTAACACACGAACTTACCGTCATGCATCACATAATGTTTTAATTTGTTAAAAACATCATTTTTGTTGTGAAAAATCATTTTTATAATAATCATAATCAATTGGTATCAAAAATAGGATTTTAGAGCTCAAAAATAGCAATTTCAAACAAATTTTCGGACCAGTGTTTCGGAGGATCGATCCAGTCCTCTGGATCGATCCAACTAGAAGAAAAACTCCCAGAGGATCGATCCAATGAAGGGGATCGATCCACTCTGTGGATTTTCAGCCACTGTTCATTCGTCTTCAACCTCGGTCCATTTTTCGGGAAAATCATTTTTAGTCACCGAACTTCAATTAAACTATATAGAGATGTTCTCCAAGGTTCATAGATCATATTAGAATTATTAAAACATATTTTTAACATCAAATTCAAGGTTTATGATTCTTGGTTCTTCAAACATGTCAAACACAAAACTCAACCAAATGACCATTTATGAACGTAGAAACGACCTATATGAACATTCTAGTCATTAGATATATCTACGGGCTTACCTCAAAGGTAAATGAAGGTTTTGAATATTTTCCGACGAAACTTCCGGCGACTATATCTCTCTGCTCCGGCGACCTCACACAAGAATGACAGCACCACTGAACTCTACTCTCAGCAAGGAACAAGATAGAAGGAAGAATGAGTTGTTTTGGTGAGGAAATGAAGGAGTTGGCTCTCCTTAAATAGCCAAGTGAGGAAGGAAGAAGACATGGGTTGCAGCTTCCGTGATTGAGCGACGATTGGGAATCGGCGTAATTGAACAGGGCGCCGTTTGGTGTGTAGTCCTTGATTGAGACTAATTTTTGGTCCCAGTCGGGGTACACTTTTCGGTCCAACTTTCTCCGAATTGAAATCCGTTTGCACCGTTGCGACCAGATAGTCGAACTCTATCCAACGATATAATTTTTATATTCATTCGTTATACTTTTTCCGACACCACATTTTTGGGTGTTTGACTTTAACAGAGTCAAAAATGGTTTAATTGACCTTTCTCATAATAGGTTCTCTCATTTAATTCACATCAATTATTCTCATGATTTATTTCAAAAAATCATTTCAATGTTTACATTCTAAACAAATTCTTTATTTACTCCTTATTTGGGTCTGTACTCAGGTTCCCAATCAAGACCACACAAATAGTCCACATATTGGATTTATCTCTATGAGACTTATCGAGATGTCAAAACAAATTTCGTATCAGCCCAAAGCCCAACAATAATTTATTTTAATCAAAACAAATTTGATTAATTGATTATTTATTCATTAATAATTCTAGGGTATATTTTGGGGCGTTACACTGGGTGAGGTGGAGGTCTGATGTTGGCTAGTCACTAGTGATGAGGATGATAGTGGTTGGTGCTCCACGTACGTGGGCGTCATTTGTGTGTGCATCATTAGAGCGGAAGTCACTAGAGTCGTCAGAATCACTAGAGCCACCAAGGAGACTAGCGATATCTTTCCCCACAATGCCCAATTACAGATTTGTTTGAGATCTCCGCTGTTAATATGAGAATTCCCTTTGGTGTCCTTGAGCTTTAACACCCCAATTGTGAGTCTCTAACACACAAGGAAGTGTTGAAGGAGAAATGAGCACCAAAAATTGCTAAAGGGTGAAGATATTGAGGAAGGCAAAAGAGGACATGTGAATAATTAGTATAAAACTTGAGACATCTCAAAGTAATTATGAAGAGGGTAACTAAGCGAATTTTTGTCTCTAATGATCGATTGGACGGAATATACCCCATAGTAATTTAGTTCAAATTTTAGACACCGTCAGAGTTATTTTTTTAAATGTGAGACCCCATAATTCTTACCAAAAAATTAAAGGTACCCAAAAGGAATTTTCTAAAATAGATTGATAGGTGGTTGTATTAGAATTTAGACATTGCATGGTGGTACCCAATTTTCTCGGAGAAACAATAAGCTTCACAATTGCAATGCAAAATAGGGCATGTATACCACCTACTTTGGTATCCATGTCCACCATCCACAATAATTTAGTGGTTATGCACTATTGCACCATGTTTAGTTCATATATTTTGCATCACTTAAATTGTATTGGTAGTTAAATCAAATTAGTGGTTCTAGTTTCTCTCATGCAATGGCTTCTTATAAATCAAATAAAATCATTTATTTAAAAAGAGGATTATTAACCAAAGATCAATACGAAGTATTTTTCTTTTGACAAAAGTTGGCATTTATGTTATCAATTTCTTATCACTGCTTATACCCACCTCCACAGGACAGAGGAATTGGGACAACGGAACAAGTTTGCTTCTTTGTACGTTATTGGTGAAATATGTGTTGCAAATTTTGCAATATTTATCTACTTTTTCTTCCCATAGCATATAATATATTGCTATTTCTATTTTTAATTTGAATTATTATGCCTTATAATATTTCAACGCATATTGCTCGCCTTTAAAACTTTTTATCTTTTTTTAAATGAATTTGGCAGTTCTGAAAAAACATTGCATTTTAAAAAATGTCTTCCCCAAGCAAGAGAAGGGATATGGATGTCATGAAATTGTAAGTGTTCATACACTTTTAAATGACAGATCTTAATTTTACTTTTTCAACTTTTATTTTGCTTATAAGTCATTTTATTTTTGTGTTTGTATGCTATAGAATGATGAATGATTACACCGTGGAGACAAAAGATGATGAAATCAACAACTTTGTTGTGGAATTCCATGGTCCAAAAGAAAGTAACGGTCCTCATTTTCCTTGATATACATGGATGTCTTGTTAAGATTTCATTAGTATATGCAATTCCTTGGTATATTGTGCTGATACATCGTATTTTTACTTATGCTCTCTTTATAAGGCGGTGGCTTGAAGGGCATCCCGTGCAAAACATTTTCAATGTTATTTTCTATAGAAACTTAAGAGTATTTACTTTCAAAAAACAATTTGTTGACACGACACATTTTGACCCCAATGTAGTTGGGACTAAGGTGCCAATGATAATTACACCACATATTTATTATAGAAAATTTGACACCTGAATTTTTTACCCTCAATACTCTTTTTCCATTTTCCTATAATGATTCATTAATCATTATCCCTATATCTGTAATGATGTCATGTCATTTGGTAAAGATCTTCTAATTCAATATGTTTATCTATTTACTTTTGTTTTGACATTTTGAAGGCCTTTATGAAGGCGGGGTTTGGAAAGTCCGCGTGGAACTCCCAGATGCTTATCCTTATAAGTCTCCTTCCATTGGATTTATCAACAAAATATATCACCCAAATGTTGATGAACTGTGAGCTTTCATATCATTAAACTCTTATATTATCATAGTTTTTGACTTCTCATGTTCTCATCAAGATGTTTGGAGTATGTTGTTAGTTTCAATAAATCTTTAGATCTTTTCATGTTAAAGAAGCGTGTAATGCTAGCTTATCAAATTTTGTCCATTCACTATAGGTCAGGTTCTGTATGCTTGGATGTCATCAACCAGACATGGAGTCCAATGTTTGGTAAGTTGTTACATTGAAGTAAACAATGTATTTATCCCCTTGAGTCTTTCATGACACTGAAAAACAAGTTTATACGAATGCCTTTATGGATTGCTTTTTGCAAGATCTTAAAGGCTTAAGTTGTCCTTATTTATGTTGGTGCAGATCTGTTAAATATATTTGAGGTTTTCCTTCCACAGCTCTTACTTTACCCAAACCCATCAGATCCCTTAAATGGTGATGCAGCATCACTGATGATGAAAGACAAGAAGCAATACGACCAAAAAGTTAAAGGTAAATGGTGCTTCTTCATATGGTAAACTTGTTCTATATGTGACATCTAGGGTATTTTAATTCGGGACAAGCCCCCACCCCTCCCAATTTGTTTTTGTAAAACTGTACACACACCAAAATATAAAAAACTAGTTCTTTTGTGTGATCTTTGGAGTACAAGGTTGGTATAATGGTGAGCCCGAGATTTATGCCTCCAACAATATTGAGTCCTCCACACGCGAAGTCTATACCTAATCATATAGGCATGTAAATATTTATATACAAAGTAATGCAGCTGGTACTTGGTAGGAAGATACTAGATTTAGGAATGGATCCTTGAAGAGTTGCACAGAATGTTAAGGAAGAAGAATAGAGAGTTTGTAACCTATATTAAAAAAATAAATAATAATATGTGTTAGTTTAGAGATAAGATGTATATTTATCCTCAATTGCAACAACCCTTAACTAACTTGCAACTAATAGAAACTCTAATGCATCACTTCGGCCAACAAAGCCACCAGTAACATGCCACCCCCTTGGAATGAAAACCTTATTCCCAATGTTGGAAGAAACACCATGCAAGGCCTGTTACCCACCCCGACTCACTGCATTCTGTTTCTTTTGTATTCTTCTATCTAAAACAATAACGGGCTAAAGTTTATATGTAGTATTTATGTCCTGCAACCTATTAGGGATTTGAAGTTGTGAATGCAACTATCGAGAGAAGTCTTTTAGCAGGGAGACATGAAAGACATCATGAATCATAACAGATTCTAGCAGCTGGAGTTGTAGCCCCCAACACACAATAGTTGAATCTATTTATAACGACCTAGAGTATTTAGGACTCCCTTTTCTTTACATCTATTTGCTAAAAACATGTGTCTGTAGGGTTGTGTTTGAGAAATACCAATCTCCAACCTAAAATGATCTTTCAGACCGGTGAGCATCAGCCAATTGCTTCATTATATTCTAAGCCCTCTGTAATTGAAATCTCAGCAAACAACTTGACTTTAAAATATCAAGGAAAATTACAAAGGGGGAGAGAGATCGTTATTTTCAACCTCAGGAGGAGTCATACTTATGCATAACTTGGACGAATGGGTTAGGGAACCTGGTTTCCACTCAATTGGTATCCACATGCACCTTAAATACAAAACATTTAAAATAAAATTGTTCATATTTAAAGCATGTGTCTAATGAGAGTAATAAATAAAATGTTTCGGAAGCTTTTACAAACAATATCACAAAACATTCTTGAAATTTAAATAAATAAGTTTAATTGAATAATTAATTTAAAATAAAATAGCTTCGAGCAATCCACTTTGCCAAGCATCACTGACCGTTGGGGTGCTCATTCAATCCTTGTTTCCTTCCTCCGTGAAGCCAAAGAAAACAAAGACTACATGCTTAGCTGAAAGCAGAGTGAGAATATATATAATAATTGAGTCAACTTACAGAGTGGTACCACAATCATATACAATCAAAAAATATCATACGGATTAGTCACATCATCATATCACATCATTAATGATCAGAATTCATCCTAGTATATTCATCTATCCATACAGCTAAGGCTCACATCAATCCTATGTGAAGAGATAATTCCAAGACCCTCTCTGGTGGGGGTTGATGACCCTCTCTCGCACTCACCACAGAGGACACGGACCACCATATGTACGCTTTATCCCTCAAGACCATTAGGTGTGAGATGACACTAGCATGACATTAGTTTTAATCTCTATCCTCTTGGTGATTCAATCGTCTAACTCATTTCAAGTCTGCCTAGTTACACTAAGTGGCATAATCGGCATAATCGATCATCACAATTTGGTTCACATTATAGAAAAAGCAAGCTCAGTCCATGCAATAACATATCTCATAGAAAATCAATTCACATCAAATTGCAGCATATGAGGGGAGCGAATCCAACCTTGATTACCTTCAGGCCTCACTCATTACAATTCAAGGAGTTACAGACTCGTGCAAAATGAACATTCAAATTTTGGTCTAGATACGGTACCTGAATACTGTCTGGCGATAGGGGGGTGCCACCTCAAGGTATGGGTCTACAGGTCTAAGGTCACGGTTACGATAGTTACCCATAGTGTAACTGTACCTGGGTACCACCCACCGGTAGTAGGCTACCCCCTGACAAGTGGTCAACCTCGGTCGTGTTTAACCTTTGTCTATCAATCTTTAGCAAGATTCCAAACGTGGAATTGACATCAAAACGTCCATAAAAAGTCATCAAACATATATGCATACATCAAGCCCTAAAGCATTCTCCTACTACAAATTCAACAAAATATGATTCAAGAACAGATTTTAACGAGTTCAACAATCATGTTCCCAACACGCAGTCAATTTATAACACATATGCAAATGAAGATCCATTCTATAAATTAATTCCAACGATAGTCATATGAACCTCGACTCACCTTGTTGAATTGAATGAATTGGAAAAATTAAATGAATTGAATTAATGGGTAAATCAACAACAAGAGGGCAAACAACGACGATATGCGGAAATCAGCAATAATGACAGTGCTCATAGCATAAATCGATCAATCAGTGGAAAGGGTATGTCTGCTGCTTCGTAGAACTAGCTAGTATATTACTGTGTGTGGCCTTAGTGGTTTTATAGATAATAAGTACTCCGCAGATGTTATACTCCGTGTATAAATACTGGGACAGGTGGGTTTCGTTTTTGTAGTTAGAGTAGACTTACGATTTAGTTTATTATTATTATTTTATCAAATAAATTCATTTATTTATTCTATTGAAAAATCTATTTCGTTCATTAATTTTACACAAAGTTCCAAACTTGACAAACAATACGTCATTGGTCATCTATTCATGAGACCTACCCCACGACACCAAT
Organism: Cuscuta australis; assembly: GCA_003260385.1. NCBI lineage: Eukaryota > Viridiplantae > Streptophyta > Magnoliopsida > Solanales > Convolvulaceae > Cuscuta > Cuscuta australis. The sequence goes on along the minus strand of NQVE01000117.1, from coordinate 1,199,034 downwards.
ATTGAATATATAATATTATCCTTACGACAAACTTATATATATATATATATATATATATATATATATATATATATATATATATATATATATATATATATATATATATATATATATATATATATATATATTGGCAAAGAAATCAGGTTTTATTAATGAAAACGGAACGAGGGGATACAATCATGGTACAAAATATTTTTAACAACATCAGGGCAAAGGTTGATATGCCAGTATTCCTTGAGAGGGGAATCTAAAGTCATGTCCACCTTTGCGAGACCACCTGCAACAGAGTTCCCTTCCCGTAAAATGTGAGAAACTTGAATTCCATTTTGAAGGATGAGTTGACCCAAAACGTCAATTGGGAAAGAGGAAACTGAATTTTTATTGAACAATGGAATCCTGGAAATAATAGACTTAGCATCAGTCTCATAAATCAGAGAATTGGAAATTAAAAGGGCCCATCTGATTGCTTTAATAGCGGCATCCACTTCAGCTTGGTAGGCACTCCTAGAGTGTAGTTTGAAGGAGGTCCCACGGACCAGTCTTCCTTCTGCATCTCTTAATATAGCTGCAACTCTTTGATGTGTTGTGGTATAGGAGGCATCAACATTGAGTTTAAGCCTACCCGTAGGAGGTGCCTTCCATTTAACCATGCGAACGTAGTTGTGAGATGTGAACCTGGGTATAAGATTATGTGAGAATAACCAGGAGTCAAAATGGTGAAGTTTGCGGGGAGTCTTGATGGACAACCATTGTTTGGTATACGAATCAATCTGATGAATAAGACTTAAAGTGCTAAAATTAGAACATTTCCCATAAATGATCTCATTCATCTTTTTCCAGATGTGCCACGTGATTATCCCTGGCAGATGTTTACGCAGTAGCCCATAAAGGTTAGGTGTGTCCCTCAACCACCAGTTCATAAAGTGTTGGTTGATAGTAGATGATTCTGTGTGGAGGAAGTTTAAGCATCTAGCATAATGTCTCCAAATATCCAAGATCTTAGCACAATCAATCAGGGAATGTTTTGCTATGAGGCTTGAATTCATGCAGAAAGGACAAACAGAAGGGAGAGCAAAACCAAGCTTTCGAAGGTTTTCAGGGATCGGGAGGCACTTGCGTAAAAGTTTCCACATAAAGATGCTGATTTTGGACTTTTTTGGGGATTCCCAAATATTATGAAACGCAAGAGAAGGGCTAGAATTAGTCCTGCAAACCTCATAAGCACTCTTAAGGGTGAACTGCCCAGATGGGTCCTCATTCCAAATAAATGCTTCCTCCTCGGTAGTATGGCAGTGATTGAGAGCTTTGACATTAATCCTTGTGATCCAGGTCCAGGTAGGGGAATCCACCAAGTGACATTCCATCTCTCCCCGCCTATGATATTTGGCCCTCATGAATCTCCCCAGAGGCTGTTATTATGTTGATATTTCCACCATAATTTGAGACTAAAGGCCTCCTCCAAGGATTGGAAGTCTCTAGTGCCAATACCACCTTCCTCTTTTGGTAAAGAAAGAGATTCCCACTTCAGCCAATGATGCTTCTTCTGGCCACAACCCCACTAGAACCTTGCCATCTTTTGATGAAGAAGGTTGATGATGGATTTAGGAACAGTGTTTGCAGCCAAAAAGTAGTTAGGAATGGTATTGAGGACATGATTAATAAGGATTAATCTTCCTTCCTGATCCAAGTTTTTTTGATACCATCCATTGAGTTTCTTGTCAAAGGAAGAAATGAGAAGTGTACAATGGTGTTTCCTTGTGATGCCAGAGTGGATAGGGCTACCCAGGTAGGTAAAAGGGAGCTTTCTGTGTGGCATGGTCAGGAGTTGTTCCAGCTTCCTAATTCTCATAGTATTAAACTTCTTTCCAACCATGAAGCTGCTCTTAGAGGAGTTAATAGTCTGACCAGAGACCTGTTGATATTTGGCCAAGAATGTCTTCAAATTGGAAATAGATCTGAGCTGAGCATTGGTGAAGATAATGAGGTCATCCGCATAAGCCAAGTGGGTGACAGGGATGCTGTTTCTGCCACAGTTGAATCTACCCAAAGAACCAGTGTGGAACAGTTTATTAATGTTCCTTGAGAAACCTTCATTAGCAATAATAAAGAGGAGGGGGGATAAGGGGTCACCTTGTTTGATTCCTCTAGATTGGCCAAAGAAACCACAAGGTTTCCCATTGAAAAGAATGGAGTATTTAGAGGAATGAAGGAGGCTTTTGATCATAATTAAGAACTGGTGACAGAAACCAAATCTATGGAGTATATCCAAGAGATAAGACCACTTTAACTTATCGAAGGCTTTGGCCATGTCAAGCTTGAGGATAATGTTGCCACCCTCAGCTTTTCTATCAAAGTTATGTGCCATTTCTTTTGTGAGAAGAATCTGCTCCATGATATCCCTACCAGCCACAAATTCCCCTTGTTCTTCAGAGATGATCAAAGGAAGCACCTTGCTAAGTCTCTTGGCAATGCATTTTGTTGCAATTTTAGAGGCAGCAGTTGATAAACACACAGGCCTAAAATCATTCAGTCTAGATGCATTCTCACATTTGGGAATAAGACAAATATTGGTGCTTGCAGCCGCCACGGGGAGTGGAATGCCCAAGAAGACTTCTTGACAGGCAGAAGTTACCTCTCTCTTAACTATATCCCAGCATTCCTTAAAGAAATTCACATTAAAACCATCTGGACCAGCACAAGAGTTAGGCTCCATATCAAAAAAGGATGGCTTTGATCTCATCTTCAGAGGGTAAAAGCATCAGTTCTTGATTATGATGATGATCTAAAATTTTAGGGAAGTAGGAAGTAACCATATCTTCTAAAATTGTTGGATCTTCTTGAAACTTCCCTTGCTCATCCTTTAAGGAGTTGATTTTTTGCTGCCTTCTTCTTTCCTTGACCAAATTATGAAAAAATCTGGTATTGGCATCACCTTCTTTAAGCCATTTGAGATTACATTTTTGTTTCCAGTAGCTATGTTCCAAGTTCCCCACCTGTAAAAGATGAGCTTTTTTAAGATTAACTATCTCTCGATTGGTATCTGAAGGATCTTTCTCAAAGTTAATCTCAGCTGAAGAGGCCTCATCTTCAGCTTCTTTCACCAGGTCAAAAATGTTACCAAAGTGTTCTTTATTCCAGGGGACTATTTTGGATTTGAGGTGATTGAGTTTATGAAAAAGGCATCTCATTCCTCCATAATATGGGATTTCTACCCACCAATCTTTGCAGAGATTTTTGAAGTCTTTATTAAGGAGCCACATGTTTTGGAACCTGAAGGATTTTGGGGTTGTAATTGTGGATGATTTGGAGGAGATTATGAGAGGAGAATGATCACTGCCTTGTTTTGAAACATGTTTCATTGAGATGTCTGACCAATGATTGCTCCATCTTTCATTGAAAAAAGCCCGGTCCAATCTTCTCCATACTTTGCCATTACTTCTAGTTCCATGCCAGGTAAAAATTGGTCCAGTGAAATTGCTTTCCAGGAGATTACAATCTTTAATGCATGAGTTAAAATCTTCCACCCCTTCTAACTCAGGCAGCCTTTTCCCTTGGTGATGAAGGATATCTGAAATGGCATTGAAGTCTCCCCCCAATAACCAAGGAAGAGCATTGGAGTTATTAAAAGATCTGATATCTTCCCAAAGGTTTTTCCTACTTATCACCGAGTGTCCCCCTTACACTCCACTAAGGACAAAGGTAGAATCATCTAGAATACCCTTCATGGTGAAATGAGAGATCTGATTTCTTTCTAGCAGATTCAAGAGAGAATAGTTTTCTTTGTTCCAAAAAAACCAAATTTTGTTATTGCAAGTACTAAGAAAGCCAGTAAGACCCAAGGAGAAACCAATGTCTGGTCCTTTAGAAGAAGCCAGCAAGGGTTCAAGTACAAAAATAAAGTCTAGAGAGTGGTGCTTATTCAAAAGGGATAATCTCTTGCACCGTTGAGACACACCCCTTACATTCCAAAAGAGGGAATTAATCATTGAAGGGTTAAGAAAACCCCATTACCAGATTTCTTGAAATCTGATCTTGTGCGAATCCTTGAAAAATTAAAATGGGTACCAGATGGAGAAGAAGGAGCTGAGGAGGAGATTGTCTTAAGGGGGGTGTCTTCAACTTCCTCTTGGTTGTGAACCTGGATAGGTCCTAGAGAAGGCAGTTCTGACATTGGGCTCCCTTCAGCATGAGGAGGTTCTGACACTGGGGTCCCTTCTGCATGAGGAGGTAAAAACACTGGAGCCCTCCTTCTTGCACCCGTCTTGGAAGTTTCTACATGTTCTTCTCTTATAGTGGGTTTTGGGGCCCAAACATGAATAGGTTTGGAAATATCCCCCTGTTTAGGAATAGCTAGAGCCTTGCCCTTCCGAGTGACTTTGGTCCATCCCTGCTGGACTTTGTCGTCGTTATTATCCTGGACTTTAGGGGCTGGAATATCCCTTTTCGCCGGTTGTGTGACCGGTTTACAAGTCAGATGGTTGTGACCCAGTTTCCAGCAAGAATTACAGATAAGAGAGGGGTCTTTATAGAAACCCTGGAAGAAGAGATCAGCATCAGCATGTTTGACATGAATGCGTTGGTGGAGAGTCCTGGAAACGTCAAGTTCCACACAAACCCTAGCATACTTGGGTCTGGTGAAGTTGAGCGTAGCATTGTCAACCTTTAAAGGGGTCCCCAATATGGAGGCAATACTGAAAAGAGCAGCTTATTCATGAAGGTGAATTGGAAGATGAGGATTGGAGATCCAAACCGGAACAATGGGGGAGTCTTCCTCTTGTGTTAAGGTTGGAGACCATTTGGTTACAGACATGGTATCCTTACCAATGGTCCAAACCTTACGATAAAAGAATCTCTGGTAGTCTTCATCTTGCTCAAAATTGATGAGGAAGCTGTTGGAAAATAGTTCGCCCACTGTGAACCCCCCTGAGATCTTATGCATCGTGCGGCTCAGATTGCATCCTGCACTCAGATTTTATAATAGTTCATTTTCCAGGGATTTTGGTGCATTTCGATATGATGCATTTTCAAACCATTTTGGTGCACCAAATTTTGATGTACTCCTGACCCTTAGATCTCATAATCTAAAGCACCAGATTAATTCTTATTTCTTTCATAAGATTGCATTCTCACCCGAACCAAAATCTATATATATGACAAGGTGTACTGCTCTTGTAGTGAACTAGTGATTTACTTTTATGGATATGTGTGTGTGTGTGTGTGTGTGTGTATACCTGGTCCAGATGGATACAATGGAAACTTTTTCAAAAAGCACTGGAATTGGATAAAGGAGGATGTCACTAAAGCAACACAAGAATTCTTCCTTGGAATCAAGATGCCAAAACAGATGGCACTATCCACTATTATTCTCATCCCCAAGAAAGAGAATCCATCCTACTGTGAAGACTACAGACCCATATGTCTTTCCAATTTTGCTGCAAAAATCATTCCCAAAATTCTCGCAACAAGACTGGGTAACCTTCTTCCTAAGGTTATCTCTAAGGAGCAGGGGGGTTTTGTCAAAGGGAGGTCCATAAATGAACAAGTACTTCTAGCCCATGAGATGCTGCATGGTATTAACCATAACGCAAGAGGGGGAAACCTGGTCCTAAAACTAGACATGTCTAAGGCCTTTGACAGAGTTTCCTGGGAATACCTATTGTCAATACTAGACAGATTTGGTTTTGACAAAAAATTGCAACTTCTCATTCATAACCTTCTACAAGCCACTCTTCTCTCCATCTCCATCAATGGACATAATACTAAACCTTTCAGACCAGGGAGGGGACTTAAACAAGGAGACCCCCTCTCCCCTCTTTTGTTTATCATAGCTGCTGAAGGATTTAGCATAACTCTCAATGCCTTCATGCAATCTGGAAAACTTGAGCCCTACAAGATGGGAAGAAATCACATGAATATCCATCATCTAGCCTATGCTGATGACCTCATCATCTTCCTAAATGGGGGGAAGCAAAATCTGACCAGATTCAGGACTTTTCTTAAACACTATGAGGAAACCTCAGGACAGATAGTCAATCTACAGAAATGCAATTTCTACAGCCCCTGTAAAACCCCCTTACATGTCTCCCTCATGCAACAAAACACACTAGGCATGAAAAAAGGAACCCTTCCTTTCAAATACCTAGGTGTCCAGATACACAGGGGGATCAACAGGAAGCAATACTGCACACCCCTCCTACAGCATTTTGAGAAAAAACTCAGTGGATGGGACAAAAATTTACTTAACCAAAGTGGTAAAGTGATCCTAATCAAGCATGTAATAAGCTCCATCCCCGTCCATACTCTTGGATCCACAGAACTCCCAAAAAGCATCATCCATATTCTTCACATGAAGATGTCTAACTTCCTTTGGGGGGGAACTAAAGATAAACACAACTACCATTGGATGGAATGGGAAAAGATCTGCTACCCTAAGGAAGAAGGAGGATTGGGACTCACTTCCCTCATCACACTACAGGAAGCTTATGGTCTTAAGATGTGGTGGAACTACATAAAAAATAACTCACTTTGGGCAGCCTACATGAGAACCAGATATCCAAGAGGAATCAACATTCATCCCCAGGAAATTGACTCACCCACATGGAGAAGACTTTGCTCAATTAATGAAAAAGCACCACTCACATTAGGCATCACTGCTGACAACAGAGTTAAATGGAACACTGGGGAAATGGACTTCAGCATTAAACTTGCAACAAAAAACCTAAGACCCCACAACCCACCCATACCTGCAATGTCCTTCATATGGAACCCCACCCAAATACCCAAAGTCTCCACCTTCCTCTGGAAACTCTACCATAGTCTCCTACCGTACCCCCAAAAACTAACAAAGATGGGATATAACCTCCCATCAATCTGTTTCTTGTGCAGGTATAGTGAAGAATCAACATGGCACTTCTTACCCGAATGCCCTTTCAGCAGAGAAATCTGGAATTATTTTGAGGAACTCTTTTGAATTCACAGAAGTGTCAACCATGGCATAAGAAGTTTCCTCTTAAATGGGTGGAATCAACTGAAAAAAAACACAAAGGACTACAACCTAAAAGTTGCACTACCAGGATTTATAACGCACGCTATTTGGAAAGAGAGGAACTTTCGCATCTACAATGAGGAAGAACATACAACAGCCCAGATACAACACCAAATCATCAAACAAATTTACGAGTATAGCGCAATTAAAGGGAAAGGAACCAGTATCACTAGCCATCTACCAGTCACAAAGATGGGAGCAATACAGACCTTCAGATGGATTTTCCCAAAGCAAGGACTCTGCGTCACCACTGATGTTGCAATTTCCCATGATCGGATGGCAGCAGCAGCGATCATCTGGCAGAGAAACGGAAATTTCACTGGAGCATGGACAAAAATTTCGCAGGGTGAAACAGACCCATAAGAAGGTGAGGTAAAGGCAGCAGCTCTAGGAGTCAAATGCAGCAAATTTCTTGGTCAACCTATTAATCTCTACATGGACTCAAAGAATGGGGTGAGAAAAATTAAAGAATCATCCAACTCCTCCCACAAAGAAATCATGGAAACAATACAGAAATCAGGGGGGAAAATAAGTCACATTTATCGGGAAGCAAACACTGCGGCACACAACCTCGCAAAGTTTACACTTAATAACGATTTCAGCACTTATTATTCTCAATTGGAGCATCTACCCAAAAATGATAATCATTGATGTATCTTCGGTTTTCTTCCGTATTAAATAACGATAAAATTTTCATTTTCAAAAAAAAATACCTATTACTTTATTTTTTCCTCTTTGGCTGGTCAGATTACTTAGTTTCGTAACTCGGATTCGCACACGGAATACATCGTTGGGCTTGTCTCTTCGAGACCTACAATCTAGATACAAATTTGACCATAAAAAGATAACTTCCAAAATATCTTACTTTATCCATACAGTTCAATTCTTAGTTAATTTAAGCAAAATTGGAATTATGACTTATTTGAAATTTATCATTAATTATAGGGTATATTTTGAGGCATTACATTTCTCTTCCCTTTAAAAGACTTTCATCCCCAAAATTCTTCTAAGGTACTCTGTGTAAAATATATAATCATACTCAACAAAGTTTTAAAAACAATCTTTATTGTGAAAGACATGGTTTTAGTCATTGATCAAGAAACTTGTTTAATTTTAAAGTTTTGGTGATTTAATTACTACGCCTCTTAATGAAAATTGAACACATCAATCTACGTGTTTGGTTAGCACATGACACAAATTATTATTATTTTTTAACATAACATGATCGCACATATATGTTGTCATGGATTGTTATGAATTGAAGAGTGCCTTATTCTATATATGGGTCACTAAAATCATGAATGAATTACAAACCTATTCACATAAGGCAACATTGATTCACACAAGGCAATACTGTCACATAAGGTAATACTTAATCTCAATAATCAGTGATTATTCACATAAGATAATAATAAATTACCTACCAGAGTCGTGACATAGCGAACCTCTGGATGCCTAGGTTTGCAAAAAGGTACTTGGAAACATGGGTCCGAAGACCATTTTTGAAACCACGTGCTTTGATACAAAGATGGAACACCCTAACCCTTGTAACCCGGACAAAGAAATTAGAAAACTATGTTTCCAATTACAAAAAATATAAAACAAAACCATTCATCGTTAAAAACATGTATCTAATCTGAGTAATAAATTAAACATTGTAAAAGCCTTTTAGAACAACATTGCCAAACGTTCTTATAATTTAAATAAACAAGTTCAAATGAATAATTAATTTAACATAAAACATCTTCGGGACATCCACTTCACCAAGCATCCTTGACCGTCGGGTTGCTCATCGAATCCCAGATTCATACCTGCAGCCAAAGATAACAAAGACCACATGCCTAGCTGAGTGAGAATATATCTAAAACTCAAATCAACTTACAGAGTAGTACCACAATCATACAGAACCACATAACATCACACGAATAAGTCCAGGGCTGTCAATGCATAACTGGAAATCCAATTACCATTCGCATTTGTATCCCTTTAAACGAGAATAATCCACATCCATTTTAAACAGATATTATCCGTATCCGATTAAGAACATCCGATTATTAAACGGATACAGATTTGGTAATTGTATACCCAATCCGGATATATTTCTGTTTAAATAACCATTTATCTCAATATCCGTTTATCCGAGTACCAAATTAAAATTATTTTAATAAATATAATCTTCTACCCATCCCATTATACATTTATACTTGGCCCATATATCAAAAAATATACATTACCCACTAAGTCTCTAACCTTTGTATCTTACCATTACTTCCATAAAGTACTTGGTCGATTTTGAATTTATATTTTTGTTCAAATAATTTGTTTCGGTTAAGTATTTACTATATAGAAAGTAGTTTTTTACGTATTTGAAGCTGTTCAGTATTATGGATTTCAATATTCACTTTCACATTCCTTTAATAATCATTTGAATTTTTTTATTAAAAGTTTCAGATATTTGACAATGTTCTAAAAGCCAGATCGGACGTCGAACCGAACTAGCAACTAGGTCAAGGGTCAACCAGTCAAACTAGGTTGACTTATGTCAACGACCCGTAGCTTGGTATATAATAATCATATTTATGTCTTAAAAATAATTTTCCATTTTTTTGAACTACTTTTAAATATAATAAATTATTATCACATAACATAAGTATGCTTATAATTATAAATAATATGACGTTTATTTAAAGAACAAATACAAAGCATTACAATTAGATGTAGATTATTTTGTTAAAAAATTAGAATATAGCATGTATTAAGAAAAAAAATATATATTATGTACTGCTTACAAATACCAAGTGTTGGATTTAGCCCCGATGGCTACAACTTTTAATTTTAAAGTTGGAGGTGTTGGGTTCTAGTCCCTCCGCCCCCATCTTACATTTTCTTTTTTGGGTTTGAACATATTGAAATTCGGTCAAATTCAAATATTTGGTTGGTTTTCAATATGTAATCAGATCCAGATATATCTGAAATTGGGAATTATCCATCAGTTACGGATTAGGATATTGAAATGTAAATATCCGTCGGATACGAATTCCGATATCTCAAAACTTAATCAGATTCGGATATGACATATTCGTCACGGATTTTATTCGTCACTCCAAAGAACTCCCAATAGAGGGGGTTGAGTCCCCTCTCGGGCACTCACTGGAGAGGTCATGGACCACCATACCTACGTTTTAACCCTTGAGAGCATCAGGTGTGCAAAGACACTCGCATGACCTTAATTGTAATCTCAACCCGATTGGTGATTCAATCATCTAACTCAATTTAAGTTCTCATAGTTACACTTAGTGGCCTAATCAATCACTAGAACTCATGGTTCACACTATATCATCAATAAGCTCAATCGGCACAATAGCATATCTCATAAGAAATTGATTCACATCAAATCTAGACCTATCAAGGAACTGAAGATCCTCTGATTACCTTTATGCTTCACTCATTACAATTCCATGAGTTACGAACTGGTGCAGAATGAACATGCAAATTTTTGTCTGAGTACACTACATCACTACTGCGTGGCGGTATTGGGGTATCGCCCCAAGGTACAAGTCTGCAGGTCAGATGTTACGGTCACCATAGGTACCCACTATGTAACGGCACCTGGGTATCGCCCATTGGTAGCAGACTACCCCCTAATGGCTGGTTAGCTGTGCTCATCTTCAACCTTCACCCGGCAATCACTGACGAGGCTTAGACGTCAAATTGATGTTAAAACATCTAGAAAAATTCATCAAACATATACATACATACATGAATCCCTAAAACATGCTTATACTACAAATTCAACAATATATAATTTAAGGATAGATTTTAAAAAGTTCAAAAGTCATGTTTCTAACATGTAATCAATTGATAAAATGTATACGAATGAAGAACTATTTCCAATTTATTCTAACGATAAACATATGAACCACGAATCACCTTGATGAATTGAACGAATTGGATGAATTAAACGAATCAAACTAACGGATCAAATCGACAACAAGAGGATGAATGACGGTGATAGGCGGCAATCAGAAGCGGCGACAGCAGTCACGACCTAAATCAATCAGCGACAAGGGTATGCCTGCTGCTGCTTCGCAAAACAAGTTAATTACTGCGTTTGGCCTGAGTGGTTTTAGAGATAACATGCACTCCGTAGATGATACACTCCGTGTATAAAATAGATTTCCATAGTTGTAGTGATGACACGTGTCATGCCACGCATGCATAGTACTGATGTGTCACGCCACATGTAAATAACATGATACGTGTCCTTCTATGCATGCATATTTAATTTTGTATTTAGTAATCACTATTTTTTTATTATATTTCATAAAATCTTCACTTTCCAACAATAAAAAACCATTATTTTTATTAACTTTTTATAACCTTTTTTACTTTGAGACTATTTTTAAAAATATTTTTTCAGGTCAAATGTGCACACCACGTAACATGTGATGCCAAAAGTGCGTACTTATTTTCATTAAATTTTTATAAACCCTCCACTTTCTAGCATTAAATAACCTTAATTTTTCTTAAAATTTTATAACCCTTCAAACCATTATTATTATTAGCAATTTATAGACACTTCACTTTTGAAAATTTTAGAAAATATCTATATACTTATTATGACATGCACAATTATTATTACATAAGAATATATAAACTTCATTAACTAAAAAGCATCATTGTATCTGATTTTTAAAACAATTCACTATTTATTTTAAATTTTCTCAATAAAACGATTACAATTATAAAATAATTATATAAATTTTATGATATATCCATTTTTATTTTATACAAAACTAATTTCATACAATAATTATTTTATTATATATTTTTCAACAATTCTAAGGAAAGAAAGCTTTGTATAAATCAAGGATGACATGTGGCATATGCCGCATATGGACTTTCTAATGGCATGTCATTATGTAATTGGTTCATTTGAAGTTTCTTTTTTTAATAAAAACAATTTTCATTAACACTTCAATCAAAGACCATTAATTTTGTATAAACCTTTCATGCTAGGCGTGCACACCATGTCACATGTCTTGTCAGGTATGCATACTTAGTTTTACATAAACTAAGTATTAATTTTATTGGTATATTAAAAACCTTAACTTTCTAACATTAAATCACCATTATCTTTATTACGTGTTTATAAAATCATTCACTTTTTAAATAATCATTATGTTTATTATTTTCTATAAAACTCTTGATTTTTTAATTATTAGAAAAATATATATTTCATTATTATAACATATTTTTAAATATTCTCAATTATATGATTATTCAAAGAAAAGTATTATAACTTTTTTAATTAAAAACTAACATTTTATATATTTTTCAAAAGAATCCACGAGTTATCTTATTTTTTTATTTCTAACAAATAACTATATTTTATTAACTATATATTTTACTTTCCTTTTTTTCTTGCAACATTATTTAATTTGTTTATATAATTTTTCAAAAAATTAAATTAAATAAATTAAATTTGTTTTTGTTGTAGGATTGCACATGGCATATAGGCCATATACCACTTACGTATCTTTCAATGATTTATCATAAGTTAATTGATTTATTTGGAAGTTTTATTTTATTTTTTTTAATAATTAAATCAATTTTTACTATTATTTCATTTGATAACAATATGATATTTTTGGTCAAGTTGCTCTATACTTTGACCACAAAGTGTACAAAAAGTATATTATATTTAATTAAAATGTAAATTTAGAAAAAATGTATCCATTTAAAATATTGTTTTCATATATGAAGTTTTTATGACATTTAATTATTTAAAACTGTATATAATTTGTAATTAGAGTATTACATAGTTTTACCAAAAACGTCTAACTATGATAATCTTTTTTAGACGAAGGGAGTATATAAATTAAAAACTTCAATATACTTTATTCAATGATTCTATTCATTTGAATTCACCTGTTAGAATAAAGGCCCAACGCTAGAGGGGGGGTGAATAGCGTTTAAAACAAAATCGCAGGAAATTAAAAACGAGAGCGTTAAAGAAAGAGCGTAAGGAAGGAGCACACCGAATTTTATCCTGGTTCACCACAACGTGTGGCTAATCCAGCCCCCCAAGAGACTCTCTCGAGCTACACTAACTCCGTTAAGCTTAAGGGTGCTTAACAAACCGATACAACTTGAGAACCCGAGTCACACGAGCCTCAAGGCTACACTAACTCCGTTAAGCTTAAGGGTGCTTAAAAATGCTCGGAGATACCGCACTCCAAGGCTTCTCACGAAGGAACAAGGAACTTCCTTCGAGTTTACAACAAGCGAACAACCTCCCTTAAAGTGTATGAAAACACTTAAACACTCAGGAATAAAACTCTCACAAAGAGTAGATATGAGTGAACTAGTAAACGCTCAAGAACACGACAATTTCTTCAAGAATTGGCTCTCAAATAGCTAAGAAAAATAGGAATGCTTATGCAATGAAAGAGTATTGAAATGTTGAAGAATTGTGTTTAAAATGAGAGGATTTGGGTGCCATTTTATAGCCCAAAGTGGGATAAACCCGTTGCTAGAGTTTCCAACAGGATGAAGACAAATTTTTCAGGGACACAGGCTGATAGTCGATTATCCAAGCTTGATAATCGATAATCAAAAGATTCCTTGTCCAAAAATTTAAAATTCTATCCGTTGGAGGACAACGGTAACCCAGATAATCGATTGTCAACAAGTGATAATCGATTATTGGTCCTCTCAGAAGATTCTGGGTTTTGGCTGCAAGGACTTATAATCGATTATTGCATAAGTGATAATCGATTATTGCGTGCTTCAGAACTTTGGAAGTTCAAAGCTGCAGGGGTTGATAGTCGATTGTCACTACGGTGATAATCGATTATCACCCAGCTAAAGTCTAGCCAGCTGAAACCCGTTTTGAAAAACCGAGGTCCAAAAACGAAGTGTTCCCAAAAGTAAAAACCAGGTTTGAAAAATATTGTATATGGTATAAAATAGTGAAAACAAGACTTGTTTGGTAAAAACCAAGTCCCCAAGGTCGTACAATACGTGCGTACGGTTTTGACCGTTTTTTACGTGTTAGACCGATTGACCAAGATACAAAAGTGGTTTTTATAAAATAATTATTTGGGAACATTTTAAAAATGCTCAGAGGTAAAAACAGGGTTTAAAATATTGAAAACCACGGAGTTGGTTCGGGCGCCAAAAACCCAACGCCGAAAGCCGAACGCCGAAAGCCGAACGCCGACTTAGGTGGTTTCGGTTCCGAGCAAGGACCAGGGATTTTAACAATAAAAGAAATCATTAAAAATGTTTGTTTTGATGCACAAAAAATATTTTATGATTTGTAAAAAATTGTTTTGACTTTTTGAGAACCGAGACTTGAATTTATTGTCGGTTTTGATCACAAAAGACCGACTCGACTAAGTCTTCAATTCTTGATCTTGTCCTTGAGTCTTTTTGGTCTTGTTCCAAGCCATTCTTCACGCCTTGAGTTATTCAATGAAACTCTTTATATCCACGGCGGTTTGGCAATTATTAAAACCTGTCAAAAATGAACACGATTTTAGTTTATCGTACAAAGTGTGTTCCAACAATTTCCCCCTTTTGATAATGGCAAACAAGACGGGGATATGCATAGGGTTTTGATTTTTTTTGAAAAAAAATCCCCCTTAATAAAAAATTCCCCCTTAATATATGTATAGCCCTTATCTTCCCCCTTTTGACATTAACAAAAAGATTGTTAACAAGAAAAATCATAAAGATTTTTATTAATTAATTAAGGGAAATAGCGGAGTACATAACGAAAGCATATTAAAAGATGATAAAATGAGGAATAGAAGAAAGTAGAGCTAGAGCTCTAGAAATCCGGGGAAAGATCATTGAGAAGTTGTTCTTCGTCAATGTCTTCTTCTTCTTCTTCATCTTCATCACCATCGCCATCATCATCATCATCATCATCATCTCCTTCTTCTTCTTCTCCTCCCCCGTCTTCGTCCACCGCGTCGTCCCTACCAACGTTTTGAGTCCCACTCTGTTCACCTCCGAAATTCGGTGGAGGAATGTAGGGGACCATTTGAGCGTACGGGTAATTGACAAAGTCAAAATACCCGTGAAGCTCACGGCTCAAGATATTGACGTTGTGTGCCGTTTTGGAGACGTTGGTGTCAATCCGAGAGAGAGTAGCTGTCAAGGGTGCCATTTGCTTGGCGATAGAAGGATTGGTCGAAGTGGTGGCAGTTGAGGCAGTGGCTCTCGGTTGGCGGCGAGGACGAGGCTGCGAGAACGTAGATTCATCGGTTCCCGGGTGGAAGGAAGACTCGTCAATCTCCCAGTGCTTTGTCCCCTTTGTCTTAGGCCCAACATCGGTTTTGATGTTATACTCTTCAAGAATCGCCATGACGAGGAGGGCGTAGGGGAGCGGCCGATTTTCGGAGGTGGCGGTGAACATGTGAGTCATCACAAATTTACACCAATTGAGATTGGCGTTGTGAATCATCGCATGAATTGTCTTCGTATCCTCCTGGGAGAGAGTGGTGTGATTGAACTTCCTAGGCTTGAGAATCCGTGTCAAAACATAAAAAATGAATCGAAACACGGGACTCATGGAAGCAATCGTAGGGCGCCGCTGTTGGGGAGTGGGGACGAAGTGTCGGATGCCCACTTCCTCCAAGAGAGTGGTCTCATTGAACCGTGCTCCTTCTTCTCCGACATAGAGCCCGAGATCCTGTCCATCTCGACGAAGCCCGGTGAGGATTTGAATGTTTTCCTCATTCAAATAAATGTCCACCCCGTTGACGTTAGAGATCAAAGCTCCGTCCTCATCCTTTTTCAAGTTTGAGTAGAAGGCTCGAACAAGAAAGGGGTGATAATGAGCCTTCTTGATGTAGAGGAGGTCGAGGAAGTTTCCACGTTCGAGGATAACCCGTGCCTCACGTGGAATGGAGTCATGAATGAAGCGGGCGGTGGAGAATCGGGGAGGGAGAATTTCCCGGTGCTCAAACGTCTCTGAGAACCGCGTCGCCTCTGCGCGGTCGTTGAACCATAAGAAAGATCTGTCGAGGTATTGGTGCGCCGGTGGTGGAGGAGGCGGCGTTCTTGCCGGTGCGGGAGCGCTTTCTTTGTCGTCCTGCCATTTCAACAGAATAGGGAGAAGAGCAAGGCAAATTTGCAGAGAAAATGAAGAAAAAATTGTAGGGATTGATGAAGTATGAAGAAAATATTGAGAAGAGTTGATTGGAATGAGTAAAAGTGGAATAGATATCACCAATTTATAAGGGAGAGGTCTGGAGATCCGTTGGGGAGTTCAAAACATGCATTAATTGTTCTCCAAACGGTTAGAAAACGGTCAGATTTTTGAAAATCTACCGTTGTAAATTGATTTACACTCCCTGTAAATCGATTATTTGAGGCCTCTGATTCTCCGCTGAATGATCTGCGGTCTTCAATAGTCGATTTCCACGTTTTTGTAAGTCGATTGTTGAAGTTTCCAGCTGAGTTGCTTCAAACTTCTGTAGGCTCCGATAATTGATTTTCTCATTTTCCTTCATACGAAACAATTCATATTCATGGGTTAGAAAATCAATTTTAGCTTCTCGGACTTGATCCGTACCTTCGTAGGTGATTTCTAGTTTGTCCCACATTTCCTTTGCGGTGGTGCAACAAGAAATCTTCTGGTAGTCATCCGGGTTAACGGCACAATAGATGATGTTGATGGCCTTGGCATTGTTTTCCACCTTCTTGATGTCTTGTGCATCATATTCATCCTCAGTCTTAGGGACGTTGGTTTCCTCGACCTTCTTCATTGGCACGTCCTCACCATTTTTGATAATTCTCCAAAGGAGAAAGTTGGTGGATTGGATGTAAATCCTCATCCGCTCCTTCCAATAGGTGTAGTTTGTTCCATCAAGCAATGGAGGCCTCGTGGTGGATTGCCCTTCACCTAAACCTGCGTATGAACTTTGAGTAGAAGCCATTGATCGTTTCTCTAAAACGGTTAAGTCTTTCACAGAGTATGACTCTGATACCAATTGTTAGAATAAAGGCCCAACGCTAGAGGGGGGGTGAATAGCGTTTAAAACAAAATCGCACACCGAATTTTATCCTGGTTCACCACAACGTGTGGCTAATCCAACCCCCCGAGAGACTCTCTCGAGCTACACTAACTCCGTTAATCTTAAGGGTGCTTAACAAACCGATACAACTTGAGAACCCGAGTCACACGAGCCTCAACACCTTTGCTCGGAGATACCGCCCTCCAAGGCTTCTCACGAAGGAACAAGGAACTTCCTTCGAGTTTACAACAAGGGAACAACCTCCCTTAAAGTATATGAAAACACTTAAACACTCAGGAATAAAACTCTCACAAAGAGTAGATATGAGTGAACTAGTAAACGCTCAAGAACACGACAATTTCTTCAAGAATTGGCTCTCAAATAGCTAAGAAAAATAGGAATGCTTATGCAATGAAAGAGTATTGAAATGTTGAAGAATTGTGTTTAAAATGAGAGGATTTGGGTGCCATTTTATAGCCCAAAGTGGGATAAACCCGTTGCTAGAGTTTCCAACAGGATGAAGACAAATTTTTCAGGGACACAGGCTGATAGTCGATTATCCAAGCTTGATAATCGATTATCAAAAGATTCCTTGTCCAAAAATTTAAAATTCTATCCGTTGGAGGACAACGGTAACCCAGATAATCGATTGTCAACAAGTGATAATCGATTATTGGTCCTCTTAGAAGATTCTGGGTTTTGGCTGCAAGGACTTATAATCGATTATTGCATAAGTGATAATCGATTATTGCGTGCTTCAGAACTTTGGAAGTTCAAAGCTGCAGGGGTTGATAGTCAATTGTCACTACGGTGATAATCGATTATCACCCAGCTAAAGTCTAGCCAGCTGAAACCCGTTTTGAAAAACCGAGGTCCAAAAACAAAGTGTTCCCAAAAGTAAAAACCAGGTTTGAAAAATATTGTATATGGTATAAAATAGTGAAAACAAGACTTGTTTGGTAAAAACCAAGTCCCCAAGGTCGTACAATACGTGCGTACGGTTTTGACCGTTTTTTACGTGTTAGACCGATTGACCAAGATACAAAAGTGGTTTTTATAAAATAATTATTTGGGAACATTTTAAAAATGCTCAGAGGTAAAAACAGGGTTTAAAATATTGAAAACCACGGAGTTGGTTCGGGCGCCAAAAACCCAACGCTGAAAGCCGAACGCCGACTTAGGTGGTTTCGGTTCCGAGCAAGGACCAGGGATTTTAACAATAAAAGAAATCATCAAAAATGTTTGTTTTGATGCACAAAAAATATTTTATGAATTGTAAAAAATTGTTTTGACTTTTTGAGAACCGAGACTTGAATTTATTGTCGGTTTTGATCACAAAAGACCGACTCGACTAAGTCTTCAATTCTTGATCTTGTCCTTGAGTCTTTTTGGTCTTGTTCCAAGCCATTCTTCACGCCTTGAGTTATTCAACGAAACTCTTTATATCCACGGCAGTTTGGCAATGATCAAAACCTGTCAGAAATGAACACGATTTTAGTTTATCGTACAAAGTGTGTTCCAACAACACCATTTTAAAATATACTTTTTAAAATATGTTTCATACATAATTAGTTAGATATCTAAAAAAAACTATAAAATTTATTAATCTTTTGAAAAAGAAAGCCTGATGTTGTTTTTAATAAAGTATTCATTATTTTCTCTCTTATTAAATCTAAGAATGAAGGTTTTTTTAAATTTTAGTACATGTAAATCAATATTAAAACTAAAACATTTCTCTCAAAAGAGATACTTTATAGTTAGAAAACATTTATCAAACACATCATATATCATTAGATAATTTAAAATAAATAATATTTTATATTTTAGATGTCAAAATTTTAAAAATATGCGAGCACGTGTGAGGCAAAAGGTGAATACTAGTTATATAATAAAATCCATTTATTTATTTACTCTAGTGCAACAACTATTTCACTCCTAACTTTTTACACAATATTCAAAATTTCACAAGCAATATGTTGTTGATCATCTTTTCACGAGAACTATCCAACAACACTAATATTGGATAAATAATCTTATAATTATGACAAACTTATGTTTTACTCTTTTATTTTTACTTTCTTTATTCTTTTGGGGCGGTTAGGCAACTAAGTTTTGTAACTTGGATTCACACACAGAATACATTGTTAGGTTTATCTCTTCGAGACCAACAATCCAAATATAAATATGAACATAAAACGATAACTCTAAAGTATCTTATTTTAGCCATATAGTTCAATTCTTAGTTAATAGTAGTAAAATTAGAATTACGACTAATTAGAAATTAATACTACGTCCATCAAGTGTATTCGTCTAGTTTGAGTTTTTCAAGTCAAACTGGATAAACTTTGGACTTCAATTAAATAAAAACTATAATGTATATTTGTGTAAAAATGATTTAATTATATTTATCTACTTGAGAACCTTCAAAAATTTATTCCATTTTATTAATGTGCAATACAAATTGAGAATCGTTGAATATTAAAATTTGTCGAGTTTGACTCAAAAAAAGTCAAATTAGATGAATACACTGGGATGGAGGGAGTAGTAAATTCTAGGTTATATTTTGGGGCGTTACACTGTTTGTGGAGAAATGGAAGGTGGGGTTATAACTTATAGCACCATTCACCTAAAGGGATCGATCCACCCAACCTAAGCCTCTATGCTTTGGGAAAACATGCACCTTATGTAGGAATCCATGCATCTATTAACCACATCTTTTTATCCATACATTTTTGGGTGATAGAATGAAGACAAGGGTGGATCCACTGCATGAATTGAAAATCGACCTTGAGAACAGACACTAAGGAATGAAACATCCCTATCACTTAAAATGGACTAGAGCAAACCATGCAAAACTTGCATATGTTGTCAAATACACTTGAGCAACTTCCAAGTTTGTATAGGGGTATGATATGAGTGAAACATGGAAGTACTTACAGAACGTGTCAACCACCATAAAATTAAATCATTAACCAATAGAAAAAGGTTTGCCTTCAATGAAATCCATGGAAATGTCAAGGGAAAGTCTAACTGTAAGAGACCCTAGTAGCCAGTTGAAAAACCTAATAACTCTTATAAAGCCTAATTTCCTTATTTATGCCCCTCCAATAGAGCCAACTTCTCTGTTTTTTAATGGAAGCATCCTTCTCAGATTGGACACCACTAGGAGAAGAATGACTACATTGTAGTAGTTTGGTTCTGATTGTAAGCTCTAGTCCTACCACTAGTTTTTATGCCACTGTGGGTTAGTTGAAAATAAAGAGTATTTTTTATTGTCTTTCCCTTGTTGCAACATGCAATTGTTCAATAACAGACAGAGTTTTGAATCCTTTTGCCAGCTTGCCTTTATATTCTCTTAAATACCTGATTCAATGGAAGATACATCAATCTTTAAGAGTTGTCTCCCTCTCACTTTTAGCTATGTGTCACCTCTAAAAATTTCCTTTCCATTTCAATATTGAATTTCATTAGTACTCCCTTTGTCTCTTTATATATATGAGGAATATATATAATAACATTATGTATCCAGATTTATAACATACCACCTAAAACACAAACAAGGGTGAATTCTTTTTAATCCAGAATTAGAGTTATCTTACATATTTATTATGGTCATTATTTAGTTCAATTAGACAACCAGCAGTTGGAAAAGAGTTGATATCTTTTGCTCCACATGCCATTTTTATATTTTTTGTAATTTTCAATAATGAAGGGTATGGAGATGAGGTACTACTCCCACATTTTGTTATTTATTAGGGTCTAATGCTTTACTAAGGAAAGCAATGGGATGATTGTTCCCTACCAGTCCACCAGAATTGCTCAAATCCAGAGTTGTGAAATGTGGTTCATGAGTTTCTATCATAAATACAACAACAACAACCCAGTTGAATCCCACTACAGTAGGGTCTAGAGAGGGTGTGTGTACGCAGACCTTGCCCCTACTCGAAAGTAGGGAGGCTGTTTCCAAGAGACCCCCGGCTCAACCTGCACAAAGTTATGGAAGGGAACACAGTATAGTACGGGTAAAGCACCAAGTACAAGCAACAAGTACAAGCAATAGCAAAAGATTCCAAACAAACACAACACACTACAAACAACCTCTACAGCATCGAGCTCTTATCCAGCTACTCTAATCCTATTTCTCCAAAGGTTCCTATCTAAGGCCATATAAATAATTGATCGAAAGAGTCTTGTTTAAGGTTGTCAAATGCTGCAAGAGTCTCTAAGTATCATTTGAAACCTCCCTTGTAGGTAAATTAGTCTAAGGTTTGCTAATGAGAGGATAGCCTCATAGTCTTTGATAAACGCTCTAATTCCTATAGTACGTGACTAGACGTAAACCCCTTCTAAGATCTTGGCTGATGTTGGTGTATCCATTATTGCATAGTTTAAAATAATATGTTTAGTGGAAACTCCTTTAGAAGCAAACATACACTTACCTTGTTTAGCTAAGAAGGAATGTTGCTTAATATTGTCAAAATACCAATTTGGTCAAGGGAGTCGTCTTCTGTCTTAATATAAATCAAAATATCATTAAAAATAATGAGAACAAACTTCCTATGAAATGGATGGAACACATTGTTAATGAGATCCTTGAATTTGGCAAGTACATTAGTTAGCTCAAAAAACATTAACAATAACTCGTAGTCTCCACAAGGTGTCTTGAGTGCAGTTATATATATGTCCTATTTATACGATTTGATTTGATAATACTTAGCACGATGGTCAACCTTACTCTCAATATGGTAAAACTCGTTAACTAAACAGATTCTAAACTTTCCATAACAATATATGAGCTTTCTCTCTTTACTCTCTCTACCCCCTTTAGCCATCAAATATAATTTGCAACTCTTATTACTCCCTCCGTTCTGGAAAAGAGTTCCACTTTTGACCAAGTGGTAAAATAAGGAAGTGTTAAATTATAGTTGACTTCCAATTTTTCTCTTGATATGATGGGTAAAAGTAAGATGTGATGATGGATAGATTTTTAGAGAAAAGTATGATATGATAGGTAGGGTAAGAAAAGTAGGGGTAAAAAAGGTTTTTAACAGGAAGTGGAAAAGTTTTGTTGGAAGTGGAAAAAAATGAAAGAGTATGTGTTTTCTTAGAAGGGAGGGAGTATAATGTAATTAAAGAGTAATTATATGGGTTTTTGTTGTTAGACAAATGTGCAACTCTAGAGGGGGGTGAATAGAGTTGTTTTCAAGAATGTGTGTTTTTCGTGTGTGTGAAATAATAAAATCGCAGGAATAAATAAAGAGAGTAAGGGAAAGAAGAACACCGAGATTTATACTGCTTCACCACCTCGTGACTAGTCCAGTCCTCCGAGAGACTCTCTCGAAAGTCCTAATATGTTAGACAAGGCGTGCAACTCTAGAGGGGGAGGTGAATAGAGTTGTTGAGAATGATTACCGATTTTCGCAGGATTAATAATATAATCGTAAGTGCAGCGGAAATAAAAGAGAGAAGGCAAAGAACACACCGATGTATACTGGTTCACCACCTCGTGGCTAGTCCAGTTCCCCGAGAGACTCTCTCGAAGCTACCACTAATTCCGTTAAGCTTACGGGTGCTTAACAAACCGTTTACAACTCGAGAACTTGAATCCCACAAGCCTCGACACAACCGCTCGTAGATATGCCCTCTACAAGACTTCACAACCAAGACTTAAATCACATAAGCCTTGCACAACAAGAAGAACAATCTTCTTCAACCTCTCAACAATAGCTCTCAAAAGAGTAGATAAGAGAAATGATTAAGGCTCTAATGGATGACAAAACACTCTCTTAAAAACAAATAGTTGTTCTCTCAAAATAATATAAATTTGAGGAAAGATTGATGGAGGATTAAAATCTCAAGAATGGGGAGAATTGGAGTGTTTCTTATTTTGAAAACAGACCAAGGAAGAGTGTTTAAATAGATGAAAAAGAAACAAATCCGTTGGAAGTGGGGAAGGCTGATTTTGACAGAAAAAAAAGTCGTTGGGGATCGATCCAAGGGTGAGGATCGATCACTTGGAGTAATGGATCAAACAAAGATTTTTGCCAAAGCTACGGGGGATCGATCCAAGGTTGGGGATCGATCCTCTGGAACCAAAAACCATGAGACGGATTTTCGCAAGCCTTCGGCGGATCGATCCAGGGAGATGGATCGATCCCAACCCCTAAGCGCAAAGCAATATGATCGATCCACAAGAAAGGATCAATCTAATGACGGACAGAGCCCAAACACGAGGACCCAAAGTATGTGTGCGAGTGGGATGGATGTTTGGAGTTAAATGCTTTGTTTTGGACAAGGAAATCATATCAAAAGGCTCCCCAATCAACCAACATAATTCAAATTCAAAATTTGAATTACAAAAAATATTTTTGGTGTAGAAAATGAGTTCCAAAAATATTTTGTGTGTCAAACGATGTACACGAAAAATATTTGAATAAAATATTTTTGCTTACCAAAAATATTTTATATTATCAAAATAAATATTTGATAAATGTTTGGCACACCTTTTGTGACTGACTCAATAAAACTATTTTGAACAGTTAAAATGATTTTTCAACTGACTCCAAAAATAAATATAATTTTTATTTTAACTCTCATAAAAATAATTTTGGAGAGAAGATATTTTTGTCATCCTTACAAATATTCCTACGACTCAAATAAATAAAAAGTCTTCGGAAATCTTCTACTCCTCCGATTTCTCTGTTAGGCGCTCCGAATGCGTCTTGGACTCCATTAAAATCGTGTGCACCTTCTTGAATACTTCATGGAATGGCACTTTAAGTCTTCGTGTTTGTCGTTGTAGCACTTTGATCTTGACTTGAATAAATTGTGTTTGTCAATTATCAAAACCTGTGAGTCAACACTTAACAACACAGAAAGGGTTGAACTCATGCATTCCAACATACTAATCTTCAAGCTTCAACGGGTGCTTGAAAAACCGGTACAACTTGAGAACTTGAATCACACAAGCCTCACTTTCTTACAACAACAAGACTTGAGTCACACAAGTCTTTAGAACAACACTCAAATGAGATTGAGTTTAACAACACAAGAATGAAAGCTCACACAATTGAGCAAAGTAGTGTTGAAGAATTAAAGCTCTATGGATGACAAAATCTTTAGCACTCAATAAAATATTTCTAACTCTCAAAATAATAAATTTGATGAGGAAGATGGAAGCAAGAAATGAATATAGCTCAATGAAGATATTGGAGTGCAAGAGTTGTGTCTAAAAATGAAGAAGAATGAAGGATTAAATAGGCTAAAGAAAATAGAACCGTTGGAGTAGACTGAGAATAGGCACCAGACAAAATTAATCGATTAAAGTGGAGAAAGTAATCGATTAGACCGTGCTGTCTGAACTAATCGATTAAGGTTAAGAAAAAAATCGATTAATTAGAAAAAGTCTTCAGCGAAGAATACAATCTTAATCGGTTAAGTTTGATGGAAAAATCGATTAGACTGCGCTGTGAGAACTAATCGATTAAATGAATAATAAAAATCGATTAATACTAAAGGCTTGAGAAATCCGGAACTGGATCTAATCGATTAATTTAGAAAATTTAATCGATTAAACTGGAAATAATGAGCAAACATAAAGGGCCCAAGCCAAGTGTCATTGGAAGCCTTTGGCTTCTAACTCGTTGTTTGGGAACAACGGGAATATCAACGGACGCTCCTCTCCTATTCAATGAATTTGAGTAGGGGAGAGAAAAAGAGTCCAAAAATTATTTTGTGTATCAAACGATGTACACAAAAAATATTTAAAGTATATTTTTCTTATAAAAAAATTGTGTAATCTTAAAAATATTTTTAAGAAATTTTTGACACACTTATTTTGAAACTGACTCAGTAAAATATTTTTAGACAGAGGAAAAGTAATTTCTCAACTGACTCAGAAAATAATAATTTTTATCCCTCAAAAAATAATTTGTTTGTGCAGAAAGTATTGTCATCCTTACAAAAATTCCTAGACTCAATTAAAAGAAATCTTCGGAGTCTTCACTTCACTTCAAAAACTTCTGCGTAGGGGTAAGCCTTGATTTTATCTTGATACGCCTCTTTGCTTTTCTCGATATGAAAATAAATTTTCGATCAACTTGAATTTAATCATCCTGTTTGTCATTCATCAAAACAAAAAAAAATCTAGAAGAAATAGTAAAGGGGTTTGAACTCATGTCCAACAATTCCCCCCTTTTTGATAATGACAAACATAGTTGAGAAAGAGCAAAGTAAGAGTTCAAAAAAAGCTAACTTTTAAGAATAATCCCCCCTGCAAGGTTAGAGAAGTGAAAAATATCGGAGTAAAAAGCGGAAAAACGTTTTTTTTAAAGGTTTTCTCAACTATCCTTCCTTCCCCCTTTTGGCATTATCAACCGATAACCTTCCCCCTTAATCAATGTCGGGATATTGAATGATAAATTTGTAAGAAATTTTCTTAAAAAAAACTTCTAACAAGAATGCCACAAAGGGACAATAAGTTCTAAAAGAGAACCATATTGCCAAACCAACAAACAAATACATAATGGCAACATAATCATTCATCAAAAGAGTCATTAACAACAACAATAACAAATAACAATGTATCATATTAAGTTAAGACAGAAGGAAAAAACAATCAAAGAGAGTTCGCCGGACGAGCTCCTCCGCTAAAGCTGTGACGCGGGCCACGGTAGGATCGGGATTGCTCAAAACGAGTCATCCTCTCATTGAGCTGGCGAACGTCATCTCGGATGCACGTGAGAGTATCGAAGATCCTCTTCACCCAAGAAGGTTCCGGTGCTTCTTCTCTTGTACGAGTCCTGCGTTGACGAGTGACGCGCTCCGTGGCTCGACTTCCTCCGGCACGAGATGACTCAGCTTGAGTCTCGTTTTGGCTCTCTTCTTTGTCTGCGACAATCAGGTCCAGATTTGGTGCAGCATCGCCCTCCTCACGGTACACGATCTGGGAAAACTTGGCTTTAGTGATGAAACAAGTCTTCTTGACCGGCACCTGAGTGTCCTGAGTAAAGTCTATTTTGGAATGTGCAAGGATATGCATGATGGGGATGGCAAAACGAAGATGGGAAAAACGAGTTCCATCACTAAGTGCAACGATAAAGAAGTGAACCCAATCAAATTTGACATTGTTCAACAGGATGTGAAACAAACGAATATCGTCCTTGTTGACAACGCCATGGTTCGAATCACGGGGCAACAAAACATAGGAGAAGATGTATTGTTGGACACGTTGAATTAAAGTGATATTAATGACACTCGGGTTGCTAGATTCCAAGACTAATGCCTCATCTTCGAATGTTTCATCCAAGTTTTTCGGTAATTTCACCTCGACGAAGGCCAAACAGAGAAGTCAAACCGGCACCGTCAATGAAAATGGTTTTGCCGTCAACATAGGAAATGAGAGATGGCGAGTCTCCCTTAGTGGTACGAAGATTTGCATAAAATTGACGTATAAGATTTGGACAAAAGAATTCATACGTCAAATGGATGAAACGAAGCAATCCTTGCTGAGAGAAAAGAGACTTACTCGGGGCATAGGTCGCCGATTTGAAGAGGTCCTTGTTCACGATCTTAGGTGAGACGATCTCCTTCGTGAGAAAGATGTTGTGGAACCTCTCGGCTGAAGCTCCAGTGTTGAAGGCGAGTCCGTTTTGGATGTGAATATACTTGCTCCCTTCACGACGCCATGGCCTCTCACCTTCTTCTTCCGCCGATTCTTGACGTGATGAAGCGTTCTTGCACCTTGGCATCTTTCCTCTTTGAAATTGATGAAATTTGGTGAGAAAATGGAAGAAATTTGAGAAATTTCTGATGAAGTTTGAGAAAATAGGAGAAGGGAAACAGCTAGGGTTTTGCACTGTCTCTGTAAAACTGAGATGGCGATGAAGATGAAGGCACTGTCTGATTATAAAGAGAAGCAAAAATCGAATATTAATCGATTAAAAAAGGTTATTTAATCGATTAAGGAACACAGCTGAGGCCAATCGATTAAATTAAACTAATTAATTGATTAGAAGTGGAGCAGAACCAAAGACGTTTTCGCTTCAGGCTATTAATCGATTAAACAAAGATGGTTAATCGATTAAGATGGACAGACGGGTCTAATCGATTAATTTAACAGGATTAATCGATTAAAAGTGAAACAAAGCTAAAGAAGGTTTCCTTGAAGGATTTTAATCGATTAAAAAAAGGCTAGTAATCGATTAAGAGGGACAGAGGCGACTAATCGATTTCTCTTCGAGGAGTAATCGATTAAAACTTGTTTGACAGAAAAAATCATCAAGTTCAATTTGGTTGAATACCAAGGGGAGAGATACTTGCAATAAAAGCCCTAGAAAAAAAATTATCGCGTCTCCGACGCTCAAATTAGTATAGTCAATAAAAAGAATGGATTAGTTCATAGAGATATCCAAAATGCCAAGTTCGTTCCGAATGTGGAAGAAACTCTCCCTACTAAGGGGTTTTGTGAAAATGTCCGCCAATTGATGTTTCGTTTCAACAAACTCAATTGTGACATCTCCCTTTTAGACGTGATCTCGTATGAAGTGATGCCTAATTTCTATGTGTTTAGTCCTCGAGTGAAGAACGGGGTTCTTCGTTAGACTAATAGCGCTCATATTATCACACCTAATAGGGATGTGATCAAGTATAAGGCCGAAATCCACTAGTTGTTGTTTTAGCAAAAGAATTTGGGCACAACAACTTCCCGCAGCGACATATTCCGCTTCGGTGGTGGAGAGTGGAACACTAAC
The DNA here is from genome assembly GCA_003260385.1 of Cuscuta australis. Taxonomy (NCBI): domain Eukaryota; kingdom Viridiplantae; phylum Streptophyta; class Magnoliopsida; order Solanales; family Convolvulaceae; genus Cuscuta; species Cuscuta australis. Next base: position 1,171,207 of record NQVE01000117.1, on the reverse strand, counting down.
CTGTTTCTTACTAAACCACGAGATTAACGAATGACCGAATAAGTGGCAAGTACCGCTGGTACTTTTCCTATCAAGTTTGCAACCTGCAAAATCCGAGTCGGAATAGCCAACAAGATGACATGTTGAACCTTTGGGATACCAAAGACCTACGTTCAACGTGCCCGCGAGATATCGCATTATCCTTTTGATTACAGCCAAGTGCGACTCTTTATGACATGATTGATACCTAGCGCATATACAAACAGAGTACATGATATCCGGTCTACTCGCGGTAAGATAAAGTAAAGAGCCGATCATACCTCGGTAGCGCTTGATGTCTACCTCTTTACCTTTTTCATCCTTGTCGAGATAGCAAGAGGTGCTCATTGGTGTGTCAATGGATTTGGATTCGGTAACATCGAATCTTTTAAGAAATTCCCTGCAATATTTCGTTTGACACACGAATGTTCCTTCTTTTCATTGTCTAATTTGCAGCCCAAGGAAGAACTTTAATTCTCCCATCATCGACATTTCAAATTCATTTGCATCATATCAGAAAAATCCCTGCACAAAACCTCGTTAGTAGCACCAAATATGATATCATCTACGTAAACTTAAACCAAAAGGATGTCTTGGTTATCTTTCTTGATAAAAAGAGTAGTGTCGACTTGACCCCGTTTGAACTCATGGTCCAAAAGAAATTTTCTTAACCATTCATACCAAGCACGAGGTGCTTGTTTGAGACCGTAAAGCGCCTTTTTGAGTTTGAAGACATGTTTGGGAAACTCATAGTCTTCGAAACCCAGGGGTTGTTCGACATACACTTCCTCTTGAATGATACCATTAAGGAAGGCACTTTTAACATCTATTTGATAAAGTTTAAAATCCATTGTAGATGCAAATGCAAGTAATAGACGAATAGCTTCTAAACGTGCGACCGGTGCATAAGTATCTTCATAATCAATGCATTCTTCTTGATTGTAGCCTTTAGCTACAAGCCTAGCTTTGTTTCTAGTGATTACTCCATTTTCATCGAGTTTGTTACGAAACACCCATTTTGTGCCAATAACGGAATGATCATTAGGTCTAGGCACCAATTCCCAAACATCATTGTGTTTAAATTGGTTAAGCTCCTCTTGCATTGCCATAGACCAATGTCCATCATTAATAGCATCCAAAACGGTTGTTGGTTCAATTTGTGAAACAAAGGCCATGTGATTAATTGTGTTCCTAAGAGAATTACGAGTAGAAACTCCATGCGTTATGTCACTAATGACATTGTCAATCGGGTGGTTCTTCAATGTTCTCCATTCCTTAGGAAGCTCCGTTTGTTCCTGCGTTTTCTCTTCTTCCGGTTCCTTTTCCTTAACGATTTCTTCTTCATCATCATAAGAACCTGCAACATTATCAACAATACCTTTTCTCGCCAAGCGAGCATCAAATTCATCAAAGACAACATGAATAGACTCCTCTACGGTCTTAGTACGCTTGTTGAACACTCTATATGCCTTACTACGAAGAGAATAACCTAAGAAAATTCCTTCATCCGACTTAGCATCAAATTTTCCCAAGTTATCTTTTCCATTATTATGAATGAAAACTTTACATCCAAAGACATGAAAATAGGAAAGGTTAGGCTTTCTTCCTTTGTAAAGTTCATAGGGCGTTTTCTTGAGTATCGGTCTAATGACGGCTCGGTTTAACACGTAGCACGCGATACTCACGACATCCGTCCAAAAATATTTAGGAAGGTTTGCCTCATTGAGCATAGTTCTAGCCATCTCTTCAAGAGACCTATTTTTCCGTTCAACCATGCCATTTTGTTGTGGTGTACGGGGGGCTGAAAAATTATGCTCAATGCCTAATTCGTCACAAACAACATCAAAGCCGTCTTGATCAAATTCTCCCCCATGATCACTTCTAATGGATGGAATGTGAGAGTCTTTTTCATTTAAAACCAATTTAATGAATTTCTTAAAAGCATTAAGTGCATCATACTTATGAGCAAGAAAGAGTGTCCATGTAAACCTCGAATAGTCATCAACAATAACAAAGCCAAAGTAATTACCTCCTAAACTCATAGTTTTTGAAGGTCCAAAAAGGTCCATGTGCAAAAGTTGTAATGGCCTAGTCGTAGAAACAATGTTCTTTGACTTAAAAAAGGCCCTTACTTGCTTCCCCTTTTGACATGCATCACAAATTAGATTCTTCTCAAACTTAAGTTTAGGAACACCAATTACTAAATCTTTAGAAACCAACTTATTAAGATGGTCCATATTAACGTGAGCTATCCGACGATGCCATATCCACGTTTCTTCCTCTTTAGTAATGAGGCACTTAGCTATGATAGACAGGGAATTTTCAAGATCAAACATGTAAATGTTATCTACTCTACTACCACAAAGAATAGTCTTATTGTCACACAAGTGTTCTACAATGCATTTACTAGAATCAAAGATGACACGGTTACCTCTATCGCACAATTGGCATTGCTAAGAAGATTGTGCTTGAGGCCCTCAACAAGAAGAACGTTCTCAACGGTTGTAGCATTGTCCTTCCCGACGGTGCCACTTCCAATGATTCTTCCTTTGTTGTTGTCACCAAAAACGACATTGCCACCTTTGAAATACTCTAAACTCCTAAATTTGGATGCGTCTCCGGTCATGTGCTTGGAGCATCCGCTATCGAGATACCAAGAGGTACTCGAAGCCTTCAAGCACACCTACAGAAAGATATCAAGGAGACGGTTTAGGTACCCATGTATTGTTGGGTCCTTTTTGGTTAGCATATGTGCAATGTGTGTGCGTTTGTTGAAAATGCCTAATTTTGGTGAAGCACACGGGTGCAATGTGCCTATCTTATTACAATAATGGCAAATAACGTTTGGATTATTCATCCTATATGGTTGAGTGTAATGAGTTCTAGGTTTGCTAGGATGTGCTTTTCTAGTTTGATTATTTATCCTAGCATTTTTATTCCCCCTAGCTTTAACAAATGTTGTTTTTCTAGGTTGGTTTTTCTTATTTCCAAGTCCTTCACCATTACTAACTTTTTGCTTAAGTATTTCATCTAAGGTGTTTGAAGCATTATTAAACATTCCCAATTTGCTTTCTAAACTAGCAACCTTAGCTTTTAGTGATGTACAACTAGAGCATGTAGAAGATGTAGTTGAAGGTTCTTGTGGCCTTTTTCCAAAAGAGATAATTTCTTGTTTAAGTTTATCATTTATATTTTTGAGTTCTTTGATTTCATTTTCAAAAATTAGGATTTTTTGCTTTATTTCATTGTTTTCTTTGGAAGCCTTTTTGAACATTCCTACCAAATCTTCTACAATGCAAACAACATCATTAAGAGTTAAAGGATCATTGGGAGAAGGTTCTTGATCACTTACCTCTTTTGATGTATCACCATCTTCAATGACCATGAGACATAAGTTGGCCACTTCCTCCGTTTCCGAGTCTTCACTCCCGGAGCCGTCGTTCTCCCAAGAAATGTAGGCACGTTGCTTCTTCAGTGCCCTCTTGTCCTTCTCGTTATTGAGCTTTGGGCACATTGGTTTGATGTGTCCAATTTCACCACACCCATAGAATTTGGGTGGAGTGTTCTTCTTGGCTCCCTTCTTGAGCATCATCTTCTTGAATTTTCGGACAAAGAGTCCGAGGTCGGTGTCGTCGCTGTCATCATCTTCATCATCAACGTTGTTGTGGGTTAATGTTGTTGCGGGTAGAGCAATAGACCTCTTGTTCCTCTCTTCAACCACCTTTGAGAGTTGGGTGGTTTCGTAGGTAATAAGATTACCTCGAAGAGAATCATAGGTCATTGTTTGGAAGTCACAACCTTCTTCGATTGCGTCCACCTTTGAACGCCATTTGGGGGATAGGCTTCGCAGCACCTTTCTCACGAGCTCTCGGTCGGTGTATGTCTTCCCGAGAAGATTGAGAGGATTGATGATGTTAGAGAATCTCTCAAACATTTCCTCAATCTTCTCATTTTCCTTCATTGAAAAGAGTTCATACTCGTGAGTGAGATGGTCGATTTTGGCCTCCCGAACCTGCGCGGTTCCTTCGTAGGTGACCTCCAATTTTTCCCACATTTGTTTTGCGGTTTCACACCTCGAGATTTTGTGGTAGTCATCCGCGTTAACACCGCAATAAATCATGTTTATTGCCTTTGCGTTGAGCTTCATTTTTTTGCAGTCTTCGTCGGTGAACTCCTCTTCGGTTTTGGGAACGTTGACTTCACCAACTTTCTTCATAGGGACTCCGCAGCCGTTCTTCACAATCAACCACATCTTGTAGTCGTTGGATTGGATAAAGATTCTCATCCTCTTCTTCCAATACGAGTAGTTTGTTCCATCGAACAAAGGTGGCCTTGTGGTTGATTGTCCCTCGGTCACTCCCGCGTTGAACATTCTTGATGCCATTTGATCTTTTAATTCCTGAAAAAATAACGTATTCGAAGAACTTCCTGCTCCGATACCAATTGTTAGACAAATGTGCAACTCTAGAGGGGGGGGGTGAATAGAGTTGTTTTCAAGAATGTGCGTTTTTCGCGTGTGTGAAATAATAAAATCGCAGGAATAAATAAAGAGAGTAAGGTAAAGAAGAACACCGTGATTTATACTGGTTCACCACCTCGTGGCTAGTCCAGTCCTCCGAGAGACTCTCTCGAAAGTCCTACTAATCTTCAAGCTTCAACGGGTGCTTGAAAAACCGGTAGACTTTGAGAACTTGAATCACACAAGCCTCACTTTCTTACAACAACAAGACTTGAGTCACATAAGTCTTTAGAACAACACTCAAATGAGATTGAGTTTAACAACACAAGAATGAAAGCTCACACAATTGAGCAAAGTAGTGTTGAAGAATTAAAGCTTTATGGATGACAAAATCTTTAGCACTCAATAAAATATTTCTAACTCTCAAAATAATATATTTGATGAGGAAGATGGAAGCAAGAAATGAATATAGCTCAATGAAGATATTGAAGTGCAAGAGTTGTGTCTAAAAATGAAGGAGAATGAGGGATTAAATAGGCTGAAGAAAATAGAGCCGTTGGAGCAGACTGAGAATAGGCACCAAACAAAATTAATCGATTAAAGTGGAGAAAGTAATTGATTAGACCGTGCTGTCTGAACTAATCGATGAGACTACGCTGTGAGAACTAATAGATTAAATGAATAATAAAAATCGATTAATATTGAAGGCTTGAGAAATCCGGAACTGGATCTAATCGATTAATTTAGAAAATTTAATCGATTAAAGTGGAAATAATGAGCAAACATAAAGGGCCCAAGCCAAGTGCGATTGGAAGCCTTTGGCTTCTAACTCGTTGTTTGGGAACAACGAGAATATCAACGGATGCTCCTCTCCTATTCAATGAATTTGAGTAGGGGAGAGAAAAAGAGTCCGAAAATTATTTTGTGTGTCAAACGATGTACATGAAAAATATTTAAAGTATATTTTTCTTATAAAAAAAATTGTGTAATCTTAAAAATATTTTTAAGAAATTTTTGACACACTTATTTTGAAACTGACTCAGTAAAATATTTTTAGACAGAGGAAAAGTAATTTTTCAACTGACTCAGAAAATAATAATTTTTATCCCTCAAAAAATAATTTGTTTGTGCAGAAAGTATTGTCATCCTTACAAAGATTCCTAGACTCAATTAAAAGAAATCTTTGGAGTCTTCACTTCACTTCAAAAACTTCTGCGTAGGGGTAAGCCTTGATTTTATCTTGATACGCCTCTTTGCTTTTCTCGATACGAAAATAAATTTTCGATCAGCTTGAATTTAATCATCCTGTTTTTTATTCATCAAAACAAAAAAAAATTCCAGAAGAAATAGTAAAGGGGTTTGAACTCATGTCCAACATTTGTCTCTTTATAAATCTCTCTATATAACTCTCTCTACGATCAAATGTCTCTCTACTATTTGATCAAATCACCTGTTGCTCTCTGCATGCCGTCTTCTCTCCCCCGTCTGGTTGTTTGTGGTTGGGATAGCAGCATAGGCCGACGACATGCGACGGTGGTCAGTAGCTAAAGTAACCAGGTAAGTTCACCACACAGCCCACCCCTACTCTTATCCTACCTGACCCGCTACCCCTTTCCATGATTGTATTCCACCATCCCCAACCTATCTCTTAAGACATACCACCCCCAACTCGTCCCATCGGTGTTGACCATCCTCCCTAATCTGTTTGGCCTCTTGCCAAATCGATCTCCCCCCAACCTTAGCCTCCAACCTAAACCGACGACCCCTCTCCATTTCTAGCCTTCCCCACTGCATAACAATCCCCCCTTTAGCTCTAGCCGTCCTCCATTCTTAGCCCTATACATAGCCCTTTCCACATGTAGAGTCTCACACCTACCACCTGATCTTGCCAGTCAGCCCCCCACCCCCACCCTCCTACCTAGGCCCTAACCTCACTCCCAGCCCATGTTCCCCCACAGCCAACCAATGTGATTTACTTTGCTTTCTTTACTTATTATATCTTAACTTTCAATTCTTTGCTATTGTTATTGCTTGTATTATTCTCTGCTTTGCACTACTTTATTATTTACGGTGTTACTCTGTCTTGCATGCTCTCTTTGTTAGTTTTTGTTGTTTGTGTTTGTGTTTTTGTGTTATGGTGTTTGTAGGGTGGATTTAAATAGTTATGCGGGTCTAAGGTCATATCCTGGGGTTGGAGGGGGGGTTACATATAGGGGTGGAGTAGAGTTCTGTATGCATTTTGGCTCGTGGAAAATATGCTCCCTCACGAGTAAGTCGATCGAGTTGGTGCAGGCTATCAAGAGGAGGAAGATTCAAGTGGCATGTGTGCAGGAGACTAGATTGGTGGGTACCAAGGCGCGAGATGTGGATGGGTTCAAGTTGTGGTATTCAGGTGTTGCAAGGGACAAAAATAGAGTTGGTATTTTGGTGGGGCAAGAGTTACAGGAAATTATGGCGGAGGTGGGGAGGATTAGTGATTGGTTGGCAACCATTAATTTATTGTTGGGTGGCTTTGGTATCAACGTGGTGAGTGCATATGCCCCTCGTGTTGTCTTGGACGATGACAACAAGAGAGAGTTTTGGGAGACGTTAGATGGGGTGATAGGTAGAGAGAGTTTTTATTAGAGTCAACTTTAATGACCATATTGAGGATTCAATAGAAGGTTTTGAGGAAGTGCATGGAGGGTTTGGCTTTGGTGATAGGAACTCATAAGGAGTTTTGCTTTTGCATTTTACTGGAGAGAGTTATTTGGTGGCCGCTAACTCATGTTTCCCTAAGCTCGAAGGTCACTTGGTTACATTTGTTAGAAGACTTGGGAGGACACAAATCAATTACTTCCTTCTTCATAAGTGTGATTAGGTGTTATGTAAGGATGCTAAAGTAAACTCGAGTGAAGACCTTACCACCCAACACAAGTTACGGGTGATGGAAATGAACATTGGGTGGGTAAAGAATAGGCAAACTGCATATGGTTGTCCTCAAATCCGCTGGGGGGGTTTGGTGGGGATAAGTATCCAGAGTTGGCTGCAAGAGTTTAGAACAAAGGTGCGTGGGAATCCTCCATAGAGGAAAACAACATATGGTGTTACACAGCTAACTGCATCCAAGAAGTTGCCCAAGAAGTGCTAGGTGTGAGCTACGGTAGTGCAGGGCAGCATAAAGGCGGCAGGTGGAGTGATGAACAAGATAATGTGGAAACTAAGAAGATAGCGCATAAGAGGTTCATAGACTTCAATGATGAACATGATAGACTTTAGTGGAGTACAATCTTGCTCGCAAGGAAGCCAATTTGGAGGTTACAAGTGCAAAGATATTTTCTTTTGAATGCTTGTATAAGGACAATGAGGAGTGGTGAGGTGATAAGAGGCTTTTCTAGCTAGCTAAGACGCGTGAGAGGAAACCTAGAGAGCCGGAGGATATTAATGGCATATTTTTATTAGAGATGACAACGGTTTCCAAACAATGGGGAGTACTTCCATGGCCTTCGAATGCAAGTACGGAACTGAGACTTGAGTTTGGCAAGCTAGGGCAATCAAAATGGCATTGGGACTTTGAGTTTTATCGGTGAATTAGTCAAGAAGAGGTAGTGTGGGCCATCCGTAGGATGAGAAGGGGGTGAGCATTGTTGCAAGATGATATTCCAGTAGAGTTTGGGAAGTACGTGGGTAGCAGTGGGTTAAATTTGTGTAACCATGCTCTCAATTGTTATTTTTAGAATGAATAAGATGCTAGATGAGTGAAGAGAGAGTGTGATGGTCTTCTTGCACGAGGGTAAGAACACATCTACAAGGTATCAAGCTCTTTAGCCAGACCATAAGGTTTGGGAGCGTATCATCGAGCCTAGACTATGGAAGAGGGTGTGCGTATCTAGGAATCAGTTTGGTTTCATTCTTGGTCAGTGGACCACGGAGGCTATCCACCAATTTTAGCAGCTAATGGAAAAGTATAGGTCTAAGAAAAAGGGTCTACATATGGTGTTCAATGAAATTGAGAATGCCTACGACAAGGTGGCGAGGGAGATCATGTGGAGGTGTCTTGAGTTTAGAGGGGTGTCGATTGCATACATCTACACAATCTGAGATATGTATGGTGGGCGTAGGACAAGGGTGAGGAAAGTTGGTGAGGTCACACCAGGGGTCGGCCATTAGTCCCTTTCTTTTTTATTTGGTGATCGACGTCTTGTCAGAAGGTGTCCAAGGGGAGGTCCCTTGGTGCATAATTTTTGCTGATGATATTATAATAGTTGATGAGACATGGGAGGTATGGACTTGATGATAAGTTAGAGTTATCACGGCTTTCCTTGGAATCGAAAGGTTTTAAACTAAAGAAATCTCCTTGAATAAGAGTAAAAAGTTATGAAAATACTGAAATATGAGTCCTATGTATTTTGGGACCAAAATAAAAGTATAATGAAGTTTGATGTAAGAGTACAAGTTAGCAATGTGATGAAAAAGTAATGAAAGTGTAATATGGTAATGTGATCAATCAACCATCGGTGATCAGTGATGGTACTCTGGTGGTAGTTGTGGTGTGACAATGTCGTGAGTGTGACACTGTACCAATGGCAGTGTGAACTCTTATTTTTATCTTAAAAGACTTAGGACTCCTGTTTTGGTAGTTTCATAATTTTTCTCTTATCCAGGGAGATCTCCCGTTAAACTAAGTAGGACTAAGACTGAATACAAGATATGTTCTTTTAGTGGTGGAGTGACGAAGTTAGATGGGGAAGTTAGTATTGATTCCCACCTAGTGCCCAAGAGAGACAAGTTCTGTTACCTGGGTCCAACCTTCCAGACTGATGGGAAGATAAACACGGATGTTGCTCATCATATTGGAGCTACTTGGGCCAAGTGGGAGTTGGCTTCAGGGGCACTCTATGACAAGAAGATTTTGGCAATAATAAAAGGAAACTTCTATAAGTTTGTTGTGAGACCAACTATAATGTACAAAGTAAAGTGCTGGGCGGTTAAAAAAATTCAGATTCCACGGCTACATGTTGCGGAAATGCAGATGCTACGTTGGATTTTTGGGCAAACGAGGTTTGATAGGATCTAGAACGGCGCTATTCGGGGACGGGTGGGAGTGACTTCTATGGAGAGTAATCTACGAGAATCTTGGTTAAGATGGCTTGGGCACGTGACACAGAAAAGTACTAAGGCTCTGGTGCATGTAGGGGTAGACCTAAGAGGACTTAGAAAGAAGTGGTTAGCCAAGACCTTAGACTTTTGGCCCTTGCCGAAGATATGGCCTTAGATAGATATTTTTGGAGAGATAAGGTTAGGATACCTTGGTAGTGTAGTGGTAGTTTTCGTGTGTAACGATGTGTGTGCTTCATATCCTTGGTGCTTTTTGCGTTTTTTTACTTCTATAGCTTGCTTTATGCTTTTGTTCTTTTGTTGTGTGCTTCTTGTGTTACTTGAGTCAGGGGTCTCTTGGAAATAGTCTCTCAACTTTCGAGTAGGGGTAAGGTCTCCGTACACACATCCTCCCCAGACCCTACCTTCGTGGAATTCGGCAAGGTTGTTGTATCATAATGTAAATCAATACTTATAAGTTTTATTAGTTCAATACATTTAGGTTCAATTCAATATTTATTAGTTAAACCTTTTTTAATCCTGGTAGAGAACCTCTAAACTTCGAGGTGCAAGGTCCAGGGAAACCTTACCAAAATTTATTAAAGACATAGAAGAACGTACATACGAGGGAAAATAAAGAAAACCAAAGTATATATAAGTTTAGTGTTATATAAGTTCAATATAATTTACTACATAGTTCACTTTATATAAGCTCTACTCCACAGCCCTATAGGTGTTTCAATCTCTACATCATTGAAATTTGTAGCTATACTGCTAGACCACATCTTTGGAAAAAATAAGCTTCATTAAATCTTTGTACATTTTTTTAGTGCCCGATAACACATTGATTGGGTACGTGACAACCAAATGGCTCATGTACACATGTGCTAAAATTAACATATACTATTATGTAGAATATATTTGGCATAATGGAGGCTGAATTTTACTCAACAGGTCCGTTTAGAAGTTAGGGGGGTCAATCTACAGTTCATCTAAATTCTATGGCACGTTTGTGCCTCCCAATTGACGAAACACAGTCTCTAGAATTTTCACCATATTTACTTATTACTAAGACCAGTTGTATTTTAAAAAAACGTAAAGAAAAATATTTGAGGGCTTGAGGCCAGATGTGTGCTCATCAAAATAGCATCTGAATGATAAATAAATAATGGGTTTTGCATCTCATGAAGATATTTGTGGGTCTATTGCTATTACAGAATATTGTGAGCGGCATGCAAAGAAGGAAAACATCAGCACTCTAAAAGAAGACAGCGACGAGGATGAGATAAGTGATGAGTATGTTAGTGGTCACAGCGATAGTGATGATGAAGTTGTTGGACATGCAGACCCGTGATGTATCACTGGACGACTCGGTTCATTCAACCCATTCACTGTATCACTAGTGTAAATCTAGGGCATGCATTGTTATAGGGGCATGCATATGTATACAAAACTTGTCATTAAATTAGAGTACTCATTACTTTTATTGTAGATTATTTCAGTGCTTAGTAGCTATTTAAGATAATGAAAGATGAAAAGGCCATTTCTTGAATCAAAACCGTCCCTTTTGTCATGATTCTTTGTAACTATACAAACTTGACACACAGAGGGCTATGTTTTTATCAAACGTATGAGCTCCCATTCCATTTTCGATATTTGTTAGATGTGGGGTAGCAAGACCCTACTCCCGTGGGATTATACTGGGTTGTTTCTTCATCTACTTCAAAGATTAATTACATCATTTAGATCTCATATGCATGCTTAAAATGCCACTTCCAATGTTTTCCAAAAAGACATTTTGCACCTCATATATAAGTGTGCACACTTTGCCTTTCCCCTATAGAACTCTGTGATGTTAAATTGTGAGACATTATTTACTATCACGGTCCATTTGATACACGGAATTGGAATTGAATTTGGAGTTGATATTCTATGGCATTGATTTGCATGGAATCGAATTCTCCAATTACAATTCATTTTTAGCACTACCGATTCCAAATCCATATATTTTGTGCTACCAAACAGCAAAATTGGAATTGTTATCCCCAACTCCAATTCCATAGTTTGAATTTCATGTACCATACAGAGCCTTAGAGTATTTCTCTGTATTAGTGCTTATTAACTTATTGTTGATAACTAGCAATAAACTTATAAGGTTCTATAACTCCAATTCCACAGTTTGAATTCTATGTACCAAACAGAGCCTTGGAATATTTCTCTGTATTGGTGCTTATTGACTTACTAGACTCGTACCCGTGCGTTGCACAGACAAATTATTGACTAAAGAATCATCGAAAGTTTTGACGAAGGAAAATGATAAAAATACTTAAAGACACGATAATATAATATAATTCTAAAGAAAGAGAAATATACATTTATACACAATATTGATGGGAAGTGGTATAAGTTTTGAAAATTTCTTTTATAAACTACATTTATAGTTTGATTCGACAATGCATAGGTTTTTTAATAGTGTGTGCACGTGCACAAATGCGAATTGTTCTTGATTTTTATACTTTTACTACTATTAGCCCTGTGCTTCACACGGGCTCGCATATTTATAAATTTTGACATCTAAAAAATAAAATAATGTTTATTTTAAATTATCTAATCATTGAATAAAATATATTAATATTTTTAATCTATATACTCCCTTCGTCTCAAAAAGATTATAATAATTAGACTTTTTTGGTAAAACTATGTAAAACTTTGATTACAAATTAAATACAGTTTTAAATAATTAAATTTCATAAAAACATGATATATATGAAAATAATATTTTAAATGGATACATTTTTTCTAAATTTACATTATAATTAAATATAATATACTTTTTGTACACTTTGTGGTCAAAGTATAGAGTAACTTGACCAAAATATCAAATTGTTATCAAATGAAATAATAGTGAAATTTTATTTAATTATTGAAAAAATAAAATAAAAATGCCAAATAAACCAATTAAGTAATGATAAATCATTAAAAGATTGTTTTTGGTATATGACCTATATGCTATGAATTATCCTACAACAAAAACAAATTTAGTTTATTGAATTTAATTTGTTGAAATATTATATAAAAATTAAATAATGTTGCGAAAAAACATTTTGAAGTAAAATATATAGTTAATAAATATAAACTTAAGAAAATATAGTTATTTCTTAGAAATAACAAAATAAAATAAATGGTGGATTCTTTTTAAAAATATATAAAATGTTAGTTTTTTAAATAATAAAGTTATTATACTTTTCTTTGAATAATCATATAATTATGCATATTTAAAAATATGTTATAATAATGAAATATATGTATTTCTAATAGTAAAAAAGCGATGAGTTTTATAGAAAGAAATCACCATATGTAGCACTCTAAGTCACTCAATATTACGCATATAGAACTCCTTAATCTTTTATACGAATTTAGCTATTTATAGTGTCAATACCTTCCATGCATACCTTGTATCTTTTATTATATTCTACTACTTTTAATTACTTTTAATTATTTTATTAAACTTAGGTTATTCGATCATGTAGCCACTCCTCCTCATTCGTGCGTCTCATACGTGCGAGAATATCATCCTACGTCATTTACCATAGCTCTACGAGATCCTCCTCCTACGCAGTTTACCAATGTACTAGTATCACACCTGTACGGGTCATTTTTATGTTATTAAATTCAGATCATTTTTCAATAATAAAAAATGAGATGCAATAGAATATAGAGATTATATTATTTTAAGGTACAGAACATCAAGGTAACTTCCATCATTTGCTATGGGGCATTATTAACCATACGGGTTTCGGGCGCGGTTTGACTAACTACTTTCCCGATTATATATGAAAATTCAGAATAATACAATTTTATAAATTTCATAATCATAATATATGAAATGTATTTCATATGCTTAAGTATTTAAGTTATGTAAATGTAAATGACTCTTACCAACTAAAAAGACTTGGTCAGCAAACTTTGTTTTGAGTACATCTTCAAAACTCTTAAAGTTGAATCTTGGTCCTTCCAAAAAATTGCAGCATGCAAGAGTGATTGGTAGTTTTTGTGCCTTGGAAATTCCGTATAACCTTGACCCTCATGATTAAGTAAACTGCATTTTCTTGCAAATCTTCTTTGAATGTGCGTATATTAGTATCTTTGATCTGAGCATGGATTCGATCGCCCTAATAACAAATATAAAACGTTAATTTATAATTAAATTTATATTTTTTGTTTAAATATTTATTATATGTAAACTATAAAATAATGTAGAACTAATCTCTGAGTTGTGGAAAACAATATCTAATGATTCCGGCCCTCGAGAATGAGCAGGAACGTGGTAAACTCTAACCGCTCTTAGCTTCATCATCAATAATCCAGAACTTTCGTCAACATTTTTTAAGGCGGTAATCATCCCCATGTTCGTACAAAAAACGATGCTGGAGCACCGATCAATTAAAACACTTTTTTTTTAATTTAGAGACTCGTTGATTATCTTGCTTATCTCGCTCGATAAGGTAGCGTATTTATAGTATATGAATTTATGAATTTCGGTGTTCCTTTATTATTAATTGGTAATAATTAATTACCAATTTAAATTACTTACCTTTTTAATCATTTTCAATATAAATTATTTACGTTAGTATTTTTATTATATCTTTATATTCACGTTTAGAAAGTTTTCCATAAATGGGAATGAGTCAAAACCGTGTAACATTAATGACCCGTGCAAAAGAATTATTATTAATTTAAATTACTTACCATTTTAATTGTTTCCCATAGGTTGGCCATTTTAACGATATTTTTTTTATTACCATTTTTGTATACGTGTTAAAAATGTACATTACTCTATACGTATTTTCCTATTTTTAATTACAATTTAAAAATACATGGTTATATTAAAGGAAAACATAATAATATATCTATTTTATTAGCGTTTCTTTATTATGGTAATTAGATATTTAATTATCTTTTTTATATACGTACTTAATTACTGATGCTATATTATTGTAATTAGATTTTTAGTTACCTTTTTTATATACGTTTTTAATAGTTTATTACCAAAACACATGTTTATATTACCAAAACACGATTCCGTTACCATAAAATTACATGTATTAGAGTTTCTTTATTATGGTAATTAGATTTTTAATTATCTTTTTTATATACGTACTTAATACTTTATATTAAATATACGTACTTAATACTTTATATGAATTTTATCATTCAAAATACATGTATATATTACCATTTTTAAATGTAATAATTTATTAGATATTATTACATATAAAGTAGTGAATATAATTAAATACAATTACCATTTGTATAAATTAACATAATACCGAAATAATATATCTATTTTATTAGCCTTACTTTATTATGGTAATTAGATTTTTAATTACCTTTTGTGATATACGTGCTTAATTTTTTACTCCCTCCGTCCCCCTGTATTTGTCCACTTTCATTTTTACACACCATCCATTGCACTTCTTTAATCCATTTTATCTTGTAATTTGTATATTAAAAAATTATAAAAATTATATATTAATAATCTATATGTTAAGACAAATCAAACAAGATCACACATGACTATATTTAGGCTTACACATTGAGAGAATTTGATAAGTCAAAGTGTTTAGATGAATAGTTCCAAAAGAAAAATGTGGACGAATACAGGGGGATGGAGGGAGTATTTAACATGGCGTGTGTGAATACTTTATTACCAAAATACATGTTTATATTAATTTAACTGTTTAAAATAAATGTGTATATTACCATTTTTAAATGAAATAAGTTATTAGATACTATTGCATATATATTAGTAAATATAATTAAATACAATTATTACCATTCGTATAAACTGGTTAAAAAAGGATTGATTTATTAACGGTAAGTGTAATTATGTTTGAATATTTTATTATTACTTTAAATTACTTACCATTTTAATTGAGTAATTTTAATGCGCATGTTTGGCCAGTGTGTTTGGTGTAATAGATTCTTCATGAAATCAGTCATACATTTTTGGACAGTGTGGAATTCATACATGAAAATAGTTATACACATTTCTGGCAATGTGAAATTCATACATGAAAACAGTGTGGAATTAATACATAAAAAGAACTATACATTTTTTCGGGTGTGTGGAATTCATACATGAAAATAGTCATTCACTTTTTGATTGTGTAGAATTTTTACATGAAAATACTACCCCATAAATCAATGGACATTAAACTCCAACATGAAATTAAAGAACACAATAATACACTTACACACTACTGTAAGATATAACAACATATATCATTCTACACTACCACATTAAATATGTAACACCCTAATCCGTCCAGGTCTGCAGCCCCTTTCAGACTAAAGTACTAACTTGGTAATCGTAAAATTTAAAACTTTTCAAACACTTTTATTTATCACGATAATATTTTTTGTAACATATACAGTGCGGAGTTTTTCAATATAGCGGAAGCTTAACAAATCATAATTACAAACATAATTTGTTTATGTTCTTTAATTCAAAACCATCACATCCATTCCGACAATCTTGCCTCCGTCTGCCTCCAAAATCACGTCACATCATTCTTTCTATTAACCTGCGTGTAGCAAATAAAACATACTACACGCTCAGCGGTGAAGCTGAGTAAGCATATCTAATGCGTCGAACATCCATATAAATTGAACCCAAATTCATAATCAAATCATTTGATATCATGCACAAAGTATTCAATTCAAATATACAATAATCAATATTCAACATTCGTCATTCAATATTCATATTCAACATTCAACATCCTCATTCAATAATATCCTTAAAGTATTCTTAGTTTAAGGCCAATCTATTTGATGTTTACCAACTCTTAAACGAATTCTAGTTTAAGATATTTAAACTATATTCGAGTTTAAGGTACTCTTAACTAACCCTTAAGCTAGGCCTAGTTTAAGATACAAATTTTCAAAAAGAGGTTTTCAAAATCTTAAACTTACCTTCGCTTAAGGTAATCCAGAAACCGAACAGCGGAATGCTCACTGTCGGGTTGGGTGGTATCCCCAAACGAGTTCCTCTAGTTTGGTTTGTAGATCCCGTACGTACGTTTTAACCCAGGCCACCGAATATTCATAATTATAACCGTAAGGCCTATTTCTAAGCCATCTTAGAGTCTTCTAGATAGTCTTAGAAACCAACGTCAACCTAGGTATATCTTAGAGTTCTTCTAGATATCCTTACAATTCAAATCATTTCATAATCATCAACATATTCATTTCAATTCATAATTTAATCTTCAATAATCATTTTAATCAGTAGTTTCATCAAGTCATAATCATCATAATAATCATTCATCATAATTATCAATCAACATAACATTTGATAACAAACAGCGGCCTAGTCTCGAGTGTTAACACCCGAACTTACCATCATATATCACATATTATTTTATATGCCAAAAACATCATTTTTATTATACAAAATCATATTTATATTGTGCATAATTAATGGGTATCAAAAATAGGATTTCATAGTTCAAAAATCATGTTTTCTAAACAATAACTGATTAATATATGATAGGAAATTCAATTATTAACTATTAGCTTCATTTTCTTCAATAGTGTAGGGAGACAGTCTAATGTCACTTCTGATAATCTACTGTCTGATGTTCAGAATGGGCTGATAATCGATTATCAGAGTGTTATAATCGATTATCAAACTTCAGAAAGGGCTGACAGTCGATTGTCACATTCTGACAGTCGACTGTTGCTCAGCTTTGTTCCAAAAATCTGCAGAAAGATGAATAATCAATTTTCAAGTTGATAATCGATGATTATCCATTGTCTTCTACCTCGAGCCAACTTGCGGAAATGTCACTTTTACTTACTAAACTTCAATTAAAGTATATAAAAATTTTCTCCAAGGTTCATAGATCATTTTGGCATCATTAATTCATAGTTTTAACATCAAAATCATAGTTTGTGATTCTTAGTTCTTCAAGCATGTCAAACACAAAACTCAACCAAATGACGATTTATGAACGTAGAAACGACCTATATGAACATTCTAGTCATTAGATATATCGACGGGCTTACCTCGAAGGTAAATGAAGGTTTTGAATATTTTCCGGCGAAACTTCCGGCGACGATAGCTCTCAACTCCAGCGACCTCACACCAAATTGACAGCACCACTGCGTTCTCCACACTCAAGGCTATCTCTCAGAATCAATTTGATGAAGAATGGTGAAGAAATGGAGGGTTTATATAGTGAGCTGAATGGAGAAGGAGACATGGAGGATAACACCAATTCTCCTGTTTTGGCATCTCAGTGGAGGGGATGGCCGATTCCTGCGAATCCAAACGCAAGTCCCTGATTGGGACTAATTTGTTCCCAGTCGGGGAATACTTTTTGGTCCAACTTTCTCCGAATTGAAATTTGTTTGCACCGTTGTGATCATACATTTAAACTCTATCCAACGATATAATTTTTTTATTTATTTGTAATACTTTTTCCGACATCATATTTTTGGGTAGTTGACTTTGACAGAGTCAAAATTCATTTAATTGACCTTTACTCAAAAAGGTGCTCATATTCAATTCATATTATTTATTTCCATGATTTATTTCAATAACTCATTTCAAAGTTCACTACATAATTAATTTCTTTATTTATTCTTGATTTGGGTCAGTACTCATGTTCCCAATCAAGACCACACAAATATTCAACATATTGGATTTATCTCTATGAGATTTATCCAGATTAAGATATTGGATATCAAAACACATTTCATTTCGGCCCAAAGCCCAATAACTATTTATTTTATTCAAAACAAATTTCACTAATTGAATATTTATTCATTAAAAATTTTAGGGTATGTTTTGGGGCGTTACAAAATACTCACATATAAAAAACAATACACTGTCCACTACAAAGTTACAAGTGAACAACCACACTGCCCAAACCAGTCAGATTTTTTAGCAGTGTGTAATGAATATTTGCAGTTTAATTAAAGGACAAAATCGGAATAACATGTACAAAACATATAGCACTGCTATTTAGAGTATTTTAAGGCTTTAGAGTGCTATTTTAGTTTTTCTCCCTTTTATAGATAATAATAAACATAATGAATATTTGAAAAAGTAAATGATTTTATAACCATTTCATAATGATAATGTTGATATAATGTTGATGTATTTCTATAAATCTATAATTTTTCTCCATGTATAAATTCAAAAATATATTAATACAAAAAGTATTACTGATCTAATGATTCTTTTTCTTCACATTAATTTTAAAACCCTAAATTACCGACCTTATAATTACATACTCCCTCCGTCCGTGAGAATTTATCCACTTTTGACTTTATTTCGTCAAAATTGGTAAATGATATTGGATATTGATACAAAATTAGTTTTATTTTATTTATTATATCATTCATTTTCAAAATATTATTTCATCACTTAATATATAATATATATTTTATTTAATTATAAGTCAAATTTTGAAAACCAGTTAATTGGAAAAAGTCAAAACTGGACAAATACTCAGGAATGGAGGTAGTTATTAAGCTTCTCATCCATAATCCCAACTACCCCCCCCCCCCCCCCCCGCCCTCCCCCGCAATGATTATAAAAAAATATTATTCTTTCTTTCATTATTAAAAAACAAAATCTTAAGTTAGTGATCCTAAATCTCTATGAATAAAAATTTAAATTTTAAAATACTCCGTATTAAGAAACAATTATTTTTCTCCCCCACATTTATTTTCAAAAAACATTAAAATGTTAGGGCTTCAATTATCTCTATCAAAATACAAATAGTTACAAATTGGAAATTGTATTCTCTTTAATGTGGTTGTAACATTTAATTGAGTCTCGCACTTATTATCTATTGCACCTTGGATTTTCTATACAATTTTTCTTACTTTTTTATTATCCTAAATCTTCATTGTCATAAATCTTCTCACACTCCCTTCCACACCTTGATCTTCTTTGTCATAATCTTTTTTGCATAAATTTGTGTCGTTTCATAAAATATCATCCTATGAAGTTTCCATGTACGATTGTATTAATGAAAACTAGAGGTGGCAATCGGATCAACCGGATCGGTTTCGGGTTGGATTTTTTCGGTTCAGATATCTTTCGGTTATATGTTATAATCGGTTCAGTTCGGATCAGATCGGTTAAATTTCGGTTCGGATTTGATTCGGTTCGATACATTTTTTGGTTCGGTTCGGTTTCGAATCGGTTCAGATACAGTTTGGTTATAAATCGGTTCGGATACAATTTGAGTCGGATATATTTCGGTTTCGGATCTAGTTCGGTTCGGATATATTTCGGTTTCGGATCAAATATATTTTGGATATATATTATTTTCTAATTGAAATTTAACTATCCATATTTCTTTTTATGTTTTATCATATTTATCTATCATCAATTCAATACCTCATATTATTTTATATATTTTTCTAATTATATTATCTCTAACCTACATAATCTTCTCTTTTTGACTTTTTAGTCATATTTTACAAATTTGGACTATAAATTGTGAAAACATATATATTTAATTATGATATAAATTTAATATAATTAAATTTATTTTAAAATTTAGTTTTGAAATATCAAACTTTCTCGCAACTACTAATATACTTATGTTTATAAATGAAAAGATAAGAGATAAATTCAAATAGTGTTATGTTCCATTTGAATATAATTTGATAAAAAATTGAGTAAAATTGGGTGAAATTAAGTGAATTTTATTCCATTGAGTGCAAAATTTATAAATTATTGAGTGTATTTTGTTGAAAATAGATTAAATAAAATTTAACAGAGTCAAATATAATTAATTTTACACTTAAATGTAATGGTGAAGATCAAATTTGAAAATGATAACACTAAATGTTGTTGCTAGAGAGTCTTTTCAAAATGCTAACACTAGCATCTAATTTTATTGACTAATATTGAGTGAATTGGTTTGAAACTAATCAAATTAACTCTCAAATCAATAAAATTTATTATAATGGGATGAAATCAGGATAAAATCTAGTTATTCCATACAATTCATCATATAATTCTTTCGTCTCAAAAGGAATATCACACTTCACTATTTAAAAATTACGAAAATTTTATTTGTTTGTGCGTTATCATTTATATGTATAACTTATCTTTAATTTCTACATATAATAAATTTAAGGCATGAAATTTTGTACTTTTTTTCAAGAAGATAATCGATTTTATGAGGGAATGAGCAAGTAATGTAATTAGTTCAAATGGTAAAATAAAAGTAAAAATTTAAAAATATAATATGCTTATTGAAAGGAAAACATAGTTCCAAATTTATCAATGTAGGTTCTAACCGGTTTCAGATATAATTGGTTTCGGATCTAATCAGTGTTATTAAGCATTAATTATCTATGTAGTCAGTGGCGGATCCTGGAAAAAAATTCACCGGGGGCAACTTCAACTCCTTCGAGCATCAATAGCGGGAACACTACGGAGCTCTAGAATGGAGTGCCTCTCATTTTTTTACATGTCAATGACAAACAAATAATTAATTTTATCTCAAACATCTATTCACATAATTTAAAAAATAAGAAAGTCACAATTTAGTATCTAAAATTTAAGAAGACCGAACTGGATAGTTGCTCTATTTTAAATATTTTCACTCTCATATTCTTTTTTACATAGTACTCCTTTCATCCCAGTGTATTTGTCCAGTTTGACTTTTTCAAATCAAACTCGACAAACTTTGAGTTTTAATAAAATAAAAACTGTAATGTATTTTAACATAAAATAATTTTATTGGATTTATCGTATTGAAAACTTTCAAAATTGTATTTCATTATGCTAATATGTAATATAAATTGAGAGTAATTAGAGTTTAAAATGTGTCCAGTTTGACTCGAAATAGTCAAAGTGGACAAATACACTGGAACAGAGGTAGTATTATTTTTTCTATGTTGTTTCACACATAATAATCACATAATTATTTATACACACATCATAAAAACTATACATAATACAAAATGAATGAATTAAACAAAGATTGGGGGCATATATTATTTTAAAGATAAAGAAATAAAATCTTGGGGGCATATATTATTTTGATTGGGGGCATAAATCAAAACCCATCCAATTTCTTTTTAATATTTTAAAAATTACGTTACTTGCTTTGTACCTACTCACAATTCACTGGGGGCATATGCCCCCCATTTTATAAGTATGGATTCGCCAGTGTATGTATTACCTTATAGTTGAGATTTATTTACTAAGTGTTCCCCGTATATGTTTGTTAAATGGATGTTGAGTGGAGGAAATTTAGCTATTTTCAACATTTAAATGTAGAGTAATTTTTTAAAATGACCCTTTCTGATTAACCTTTTTCCAATTTAGGTCTCCGTTATAATTATTATAATTTTATCCCAATTATAAATTTAGGGGCACCTTAATGTTTTGTGTCCCTCTATTAGCCACTCATGTTCACGCTAGTAAATTTTGAATGAGGATGACCTCGCCTCCGATCCCCCACTTCATATCTATGTAGAATTTTGATAAAATTCACGTATGAAAAATATGTGATTCATTTTTTTTTTTTGCAAATATTGTTTTGTTGTATATATTTCATGCGAATATTTTTTGTGTTCTTTTAAAAAAGTAGTAGTTGTGACTTCAATGAAATCAGAAGTGAAATACCTATGATTATTTTAAAATATTTTGTAATTTTTCTTTGTGAAAACCCTTGCAACTATATTTGTTTTGTTGTTTAAAAATAAATTCATATCAAGTGAAAAAATTTTTGGATGTAAAATACATGTGCTTATTTTTACGTGATAAGTTTTTAAAATTTTATGTGAAAAATGTAACTATTATTTTACAAGTTGATTTTAAATATTTATACTATTATTTAAATCATTTTAGAAGTTGATTTTATAAAAATTTTAATCCAAAAAATGAATTTTAGTTCTCACTTAATTGCATAAAATTTCATGTAGGTTCTAATTTCTTCAATAATACTCCTTCTGTGTTTGGATTTGATCTTCTCAATTGACTTTTCTTGTCAATTTTGTATACTATAACCTCGATATGTAGAACAAACATTGTCTTTCGATAGAAATTCATTACCAATAACTTCTTTTTAAAACTAAGGAATCTCTTAATGTTTGGTAGCTCCTATTTTGGAGATAAAAAATATGCATTTTTATTTTGGTATTTTCTCCATGGTTATTCCTATTCTGGTACAGAGTATTTTTTTCCAAATAATTTTTTACAACTTAAATTGGATCTACCCATATTTTGATTAAAATTTCCACGTTATTCAATCGTTAATAGGTGGAGGGTGATTTGTTAAAATCTTGTCATGTAGATTCGCCACTTGTCGCAATTCTAAGAGTTTAACTCTCATATTTAATATATAAAGATTGCACCTTGAACTTTTTGCACAATTTTTCTTACTTTTTTTCTTATTCTAAATCTTAATTGTCACAAATCTTCTCACGCTCCCCTCCACACCTTATCTTCTTTGTTACAATCTTCTTTGCATAAATATGTGTCATCTCATAAAATATCATCCTATTAACTTTCCATGTACGATTGCGTAAATGAAAACACAGGAAGTAAGTCTTCTCTCGATCAAAATTTCTTAATTTTATGTATAAATATTTTGAATTCTAACACAATATAAGTATGTACTGAGTAAATCGTAAGTTACAGTATAAGATTATTTTGATTAAAATAGTAAACCAAGTTACCAAGATAAACTATAAAAGTCTTATTAAATCTTTTTTCTAATTTGTTTATTTTAAATATTCAATATTTTAAAAATAGTCAAATTGTATGGAAATATTACTTTTATATCATATCATAATTAGTCATCTTACCATAAACAAAAATTTTAAGTAAGATATGCATTGAGTCTATCTCATAATATACGTATTATTCATTTGTCTAAAGATAAAGTACATAATCATTACACGTATAATTCTCTTAAAATATATAGTCTTAAGTCTTTTAGTCACATAATTATAAGTTATAAATTTCTTTGAGTGATTTCAAAATAGTCTTTTCGAATAAGATATTTACCAAAATCAGTGTTATTAAGCATTAATTATTTATATAGTACTTTATAGTTGAGATTTGTTCACTCTGTGTCATCCATATAAGTTTGTTAAATGGATGTTCAATGGAGGAAATTTGGATATTTCCAATATTTAAATGTAGAGTAATTTTTCAAAATGAATCTTTCGGATTAGCCTTTTTCCAATTTAGGTCTCCGTTATAATAATTATAATTTTATCCCAATTCTGCATTTATTGACACCTTAATGTTTTGTGTCTCTCTATTAGCAACTCATGTTCTCGCAAGTAAATTTTGAGTGAGGATGACCTCGCCTCCGATCCCCCACTTCATATCTATGTAGAATTTAGATAAAATTCACATATGAAAAATACGTGATTGGTTTTTTTGCAAATATTGTTTTCTTGTATATTTCTCATGCAAATATTTTTGTGTTTTTTTTAAAGTAGTTGTTGTGACTTAAATGAAGTCAAAAGTGAAATACCTATGATTATTTTAAAATGTTTTTGTTATTTTTCTTTGTGAAAACCTTGCAACTATATTTGTTTTGCTGTTTAAAAATAAATTCATATCAAGTGAAAAAGATTTGGATGTAAATATATGTGATTGTTTTTATGTAATAATTTTCTAAACTTTTATGTGAAAAATATAACTATTATTTTAAAAACTGACCTTAGAAATTTTTACTATTATTTTAATTATTTTTGAAGTTGATTTTATTAAATTTTTAATCAAAAAAATGAATTTTAGTTCTCAGTCAATAAAATTTCATGTAGGTTTTAATTTCTTCAATAATACTCCCTCTGTGTTTGGAATTGATCTTCTCAATTGACTTTTCTTGTCAATTTTGTAGACGTTAACCTCGATATATAGAACATTGTCTTTCGATAGAAATGCATTACCAATAACTTCTTTTTTAAACTAAGGAATCTCTGAATGTTTGGTAGCTCCTATTTTGGAGATAAAAAATATGCATTTGTATTTTGGTATTTTCTCCATGTTTATTCCTATTCGGGTACAGAGTATTTTTTCCAAAAAATTATAGCGACACTGTACGTAAGACATATAATCTATATACAACTTCAATTGGATCCACCATTATTTTAATTAAAATTTCCATGTCATTCAATCGTGGACCCACTTATGACATGCGTCGTGCGCATGCACTAGTGTATACATACATTAATGAAAATATATAAATAAACGTGATATAGTTGTGGCTCCCAAAAGAAAACTAACGATAGCGCCATCTCTTGCGATCTCTATCTCCAGCCAATCATATTCTTTCTCTTTAGTGATTATCTCTTCATCAAACCTCTCCGGCCATGCTGGTCTTTTCTTGAATATAATGATTACATAATCTCAAAGAAAAGAATCCTTGTGTTACATGCAAGGGTATGAGGTTCAAAAGAGAGAGATTTACATTCAGAAATAAAGAGATAAGGCACGACACGCAGATCATATTTAAAATAATAATAATACTAAGCCACAAGCATACACCATGCATAACGACCATACATCAGATGCAAATAGTTAAGCAAATACCGGGCAAAACCGCGTTCGCTCAAGACTTAGTTTATTCAACGAGAAAATAAACTACAAATCTAAAACAAATAATTAAACTATCAAATAATTTAATTAAAAACATTTTAAAGCACTTGAATATTCAAAATAACATTTTGAAATTTCTAGAGTTTTATAATAATATATTATCATAAATATAGGTATTAATTTTGAAATTGGGATTTTAATTCGAAATAAATATTTATACTTTTTTATAATTAATAAATAAATTACAGAAAATATTTTTTGGTTTATTTAATCTGAAAATCAGATTTCCGAAATTCATATAATTATTATTTCCGTATTTATACAATTCACGGCGTAGAGACATAAATTAATTTCCAAACTTAATTTTGAATATTCCCAATATTCCAAAAATCAAAGTTTTTTCAAAAAATCGAATTTTGTCTCATACCAAACCTGAAAAACAAATTTCTAGATTTTAGAAAAAATTATTTCTAATTTATAAAATTTAATTGGTAGAAAACTAAATTAATTTCTAAAATTTAATTATCGGTATTTAAAAATTCTAGAAATCATTATTTTCCAAAATTAAAGATTTTATCTCCTACTTGATCAAGGAAATCAAATTTCAAAATTTTTTTAAATTTTATATTCAAAATTTCCATACTTATCTTTGTAGGAAGTAAATTAATTTCCAAAATTAATTCCAAATATTCAAAATATTCCAAAAAAACATATTTACCAATAATATAGACTTTTTATTTTACTCGAACATGGAAACCGAATTCTCATCTTGGTTTATTTTATTTTCTTGAATATCTCAATTATTAAAGAAGGAAACTGAAAACAATTCCTCTAAATTATTCTCGTAAATCCAAAATTTCCAAAAATCTGTATTTACGAAATATACCGATATAATTTCCGTTATAATATTTTCTAGAAAATAAAATATCATATTTATAATTAATTAATAATTAACACGGTAATACCTAGATTACTAAAATTAAATTATAAATAAATAAAAAATATGTATTTTTAATTTCAATATATATTCCAGAATAATTTTATACAATCTGAAAATCATATTTCCAAACTTATAAAATTATATTCTCAAACTTTAAATTTTAATTCCAATTAATCACTATTAATTAAAAATTAGCTCTACTTAATTACGAAAAATAGAAAATAAAATCCGAAAATTTATTTTAATTTTCCAAAATTCTTAAAATCGTTATCCCAGAATAATTATAAATGATGTTTATCTTATATTTATTTTTCGATTAATCAAATTAACTATAAAATCAAATTAATACTCAAAATAAGAAATTTATTTTAGAAAATTTAATTTTATGTTTCGTGAATGCTTAAAATAATATTTTAACATTCCAGAATCATTAAAATTACTTTTCGAATTTATTAAGTATTTATTTTGTATTGTAACCAATTAAACTACAAAACTACACTTAATAGATCAAATAGAAAAATAAACCAAAATTAACTCCAAAAATCATATTTTAAAATTATATAAACTCTTGAATCAGTTTTTGAAATTTTCATTATTTTGGATGATTTACAAAATTCATGCATATCTGGATTAAATTTATCAATTAGCGAAATCTACAAAATTTATAATTTTGTAAGCCGGCTTCAATACCACTGTAGGGTAACCATGCATGGATAGCATAACTGAAAACAAAATTTTTATGTCCAATCTTCTACCACCCAAGATCGTCTTACAAAAACTATACATTATTATAAAGAAGAATACCTTTTCTCGTAGAAAATAGATTAAACAGTGTGTTGGAAAACATTTTCACTTTGACATTTTGCTAATGACAATGTTTGTTTCCATTTAGGTTTAGATATTGACAAACCGTCGGGAACATGGAACAAAATGAAAAGATTCAAAGAGATAGAAAAAGTTCTTTGAAGAAACAAAAAGCACAAGAAAGGCATTGACGCTGCTAAAGATGGCGACATTGGCGTTTTGAAGACAATCTAAAGACTTAGGTTTTATTGTAACAAGCTCATTCAATTTCTCTACGTCATGGCTCAAAACAAAATATGTTTTTCATGCATCAAATGAGTGTTTTCATAAATGGTTTTTAAGTTTCTAAAACCCATGGTTCTTGCTTAACCAAAACCATAACCATCGGTTATCGGCGTTCGGCTATGGCGTTCGGTTTTCGGCATTGGTTATTGGCATTGATTTTAACCAAATGGTTTTTGGGTTTTTATCTTTGGTTTATGCTTCTGGGCACATTTAAAGTTTTTCCAAATGATTAGTTTTCAAAAACCATAACCTTTGTTTTTCGGCGTTGGTTATCAGCATTCGGTTTTGGTTATCGGTGTTAGTTTTTGGCGTCCAAATCAATCAAGTGGTTTTTAATATTTTATTATTGGTTTTTACTTATGGACATATCCAAATGGTTCTCCAACAAAAACATGTTAAAAACCACCTTTCGTTTTTGGTCTTTTGGTGAAAACCATGTGAAACGGCATAAACTTGGCTAGCCGTGGTTTTTACCTTAATGAAGTGGTTTTTAAGTTTTTATACTTGGTTTCTACCTAAAATACATTATATAAGAGTTTCCAACACTTGGTTTTCATTTTGGAGAAACTTTGGTTTTTGACATTGGTTTTCGGCGTTGGCTGCCAAACCATGGTTCTGGCAAACCATCTCGACATGCATGTCGGAAATCCCAACAGCGATGTTGGCATTCAGAAGCCCTGGGCAGTAAGTTTTTGAACAGCGATGTTCATTGTTGAACAGCGATGTTTTCAAATGACCGTTGGACTATTTAAGACAAAATCTTTCCTTTTTTGAAAGTCAAACACCCCAACATCGATGTAGACTTCTAGACATCGATGTTTTGATGAACGTTAGCCATTTTTAAAGGAAATTCAAAGGCAAAACAGCGATGTTCACTATATGAACAGCGCTGTCGGGCTAGATTTCAGTAGATCCACTTTTATTTGATTTCCACAAATCAAGCCAATCAACCCCAATCTTTTCCCAACCGTTGCACCTTGTTTTTGGGTATAAAAAGGGGTCTCTTGGGTCTACTTTTCACAACCATTCCACACACATTTCATAGCTTTACATTGCATCATTTCATAAACTTTTTACATAGCTTTTTAGAGCCATTTTATGAGGAATTGAGTGTGTTTTTTATCTAAATTAGTTTACTCATATTCTACTCTTTAAGAGAGTTTTTGTTCTTGAGTGGCTAAGTGTTGTGAACACTTTAAGGGAGGTTTGTTCCCTTGGTTGTACGAAGGAAGGGCATATTCCTTCGAGTTGAAGTCTTGGAGTGCGGTATCTCCGAGCAAGTGTATTGAGGCTCGTGGGACTCGAGTTCTCAGGTTGTAACGGTTTGTTAAGCACCCGTAAGCTTAACGGAAGTAGTGTAGCTCGAGAGAGTCTCTCGGGAGAATGGACTAGCCACACGCTGTGGTGAACCAGTGTAAATCTTGGTGTGCTCTCTTTACGCTTTTTTACGCTATTTACTTTTTACGTTCTTTACTTTATCCCTACGATTTTTATTCCGCAAAAAATTATAAACATTCTCGTGCCTCACTATTCACCCCCCCCCCCCTCTAGTGAAGGGCACTTATTCTAACAATTGGTATCGGAGCCTAACTCTCTACAAGCCTTAACCGGTTGAGAGAACGATCTATATCTTTTTTTGTTAAGAATGTCGTATGCAGGATTAAGTGAAGGACACTCCACCGTTAGACCTCCACTCTTCGATGGAACAAACTACACCTATTGGAAGGAACGAATGTAGATTTACATTTGGTCAATCAACTTCCAACTGTGGTTAATCATCAAAAATGGTGAGACGATGCAAATGAAAAAGGTTGGTGAAACCACCATCCCAAAGAAGGAGGAAGAATATGATGCTGAAGACATCAAGAAGGTAGAAGCTTTTGAAAATGCTAAACACGTGATTTTTTGTGCATTTAACCTGGATGACTACCGGAAAATTTTTTATTGCTCCACCGCAAAAGAAATGTGGGATAAGCTTGAAGTGACATACGAAGGTACGCCTCAAGTCCGTGAAGCTAAAATTGATTTTCTAACCCATGAATATGAGTTATTTAAAATGAAGGAAATTGAAAGAATTGATAAAATATTCGACCGATTTTTAAAGATCATCAACGATCTCCATGTCCTTGGTAAAACATACTCGAACAAAGATCTTGTTCGAAAAATCCTTCGGAGCTTAACATCAGAATGGCGTTCAAAAGCTGATGCCATATATGAGTCAATCGGTAACACCAATGTCACCATCGATGGTCTTCGAGGTAATCTTAAAACTTAGGAATCTACCGTTCTTAAACCTTCTCTTCACAAGAGTCCCGGTCTCGCTCTCAAAGCCTCATCCTCAAAAAGGGTAGAGGTAAGTGACTCTAATAGCGATGACGATAATCCTTCTTATAACTTGCTCGAGAAGTTCCAAGAGTTTTTTGAAGGAAGAACTTAGGTCCCGAGATTGTAAAAGAAAGGGGGAACCCATTCCAACGTGCTTTGGTTGTGGAGAACTTGGCCACATAAAGTCATATTGCCCATACCGCAAGGAAAAGAAGAAGAAGGAACGAGCATACATGGCATGGGATTCGGAAAGTTCCGGTGACGAAACTTCCACCTTATGTCTTATGGCTCATGAACAAAATGGAGAGGTAAGTGCTTCTAACTCTTTCTCATTTGAAGAATTACAAGAAGCCTTTCAAGAATTATTTGGTGAATTAAAGAAAACTTCAAAATTTGCAAAAGAGGCTAAGGTAAAAATTCATGCTTTGGAAGAGGAAAATAAATTTTTGGAAAATGATAATTTTGACCTCAAAAATAAAATTAAGGCAATGAATGAAGCTTCTTCCTTTGACCAAAGTTCTACTTGTTCCTCTTGTGAGTCTTTAAAAATAGAGAATGTAGAACTTAAGAGCACCATAGAAAAACTTAAGGTAGAAGAACCTAAGAAACTTGGTGAAGAAGTTAATAATGATAAACCACCTAGAAGAGCAAATAATCCTAGGAATAACAAAATTAATTTTAGAAAGAATAAAAATAATAAGTTGAGACAACCTAGAAATGACTCTAAGATTTTTATAAATGATAGAAATAATTTGAGGCAGCCTAGAAATGAGTCTAGGAACTTAATTAATAATTCTAGGAATAATGACTTTAGATCACCTAGAAATTTTTTGGCTCAACCTAGGCATATGCATAACCCAAATGTAATTTGCCATTATTGCTCTAAGATAGGACACATAGCACCCGTTTGTTTTACCAAACATAGGGATTTGTTTTATAGCTATGATTATTATTTTCCTAACCCTCAAGGACCCAAAAGTTTTTGGGTACCTAAAAACTATTAGATGCATATGTAGATGTGTTTGAAGACTACATTTTTGTAGTGGATGCTCCAAGCACGAAACCTAATAATTTGCATCAAGGGGAGTTTGGGGGGAATTGTTTTTGCTATAAACATGGTATCAGTTTCAGGGGGAACATACAACAATGATGTTTTGTATCAAACATCAATGCTCAGGGAGTACCTTTTTTTCAAACTTTACTTAGTGCTTTTTGCTAATGCAAAAAGGGGGAAGTGTTTGGGTATATGCAACAAGTGAGGGGGAATCTTGTTTTCAAAGACGTAGGGGGAATTACCATTACAGAAAAAGAAAAAAAGCTTTCATTTCTTGTGTTTAGAAATCTTCTTTTTCTTTTTTGGTTGGCTTTACAGGATAAATATCTATGACTCATTTACAAAACAACAGTGGCCCATTTACGTTAACTAGCCCAATAAAGCTATCAAATTTCAAATATCTAGATCACTTGGTGAAGGGGCTCGAGAGAAAAAAGTAGCATCCCCATTCTGTAATTAGGGAAAATCAAGGAGACCTTAAACAAGAGCATAAAATAAAAGAAAATACTAATATATTATGACATCATATAGGATATTTAAGAAAGTGGTAGGCTTACAATATGGGTCTAAGTCAGGGTTAAACAGGTTGATACTTTGATTTCTCTTCAATAACAAAACCTGCATGGCTGATGGCTCCATATCCCTAAAAACAAGCAAACATGATTCACTTGAATTCTGTATTTATCCAAAATCTCTCAAAAATCAAATTTATCACAAGTTTCTAAAGGTGAAAAAATATCAAGATTTAAGAAAGTGTCATGACAAAAGCAACAACAAAAAGTACCCAAGAATAACTCTCTAGGTTATATCTTGCATGTTTTCTATCAAAACTCAAAAGTGCCATAACAAGTGGTAATAGTAAACAAACATAACCGCCTTTTTTGTATTAAAAAAACTTTTGTTTATAATGCTGAAAAAGGTGTTTCAAAAAGCACTTGAGCACTTTTTTTAAACGTGCAGTGAGTAATAAGCACCTGCATAACACTAACCATTTTAAGATTCATCACAAGGTCCATATTCTGGAGCTTTTCCTCTTAACGTAATAACGTTGTATAGATCCAACATACTTCCAATGAAGCTATATACTTCTTCCAAATCTAGCAACCTAAATGAGGAAAAGGCACAATTCAATAATATCAATAAGTCCCTTTTTGGACCTTATTTTTTCTTCTAACCCAAAAGTGCGTAAAAGAAGAAAATGGTATTAATTATCTCTGCATAGACCCCGCTATTCCCCCAATGACCAGTACTTTCAAAAAAGAGGATCCACGAGTTAAAAGGTAGTATTATAGTGCAACTTATGCACATTTGTTGTGATAATGTTAGTGCAACATATATGACAGCTTATAATGTTCATTATTTAAAATCCAAACATATAGCTAGCCGGTTGACTACCATTTGAACATGAGGAAGTAACTTTAAGTGATTTAGATGCTCGACGTAACACTACTCACTGAAGTTCATTTATGATCGCATTAATTTGCCCACGAGTAGTACTGAATAAATTGAGGAGATACATGATAGGAGATTACGTGTAGTATAAGAATTTAGAAAAGAAATGATTGTTATCAAGATACAGTAGGATGTTAACTCTAGGATATTATTGATTGTAACCCCTTGGTTTCTCAAGTGTAATGGATTATTAAATATTCCCTCCATCCCATGTGTTTGTAATTCAAAGTTTCAAACTCTGATCACCTATTGAATAAGCACTCTATTTTAAACTATTTATTCGTACCATAAAATATTTTACAGTACAAAATAAGTTTAAATAAATCATTTTTATAATAATACAACAACCAGTAGAACCCACATAAGTAGGGTTTGAGGAGGGAAGGTTTGTGTAGGTACACAAACCTTACCCCTAAAAAACAAATATAATTAAATTTTTGTTTACAATAATATAATCCATGAAATTTTTATTTAATTGAAAGATCAAAATTTATCTCTTTTAATTGAACAAGGTCAGACTAGAAGACAGAGGTAACTAAAAATCAATAACTACAAAGCATAGTGATCCAAAGTGTGCAAAGAGCACATCTAAATCTAAGATTTTTCAATCGGTTGTAGTCATCACAAGTTCAATTCAAATTTTAACCTATCAAAAACATATGTGGCACACTGGAAACAAAGCGGTGCTAGATTTAGTGAATGGGAAACAACTTACCTAAGACGCAGTATATATAGTACTACAACAAGATTTGACAGATACCAATTTTGTATTAGCACATGCCTAATCAGTTGCTAGCTCTATTCATGATAAAAAAAACTTCAAAAAAAGGAGAAAAAAAACAAAATATGGATTACCATACCAAGTGGATGCACATGCTTGAAGAAATCAAACGGCATGCATGCTTTTGGATCGGAGCCGTAGATGTTGTGAGTGGCTATCCTCGTCCCTGTTCGGCACTGCGAACTCTTCCTCTTCTCGATTCAGATCTCCAAAACATACGTTTGGCCGATGATACAGACAGACATGGTTCTGGTAGCGCGTCGTGTGTGTGTGGCCGAGGTTACGCTTGTTTGGCATCGCAACTCCTCGGCCTCTAGAATTCGATCCTGAAAGCACGGTTTACATTCTGTCCTGTCGTCCTATGTGTGCGATCTACTACGATTTCTCCAGTGAAGATCCTAGAACCTCATTTGTTGGCATTCTTGAGAAATTTATGTAAATAGGACATTATTCCTCCCACTAGACATTATTGATTCCTATTTAGCGAATAAAAAAGTTTTAAGTCTTACATTGGAAAATGACTTATGTTTTAGTCCCATTTAGTGCAAATTTCACTTGTTTAATACGAGTACAAATGTACAATAATCCGTTCGTGAAAACGTTCGGTGCCCCAAAATGCCGGTGGCACCGGATTCCAGTGGCACTGGAACCCCACCCATTAAAAAGATTTGAACTTCTGATATGTTCATAGCATTGCACACATATATTTTTAACCCATATATAGAGTTACGTTCTCCCATTGTTCAATAGTCTCTAGAAATTTGGTAAAAAGATCAAACAGTGATCATTTTTATTTGAGATAGAGGAAGTAAAAATTTATACAAATAGATAATTTGTCTCAATTTAAATTATCTGTTTTGATTTACGAGATATCTAATTGAAGATATTTTCAATGAAATTATTTTATCAAATGACTAACAAATATAAGAAAAGAAGGTGAATGAAGTTTGACCTTGTAAATTATAAACAGATAACTTAATACAAAAACAAAAACTTACTCCCTACGTCTCTAAATATTTACCACATTTTGAAAACGAGGCAAAATATCAATTTTTTAAAATCACTTTATTTAAATATTAGTATAGAAATAAAAAAATCTATATATCCTTTAATATAAAATTTGAGAAATGATTAAGTAGAATGATGACATGTGTCACTTAAAGATAATTTAATTAATTTAATGCCACATCAGCCCTCTACGTGTCCTAATTTGGTACGTTTTCAGCGCCCCCCCCCCCCCCATCTTCATCTCGTCTCATTCAAGTGCTAGAGAAAAATTTCTCTCGCATGTCCTCCATCGCGTGAAATCCATGATTTCTTATATTTGTTCAAAGATTTACCAAGAGCTAAAGTAGAAACTTCCATCTTCATCCCGAATTTTTCATCGATGCAGGTCATAATAATGTTCATCCCGAGATGGTTGGCTTATAATAATGTTCAAGTATAAAAAAGATTACTATACATAATTTTGTATGTAATTATTTTAATTTTATAATTTTAGTTAATTACAAGAAAATTTATACTTTATAGGCTTTTAGATGCTTTATTATTTAAAAATTTGAAATCCAATGCAAGTTAATATTGTTTCTAACACACATACACCCGTGTGTGTGTGTTTATATATATATATATACATACATACATACATACATACATACATATATATATATATACACACACACACACACATACAACACACACACACACACACATATATATATATATACATATGTGTGTGTGTGTGTGTATGTGTGTATATATATATATTGTTTAGTTCCAGTAAGAATGAGATCTAATGAAAGAAATAAAAATGATTTCTGGCTGTTAGATCTGTATCACTTTGGAGACTAGATCCGTTTCACTAATGGGGTAATTTGGTATTTTCTCATCTAAGCCATATCTATCGATTATTTTCCCTGATTTCCTGCCGATCATCTCCTAAAATTCTTTCCACAATCTCAACGTTGTTTTTGTTTCTCCAGCGGCGGTCATGGAAGGTTTAGTCATTCATTGGTGGGTTCCTCGCCCTAATTTCATACGCACCACTCTTAATAGTGTCCTAGCAGAAGACCACACATGAGTTCAATTTCTTCATCAGGTATGCAATTTGCATATTGAAAATTTTTCATAATTGTGATCCCTTTTTATGTCCATTTTTGCACAGATTTGCATAATTTCTATGCGATTTGAATATAGCTCGATTTTGTGGTGCTGGTTCTTGAATTATGTTTTCCAGAATATTTTAGAGGTTTTAATTTCTTGTCATTGGTAATATTTGTGTGGGTTGGGAGTTTATTCTTAACTTATGAGGGTTTCAATTCCTTATTTTTTGGTTTGTATTTGTGTGGGTTTGCAGCTTATTAGTTATTATTAAGTTATAGCTAATTACACCATGTTTGATGACTATTTTTTACACCATGCATTTTGTATCACAAATACTGCACTCCACTCCTTTGTGTGATGCATTTACATATGGATGTGGGTTCAAATCTCCCATTGACACTTTTTTTGACTGAAAGAAAGAGAAATGTTTTGTAATTATTTGAGACTAACAAGAAACAGATATGTAACTAAATGGTTAAATGAACTTTAATCTTTTGAAGATTTACCTTTTTGATATTTGATTCTTTCATATCAAATTGATTCTTCTACATCAAATTGTCTGGTTAAAAATATTATAATGCATTATGTCATTACAAAAACCTAATTTAATGCATTCTAGTAGCCGATCATATCTGTATTCATTTGTTTTAGTAAGGGGCATGAGTTCCTATCCATTCTTAGGGTTCACACTTCTACTGATTCAAGTAAGCCTTTGCATTTTACGGTTTGTAATATGCTTTACGTTTATTCTGATTTCTAGCACATATTTTTAATTCACATGATTTTGTTTTAATTCATTGTATGTGTATGAATTCATTGAGCACTGTCAAGAATGATTGATCCCTTCTCTGTAAGTCCTCATAACATGCATTTTAATTGCATTATATATAATCTTAAGTGCATTATATATAATCTTAAGTGCATTATAAAGAAGTTTCCGTGCATATTCTGTAGGCTCTAGACTGATTTGTAAAGTTTGATGAGTATTTTAGTGATTTGTAGTTTATTACTTTATGTTCTATTGAATGTATGCTACTGCTATTTTGAGTTATATTTGTTAGTGCAATTGTTTGTGCATATGTTGCTATTATTATGTTCTATACTATTTTCTCTCAGTCTTTCAAAATTATATGTGAAATGATGCAGTTTTGAAAAGATTAAAATGCATTTCTAATAGGTTGAAGTACAAGAGTGAAGTCCTTTTGTTGGTGCATCCTATTGGTTTAAGTACTGCTACCATCAATACTTTGTGTATAAAATGTATTAACAAGCATGATTCTCAGTATAAATAATGTTTTTAAATAAGAGTTGGTTGTCTATTACCTCAAATGGTAGAGCGGTATGCATTTGCATATAAATGTGGGTTCGAGTCCCATATAGACAAATAATTGTTATCTTACAATGACATCATACACTATATAAACAATGCAATACAAGATAAATTCTATACACTTAATCTTTTTCAAATATAAAGTCTGCAAATTTCATCAATGACCATTCTTGATTATGCTTCCTTAGTTTTAATCTCATATGGAATGTTACACAGTGACGTGGATTGTTTTAACCAATCAAAATCAGTCCCGTCATTGTGTTGCAAGTGAGTGGAGTGACATTCCTTCCAATGACAAGTCTTTTCTTTTGTCAGTTTTTACACTTTTTAAACATATTTTAATTATTAAAAATTATTTTACTTATCGTTTTTCAGATGTATTCCTTTTTTAAATTTTTTTTACAAAAAATAACAAATTAAAAATAAAAAAGAGTGTCTGGCAGTTGCCATGCCAACCATGGCAAAATAGCCACGCGAGGCAAATAGATTAATTGGATGATGTGGCAGGGCGTGGCAAGGAATTGCCTCGCAAGTGCAGGTGCTCTTAATACGCCCGTATATATGCTCCCATTAGACATCAATTGCACATGCAATGCATTGTGTTGCAGCTATAGGTCAGCATGGTGCATGCATACGGATAAAAAAACTTATTAGCTAATGCAAATTTCTAATATGTGTGCATATTTAATAATACAGATTGCATATATATATATATATATATATATATATATATATATATATATATATATATATATATATATATATATATATATATATATATATATATATATATATATATATATATATAATATATATATATATATATATATATATATATATATATATATATATATATATATATATATATATATATATATATATATATATTATATATATATATATATATATATATATATATATATATATATATATATATATATATATATATATATATATATATATATATATATATATATATATATATATATATATATGTATATGAGAATAGTGCATACAAATAAAAAAATTAACTAGTGAGAAAAAGTTCATTGACTTGTATTAAGTAGCTAAAATCATTGTCTAGTGCACCACAATTGCATGAATAATCGTAAAGAAAGTGTTAAAAACTAAAAGATGGGTAAAAAGTATTTAGGAGAAAGAATAAAACATGAACCGCACATATTATATTTTTTTCAAAATTAATTACGGACTACATTTTCATTTCTAGATATTGCCCAATTACAATTTTTTTAACAAAAGAATTTGATATGCTTTTTAGATAAATCCGTACTACAAATCTCTATCACATTGATTTTTTACGGTCTCCAATACAATATTTTAACTATTAATATCTCTATTCGTGTATAGGCATACATTATAAATACATGATATTTAAAACTGCATTACAAAATAAATCTATTGATATTATATTTACATTACAATTCATTAAATTTTCATAATAATCAATGAAATTACAAATTGATCCACTACAAAAAAAGGACGCAATGCCGACAGGGGTCAATATGTCGCTAAAGGTTGAATATCTGTCGCTACTCGCTTTTACTGACAGATAATTGTCTGTTGCTACGCTGTCGCTAAAAACTCCGTCAGTAAAAGTATTACCGACAGATAAAATATACTGTCGCTAAAATAGTGTTATAGCGACAGACCAAAGATGTCGATAAAAAAGAGAGGAATACCGACAAAACATGTATGTCGCTAATACATGGATTACCGAAAAAAATAGTGTGGGTAAATCCTTCTTTTCTGTCGGTAATACCTTATTTTTACCAACATTAACATTTATTACAACTGTTGCTAAAAGTTGGATTACCCGGAAAAAATTGTGTAAGTAAAACATTTTTTCCTCGGTAATAGTTTATTTTGACCAACATTAATATTTATTATAATTGTTACTAACATCATATTTCACACCAACATGCTCTATTTAAATGATATCAAAGAATTTCATTGATAAATAAAAAATAATACTCATACTTGTATTAACAACAATACATAATACGATAACATTTCAAAGATTTACAACTAACCAATTTACTACAAAGTAAACCAACATCTCAAAATTAGTTCATCATTTGCATAGGTTTCAAGCTAAAGTATAAATAGTCAAAGTGAACTAAATGAAAATACGCATTGATATGGAAGATATAATCCAAAGCTTTGATGCTTATCACTATCTACATCTTGAAGTTCATCGCTCTCAACTTCATCATCTTTGTTCTGTCGATCCTCATCGTGACTTTTCTTAGTGGTTGTATTACTATCAATTGTAAGGTCATCGATTTTAGATTGATTAGCCGTTGAACCCTATGCAAAAAAACATATAAGCACATGATAACGTAATTACAAATTTTGCACCAAATTTACCTTACACTCATGCTAGGTGGCATAACTTTAAACTATATAGTGAAATAAACAAAAATCAAATGACTTTTTAATGTATTATTAATTTCCACACCTGGGAAAGAAGATCGGGAAGAAAAGCCTTCAGATCTGCTATACATAAGTTATGTAATAGGCATTGCTTCTCCTCCACATCCCAGAAACGCTGACACAAAACTTGGAGTCTCAAGTATGACGAATGATTCAAGGGCTTCATGTTAGTGTTCTTCAAAGTTCTTTCCATATCTTCCTTGATAACCTATGGTACCATGTTGAAATAAGATGCTTAAAGACATGTACTGATAGAAGTCTGCAATTTTTAGCTTTTGAATATACCAAAAAGTGGTCATCTTCAGGTGAGGACTTGGTTGCTGCCAAAACTTTTGATAGAAGAACTGGGAGCTTGTCATTAAAACCATACACTTTCAACTCCAACTTGTCACTATACAAGGAAACAGATGTTTCCAACTTTGCCACACTAGCCTGCAATATAATATATGAACATATAAACTCCATATAATATTGGTAAAGAAAACTACCGTTACTAATTCACATTAGTTATATTACTATATGCCATGAATTCATGAAGGGGAGCAAACAACTTATCATAAACCAGTGAAGAATGAAAAAAAGTTTAGAAACTACTAGCAAACAAATCTAACAAATGAAAAAGAGTTTAGAAACTTATCATAAAAGTTTAAATGATCTGAAGAAAATAGTGATAAAGCTTAGATTAAAGAAAAGTGAAGAAATTGAAACCAAACAAGAGAGAAGCGCACTGTAGCTCGCCGGAGACCGGAGTTTACTGTAGGGAGAGCTGCTGGACTGATGGCCGCCGCTGATTTCCGTCCGGGATCACTGAGGTCGGAATCGGACCTCCATGCCTCGCTGCTAGCCGATCGACGATTAAGGCCAACCACCTGCCCTGCTCTGTGTCCAGATGCTGATCGAAGATGCGAGCCCACCGTCGGCAGTTCTGGTCGAAGAAGAAAGTCTTCGCCGGTTACGTTGCTCTGCTGCGTCGTCCTGCTCCGTTCTTGTATCAGATCCGATCGAAGTTCTCCAGCCCCTTTGTCCCAATCCCAAACCGTCTTCCGCCTCTTATTCTCCTCTATCAACATTAAAATTTCTCAATATTGTAAATTAGCCCCCATTTTGCTAATGTGTTTGCCAATTGGTTCTTTCCTTATAATTACACTCTAAAATCAAACCATAAACACAAATTAATTTAAAATAATAATAATAACCAAGATTATGCAATTTAATATAAAAACAAAGTCAATAAGTCTAACAAAATATAATAACACATGCACAAAATAAACACAAGGGTAACCGAAAATTGAAGCATTTTGGGCTGCCACACTGTTTGGGCCATAACTTTGACTTTGGGTGTCCGATTTCAGCAGTCTACCCCTTTTTAGGAAGATCTCGGCGAGACGCATAAGGGCTCGATCCATCAAAGACCCATCGGGATCCATCTTCGACCAAAAATCCTGCTTTTTAGATCGTTAATTTTATAGTTTTGGCTTCTTTCGGTCTTATCCTACTTGTTTATAGTTTTTTTAGCTATAA
The DNA here is from genome assembly GCA_003260385.1 of Cuscuta australis. NCBI lineage: Eukaryota > Viridiplantae > Streptophyta > Magnoliopsida > Solanales > Convolvulaceae > Cuscuta > Cuscuta australis. Next base: position 1,131,004 of record NQVE01000117.1, on the reverse strand, counting down.
ATGCCCTGCAGTTTTTTGCAAACTTGGTACGACAGTTACTTCGGTTTTTGGCTTCCGATTTCACGGTCAATCACCTGATTTTTGGTTTCTGATTTGCGGCTGACCAACATATCTTTTAACCGCATTGGAAATGGTTAAAAATCTCTACCTTATTATTTTACATCAATAATATGAATAATTCTACAGTGCAATCTTTCCAGATGTACGAAGAATTAATCGTCGAATTAACAATGTCTTGTCTGGTTCCTTTTGGAATTACAGGAAATATTTGCCGGAAATCTCCACCAAAGACTATTGTTTTTCTTCCAAACATTTGGTTTTCACTTAATGGATTGGAAAATCGCAGAATGTCGCGCAAGCTTCTATTGAGAGCTTCGAAGCAATACTTATGTGTCATTGGTGCTTCATCCCAAATAATTAATTTTGCCTTCACTAAGAGTTGTGCTAGTGGTGTTCCATGCTTTATGTTGCAAGTGGAGTTTTCATCCAGGCACAACGGGATTTAAAAACGTGAATGCGCTGTTCAACCATCTGGCAAAAGTAAGGATGCTATTCCACTTGATGCGACATTCAAAACAATTTCACCTCTAGATCGTAATGCTGCTGATAAAGTTCTCGAGACATATGTCTTCCCTGTTCCACCGTATCCATAGAGGAAGAATACTTTCCCCGAATCTGTATTAACGGATTGCATTATAGCATCATATGTTGCACGTTGTTCATCATTTAATGATGCTAAAAGGGAGATGTGCTCACTCGCCAAGGTTACACGATCATATTGCATCTCATCAAAAATCATTCGATTGGCTGGAGACCAAATTCCTTGTTGGTTTGCTTGTGGCATATATGTGTAATCGTGAAGGCTCTTCCCACGACTTTGAAGCAATTCTTCTATATCACATAGAACATAATTTTGAATCTCTTCTTTTTTAAGTGTAAGACCTACAATGGTTTATAAAAATATATTATTAAAAGGGGAATTTTTTTTCCCTTTAAGGTAAATTTTTCGAAATACAACACATTAAAACCATGAATATTCCTCTTTATTATTTCTCCACCTTCAGAGCCTTCAACTTCTTATTACTTGCACTTGAACTGAACTCATCTTCTAAATTCCTCTTGACGGGTTCGTCTAAGCTTATAACATCACTGATCTTTGATGTACTTGACTGTCCCAAAACCTTCAAATGGTCATTAGAACCAATCTGTAGTATAAATTATTTTGTTAATTATTTGTGTACATATATATATTTAAATTACATATATACATATATGATATATATGTATTTATAAATATTAATTTAAACTATAAAGTCATAAATACCATTTCGAGACCCTATGCATCTTTATCATGTTCCCTACACATTTGATCAAAATCATCGTCTGCTTCTATAGTTTCGTACTTGGTGACAATTGACTTGTCCCAAATAAGATCATATACCCCATAAGAATTATTCTCGACATAAGACGATTGGTGCTCAATATTTCCCTTTACAAATACGCTGAATAAAGCTCTCAAATTCACTATTTCTGCAATCTCCTTGGGAATTTTGTTTGGATCATCATGCCGCTATGAGATTCATGTTTATAAATTAGTATATATAAATTATGTAAACATATTATACAAATACCTATTAAAAGTATTTTGTTTGAATTTCCATACCTCACATACCAAGGTTCTCATAGCGCTAGCCTGCATGCCTAGAAGCTTGACACATTCTTTATCCCAAAGTATAAAAGAAGCGCTATCCTAGTTGTCTATAACGCAGACACTGACCTTGTACCTATTTGAATGGATATACATTTTATTTGTAATTTAATCATGTAAATTACTTTTTTTAAAATTAAAATATAGAATTTTTTATAACTTGTAGACTCCATCGGGATAATCTCTATTGCATTTCTTGCATTTAAATCGGGAACAGTCTGGAATAATCTTACTATTGCATGTCTTACAACCAAGATAGCACCACTCAACTGTGTTTTCAATCTCTACCACATCACCAATTATCCAATAATATCCCTTCTGCAAATAATAATAGACATTAATAAGGCATGTTTTATTCAGTCTTACACTATCTGAAAGTTGCTCACTGTTGGAGTCTATCCCACATCGGAACTTGTAGTGAAAATAAATCGATATATAAGCTCTTGAGTTGAACTAACTAATCGATTGGATTCAATCTTTTAATGTGGTTCGACCCAAGTGTCTTATTGCCCAATCCAGTTTTTCATACCCAATCCTAAATTCTATCATGGTATCGGAGCCAGTTTTATCCCACCTCGTTTGTCAAGGTGTCCGTCTAGACGTTCATTCCTAGCGGCCCGTTTGTCTTTAGCCCAGTTGTCCGTATGGAGGTTGTACCCAACGACCTATGGCCTGTTTAACACGATTGCTCGTCTGGAAGTCCATACCCAGCGGCTCGTGGTCCTTTAGGTGTTGGCGCTCATAAAAAAAAGTCAAGGGAATGGGAGTTCATTTGCAAGTGGTCAACCGGTTAGATTCAAAATGGCCCGATTGTCCACTTGAGGGGGAGTGTTGGAGTCTATCCCACATCGGAACTTGTAGTGAAAATAAATCGATATATAAGCTCTTGAGTTGAACTAACTAATCGATTGGATTCAATCTTTTAATGTGGTTCGACCCAAGTGTCTTATTGCCCAAAAAATATTTTACAGGACCCAGATCCTTTAGATGAAAACAATCGTCCAAATATTTCATGAAAGAAGTGCACAGAGAGGGATTTATACCCAATCCAGTTGTTCATACCCAATCCTAAATTCTATCACTCACTACATTTATATGTACTGGCAATTTTTAAAAAAAGTAGTTTTAAACTCAAGTTTAATATTCACATCACATATAAGTACATTTACAAAGTAATATGAATGAAGTATAGGTAGTAAAATGTTTTCGAAGTTCAAATAGCTGATTATTGAAGGAGCGATAAATAAGGTAAAAATTATCAAAGTACAAATAAAAATGATTATTGAAGGAGCGATAAATGAAGGAGCGAAGTACAATGAATATTTACACGGGTCATATGTTATAAATAAGGCAAAAATATTTACATGCATTAAATATAAATCATTCCTTTTTTGTTCGCAGACACCTTTCTATTGACTTGTGATAGAATTTTTTCGAAGTACAAATATTTACTACTTAAGTAAGTAAGTCGCCAATTACTGCCAAATCAATATAAAGATTTGATATCATCGAATGTCATGAATTTGTATCGAAAATTTGGAAAAAAGTCTGACGACAATTTTTGAATTTTGGTTTTTCCAAAAAATACTATCATAAAAGGATGGGAGATTGTCTTAGTGTTCTGGAAGTTGTGCTGAACTTTGAACCGGGTTAAACCATAAACTTAATTTTCTTCAATTTCCTTTTCGAAAATTTTGATATTCTGATCTTTTATCTGTGCATGGATCCGATTTACCTGTAAATCAAGAAATAGTTATTTTTGTTATAAAAATGATTTGTTTAATAAATAAAAACGATTAAAAAAATTCTTAAAAACCTGTTGATCATGAAAGATGACATCAAGAGATTCCGGTGAGCGATCATGCGCAGCAGTTCAATAAACTCTTATCCAAAGTTGACTACACACGCATTATAATATACGGTTTGTTTTAGAAGTCGAGAAGAATATACCGTTGTATTGTGGATTGTGGATCTCGTAAATGGGATCACAATTTATACGAAAATATTATTTTCGTAAACGGAAACGAATGGGTAATTGGTAAATCAAATTATAAATGCGTACAACCTCTTTTTTAATATATTGAATTATTGCCAAATAAGTCAAATTGGTAGCTTTCCTTTTTTCCTCCAAATCAAGTAATAAATATACGAATTTTAATAAATGCGTAGAAAGGTATATATTGCGGAATCTTTAATTACCTTTGCTTAAAAACGTCTCATAGAAAAGGAAGCTTATTAATCATTAATTATAGTTTCTAAACTTGAAACTCACGGGTTTCTTTACCAAATTTCTCACAAATCTAAAAAAAGAAATTTTATTAATCTTTAATTATAGCTTCTAAACCATAATATAACACACGGGGATCCTCTACCAATTTTTTCACTATTTTTATTACCTTGATTAAGGTAATCACCTCATTAATTGAGAATGGAGTTCTTTTTCATTCCTCCATATCATACCTTTTAAGGAGAAAGACCAAAGTGGAACTAAAACATTAAAAATATACTAAAATAGGACTTCCATGTTTTTATTCCCAAAATAGGACTTACATTACCAAACATGGTCATATACATTACCAAAAAAGTATAGTAATTTACACATATACACTACCACATTACCACAATGCAAAGTCACATTACCACAAAGCAAAGTCCTATTCCGAGAAAAAAAACATGAAAGTCCTATTTTGGTACTTTCTTTATGTTTTAGTCCTATTTAAAATGATTTCTATACCTTTTAAACTATTATTCTTCTAGATTTTTAGATTTTTAGTCAAATGGGGCTAAAAATTACGCATGTTTCTAAAACCATTATTTTTTAGTCATTTAATTTTTTTAGAATTAATAATGACTCGTTTTAAAAGCATGCACTAATATAATTCCTTTTTTTAATATTTAAAAATTACGCTAGTTACTAAACCATTATTTTTTAGCTTGTTAATTTTATTTTTTTCTTGAGTTAATGATGTGTCGTTTTAAAGCATGCATTAGTATATTTCCTTAATTAAGGTAATAATTGCCTGAATTACATCATATTTCCTTAAAATACACACGGCATTAATAAAAACGCATGGTATTAATTTTGGTAATTAAATAAAAACCCATTAAATCCTTAACTGTCACTTATCTCTTAATTATAAATATCCCCAAATGACTTATATAATATTTAAGTTATTCTATCTACATAAAACAATGTTTAATTTATAGACATTTTTATAAGTTAAAAACTGGTTATCAACAATAGGACCACCACATAGAAACACTCGATCTTTGCGCATTTGTAACACACATAAGCGTACACCCCTTGCATTTTTTATGCACATTAACCAATAATCGCACCTGATCTGTGTGCATACGAAATGATTTTCACTTAAATAAAAAGTGTCAAATTCAGAACAGATGAAAATAAATAGGTTTGCGATGGTTTGATTCACATCGTCAAACCAAAACATTATTACAATAACCCACAAAGAAATTCAATGAAACTGCCCAAAAGTAACACGTGAACATTATAAACTTACTAATTAATACAACAGGAGGATGTTGGTCGGCATGCACACGTAGTAATTACTCCCTCCGTCCATGTATGATCTTCCCATTACGCGTTACGAAGCTTGACCGACTTTATTCTTCAATTCAATTTAATTGATTATAGGAGCAAAATTTTAAAATAAAATTTATATATATAGTAATAAACTACATGAAAAGTTCTACAAAACTAGAGGTGACAAGAATATATTATTTTATGAAATGACTAGTAAAATTGAGTAAACAAAGTGAGTAAAGTTTGACCCTGTGAATAGTGACTGGGAAAATCTATGTTGGACAGAGGGAGTATTTGTTTTAGTCTGCACATGATATGTGGTCATTCACAGCCTCAACCGCCTCTTCTTCCCTTCTATGAAAGTTGCGGTGGCAACCGCATGCGGCACATGTCAATTCACCACCACTTCCTTCATCACCACTTGGCATGAACTCCCTGCAACCGTCAACTGCAAACCCTCCCACATTGGCCGCCACATTCCTTTGGCACTCTGCGTACCTAATGGTGCGGACAACGTATGATGAAGTTGTTGTGTTTTGTGAAGATTCATCGTCACCTTTTTTCACTACCACTTTGTTCCTTTTCATTTCTAAAGTCGTTGTTTCACCAAGAATTGTTACCAAGCTAGCTTTAATGATCCAACTAATAACGGTGTAGAAAGAGATATATAGATTGAGGCTAGATTTCATTTAGAATCAGAGTATATGATTTTGAGAAATAACCCTAACCCTAAAACGCATATTTATAGGGAGAGGGTGTATGTACTCATCTCTCACTTAGAGCATGTGCAGTGGCAAGAAAGAGGGATGCCTTGCACTGCCACATCAGCTTTTTCCACTCTTATCATGGCATGGCAAGGCCAAAATGCCTTGCTTGGTGAGGCATGAGTGTGGCACTCCATCCTTCCTTTTTCTTTTTTTTTTCAAATAGTTTTTTTAAAATTTTTATGAAAAAAAATGTACAAGAAAGTAGAATAATTTTTTAATAAAATAAATAATAAAAATATTTTTTTTATGCTTAAAAAAGTAAAAAAATGTAAAAAAAATGATAAAAAAATAATGACTTGCCATTGTAGAACTTGTCACTCCATGCAATTGCCACACGCTGACTGGATTATTTTTGATTGGTTAAAATGTTCCATGTCACCGTGTGGCATTCCATTTTTGCCTTGCCATTGTTCATGCTCTTACACACACACATGTACTCTCTCACTTTTATTTTGAGATAAGAGCTATGTTTTGCTCCTATTTGAGATAATTTATTTTAAGATTTTAATATTTTATGTTGATTTATAATTGTAAATTAATTTTATTATTTTTATGTAAGTCATGACATTACTTCTTTTTTATTATATTCACATTGATAACAACAACAACAATAATATGGAAAACAGATCTAAAAATCTAGAAAAAACCAGAATGATTTAGAAACCAGAATGATTTAGAAAATCTAGAAAAAATTAAAAGAAAGTAAAAAGAGTTGGAACCTAATTCTACAAGTAGTTATATAGATTTTGATGCATATATTTACTCTGTATCAAGATTTGTTTAGTTTAGATTTTTAAAAGTAGACTAAAATACTTAAATATTATAGAATAAAAAAGAACAATTATGACTTCCAAAATGATTTGAAAAAGAAATAGATAAAAAAAAAGTAATGCAAGGTGTACACCATTTAGTGTACTCCATTTTTACGTACACCACCATGGTTAACCATTGATTCTATATATACTTATTAGTTTTTTTAATCAATATTTAAATTATGTGGTGGAGATTTTTTATAGTACATTTGATGTACATTTTTAATGTACTCCTAGCATTTTTTGAGATATGTATAATTAGTAATTGTTGAGAATTAATTTGAGAAAATACAACAAAAAACTATTTTAGAAATGAATTCTAAATTTAAATTACTCTATTCATCCCATAAAAGGTTTCATATTATTTTTTGCCCGTCCAAAAACAAGTTTTATTTCTATTTTTAGAAACAATGTGTGGCCTTACAAACTCTTTTTTTTGAAGTCGTCGAACCATCCAAAATAAACGGGGACGGGGAAGAAAATATGAAATGTGAATTTGTTTGAGGTAGGGAGCAATACCAGGGCGAATTCCTAGAGGGCCCACTATTAATATTATCTTATGCCCGCTTTGCTTTCCGGATCTAATCTCAGAGGCGGAGGACTTGCGATGCCTAACAAACGCAACTTCGGCCACACACATGATGTGCTACCGAAACAATGTCGATTGATGTTTATTTCCTCTCCTAATAAGTTTTCGCTTTGAATTTCAGTGTGCGGTTGGCGTGAATGAATTACGATGTCTCTATCATCGGCCAAACGATGTGTTTTGAGGATCTAAATCGAGAAGATGAATAGTTTGCAGTGCCGAACAGGGAAGAGGATGGCCACTCACAGCATCTGCGGCTCCAGAAGCATGTCATTTGATTTCGGCCACTTTGGTTTTTTATTTTTTTTTATTTTGTTTGGTGTTAGAATTGTTTTTAAATACTTTTTATATAGAAAAAAAATACTTATTTATAATAAAATCACACAAAACGACTCATTTTTGGCCTTAAAAATGATAAAATACACATGAATTATTTTGGGTGAAATTTGGTTAAAATTGGATCCCATGGATACTCATTTGGGCAAATATTGGACCCAAAGTCAAAATGGGAAATATTGATGTTATTTAATACGAGTACAATTGTACAAATCAATATTCCCATTTCTCATTTCTTTTTTTCATCTGTTTCAAAAATATTTTCTTATTTTTATTAAAAGGTCACTTTTACTCCTATTAATTTTTAATCTAACTATCACATCATATCTATTCACTATTAATCGACTTATCAAATCCAACTTTTACCCATCACATCAAAAAAAAATTTAAAAAGTCAACACAAAAATAAACTCCTCTTAAATTCTTTAAATATCAAAACCTTCTGGTGTTTTTAGGGACGAAAGAGTACTTGTTTATAAATAAACATTGATGGATAATGAGTGTGAATTTTTATTTATGATTTAAAAAGATTTGAACTTAAATTTTGATATGTTCATATTTTTTCACACATACGGAGTACTCCCTCCGCCCCTCTGTATATGTCCACATTTGACTTTTCGAACTGTTCATTTAAGCACTTTGACTCATCAAATTCTTTTAATGTATAAGCCTAAATATAGTCATGTGTGATCTTGTTTGATTTGTCTTAACATATAGATTATTAATATATAATTTCTATAATTTTTTAATATACAAATTACAAGATAAAATGGATTAAAGAAGTGAATTGGATGGTGTGTAAAAATGAAAGTGGACAAATACAGGGGACAGAGGGAGTACTTTTTTCCCATACTTAAAGAGTTCTCTCATTGTACTCTCTAGAAATTGGTAAAAAGATCAAACAGTGATCACTTTTATTTGTGATGGAGGAAGCAATAAATTTTTACAAATGGATACTCTGTCTCAATTTAAATTGTCTATTTTGATTTACAATTTTTGATTGAAATTATTTCAATGTATTAATTAGATATTAGAGCAAAATTAAAAAATAAATTTTACATATTAAAAAACTACATCAAAAGCTCTATGAAACAAGATGTGACATGAATATATTATGTTATCAAATAAGTAACGAATATAAGGAAAGAAAGTGATGAATGAAGTTTGACCTTGTAAATAGTAAACAAAAACAAAAATATATTCCCTCCATACCTAAATGTCTACCACATTTCGGAAAATGAGGCAAGATATCAAGTTTTTTAAAATCATTTTATTTAAATATTAGTATATGGATAAAAAATATAATTTACATATTTAAAAGCTACATGAAAAATTCTTCAAAATAAGAAGTCAAGAATATTTTATTTTATCAAATAATCAATGAAAACGTACAAATAAACAAAAGTTCTTGTCATGGTTGAAAAAGGAAATGTAGCAAACATTTTGCACAAAGAGACTATTAAATAGAGCTTGAAAAAAGTTTCGCTCGACAATAAACACCCGACAATTACAAACAATTATAATTTAATGGCGTATTGAGTTGGAAAACAAATATTTTCCTGTTGAAAATATATTTTCCTGTTGAAAATATTTTACAAAGGAAATTATATTCTCTCCACACATTCTGTTGTTTGGTAAAATATAACTTTTCTTCCAGGAAAATATTTTCATTGCGAAGTATTTCTTAATTAGGAAAGAAAATAAAAATCAAAGATTAACTTTCTATCTTTGAAAAATGACTATATTTGAAGGGCGGCGAGAGTGCGGGGGTAGGGTTGGAGAGGGTGGGGGTGGGCAGGGTCGGAGCAGATGGGGATAGGCAAAGGTGAGGGTGGCATGGGCCGAGGTGGATGTGGGCGGGAGTGGATGCAGTGAGGTGGGTCATGTTGGTGATTTGTGTCATTGGTTATTTTGTCTGATTGGATTTACTTAGATCGGACAAGAATTTAAATAGACGTTGTCAAACGAGTTAGGAGGCGCGGAGTGCGCGCTCGTTCAACGATATTATAAATTCACAGCGGGGTCCGAGGGCGGCAGCCCCTGGGAAGCAGAGTCCGAGGGGCAACAGCCACTGGCGGGGTCCAAGGGGCAGAGCCTTGAACGATTGATCGGAGTCCAAAACAATAAAGGACTCGACCGAACGAGTGGATAACGTCAAATTTGACTCTAAAACCACAGCAGACCTTTCGTTCAAACCCTTCCTTCTCGTGCGTTTCTTCCTCTCCGCACAAACGTACGCGTCTACGCGAACGTTCATGTCTGGTCATGAATTTTCGACTCTATAAAATAGAGTCTAGTGGTATGGATTGAGTATTGGATTTCGAGTGCTTGTTGTTGATTAACGTCTTATCCGATTAAAGTATTTCGTATACCCTGAAATAACTTTGATCTGAAAGCGTTTATATGTGATTTGTTATATAATCGAGTTCTTCATTAACACTGCTCCGCAGTGTTATTAGTACAAATATTCCTACAGGTCATTGATTGGGTGGGCGGGGGTGGGGGTGAGCCAGGATGGATTGGGGGCGAGTGGGGGTAGATGATGGATGGGGTGGATGGTGGTGGGGGTGGATGGTGGATGGGGTGAATGGTGTGGGGAGGGCCGGAGTGGGGGTGGGGCTAGAATTGGGTGTGGGTGGGGTGGAGGCAGAGATGGCAAGGTGAGGGTGCACATGGCGGCGGTGTGGTGGACGGGGTGGAGCAAGAATGTGGACGGAGTGTGAATAAAAAATTTTCATCGAAATCAAACAGAAAATATTTTCTCCTTGTTAAGAGAAAATATTTTTTTGAGAAAATATTTTCAAATGATTTAAGTTACTAACAAAAGAAATTAGAATGATAATTTTTCGAAAAAAATATATTCCCCAATAATGACTACCTATAGCACAAGAATTCAATTGAAGAAACAATTATTTTTCATTTTAACACAAAACAAATAGTGTATAATTTTTGTTATCAATCACTCTGTAATAAATAAAAGTTTAATAACATAATTAACTTTAATAGCAAAACCATTTTACGATAAACACACAATAAATTAAATCTAAACTTCAAAATTCTTTTTTAGTGTTATTGATTGTATTACAATGTAGTATATTAATTTACTGACGCACAAGGAGCCAACGCCTATGCCTTCGTTGGAACTCAAACTTGAGTAGACTTTCTCCTGAATCCAGGGGAGTATACTTTAAAGTTCTTTAATTTTTAATAAAGTAGTAATTTCACATAGTACAAATTACACTGAAGATATTTTTAAAAAATTTAACTAAATTTTGAGTAAATCATAGTGAAAGTATCTAAATAGGAGTTCTGTTATATATTTTAGTGTAATTAGAAAACTATTTGACCAATACTATCATAATAATCATCAAAGAAATTTGGTGGTACAGAGTGCACACTTCGTTGAGTTTGTTATGATAGAAGTCTCGTTTTAACAGGAGTTCTAAGGGGGCAGCGCCCCCTTAGAGTTAGGGGTAGACACGGTACAGTTCCGAGACGGTTCTAGTACCGCCACCCCTTAGTACCGTTACTGTCATCGTGCCGGTACCCGTACCGGCGGTTACGGTACCGTACCGACCGGTTTCGGCAACCCCCCTATTTTTTTTTAATTTTTAAAAGTGTAAATGTGTAATTAAAGGAAATAATGAAATAAAAGATCTAAAAATGTAAGTGTTATTTAAATATTGCAAAATGAGTAATACACGAACAACTACATTTAATATCCTAACGGTTCAAAAAAAGCGACAAGGTAAAGAACCGTAAAGAAACCCTCGAAGGAACTTATATATCGCTCACCTAAAAAAACTATTTACATAATTACATATTTGCATTAACATAAAAAAAAGTTTATAACTTATTCCTCAGAACTAAGGCGTCCATATGTGGTTGCATTCATGTAAAGTTCAGAATTGAATTTGTACCCTGACTCTTGAGCTCGACGTCTCGCCAAAAGCCAATCTCGGTTGCAAACAAGTGTTTCAAGAGATTCGGCGCTAAGACAACTTCGGTAGTCGGTTAGAATGTTGTTGAATTCTTGTTCCACAGCTACGGTTGATACCAGGACGGAAAAAACTTGTCTCGCTAGCATTCTGATGAGACATAGGAACATGTGTTCGTTCCGCTTCCACCATGCGAGGACGTCAAATTGCACGTCATCGTCGTCGTCGTAATCGCATGGCAACCCTTGGTACATAGCAAGTTCGTTGTGCGAGCTTACAGATATACCACCTGAACTCGTCGAAGGCTGACCACGCTTACCTTTTTTTGCCAAGAGCCCACCGACTAATCCTTTAAAACCTTTTTTTGATTTGGCGGCGAAGGAGGTGTTGTTTCTTCTAGTACATTACCGTATGTTCCTTGAAATTATATAAATAAAGCCTCATTAAGAACAATAACATTATCTCTTTCTTTTGTGCATTCTATTAAATGGTTATAGTAATAATTATTTTCATCTAAAAAACAAGTGTAGTAATAGTCAATTAGAATTTTAAAATTTTTAATCTTAAAGCGAGGATCACAAATAATACCTATTTTATAAATATCATGAATGTACAAATAATAAGCACACCATTTATCTTTCATGGGAGCTAGACACATTGGGGTACAAATCTCGATCAGCTAAACGCTCACGAAAACATGTTACGATTGTAACACACTCTTTTAAAAACCTATTTGTAGTTGGTTGGTAAACATGCGAGAAAGTAAGAGTTGCGTTATTAAAAATGTAGAAGTTTTAGCGAAACTGAACTGCTTTTCATTAATCATAAACCGATATATATACAAGTACATAAATGGGCTAACAAGTATAGACCCAATAACATAATATCTACGGTTAATTACAAATATTCGCTAACACTCCCCCTCAAGTTGGTGCATGAAGATCTCGAATGCCCAACTTGAATAGTAAGAAATCAAAAACAAGTTTGGATAACGGTTTAGTAAAAATGTCGGCCAACTGATAATGTGTAGGAACATAGCATGTAGACACCTCATGGCACTGAACAGATTCACGAAATGTATGACAATCGACATCAATATGCTTCATTCGTTTGTGGAACACCGGATTTGCTGCAATATACAAAGTTGATTGATTATCACAATATAAACGTGGAGGATATAAAATGGGGACACCTAACACGCCCAAAATGCCATGCATCCAGCGTATCTCAACGCATGCATTGGCCATGGCCTTATACTCAGCTTCTGCAGAAGACCGCGCCACGGTGGCCTGTTTCTTCGTCTTCCATGAAACCGGGGAAGTACCCAACATGATAAAATATCCTCTAACGGACCATCGAGAAAGAGGGAAACTCGCCCGGTTAGAGTCACAATAAGCGGTAATCTGAAGATTACTAGTGGCGCTAAGAAAAATCCCCTGACCCGGGTGGCCTTTGATATAACGCAGAACTCGCAGAGCAGCATTCATGTGATCAAGATTGGGTGCCTGCATAAACTGGGACAAAACATGAACAGAGTGACAAATATCCGAACGAGTGATAGTAAGGTAGATCAAATGGCCAACTAGTCGACGATATCTTAGAGGATCGTGGAGAGTAGGGGCTGCCGAGGTGGCCAGGCCGTGCGTCGTCGGCATAGGAGTGCCCGCCGGCTTGCATGCCAACAGGCCGGCCTCGTGTAAAATCTCCATTGCATATTTGTGCTGACAAAGGACCATGCTAGACGGAGACCGAGCACATTCAATCCCCAAGAAATATTTGACAGGACCCAAGTCTTTCAGCTGAAAACACTGGTCCAAGTATCGCTTAAAGGAAGAGCACATGGAAGGAATTTTGCCTGCAACCAAGATATCATCAACATATACCAACACAGTAAGAATATCAAGGCCACGGCATAAAATAAATAAAGTGTGGTCCTTGTGAGCTTGCTTGAACCCCCAATCAGAAAAGCATATAATAAGACCTCCTCAATAAGACCGCATATAGACCTCTTCAATAAGACCACCATTCAGAAAAGCATTATTAACGTCAAGCTAATGAACCTCCCAATTTTTAGCCACAGCCACAGATAATAAAATACGAACAGTGCCCATTTTAGCAACAGGGGCAAAGGTATCCTTATAATCCGTCCCAAATTCCTGGTGATTCCCCAAGACCACAAGGCGTGCCTTATCCCGCTCTTTGGTACCGCCGGACCGGAACTTGGTCCGATAAACCCATTGACACCCCAAAGCAGTGCGATCAGGAGGAAGATCGGTGATGTCCCAAGTATGATTATTTTCCAAAGCATCAATCTCCTGTTTCATAGCTACTCACCAATTAGCATGTTGCATGGCTTCCTTGAAGTTCCTAGGAACCTCATGGGATGTAACAGCCGCCAAAAAACTACGATGCATGTCATGAAATTTTTCGTAATGAACAAAATTATGGATAGGATACCGAGTACCTGAAGAGTGAGAAGAGGTAACGGAAGGAGCAACAGGAGCCAATGTCTGGACGGTATGACAATAATAATTGGCTAGGTGAGGGGGGTCGACGCTGACGAACTGGGGGTGGGGGGTGACGGTGACGGGGAGCTAACGGGGGGTATCTAGGTCAGAGCCCTCGTCACTACCGCTGGAAAAGGTCGGGGTTGCCGGGCCGCCGCCGCTGGGAGAAGCCGCAGGGACAACCGGCTAGGAAGGGGGGCTGGGGAAGTCGGCATGGGCATGGGACGGGGAAGGGCAGATTTAGGGCGATGGGTTTTTAGGAAGAGCAAACGGGAAGACAGATTCGTCAAACGAAATATCTCGGGTATGAAATAAACGATGAGACTCAAGATCATAAACCCATCAACCTTTAGTTCCCGTAGGATATCCCACGAACATACATTTTAGACTACGAGGGTGGAATTTATTGGGAGAGCGTTGAATATTACGGACAAAACATAGACAACCAAAAACTCGGAGGTGAGACAAGTCTGGAGGTTTTGAAGAAACAAGTTCAAAAGGAGATTTACCTTGTAACAGTGGAGTGGGTGTACGGTTTATGAGATAAACAGCGGCGCGAACACATTCCCCCCAAAACTCAAGAGGTAAAGAGGCTTGAAACATTAAAGAGCGAGCAACATTAAGAATGTAGCGATGCTTACGCTCAACCCGACCGTTTTGCTGTGGAGTATTGACACAAAAGGTTTGAACAAGGACTCCCTTACTTGTATAGAATTCACGAAGGGGCCAGTTGAGGAACTTAGTACCGTTGTCAGAACGAACAACTTTTATGATTTTATGAAACTGAGTGTGAATAAGAGAGAAAAATTGTTTCAAGCAACTAGTGACTTCACTTTTCTCAATAAGCAGAAAAACCCAAACAGCTCTAGAAAAATCATCCACAATAGTAAGGAAATAATGTGACTCAGTAGAAATACATGGAGAATATGGTCCCCATAAATCACAATGAATCAAATCAAACAATTATTCAGCTTTATTAATACTGGGAGTAAAGTGAGAACGAGTCTGTTTGGAAAAGAAACAAATATCGCAAGACTGAAAATTTTTAATTTCAGTAGTGCTCTTATTAAATGGAGGGAAAGACAAAACTTGAGGAGATGGATGGCCAAGACGTTGATGCAACAAGGAGACAGACTCGGCTTTGAAGGCCTGGGCTTGAGATGGAAAGACATAGACTCCGTTGCGTGCTTCACATTGACCAATCCGCGTCTTCGTAGTGCGGTCCTGTATCACACAAAATGATGATCAAAGAAAACATGACAGTTATGTGAGTTGACAAGGCAACTCACGGAGATCAAATTGCACTTCAAATTAGGAACATATAAAGCATTGTGCAAGACAAGAGAATGAGACACTTGCACACGACCACACGAAGTGGACACAACATGAGTTCCATCCGGCAAGCTAATAGTGCATGGAGACCGTGGTACAACATCAGTCAAGCAGGATAATAAACCGGTCATATGATGAGAAGCTCCACTATCCACCAACCATTCGCAAGGTATAGAGATAGACATACCTTGGAGTTTATCAGATGACGAAGGGGTGGAATCAAGCATGGAAAAGAGGCGTGCAATTTGATCCGAAGACATGGCAGAGAGGGAGTTGGGCACATCAGTCACGGCATTGGCCGTGGATGCTCCCGCCGAGGTCGCTGGGTTGCTGGACTGCCCGGCAATGGAGGGTGGCGGCTGGGCAGAAGTTTGGCCACCACGATTGCTACGTCCTCCCCCTCGGTTTGATGAAGTGCGACCACGTCCTCGGCCCGAAGACGGAAACCCAATAATCAAGTAACATCGATCTGCTGTATGTCCTTGTTTACCGCAATGAGTGCACTGGTATGTCTTGGGCACGGTGCGTGGAGCGGAAAACGCCATAGCGTCTGTATAATCATCCCGAGCACGTACAACGCTATGGTGACGCTCCTCTTGGGTGATAAGATAAAAAGATGTGTTTAAATCTGCGAGAGGTTGAGAACCCAAGATTTGTCCACAAAGAGTGCCAAACTGCTCATCATCTAGCCCCAACAAAAATTTTATTGTTTTCGCCTTCTCAGCATTTGCCCTCAAAGTCGCCGCAGCTGGGCATACACGTACAACCACACGTGGGATCCTCGACTCCGTACAATTTGTTCCATAAAGTGACAAACTGATTTTAGTACACAACCACAATTTGACCCTTTTGCCTAAGATTCTGCAACTCATTCTCCAATTGATAAATCTGAGGCTCATTTATGGTACTAGAACGGGTTTTCAAGATCTGACCATAACTCGTGAACCACGGTATGAGAAGCAATACTAGGTTGTATAAGCTCATCAACGCTATTGAAAATCCAACTGCAAATTGTGGAATTATTGGCTTCCCACACTTCCAATTCCGCAGGATCAGTAGGTTTAGGCATTCCCGTAGGAGACAAAACCCCACCTTACTACGTCCCTTTAGAGCATTAACAATAGTTTTCTCCCAAGTATCAAAATTTTCACCCTTTAACACATGTTTTGTCAGAGTATTACCTGGGCCCTCAGACAGATGGAGATAATATTCTGACGACGAATCGCGAATCAAACGAGTCTTCTTGGTAGTAGAAGTCATCCCAAGAAACCGACACAAGACACGAAGGGGGTGAGTACACGGTTTGGCCGACCACACCTGTCGACTACCGGCAGTAATCGAATGGCTTCTTCGCCGAGAAGGAAGCACGATCGGAGAACAAATGAAGCACGACGCCGGCCTAGGGTTTGGCCGTTGAAGACGTCGGAGAACAAGGACGCGCGAGAGGCCTAGGGTTAGGCTCTGATACCATGTAGAAGTTTTAGCGAAACTGAACTGCTTTTCATTAATCATAAACCGATATATATACAAGTACATAAACGGGCTAACAAGTACAGGCCCAATAACATAATATCTACGGTTAATTACAAATATCCGCTAACAAAAAATTTCTAATACGGCATTCAATTTTTCAACAATAACAAATTCTTTCAATAAAATCATAAAACTAAGTTCATTCCTAAGAAATGCAGCAAGTTCCTCTTTGTAGCTTAGAATCTGTGCTATCAACTTGTATGTACAATTCCATCTAATGGTGATATCTTTAGTAAATGTTATTAGTCTTCTATCCCTAGATTTACAGAATGACTTTCAGGCTTTGGTATGAACACGACTACCCCAAATCTATTTAATTCCATTTCTAATATTCGTCAAACCCCCCCCCCCCCCATAGCTTCTAATCCCTGTTGAACACATAAATTTAAAACATGACAAGCACACCATTGATGCAGAAATCTACCCATACTCGTACTAGGGAGTAAATTTTTTTTAAGTCTAGGAATAGCAGTATTATTAGTAGCATTATCAAATCCAAATGCAAACATTTTATTAACTAAATTGTATTCTTCCAGAATACGCGAAAGCAATAGAAAAATATTTTCACCAGTATGAGATTCATTGAAACGACAAAATGCAAGAACACGTTTATGCATAATCCAATCACTATCGATCCAATGACAAGTAACACCCATATAAGACAAATTATGATATGTTTCACTTTGCCGTAAAAAATGATATGTTCCACTCCAAATATCAAAACAAATAGTAACACGAGAATTAAAATTAAGAAAAAATTTGCCAAATTCATTTTTTCAACTTTATATTGTCGAATAATTTCTCGTTTAATTGTTTTTCTTGAAAACCTCTTGGTTGAGGGTTTAATGCGTTTTGACAATAATCAATAAATCCAAGTTTTTTTGAAAACATGTATGGCAAATTTTCTTCACAAATCATTTCGGCCATTTTTTGCTTATTTTGCTCGTCATTGTAAGCAAAAAGGCCGCCCTTACCCATGTTAGCAAATCGAGATGTTTGGGTTTGCACTTCTTGTCATCCCTTCTTTTTTTGTCGCGTATTTGGCGTACTCTATGGGGTGCTTGGCCATTAGGTGTTTTTCCGGACCACCATAACCACCAAAAATTTCCATTTTAATGACGGTGCCACAATAATTACAAGTTCCAAAAACTTCGTCATTTTTTGTTTCTTTTGAAAAATGATAAACAAATAAATCTTATTTTAATTTTTTTTTACCTTTTCCTGGACCTTGAGAGGTCTCGGGCTCACCTGCCTCCTTGTCGGCCTCGGTAGGATTGTTGCTCTGCAGTATAGGCTCCACGTCCATTTCTGCTTCATCAATGTCCTCGAATATATCTTTAAGAATTTGAAGATTGGCGTCGGTTCTACCTCCGAAATACTGTTCGAATTCTTGATCCGTCATAGCGTCGCCCACGAATTAATCAGGGATAGTAGAGAAGGAAGAGACGAGGTGTCTTCCTTGAGAACCACATGAGCTCAAACTGTCGAAGGTGGCTTTAGCTTTCCCTTTTCTCGAACTTCAGTTCACAACGCCCATATCCACAGACCTTCTACCAGACTCTCTCGACATTTTAATATATTTTTATTTTGATACAAACGAACTATATTGAATATTTAAAATATTAATTATATATTGAATATCAAAATTATAATATTAATTCATAAAAAATTAATAATATAATACATTCATTATTCATATAATCATATTATTATATATTACTATTTACTATTTTACTAATATATTATATTATTAATTTGTTATAATTTAATATTATAATTTGATATTCAATATATAATTAATATTTTAAATATTTAATATAGTCCTTTTTATCAAAATAAAAATATATTAAAATATCGAGAGAGTCCGGTAGAAGGTCTGTGGATATGGGCGTTGTGAACTCAAGTTTGAGGAAAGGCAAAGCTAAAGCCACCTCCGACGGTTTGATCTCATGTGGTTCTCAAGGAAGACACTCTATCTCTTCCTTCTCTACTATCCTTGATCAATTCGTGGGCGATGCTATGACGGATCAAG
Source organism: Cuscuta australis (assembly GCA_003260385.1). NCBI lineage: Eukaryota > Viridiplantae > Streptophyta > Magnoliopsida > Solanales > Convolvulaceae > Cuscuta > Cuscuta australis. Next base: position 1,111,909 of record NQVE01000117.1, on the reverse strand, counting down.
AATTCGAACAGTATTTGGAAGGTAGAACTGACGCCAATCTTCAAACTCTTGACGATATATTTGAGGATATTGATGAAGCAAAAATGGACGTTGAGCCTACACCACAAAGCAACAATCCTACCGACTCCGACGATGAGGCAGGTGAGCCCGAGACCTCTCAAGGTCTGGGGAAAGGTAAAAAAATTAAAATCAGATTATTTGTTTATCATTTTTCAAAAGAAACAAAAATGACGAAGTTTTTGGAACTTGTAATTATTGTGGCACCGTCATCCAAATGGGAATTTCCGACGGTTATGATGGTCCGGAAAAACACCTAAGGGCGAGGCACCCCGTAGAGTACGCCAAATACGCGGCGAAAAAGAAGGGACGACAAGAAGTGCAAACCCAAATATCTCGGTTTGCTAACAAGGGTAAGAGCGGCCTTTTTGCTTATAGCGACGAGCAAAATAAGCAAAAAATGGCCAAAATGATTTGTAAAGAAAATTTGACATACATGTTTTCAAAAAAACTTGGATTTATTGATTATTGTCAAAATGCATTAAACCCTCAATCAAGAGGTTTTTCAAGAAAAACAATTAAACAAGAAATTATTCAATAGTATAAAGTTGAAAAAATGAATTTGGCAAAAAATTCTCAATTTTAGTTGTCGTGTTACTATTTGTTCTGATATTTGGAGTGGAACATATCATAATTTGTCTTATATGGTGTTACTTGTCATTAGATAGATAGTGATTGGATTATGCATACACTTGTTCTTGCATTTCGTGATTTCAATGAATCTCATACTGCTGAAAATATTTTTCTATTGCTTGAGCATATTCTGTAAGAATACAATTTAGTTAATAAAATGTTTGCATTTGGATTTGATAATGCTACTAATAATACAGCTGTTATTCGTAGACTTAAAGAAATTTTCCCCTCTACTACGAGTATGGGTAGATTTCTGCATCAAAGGTGTGTTTGTCATCGACGATGATGACGTTTTACCAGCGAGAAACCCTCCCCGACGCTCTGTTCTCTCTCGTGCATATTTCGTGCGTGTCTATCTAGAAGTGACGGGCTGGGGCGTTTGTTTTTTCTTTTTATTTTATTAAATTCACCCATTTTGAGACTTTGGGTCTAAGATTACCCTAATGGATATCCATGTGATCTAATTAGAACCCAATTTCACCCCAAACTCACCCATGTGTGTTTCTTTATCATTTTTAAGTAAAAAATGAGTCTTTTTAACTATAAAAATATTTATAGACTTAAAAACCAAGATTTATGTAATTCTATTATAAATAGATATTTTTTCTATAAAAATTATTTAAAAATAATTCTTTTAAATATATGAAAATCCAACTTTTTAAGCTCTAACAAATTGATAAAAGAATAAAGAAAAGAGGATGTAGCTTCTAACAATGGTCACTTTGAACCGCCCAACTAATGCATATGTTTCTCCTTTCTATCTCCAAAAGTGATCACTTATGAACATTGTTTTATCTTCAACCATCGAAATTGACCATTCTATCAGGATGTTTCTTCAACCATCTAAATTGATTTTCGCCCCACAACCTTTTTGGTAAAAATCAACCAGGTCCCAATTCTCTTCACAGAATCGGAAACGTCTCCAGTCTTTAGGCTACAACTTCTATACTCCCTATTTTTATTGGGCTAAGGCAAGCTACCCCGAAACTGATTTTGAATTTTTTCGGGACCCAGATATAAATGCCCCGTGGGCTCCCAAGAGAGATAAAAGATTGTTTTATGACAAGTTAGCGCAAATAGTACCAGCCTATTTTCATAGTTATTTATGACTAGAGGTGCTCAAGTCTAGATTTGTTTGGAGTTTTTGGGATTTAGTACGGTCCAACATAGGGTGCTCGCCCTTCCAATCAATTGTTTTTCAATTCAAGACATCATTTCCTTTCGGATTCGTTACTTAAGGGGTCAGAGGTTCCGTGCCACCAATGCCACGTTTGAAAGGTCTTTTTCAAACAAACCTAAGCCCAAAAATATAAAGACTATTCAAAAATCGTCTTGGAATAGGTCCTAGGATTCTACCTATATGACTAATTTTAAGGAACTTCAACCAAGTACTAAATGTCATGGAAAAACTGTTCAAAAAGTCTCTTAAAATCTACAATTAAACATGCATTTTTTTGCTTTCAAAAAATGGATGGTTTCCTTTTGGTGTTTGAGGATAATAACAATGGTAAAAAAGTGGATCTTTGATTTTTAAAATTGGTGAAGCACAAGCATTAATCACACTTAGAAGCTAAAAAATTTCTACCCTTGGTCTCCTATCATTGTCGTCCAAAAAGGATAAAAAACCAAGTGCGAAAAACTAGCTATTTTTGCTTAAAAATTTGTGTCCAAATTGTGCTCAAAACTGTTTTTTTAATAAATGATTTCAAAAAATTGCCTAATTTTTGAAAAAAAGTTTGAAAGTCAGGGGTCAAAAGTTGGTTTAAAAAATTGGCCTGATGTGCCTTGTGTGTGCTGTGAAAAATAGTGTATTTGGAAAGGGGATTGGTCTAGGGGGTGTCAAAAAATAAAATCCAAAACTCTCCCCTTCACTTAAAATTTGCAGTGCTCTCACTGTTAACTCTCACGCATGCATCATACATCCTAGAGGCTACCATCACACATTCCACAACCTTAATAGGCATGGGACAGAACCAAAAACAGTGTCCATATAGTCTGTTACAAAACAGTGTTTAAATTACAAAAGAAAAGAAAAATAAAGCTGTAAAAAAAATCTGGGCAGCCCCCCAAGTGATGCCCTCTTTATGACCAAACTTGTGCATCTTCTTCACTTCTTCCATGGTGGTTGCCACACTTGGTTTTCATTCCTACAAATAGGAATACACAGTTGCACACCAAATCAGTACAATCAAGAATAAAGTAGGCAACAAAATGGCTGTTTCAGAAACTGATTTTCACACTTACTTTGAAAGTCAAGTTCTTCTTGTAAAATATTAAGCGCTGTTTCAGAATTAACTTGCCTTTGGAAAAGTTCATTCACACTTTTTCAAAGTTTGACAGTTTGGAATCCATTCTGCCAACTTTTTCTAAAACAATTTCCAACATTTGGTTCAGTATATCCTCAGGATAGCGCTGGTTTTCATAATGAGATTCCTATTGTTGAGAAAAATCATTAACACATATCCCTTGATAAGAATTTGAAGCACTAGTTGAGTTGGATTCATAAAAACCATGCATATGTTGAGAAGAATCATACTCCATTCTTTGGTTGTGATAATTTGAGTAAGCACAGAAGTATTCTTTCAAGTTGGATTCATTAAAATTAGGAACATTCTGCCTTGGAAGAAGATACTCACAACATTGATTTTGGATGTTTGAATTATGGCTCATGTAAGGCTCAGAAATTCCAGAATTTAGATTATAAAAACCAACACTCAAGTCAGATTGCTGAAAATATTTGCATTGTTTAGAGCTATGTCCTTCCAAAAAACAAATTACACATTTAAGCTCTTTCTCTTTCATTTTAGCAGACTCTTTCAATACTTGAAAAATCCTACAAACCACAAGTGTTTATTCTTGATCAGATTGTGAGAGCGCAGAATATTCACCACAAGTTGTCATAATGAAACAACCAGAAATGAAAAGTGATGTTTAGAGAACTTTCCTCAGTTGCTTCAAAACTAAAATTTACTGCTCAAATTGCACTTAAGAGTACAACTAAACAAGCTTAAACAGAAAGTCAACTCCAAACAGAGAACAAACAAAATTGTTTTTTTTTTTTGAAAATAAAACAGAAACTAAAAACAAACAATTAACTTTCCCCGGCAACGACGCTAAAAATTTGTAAGAGCACTTGTAAGTGTTTACAAATTAGTACTTAAGTACTAACTAATATTACACTCTTCCAAAGGGAGAGTTTATAGTATGTTTTTAGCTAACTGGTCGCTTAAACACACACACACACACACACAATTGGGGGGGGGGGGGGGTCGATTTGGTTTTCTGAAATAAACTAACTACAGGTAACTAAAACTAAAAGCAAGTAATCAAAATAGAGAACTAAAAGCAACTACACCAAAGATAAGAAGCAAACACTTGAAAACTCAAACACTTTTGTAATTACGAAAAGGTGTTTTGGTGTTTTGGTTTGGTTTGTGAATTTATGAACCTATAAGTTGTGATCTTTAAGCTCCAGATATCACAACCATTAGGCATGTGTTAATATAAACCTGGTATCTCTCGAATATAAACCTGGTATCTATAAGTTGGTGTTTAAGCTCTAACATTAGGCATGTGTTAATATAAACCTGGTATCTCTCGAATCATCTATCTCCAGATATCACAACCATTTATGACATATATCAAAATTAGATTTCAGATTTGATATTTTGAGATGAATGGAGTTTTGATATCTCCCGGATTGGATTTATGCGACATCAATCACTCCGCCACCAGCATCTTCCAACTTTGTCCCCTCGTCACAACTATCATTTCAGATCTATTCAAGCTTTTTTATTTCAGAAAACATTATATTTTACAGATTTCTGAATGTATATTATATCTCGACTATAAAAACCTTTCATGGGCTACGACCACAAGCTTAGCTTTTGGTTGAGTTGGTTCATTGGCATGGTATCGAAGCCTTAATGACTTAGAGGTTACGAGTTCAAATTTCAATCTCACCGCCACCCAGTTTTTATAAAAAAACCAATTTCTATGTTTAAGGCTCGAGCAAAAACAAATCTCACCTACACGTGAGGGGCGTGCTAGAGTATAAAAACCTTTCTTGAGCCACAACCACAAGCTTGACTTTTTGGTTGAGTTGGTTCATTGACAATATCAACTTTTCAAAACTCACCAAACACGTCCAAAAAAGTTAGGGGTTTTACACTTTTTCACTTGTGTTATTAAGGATGAAATTGGAATTGAACTTGGTAATTAAAGAGGGAAAAAACAGTTTTGGACCCTCAAGTGTCAACAAAATCGCTTTCGGTCCCTCAACTATCAAATTTATCAATTTCGGTCCTCAAGCGTGAATCAGAATCAACTTTGGTCCTGAAGTATCAATTTTGGTCCTCATGCAACAAGTTAGTGAGTTAGTCAATTTTGGTCTCTGCACTATCCCTAATTAATCAGTTTTTGCCATATGATTTATATTCCATTTGTTCTAAAATTTGCTACTGATCTTTTTTGAAAAGACAATTCCAAATTCTCAATAAAACACAATCACACAACAAACAACAATTCAACTTTCTGTCTAAGCTTGTCAAGTTAATTAAGAAAGTGAATCTTTGGAAGGAGAACATAGAATAGACTCAAAGGAAAAGAAATATTTTCTCAAAAAAAGTGGGCTGATTTATTGTTTGCCAAAATAGTGTGCTGAAAATTATTTTTTACTCTTGACTTGATTTTATTATATATTGGACATATTTTTTTCATTGTGGAGGAGTATATGCTAGCATTTAACTTGACTTTGATATGTTTCCTATTGTATTATTGCTCTTTATATCACTTACGCTCTCTCTAGCTCTCACGATACATTTCCTATTGTATCTTATCTTCCCTAAACTAGTATTCCCTCCACAACATTAACCAACACATTTAAGTCCTACGAAGTGGGATCTGGGGGTGGGCATATGATCTTACCCTCACCTCCATCTGCTCCAAAATAAAAAATAACACTTTTTTTAAATCTCCCAAAATAAAGTTAGTAGTTTTCTTATTTTTGTATTAAGGAAAAATGTACTTGACTCCCAACATTTCTCTTTCTTTTAAACAAAAGAAATTCAATCGTACACTTTCAACACTTTCTTTAAACTCTATGAAGTCAATGTGTTCCTTTTAATATGGGACGGATTGAGTATATTACATAATCTCTTCTCGTGCTCAACCCGCCTCAATGTGTTCTTCCCATGCAGATTATTATGATTATAAATAAACTTCCACGAGGACAATCCTTCTTGAAAGAAATTTTCTACTCCATACATTTATTAGTAGAGATAGTGGAAAAATTAAATCACTGAAAACTACTTGCTCATGTACAAAGTGATAATCAACAGCTACATGTTTTGATTTTTTGCCATAAATGATTGAACATGATTAGCTGTCAAGTCATCATATATGTTGCACTAACATTAGTAGTTTATCACCATAAGTGTGTAGGTATGGTGCACACGGTACACTTCAATCTCAGCATCATCAGGAAGGATATGATGTGTATGTTTAGCCTCAACAACAGTACGATATTTAGCTACTGCTGAGTACTTCCTTACTTCCTCTGTCCAAAAAATTTCTTTTCATTCAACTTTTCACAGTTTCCAATGCGTCACTTTGATCATTAATATTTATATATAAACATATTTTATAAAATTATAATATTTCAAAATGAATATATTGATTTTAAATTTATATAACAACACATTGTATTTTTTCAGCATATGGTGCTCAAAGTTTAACCATGTTTGATAGTTTTGCACAAACAAAGTGATTGTTTGTTAGCTGGTGTTCTGGTGTTTTAACTTAAAGTTTTCTTTTCCATCACATGCCAAACTAGGGTATCAATCCGGCAGTTCTTGAGTCATTTGTACTATAGGGGCCAGTAGCATAAATGATTGTCAAGCTTTCTCGTTTCTGTTTTACAGCATTGGTATTTTTATATATTCTCTGGTTCATGTATTGTGAAGGATCAAGCTGCGCAGTCAGCTTACACTTCTAACCACTTAGTGCCACCTGTCATTTCTAACTAATTTCCCTTGTTTTTTGGACTTTCTGTTTGATTAGTTATGGTAGTTTATATAGCTAGTTTCTTCCTCCCCGTTAGGGCAGATTTTCGGAGACACATTTGAGCTTCAGTTTAATGGAATTTTCCTGCGTTTGTTTTACAATTTCATCTTCTCCAATGAAATTTAACATGGTATCAGAGCCTATCTTCAATGGCGTCTAGATTTCCGATTCTTCTAACGGCTTGAAATCATATTCTGTTCTTCTGCAATTGTTCGAGATATTCATGGCGACAGAGAATTCTTCCTCGCATATCCCAATCGACATACAAAGTGAATTGTATCTGCATCCCACTGATTCACCAAATTTTTCGCTGGCATCACAGAAATTGAACGGCGAAAACTTTCCGCAATGGAAAAGATCTGCTGAAATTGCGTTGAGAGCCAGAAACAAGTTAGGTTTTGTTGATGGAAGCTCGAAATCACCAAATGTCTCTTCTCCTAACTTCGCACAATGGAATCGTTGCAACAATCTGGTAATATCCTGGATTCTACACTCTGTTGAATCTGGAATTGCGAATAGTGTGTTATACTGTGAATCTGCCAAGGAAATATGGGAGGATCTTGATGATCGCTTTGGTCAAAGCAATGCACCAAAGCTATTTCAGCTGCACAAGGAAATAGTGACTCTGGTTCAAGGTTCTGATTCTGTCTCTGAATATTTCACCAAACTGAAAGGACTTTGGGACACATACTTAACGATGATAGTTCTACCACATTGCAAGTGTGAAGGAGCTGGAAATTACATTAAACTGCTTCAGAATCAACAATTAATGCAATTTCTAATGGGACTTAATGATAGCTTCAAAACTGCTAGAGGTAATATCATTATGATGAAGCCCCTTCCTACTTTGAGCCAAGCATACAAACTGATTGCTCAAGAAGAAACTCAAAGGGATTGCAGCAGCTCTAGTCCATTGAGCAGTGAGTCCAGTGCTTTGGCTTCCTTGAATCATGTTTCTGTTGGCTCTAACAAACCTGTGTTTGGAATTACTCCTAGTGGAAGGAAGTCCAAATACTTCTGTCAACATTGCAAAATCTATGGTCATTCAGTTGAAAGGTGCTTCAAAATCCATGGTTATCCTAAATCAAGTAACGGATACACTTCTTCAAATGATCAAGGGAGTCAGGCAAGGAAGATTGTTGGGAATGTGGTCTCTGAAACAGAGAATGCCATGACTAGGCAAACTGTCAACACAAATCAGGTTCATCATTCTGCTGAGCTGCCTATGTCTCTCACCAGTGCTCAATATAATCAACTGATTGCTCTCCTAAATAAAGACAATCTTTCAGACAGAGATGATGGTGGAGTTCCTGGTTTTCTTTCCAGTCACATGGCCTCAAGTGGTCACTTAGCAGGTATTAGCCATTGTTTCTTCTCTTCATATGACAATACACAATGGATCATTGATAGTGGAGCCTCAGATCACATTAGCCCACATTTGACTAATTTCTCTTCATACAAACCCATTTCCAAACCCTGTTCCATCACCATACCCAATGGCCAAAAAGCCAGTGTGCTTCATATTGGAAATGTGAAGTTACCAAATGGAATTGTACTTTCTGATGTACTTCATGTCCCAGACTTCCATTTTAATCTCCTTTCTGTCCAAAAATTGGTTTCACAGCTGTCTTGTTCATTGATCTTTTATCCCTCCCACTGTTTGATTCAGGATCATGCGAAGAAGAATACTTTGCTGGTTGGTGAACAGCATGGGGGTTTATACTTTGTGCAGCAGCTCACACCTCCAGTTTCACATGTCTCTTCCACCTTTCCTTTGTCTTGTATGTCTGTTAGTGAGCTGTGGCATTGTAGATTGGGGCATTTGCCATCCAATAGAATAAAACACATTGTTCAGTTGCCTTGTATTGATTCTTCATCTTCATCTGTATGTCATGTTTGTCCTCAAGCACGTATGCATAAACTTCCTTTCATTTCCAGTTCGATAAAAACAACTTGTGTTTTTGAAATGTTACATGTTGATATTTGGGGACCATATAGAACTGCAACTTATTCTGGTCATAAATTCTTTGTAACCATTGTGGATGATTTCTCAAGAATTACTTATGTTCAACTGCTTTCCCACAAATCCAATGCTTTCTCAGCCCTAACCAGTTACATTGCTTACATTAAGAAGCAATTTAATGTTCATGTAAAGGTCATTCGTTCAGATAATGGGAGAGAATTTGATGATACCTCAGCCCAAACTTTTTATCAAACCACTTGTGTTGACACACCTCAACAAAATGGGGTTGTGGAAAGGAAACACAAACACCTTCTTGAAACAGCTCGAGCCTTATTTTTTCAGGCCAAACTTCCTACTAAGTATTGGGGAGATTGTGTCCTGACAGCATGCTATCTCATAAACAGATTCCCTCTCTCTGTCCTCAATGATAAAAGCCCATTTGAAATACTTTTCAAAACTCCACCAACATATGATCATCTCAAATCCTTTGGGTGTCTCTGTTTTGCTACCACTTTGGCATCTCACAGAACCAAATTTTCCCCTAGAGCCATGCCTTGTGTCTTCCTTGGTTATCCATTCCATAAGAAGGATTACAAACTTCTTAATCTTCAAACCAGGCAAGTATTCTACAGCAGAAATGTGAAGTTTCATGAGAATTATTATCCTTTTCATAATCTCTCATGTTCTTCTTCCTCTTCCATTCTTCCTAATCCCCCTCCTATTTCCTCTGATATTTTCTTCCATTCCACACATGATACTGACATTCCATCTTCTCTTCCACCTGATGCCATTTTTCCTTCCACTCATATACAGTCAGCCCCTTCCTCTTCTCCTAATTCCTCCTCTCCCTCCACCACAACCTGTCCTCCACATTCTTCCACACCTATTCCTCACCTTTCAGTTCCTACCCAACCTAGGGTTTCAACAAGGCTCAGGAAACCTCCTTCCTACCTTGACCAATACAGCTGTTCTATTCTTCCTTCTAATTCCAAATCTCTAATATCTCATTGGTGCAACTTTGTTCATCTTAATCACCTCTCCCACAATCATCAAGCTTTTCTCACCCACCTTTGTTCCTACACTGAACCTACTTCCTATTCTGAGGCTTCCCAGGATCCTAGGTGGATTGTTGCTATGAATGAAGAAATAATGGCTTTGCAGGCTAATGATACTTGGGAACTTGTTGACCTTCCTCCTGGAAAGAAGGCTATTTCTAGCAAATGGATTTATAAAGTAAAGCTCAAATCTGATGGCAGTTTAGAAAGGTTTAAAACCAGGCTTGTCATTCAAGGAAATCATCAAAGATATGGGATTGATTTCACTGAAACATTTTCCCCTGTAGTGAAAATGTCTACCATTCGCTGCATTATAGCTCTAGCTGCCTCTAAACATTGGGAGCTCTCTCAACTTGACATCAACAATGCCTTCTTGCATGGGGATTTGACAGATGAAGTCTATATGAAGATTCCCTTGGGATTCCCCAAACCTTCCACCAAAGTATGTAGACTAAAGAAATCTCTCTATGGCCTTCGTCAGGCTAGTAGACAATGGTTTCACACGCTCTCTACTGCTTTTTACAGTCAAGGATACGTCCAGTCCAAATCTGATCCAAGCTTGTTCATCAAATACTCCAACAACCATATCACCCTTGCTGCTGTTTATGTTGATGATATACTTGTGACTGGGTCAGATCCTCAAGCTGTTCTTTCCCTCAAACAATTCCTTGATGATCGTTTTACTATCAAGGATCTTGGTATTGCTCATTACTTTCTTGGTTTTGAACTTAGTTATACTTTAGAAGGGATTGTACTTTCTCAAAGAAAATTTGTCCAGGAACTTCTTGCTGAGCACCAGTGTTTACATGACAAACCTGCCAAAACCCCTCTTCCTCAGAACTTCAAATTTCAACATGGTACATCTTCTCTTTGTTCTGATCCCACTCCGTATTGGAGTCTGATAGGCAAGCTTCATTTCCTCGCACACACCAGGCTTGATATCTCATATTCAGTCCAGATCTTAAGTCAGTTCATGCAAGCTCCTGAGGCTGATCACATGAAGGGTGCCATTCATCTTCTTCATTACTTACTTGGTACCATAAATCAAGGCATTCTAATGAAAGCTTCTGACCAGTTATCTCTTCATGCCTTTTCTGATTCTGATTGGGCCTCCTGTCCCTTCTCCAGAAGATCTGTTACTGGCTATATTGTCCTTCTTGGAGGTTCTCCAATTTCATGGAAGTCCAAGAAACAAAGCACTGTTTCCAAATCTTCTTCTGAAGCTGAGTATAGGGCCATGTCTCAGGCTGCTTCAGAGGTTACCTGGTTGCTGCGCTTACTGGAAGAACTACGCGTCTTCAATCTCAAGCCAATCACACTTCATTGTGATAACCAATCAGCACTTCATATTGCCAAGAACCCAGTTTTTCATGAGAGAACCAAACACATCGACATCGATTGTCATTTTACACGAGAGAAAGTTCTTGAAGGCTTAATTCAGCTCTCCTATCTCCCTACCACTAATCAACTTGCTGATGTTCTCACCAAGATTCTGCCTGCTGATAAGTTTCAGATTTTGTTGTCCAAGCTGGGCATGGTTTCTCCTACACCCAGCTTGAGGGGGGGTGTGAAGGATCAAGCTGCGCAGTCAGCTTACACTTCTAACCACTTAGTGCCACCTGTCATTTCTAACTAATTTCCCTTGTTTTTTGGACTTTCTGTTTGATTAGTTATGGTAGTTTATATAGCTAGTTTCTTCCTCCCCGTTAGGGCAGATTTTCAGAGACACATTTGAGCTTCAGTTTAATGGAATTTTCCTGCGTTTGTTTTACAATTTCATCTTCTCCAATGAAATTTAACATGTATTGCTACTAGAAAAATGAGTTTGAACTCTTGGATGCTCTCTTTTTTGAAGTGTTGGTGTAATCTATGTAGTGACAATTAATTATGATAGAATATGTGTCTAACTAGATAAGACATTGCTGACCACATCCATTTTTTGTTGATCTTTGTCTTGGCTTAGACTGTTTTTTTTTAGTTGGAGGGAAAAATGAAGGGCCCAAAAGGCATATCTTGATGTACTGAATTGTACCGTTTTTTATTTGGTTTCCGAGAAAGAATATAGCTTCATTGGAGGTATGTTTGATCAGAAGACTAAAAGTCAAGAGCAAAAGTTCAAGGAGATGTACCCTATCAGTCTTGATACTTTTAGTGTTGGAACTCAAGAAGATTCTAATTATCTCAATAAAGAGGAGAAAACTTGTCCAGGACCAATACTTGGTAGTAACTGCAGATCACGTTGGCATATGATCATGTGCCGTGTGCTGTGCCACACCATAGCAGAAGTTCAAAATTTGTCAACTTTTCTAGCTCTGACTTTGAGTTTATCAATAATTTGCTATGATTTCACCCAATAACAGCTACACTAAGGGGAGGGGAGGGGTAGGGGTAGCTCACCAAGGCTGTCCTTAGATTTTCTGGAGTGGTTCAATGGTAACCCCTCTATACTTAAGATTTTCTCATTGTGGGAGGTCTTGAATTCGAGTCGCCCTACCAACAAAAAAGGCTTCCTTTCACCTATTTATGGGGTTGAGAGTTTGACTTTGTTTTACTAGGTATCACTAGTACCAACTCTAAAAAATTTCCAGCCCTAATTGGGGTATGACCGGGGTATGACCAAACAAGTAGTGGCAAACGTTGTATACTAATTCGTAGTTCTAAGCCAGAGATCAGAGTTTTTTGTGGTGGGGCTGCAATGCGGTGGGCCGTCTAGTATAAAAAATTACCCTCTAAAGTTTTATTCGGTGGACATTGCGTAGTTGACAAAAACAGGCAATGTCATAACTTTCTTCTTAATTCTATGCTCTTCTATCCCATGGATCCAAACAATCCTAACAATCTTTATTACAATACGTTTTTCGGTTGTTTATCGGCCTCAAATGGATCAAAATGTGCCGTACATACCGTGTCATAACCCACCGAAGATGTCTATTACAAATACACTGATGACACTGGGTAAAATGATTTTGACGTTTGCGAATTGATACCAACAACCAGAATTTTTTCACAATCAATGTTGAACCATATTCAGATTTTGTGCTTGAAATGCAACCATAATCACAGAGCCAGTGGCCGACCTTGAACCCCCGCGTAGAAGGTGGAGGTCGCACAAGAAGAAGCCTAGGGCAGGGGGGTGGTGAAGTCTTGAAGGGGAACAATGCTAGGTGGACTAATGATGAGGAAGAAGTCCTTGCCCATGCATACATCGACACGTCCGAAGATCCGATCATTGGTACATTTTTTTCACTTATATTACATTTACTCTTTTTTTAATCTTATACTCTGTATTTTTTATTACTTCTATCATATAATTTTAAAAAATGATAACTATAAAGCGCAACCAAACTACTTCCAATTTTTGTATGCGGGTTCGGATTGCATTTTTCAAAAGGATGGGGAAGGGAGAATACAAGTCGAGGGACATGACATATGGAACGAAACCAACAACAAATGAAGGAGTGGGCAAAGTGATGAGGACATCAGGCACGATGCTTTGATATAGTATGCCACTGATCGTCTTGCGCCGTTCACTAGCATCGGTGCGTGTGAAATCATGCACCACTCCCCGAAGTAGCTTCAACTTTATGTTTTGAAACGATCCAAATTGGATTCCACCACTGAGAGCGCTTACAATGTCCGGACTCTTGCCCCGCCCCATTCCCTGCCATATCAATATTCCTGTCTTTTCTTGCACCAGGCCAAAACCCCTGAAATGCTATTGCCTCTCACCAAGCCTTTCTGTTTATTTGACATTATTCATCATTTTTAATTAAAACCTGATATAAATAAAAACAAAATACATATAATTATATAAAAATACTAACCATGACACTCTTTATAAAAAATATCAAAATAAAATTAATTTTAAATTTAAGACAAAAAAGAATACATTGAGACCTCCTTTGGTGTTGTTCATGGCCGATAAAGGAAGAATGGAGAGCAACTAAAACCCTAGCGTGTAAAGGAGAACGAAGAGAGATTAACCGCCTAGGTTAAAAAATATTAAATTTGAAGTGCGGCGTGGCGAGGCACATGCGTAGCGCATCCTCGCCTGCGCCGCAGGACTGCCTACATGCTCGACGACAGGCGTTTACAGTATCACATTGCGAATTCCTATATAGAATATAAAAACATGAAATTTTTATTTTGATACATTTTCTATATATGTTTTACACGTATTTAGGATGATTTTTTTTACAAAAAAAAGTAGAAGGTACGATTAATTATGTTCTAAATCAGCAAATAGAATCTCAATTAAATAAGGAAGCTAAGTAAATGAAATTAAATTAGAAACAAATTTTAGCAAATTAAACTCAAATAGTGCAACCACGCGGCGGGGACAAGACAAAAAGATTCTCGTAGAGTGTTACAATACCCGGAGTTACAGGGGACCATATAATTCTTGTAAAGTTCGGAGTCGTTTTTCAACGATAGACATGAAGTCTTCATATTCATTCCTCCTAAAAACCAACCCGAATTCAAGCCCGCCTTCACCGTCACGCCGGCCCTCCTCAGCAAGAGACACGCACTTGGCGGAATGAACCATCTCAACCTTTTTGGGCCTCCCAAACCCAAAATCAGTCTCATAAACCCCGAATTTAGGCGACCCCGTAACCAGCAAAACTGCACTCCCTAAAACGAAGGCTTTCTGAGCTCTCTCATTCCACTTCTCCGCATCCCTCAGAGGCTCTCTCTTCATATCCTCCACTTCCTTCCAGATCCCCTTCACCCCCTTCACGAACCCTTCATCTCCTTTCACCTCTTTTCTCTTTAGCCACACAAAGCACCTGTTTATGCAGTTGCCAAAGTAGTTCTCCGGGACCGGATACTCCATTCTTTTCCTGCAATCTGCTGCAAAAAGAAAGCACTCCTCCTCCTCCTCCTCCTCTTCCTCACCATCATCGTCTATATGCCTTGTCGCTTCAACGTAGCTAGCCCACACGAAGCCGCACGCCGCAACAAACTTCGAAAGGTACATCGGGCATGTGGATTCTTCTTCGTCGTCTTTTCTCCATTGTTTCATTGCGGATTTTTGTAGTACTTCAATGTCTTCTCTACGCAACACAACCGTCGCCTTGTAACGGCATTCGTCATCTTCTCGGCGGAGGCGCTTAGAAGTTTTCCCGACGAGACTTTGCTTCCAAGATGACCTGTCCGTGAAATAGTCTCCCAGGAAAATGGCTTCGAGCCCCCTGGGATCTCGGATCAGTCCCCGATCGTACGATGGAAGAGGCATATAATTATCCTCAAAAGTCGTCATGTCTTCGGTCGACAATTGCCTACGACAAAAGGAAGCCCACGTCTTCATGAAATGGCTGCAGCAGCTGCCATCCATGATGTGGCAATACGTGATGGCGATACAGAGCCCGGCGTTAGGGAAGACGGTGACCTGCAAGGCCACGGTCGGGAACACGAGGGTGACATCGTCGTCGTTTCCATCCTCCTCCGTCGTCGTCCTCCATGGCAGCTCAGGAACCGAGACCTCTTCCAAGTCTTGCAGACTTTTCGGTCGGTTTGAGGAATAAATATTGAAATTGTCGGAGGCCGACTCGGCGACCGTCAGCGCAACAGAGTCGCCACCGGTACAGTGAATATAAGGCTTTTCAGGAGGCGGCGGGCAGAGGAGGTTTCCGGCGAGGGGGAAGAAACGCTGGAGAGCAATGGAGAGGGAGTTTTTGAGAGTGGGAAGAGTGGTGTGAAGGAAATGGTGTGTAGAGTGAGGAAAGTCGTAGAAGAACTGGCGTCTAACGTAGACAGGACCAGCAAGAGAGATATCAAGGAATGTAAGAGGGAGATGGGTTATGTCGGGTGGCATTGCAGGGCCAACCTTAGATTGCTCCAGTACCCGCTTATAAGAGGCTGTTGCTTCTTTCATTGGAGCCATAGACGGGGGATGAATGAATCTAATGGATGACTAATAGGATCACATTGGTTGTATATATGCACACGACGACACATAGGTAGACCTTAGACCAATTCATAGAGGCTTTTACTACTCCGTATATACGAAGTATACTCCCCGACAATTTTATTTCTTCACTCCCAAAATTATTACTCCCTCCGTCCTATAATGTTCTTCCCGGTTCTGTTTACGAAGTTTGACCGACTTTATTTTTAATTCAATTTATTTGATTGTAGGTGTAAAATTAAAAAAATAAAATTTATATATTTAAAAACTACATCAAAAGTTCTACAAAACAAGTGGTGACAAGACTATATTATTTTATCAAATACCTAATGAAAATAGGTAAAGAAAGTTATTAAAGTTTGACCGTGTGAATAGTAAATGGGAAGAATATTTCAGGACGGGGGAGTATATGGAGTTTTCATACTCCCTCTCATCTTCTCATTAACATCTATATTTATATACGGAGTATAATATACTCCCTCTATAACGCCCCAAAATATACCCTAAAATTTATTGAATTAAATATTCAATTAAACAAAATTTGTTTTGATTAAAATAAATTGTTGTTGGGATTTGGGCTTGAATAAAATATATATTGATATCCAATAAACATAATCTGGATAAGTCTCATAGAGATAAATCCAATATGTGAACTATTTGTGTGGTCTTGATTGAGAACCTGAGTACAGACCCAAATCAAGAATAAATAAAGAATTTGTTTAGAATGTAAATATTGAAATGATTTGTTGAAATAAATCATGAGAATAATTGATATGAATTAAATGAGAGAACCTTTTATGAGAAAGGTCAATTAAACCAATTTTTACTCTGTTAAAGTCAAACACCCAAAAATGTGGTGTCGGAAAAAGTATAACGAATGAATATAAAAATTATATCGTTGGATAGAGTTTAACTATCTGATCGCAAAGGTGCAAACGGAATTCAATTCGGAGAATGTTGGACCAAAAAGTGTACCCCGACTGGAACCAAAATTGGTCCCAATCAGGGACTTGCTTTTAAAATCATTCGGAAACGCAGCCAGGCGCACTAGCCGATCAATTACATCACGAATAGCAACTTCCCTGGCCTCTTCCTTCCATTCTCTCCTATATAAGGCATGGTTAAATCCTTCATTTCTCCACCAATCTCTGTAATACTTTCTCCTATTATGCTCCTAAGAGTATGAGGAATGATGTGGTGTTGTCAATTTGGTGTGAGATCGCCGGAGTTGAGAGCTATCGTTACCGGAAGTTTCGTCGGAAAATCTTCAAAACACCCATTTAGCTTCAAGGTAAGCCCGTAGATATATCTAAAGATTAGAATGTTCATATAGGTTGTTTTTACGTTCATAAATGGTCATTTGGTTTAGTTTTGTGTTGGACATGTTTGAAGAACCAAGAATCATAAACCTTGAATTTGATGTTAAAAATATGTTTTAATGATTCTAAAATGATCTATGAACCTTGGAGAACATTTCTATATAATTTAATTGAAGTTTGGTGTTTTAAAACCATAATACTCAAAACTGACCCGAGAAAGAAGATGATGAACAATAGCCGAAAATCGATTATTTACTTACTAAAAATCGATTAGAATTTTATTCAGACCAGTGGTTTGAAGTCAGTACCATTTAATCGATTATTTATGTTGTAAAAATAGATTATTATGAATTAATTGATTATTTATATTGTAAAAATCGATTATTATGAATTAATTGATTATTTAAATTGTAAAAATCGATTATTATGAATTAATGGATTATTTAAATTGTAAAAATCGATTTTTATGAATTAATCGATTATTTATATTGTAAAAATTGATTAAAATTAATTAATTGATTATTTAAATTGTAAAAATCGATTATTATGAATTAATGGATTAGTTAAATTGTAAAAATCGATTTTTTATGAATTAATCGATTATTTATATTGTAAAAATCGATTAAAATTAATTAATTGATTATTTAAATTGTAAAAATTGATTATTATGAATTAATGGATTATTTAAATTGTAAAAATCGGTTTTTTATGAATTAATCGATTATTTATATTGTAAAAATCGATTAAAATTAATTAATTGATTATTTAAATTGTAAAAATCGATTATAATGAATTAATTGATTATTTAAATTGTAAAAATCGATTATTATGAATTAATGGATTATTTAAAATTATATAAATCAATTTTTATAAATTAAATGATTATTTTAAATTATTTTCCTCAATTCTAGATCATGTTCTGAAAATATTATTGAAAATATGCTCTAAAATCCTATTTTGTTACCAATTAATTATAAACCATAAAAATATGATTTTGTACAATAAAAATGATGTTTGTGACAAATAAACATTATGTGATGCATGACGGTAAGTTCAGGTGTTAACACTCGAGACTAGGCCGCTATTTGTTATTATGCATTATGACACTTGTTTGATTATTGATTATAATGAATTAATGATGATGAACGTTTTGAATGATGATCATGAATTGTTAAAGTGAAAATAATGAATTAATGAATCGTATTGTTAAGGATATCTAGAATAACTCTAAGATATACCCACTTGTATATTGATGATGATTGTTAAGGATATCTAGAAGAACTCTAAGATATACCTGCTTGATCAATTCATATTTCGGGTTAAAACGTATGTACGGCATCCAGAACGGATATCACCCACCCGACAGTTCACTGTTCGGTTGGTACGTAATCCACATGACTCATAGGGTGGATTATCGATTCTTGTGTTCTGCATTAAACTATTTATAGTTTAAGGGCCTGGTTAGAATTACTGCCTTAGACTAGGAATAGCTAAGAGCTGAATATAAAATGATGTGGCCTTAGATTAAGAATAATTTAAGAGCATTATTGATATATATTGAATATCAAATGACTTGGAATAAAATATTGAAAATATTTTGAATGTTTGAACCATATATTGTGTGCATGATATCAAATGGTTGATTATGAATTGAGATTCAATTTATGTGGATGTTCGACGTTTTAGATATGCTTACTCAGCTTCACTGCTGAGCGTGTAGTGTGTTTTATTTGTTACACGCAGGTAAATAGAAAGATTAATGTGATCCTGGCGGCAGATGGGGCGAGATTGTCGGGATGGATGTGATAAGTTTTGAAATGATTTATGATATGTCAATATTAAATTCGCTTCCGCAATATTGTTAAATACTCTGTACTGCATATGTTATGAAAAATATTATTGAGATTAATGAAGTGTGTTTAAAAAGTTTTAAATTTTACGATTACCCAGTTAAATACTTTAGTCCGAATGGGGCTGCAGACCTGGACGGATTAGGGTGTTACACCCTCCGTCCCAGAAAACTTTTCTTCTTTCTTTTTTCATCCGTCCCAAAAAACGCTTCTCATTTCTATTAAAAAGTCATTTTTACCCCTTACTTTTTCATACCCTACCTATTGCATCATACCTTTTTAATAATAATCTATCCATCAAATCATACTTTTATCCACCAAATCAAAGGACATTTTTGGAAATTCAATACCAAAATACACTCTCCTTAAATTCCTCTCCAAAACCAAAACTCCCGTGTTTTCCGGGACGGAGGGAGTATTTTATAAGAATTTGATATTTTAAAACTAAATTTTAATAGGAATATATTGATATTAAATTTATATCATAATATAATGTATTTTTTCCTTAAATTGGAGTTAAATTTTATAAACTTTGACCTAAGAAAATCAAATGAGAATAACATTTCTAGTTATTGGGAGTATAATTAAATTATATTTTCACTGCCCCATAAAACATTTTCTATTTGAAAAAAGGTGGGCTTTAAAAATATATAATTTTGGTGTTATTTCCTAGTTCCTAATTTACAATCCAACAAATCATATCGTACCGTATCCTATTAAAATGTTAAGGCAAAATAATAAAATATTACCAAAAATACACATTTTTAAAGCTTGCCTTTTTGCAAACAAAAAATGTTTCATGAGACGGAAGGAGTACATTCTATATTTAAATTTTTATTAAAGTTTTAGGAACTGAGGGAATATAAATTTTAATTTTTAATTTTGTAAAATTATTTAAATAAATTTAATACTACTAAGAGCATGTTTTTTAGACCTTAAATTCTTAACTTCCAATTTTTTTTCAGTTTTTCGAGTTCGTTCCCGTTTTTTCTAGTCTTTTTAGTTTCTTTCTGTTTTCTCAACTATTTCCTCTTCCTTCCAACTTTATTGATTCCCAAATAATGACTAAAAATAAAAAACAATCATGTATTGTTACTAATAATAATAATAACAACAATAATTATATTATTATTACTATTACTACTATTATTATTACTATTACAACTATACTTTATAAGTTATTTCTATTTTGTATTTTATTTTTCCCATGTCATTTTTTTGTGATTTACACTCATTATTATTTTTTCTTCCATTTTCAATATAAACAATAAGGAATACAATTTTGTTGGGATTTTTTTTTTTCAATTTACATGACACTAAATCGTCTTCTAAAAATTACAGGTATTTTATTAATCTAATTTGGCTTAGGAAATAATAATAATAATAATAATAATAATAGTAATAATAATAATAATAACAACAACAACAATAATAATAGTAATAAGAACAACAACAATTATTATTATTATTATTATTATAAGAATACCATGTAAAATACACTTAAATGAATTTTTGAAGTTTTTTCTAGTATTTTCCAATTTTTTCCAAATTTTTCTAATTTTATACTTTTTCTAATTTCTTCAATATTCAGCTCTTTTTTCTAACCCTAAAAAATAAACTCTAAATAAGTTGAGTCAAAGCAAATAGGAAAATTAATTTTTAGACGGAAAATACACTTTAATATTCAACTTATATAATATTTTGTTTATTGCTTATTCTTATTATTATCAGATCAGATCAGAAATAACTTTGATTATAACTGCAATCGGATCAGATATGACCAAATTTGATCAAATCAAACATAATCAGACCAGATCTTCAAACAATTACGGAGTAGATCATCTCAAGTCAAATCAAGCGAACCTAATGCAGCCTAAGCAATTACTACCTCTTTTTTTGGAGTATTTATCCAGTTTTGACTTTTTTAAGTTAATCATTTTTATCCTTTAACCTATAATTAAATAAAATGCGGAATATACATTTTATATTAATTAGATAAAATAATATTCCAAAAATATTTAATATAATAAATTGAATAAAACTAGTTTTATATCAATATCTAATACTCCGTATTATTTTTGTTTAACTTATTATCAAAATTTATCAATCTAAGTGGACAAATATTCGGGTGAGAATACTCGGAGACAATACTCCGTATTTGATCAAATATAGATCTCCGACCATTCTCTCCACTTGTGGTCAATGTTTTGAAAACCGGATCGGACGTCGACTCGGACGAGGTAGTGGGTCAAGGTTTGACCGGTTGAACCGGGGGTCAACGACCCGGTCAACTATGTTTATAATAATAATATTTTATGATATATTAGATATTTTTAGTTAATAAAATATTTTAATTTATGTTATTATTTCTCCATCTCTTTTTTAATATCCTTATACATATGATTTTTGAGACCTTCGATTTTTATTTTATTATTTTTATTATTATGAAAAGTTAATACTGAATCTCTAACAAATACTTAAATAATAAAATGATTGAAAATAAAAAAATATAGCATATTAAATTATACTCCGTAATTCATAATATTACTTAATTTTTGAAGACAACAATTTTTTAAATATAAAATATACAGAGTATATTTATTTTCAAATAAAAATTAAATTATTCTCAATTTTTAAAACTATTTTAAAAGTTCATAAATACAAATAATTCACACTTGCACAAAAAACTACATACTAGTATTAATTTTGTATGAACCTTTTGTAAAACCATAAATACATATGATTGATACCTAGATTTTAAACAAAGATTGAGTAGCTCACTTGGTTGACAACTTGCACTAGCATATGGGAGGTGCTGGGGTCGATTCACAGCCACCACTTTCAATTTTTATGTCTAAAAATTTAATTAAATGTAGATTTAAGCCCAAACCCGGGAACCGGACGGGTCAACCCGGGTCACCCGGTTCACCGGGTCCGACGGGTTTGGGCGGGTCAAAAGGGAGCCGGGTTTCTTCAGTGAACCGGACCGGATTTGTTGCCGGTTCGCGGGTCGACTGGTTGGATCGGCCGGTCCGGTTTGGTCTGGTCTTCAAAACACTGCTTGTGGTATAACACCGCCCATTATTCTCACTTTTGACAAAATTTTCTAAAGTACCCGCCCATTATTCTCACTTTTGACAAATATTTCAAAAGTACCCGCCCATTATTCTCACTTTTGACAAAATTTTCAAAAGTACTACTCTATAAAGGATGGAGTGATTAGTGAGTAAGCCTTAGATTCTTCGTTTAGGAAGTTTCATATTTCAAAAGTATTACCCTCTATTGGAGAATAAACATTTTAATAATATTCCATGTGTCTAATTAAACATATGGAGGTGGGGTAAATTGGGAAGATAATTTTTAGTCGGAGATTAATCCCTCCATTTCAAATCAATTGTTTCAGTTATTTTCCGGTCAATTCCAAAAAATTGTCTCGCATCTTTTACTTTCCTAATAAAAAAATATGTGGCCTATAAATTTTCTCTTTCTTAAACAAATTTTAACCATTCACTTTTTATTTTTCAAAATCTTTGATAAATTTTACGAAATCAAATTGAGGCAATAAATTCGAGGTAGAGGGAGTATTTCTTTGCGTGTAAGTAGGGTGGACGCGGTCCGTGATGTTCCGTAATACTATTAGTACCTATCATGGACTGCTCTTATTTAAACGGTTCGGTATCAGTACAAGATGAACCTTAAACCTATTTGGTAGCATTCAGTTTTGAAACGGAACGATATAATATCATACACATGATCTAACCGTGCCAAATTTTAAAGAATCACAAACATAAAAAATAAAAAATGACGAGTCCAAATTTTAAAAATAGATTTTTTTTCTTCAATTCATACAATATTGGACAATTAATAACTCCAAAAATTTAATGCTCATAGTAGTAATAATAATGAAAGAATAAAAGAAACAATACAATACGATGTACTCCACGCGCGCGCACACACACACACACACACACACACACACACACATACATATATGGTCAGATAAAAATAAACAAATAAGTATTTTAGATGTTCCACTAATAGCTTTAAATAGTTCGGTCTGTGATAATCAGTTTTAAATATTTGTATCACGGTCCCGTCCCATTTGATATCAGTTTGGTTTTAACCCGGGTTAGAAAAAAATTTCGTTTAAAAACAATATAAATGGTTCGGTACCATTACAGTGCGGCATGGTACCATGATTGTTTAGTTTTTTAGCCCACCCCTACGAGTAAGCAATATTTGATCAATATCATTTCTGTCAATTCTTCCCACTTGTCTTATAAGAGCATTTTGCAGTGCGGCGTCCTCTCACCTCGTTCCATTCTTTGTCACATTATCATTTCTCTCTTTTTTAGCTCTGTCGCGAAAAACCTAAAATGTTATCGCCCTCTCATCCCGTCTTTATGTTTCTATTACATTATTCCTCAATTTAAATTCAAAATTTATATAAATAAAAATAAAACACATAGATAAAAAATAAAAATGCCAACAACAACACTCTTTAATTAAAAAATGTACTAAAAAATTTTTAAAAATACAAAAATTAGTTTAAAGTAAAAAAATAGACCAAAATTTAAGGCTAGAATTAACTATTGTTGCCATAACTAGCATATCAACGAGCTCATCATTCGTTGGTCAAAGAACATTTTTTTAGAGTACAATGAGAAATATGAAGATATAATGAAAAAGAGGGTGAGATGAGATTGAACGAGGGATAAAATTTCTAACCAATAAATAAGATGTTTTTCAACTTCTAAATCAATGTGATACAAGTTGTTGAATTATGAATTTCACTGAAGGGATAGGAAAAGTACATGGTAGTTTATATAGATAAACATCCTCACTTGAATTAGGATTCCTCTAATATAGTAGCTGACTAATATACTAACACTACCATAAATACAACTATTACCATACATGTCTAACATCCCCCTCAAGATGAACGCCGTGAAACGAGAGGAAGCTTAGAAACCAAAAAGTGTAGCGTGGTGAGGGAAGTGCCTTTGTTAAGAGATTTGCGAGCTGTTCAGTGGGCGGAACATATGAAACAATCATCTGCTCAGCAATTACATGTTCTCGTACAAAGTGGCAGTCAGTACTAAGATGCTTCATGCGTTTGTGAAAGACATCATTCTTGGTCAAGCAAATGGAAGACTGATTATCAAAAAAGATGCGGAGGAGGGTGTTTAATATTCAAGATATCAAACAAATAAGAGAGCCACATTACTTCAGCTGTTGCTACAAAAAGAGCTTGATACTCTGCCTTGGTAGATGATCGGGGCACTCGACTTTGTTTCTTCGTGCTCCATATCATTCACCCAATCGGAGTCAGAATAGGCTTGCAATGCATGTGGTCTTCGCCAAAATATTAATCCTTGATGAAGTGTGCCTTAGACATAACGTAGAATTCGCTTTAAAGATTGAAAATCCTGCTTAGTTGGGGCATGCATGCGCGCTGATAGACATGATTGACACCAAACTAGATATCTAGCCAGGTGTTTGTCAAATACTAAAGCAAGCCAACTAAACTCTAGAAGAAAGTAGGATTCTCGAACGGCCGACACCCCTTCCCCCCGCCCTTGGTCGACCAAATTGGTATTGGGGTTGGAGAAGGTTTGAAATCCTCCACTATAGCTTTGTGGAGCAATTCGCTCACATATTTTTCTTGAGATAGAATCAAACAGTCCCTCGTATGTGTTACTTCAATCCCCAAAAAAAATAATGTAATGGGCCAAGGTTCCTCATTTGAAATTCCTGTTGCATGGCCTGAATGAAGGAGGTGATAAGAGAAGAAGGGCTTCTAGTTACAATAATTTCATCAACATAAAGAAGAACAATAAGATCACCACGAGTGGAGTGCTTGACAAAATAGTAGTGTCATGTTCATTTGTTCCAAAACCATAGTTAGTTAAGAATCCTGAAAGGCGTTGTTACGAGGCCCATGGAGCCTGTTTAAGGCCATAAAGTGACTTCTTCAGTTTGCATACATAATGAGGATTTTCGAGATCACTATACCCGGTGGTTGCTTAATGTAAATCTCATCAGGAACCACTCCATGAAGGAAGGCATTTGAAACATCTAACTGATGCAATGGCCAGTTTTGATTAATAGGTAAGGAGAGAACCACCCGAATGGCCTGCTACTTGATAACGAGGCTAAATGTCTTAGAATAGTTCAAGCCATATTCCTGTGTATAGCCTTTTGCTAGAAGCCGTGCCTTATACTAGGAAACAGAACCATCATAATTACATTTAATTTCTAAATCCACTTAAAACCAATAGAAACACAATTTGGTGGTGCCGAAACAAGGTCCCATGTGTGCTGATTCATCAAGGCTGAGTATTCCTCATCCATAGCTTGACACTAATAGCTATTTTGGGAGGCTTCCTTGTGGGTAAGAGGTTCAAAGTTAGGCTTGGTAGGGAGAGGAAGGGTAGTAGAATAGAGCTTTGGTTTGACAATTCCAGTATGGGCAGGGTTTGCATAGGATGCCTTATTGGCGGTGGAATAGGTGACGACTCGAGACTTAGTGGGGATGGGGAAATGCTACTGAATTGAATGGGTGTATGTGTCGATGTGGGTTAGGTTTGTCAGTTGTAGGGTGGGGGCTGGATATTCCTAGGTTACTGGCCACGGTTCGGGTAAGAGGGGTGACGGGTGGGTTTCTCCGGGTGGCTTGGTCTGGTCGGTCGGACACGATTGGGCATTTGTTGGGTCAGGTTTGGGAGGGTAAAGGAAACTTAGGGGTGAGTGGGTTGGTTAGGTGTGGATTCTCGTGAGCATGGGGTGATTCACTTGACGAATTGACCGGAAAGAGAGGTAGGACAACAAGGAAGGATTCACGAGGAGGTGTGGAAGACACAATGGATGGAGACGAGGTAGTGTAAGGAAATTGAGTTTCTTGAAACTACACGTGACTACATGAGGAGGTGTGGAAGACACAATGGATAGAGATATCATTTTTATACCTTAGTTTCAGACACATGAAAGAGGAGTTTATGTGACTTAGCAAGAGAACAAGAATTACAATGATCAAGCTCTTGAAATTTAACCCCCAGTTGAGACAGTAAGGGCTTAGTGACTTGAACAGATGGGAGACCATGAGCACTACATTGGGAGGAATGTGTTTCTCGAACTACTTCTGAGAGGAATGTGTTTCTCGAGCTAGCACATGAGCACTACATTGGGAGAGCAAAAACTAAACTGAAGCTTAAGATCTCTGTCACAAATACACGACAGGCACTTACAATCATGAATATTAAGATTAAAATAAGACCGACCATAAGGGGAATTATTAAGAGCATCAACCACTTTCTTACAATCTGTTTCTACAATGATATGCCTCAAAAATCTTTGTCCTTAATCCAACTTAAAGCCTCATTTAGTACAAATACATGTACAATGCAAAATTCATGCAGCGATTAAATCTCTTTCATAGTTTCGAACTATGAAATTTTAACCCCGTTGTGGAATCTACATTAATTTTGACATAGCCATTTTAAAACCGCCATTGATGGACAAAAAATATGATTCTTCCCACATTAGTTCAGATTATCGAATAAAATTGATTCATCTCCTTGCATTAATATGATTATCCTTCCTTGTATTGATTTTAAACAAAAGTATTGTTTTTTCTGCAACAGATTAATTTAAAAGAATGTCAGTGATTCTATTATTATTCTCGTTTTCATTAATTTTAAAAAAATGATTAATGAAGTTATGATTCAAAGAATATGATTCCTTTGTCCCGCATTGCCGCATTAATTTTGATTAGAAAATAAATATTTTCAATCTCTCCTGTATTGTTATGATTTTCATCTCTCACATTGATTAAAAATACCAGAATGATTCTTCTCTCTACGCATAAGTAAAAAAAATAAAATTTTGGATAAGCAATACTATGACTCAAAAAAATTATAAAATAATTAAAAAATCCAATAATTAATACGGAGTACAAAAAAATTTAGTGATCCTATGATTTTGAATAGAAATTCACAAAAACATTTGATAGTTTTTTAATGTTTTTTTCTATCTATTTGAATATAAAACAATTCATTTTTTAAATTTATTTGATTTAAATATTTCATTATTTAAAAAATAGTCTAGTTGTTTGTAGTATTTTAGTGTAGAGATTAAAATTTATTTGTTATATTTTATTTTATATAAATATTTAAATAAATAAAATCAAAACTAACTTGATTTAAGAATTTCATAAAAAATATGATTTTTTTAGAGGTTATGAAATTACCTTTTTTAAAGGAAAAAAATCTTATTCGTTCATTGATAGTTTTATTATAAATGAAGTTAAAAAATATAAAATCAGACAAATAAATTGTAATAAAAGCGATGATCTCTATTACATAATTAAATTTACCAGACAATTTTGAAATCATAAAGAATATTAGTGTAAACATAGTATGTCTTAGTAACACATTTTTATATATAATTTGTTAACTATAATTTAATTAAAAATATCATATCACAATAGATACCTAAACATATTATAATTTTCAATTTCAATCATATATAATATAAGGACTATAAAATTTATTTCATGTAAACGTATAATAACCAACTTTAAAATTTATTTTATAGGTGAAGAGAGTAATTTATTTATTATTATTATTATGAAAACTTATATACATGAAGAGAAAAAATATAGCATTTGGAAAGAATAATATTATAAAAACAAAGATTTTTCCCATATTTAAACTTACTCAAATATTTCTTACCAAAATTATAATAATATATTTTTTATATAGGAATTATGTGACATACTCGGTGTTAGAAAAGACAACATAAAAATGATTTTTGTTTCTTTTTATTCAATTATAAATTGGGTGGCATAAAAAACCAAATAACCAGTGACACATGTCAGCTCCTAGTAATGTCATATGTCATCTCTTAGCAATGCCACATCTTAACTTCTTAGATTTGGAGTCTTAAATTTATATATAAAGAAAAAGAGATATCTTTTTATGTAGTTTTTAGAATATATTGTTTGTTTTTAATTTTACATGAATATTGTAATAAATCAAATCAAAACTAACTTCAATTTAATATATCATAAACAAATACTTGTATGACATTGATTTAGAGGTAAAAAATATTTTTTTAATCAAAGAAGAGCGTAAAAAAATATTAAATTGTGAAAGAATATTATCATTACAAAGAATGTTTCTTTTCCATATTTAAATTTATTCAAAGATTCCTTACCAAAATATTGATTTTGCATTTCATATATCTTAAATTAAGTGGCCTATTAGATTATTAGGTGTCAAAATAAATATAAAATTTATTTATATGTGAAGAAAGCATTTTGCTTATTTGGTGTCAACATTTAAATAAATATAATCAAATTAATTTCATGTAAATGTAGAATAAAGAACTATAAAATTTATTTATAGGTGAAGAGTGTATTTTATCTATGATTCTAAAAATTTGTTATAAATGAAGAGGAAAACAACATAAAATTTGAAAAGAATATTATTACAAAAAGGAAGATTTTTTTCCATATTTAAATTTATTCAAATATTTCTTACCAAACTTATAATTTTACATTTTTCATATAAAACATTATGTGACATATTTGGTGTTAGAAAAGGTAACATAAAAATGATTTTTTTTCTTTTTATTTAATTAAATTGGTTGGCATAATAACACATAAATAATGACACACGTGAGCTCCTAGTAATGCCAAGCGTTAGCTTCTTAGAGTTTGGAGTTTTAAATTTATATATAAATGATATATTGTTTGTTTTTAATTTTACATCAATATTGTAATAAATCAAATCAAAACTAACTTCAATTTAGCATATCTTAAACAAATACTTGTATCACATTGATTTAGAGGTTAAAAACATCTTATTTATTTGTTAAAAGTTTTATAATAAAAGAAGAGAGTAATTATTAATATATTTGCTTTCTGTTCAAAAAAATATTAAATTGTGAAAGAATATTATCATTAAAATGAATTTTTTTCCATATTTATTTTTATTCAAAGATTTCATACCAAAATATTGATTTCACATTTCATATATCTTAAATTAAGTGGCATATTATATTATTACTCAAATACTTCTTAGAAATCATCCTAAATAGAACTAAAACATAGAGAAAAGTATCAAAATAGGACTTTCATGTTTTTTTTCCTGGAATAGGAATATGCATTATTGATATTTTAGTAATTCTCGTGTCTATGAACCTAGAAGGTTAGAAGACAAAAAAAAATCTCGGCACCCTGCACCCTTCCCCATCTGGGAAATGGCAGCCACGGCATCCGCAGCATCCGCTGTCTCGCTCTCATGTAAACCTATTCGCACTTCTGCGCCCACTGAGCTTTCTTCATCGGGGTCATTGTTCTTCAGCGGCAACAAGACTGGGCTCAAACGGAGTTTTGGTCTGAGAGCTGCTAAGATTAGTAGCAATGGCAGAAAGAGCCTTTCTTGCAATTGCTTGTTCGGGCTTGGGGTACCGGAGCTGGTGGTTATAGGTGGCGTCGCGGCTCTTCTCTTTGGCCCTAAGCAGTTGCCAGAAATCGGGCGCAGTATTGGCAAGACTATCAAGGGCTTCCAGCAGGTTCCATTTCTTCTCTTCTACATTCCCTTTTCGCTGCAACCATCCCAGTTATTCTTAAGGATTGTTATTTGTTTGATTTTAATTCTGCCCATCGCACTCCGGAAGCACAGTGTTCTGCCTTTGCCCAATATCTATTTGTAATGTCACGCCTCTTCAAAATTTTAGATCGATGAATCACCAAATGAATATATTTCCCTCTTATTTCATTTTAATTTGTTACTTTTCACGAACGTTTTCCTTATTAAATCAAATTTACCGAGTAATATTTTGATTATAAAACATTTATGAAGCTCTTAATTTAAAAAATAAGCTAGTTCACTTGCCAAAAGTTCGAACCTTTCATGATTATCATCTCCTGTATGATAGGCTTCAAGTTTTATGTTAGTTATATTCTGAATGTAATTTGGTTCTTTAGATTCTTAAAATGGAATGTTTGTTCCTCTTTTGTGCCTTGTGTTCTGGACAAGATTGTCTCAGATGGTTTGTGTCTCATTGCGACTCACAACCTTAAACAACCTGAGTTTAAGGTTCCTCTTTTGTGCCTTGTGTTCTTGACAAGATTGTCTCAGATGGTTTGTGTCTCATTGTTCCTCTTCTGAGTTTACACTACTCAAACAACCTGTCCTTACAAGAATTCTTGGAGTGTGTAAGGCCACTGTCTATCCTCAAAATCTAGGCATTACCAAACGTGATCCACTCCGTGCAAAATAGTCTAAGGTCAGCATTGAAAAGCAATCCTATTATGCTATTTGCATTTCTATTTTTTCTCAGAAAACCTGACCTTGCAAGCAAGTTAATATCTTTCCTCTGCCTTTATATTCCACCCATTTCCTAGCCTCTTCCACCCAAAATGCTTACCAAAAAACCTTACAAAATCAGGCACACATCTTTTCTGCAGAGTTTATTCATTTCTGCATCCACCTTCTCACTAAATACCTTTCCACTCGTCATCTCTTTTCACCTTGATCTTTACCAATTATCATATCCTTACCTATCTTGTTACACCATACACACCCAGTCCTTGAATCTATGCAAACCCGAACTTCATCCTTCACATCAGAAAGATATACATTTTTGCAGATTATTAAGAGCCATTTTTTTCTGCATTTTTGCATTTTGTTTTCACCCGAAATAGTCTGACATGAATTGCTACAAGCATCTCGAGTCGATAGCGCAGAGGAGAAGAACCGAACTATTGCCTTGAAAGGCTCCTTACCTTACCTTACCTTACCTGGGTGGTGTCTGGTTGCTCCAGGTCCTAAGGAATGTGATTAGCTTGATTATACACCTGATTGACTTTTAGTTACTGAAAGCACTGATGAATGTTCTTCCTTATTTTACGTACAACTCAGATTCCTCCTTCACGGCTTGAAGCCGCATAGCTTCAAGCTTAAGGGCTCTCAGAATTCCCTTTTAAGCTTTCTCGAGTCACCCTAATGTAACGGCTAAGAGGACTTGGCTAACGCCATCCTTCTTGTGAGGTTTTCGTATGTTGCTAATGAATATAGGGTATGGTAATCAAGTATAGTCCAAGCAGGTCGAGCATGAGTTATTCTAATCTAGGATAAGAACTTGATGAGATTAGAGGTCTACTTACCCTTCTAACTCTATGCTTATGCTTGTTACTCATCTCTTAAATACAACACGGCAGTTCCTTTGAAACCCTGAAACATGTTAGAAGAACTTTTCTTCTTGAAACTAGAAAATGAGTTTCTCCTGAAACAGTTGGCTAAACTGTTCAGAAAATGAGCCCTAAGATGCCATTTTATGGTGGATGTCCCACAAAAAAAGTGGATATCCCAGAATTTGAATGGCCTCATGCCATTGAGAAAGTCTTTTCCTTTCAATACAGTTTGGAAGCTCAAAAGGTTAAGCTTGTAGCTATTAGCCATTTAGACCTGCTTCTCTTTGGTGGGATGACTTGAAGGATCTAAGGAGAAGAGAAGAAAAATAGAATATCTAAACCTGGGTGAAAATTTAAGTAAATTTCAAAAAGAAGTTTCTACAAGAGACTTATAAAGCATGATATGTTAAGATCCATGTTTTCAAGCAAGGAAGAACTGCAAAGTTCAGCTCAAGGCTACTGCAACCCCAGATGAGCCTAGAAAACAGGACATAACTTGTATCGTTGTATACATCTCCCAAGCTAAAAAATGAAGGGAGAGGTGCATTTGGAAGAATATGTGGAGCCGGAGATGTCAGCCTCACCCTTGATCTTAAGAACCATGAAAGTGGCTGAAGAAGATGCATAAAGTGAAGATAACCCTCACAATAAAGTTGCAGTTCAGAGAGAAAATTGGAGTACTTAAGATGGGGAAAAGTTTGAGAATGTGGCTCTTAAACCAATGGAAGAGACGCTGATGTTGCAGACAAAAAAAATCCACTCCCTTCCCTATGAGCTGCAATGTCTTATACCTGGCCTTAATCAGCAGGTATCTACGTACTGCAGTGTTTTATCTATCAGGCACCCCATTAGACAGTGTCATAGAGCCAATCAACAGCCAAATTCAGCCTGTCAAGATACATTCAATTTACAAGCCATAAAGCCAATCAACAGTCATTTACTGTGGCTTTTCCAAAAAAAATACCTCCTCTATTACCTCCCTGGGGGAACACCCCACATCATATTGCACTTGCACACCTAAGCACCTCACAAATCACAATATGCAAGACATAAAAATTTTTAATGTCTTTAATCTTTTAGCTCAATTACTTTGACCTTCAACAAGCATGGTAGAGTTAGCTTTGCTCTAGTCCAAAGGATATTGAAGAGAGGCTCATGACTTAACCTTACCATAATTCTGCACTCTATTGTATTTAATTTATTATTAATTTCGAAAAACATTGAGGCTTTCGCCTCAAGGCTTACACCTCACGTGATAGTGCTCTACCGCCTCGATTCTCGATTTCACCTTTCAAAGCCTTGAGACTTGAGAGAAGGTGATTAGGAGCAATTTGCCTTATTTGAATTTGGACAAGAGTGTGGTTATAGTGAGAAACACCAAAAATATTATTGTGAATGTCCAAACATGATTTTCCTCTTGGTTCATGTACCCGATTCCAAGTTACATAGGAAAAGGCTTTGTTGTTGTTGTCACATTAAGAATTCAGATTGTAGTTGCTTTCAATTCAGTCCAAGTCTTATTCTGTGATGGTCCCATGTTGTCCTGAGTTTGACTAAAATTTAGGGGGGCATTTGTACAATGGGAAGTACGGTAATTGTTTATCATGTACGACCTATGTTTCTAAATAAAAGCCTGCTTTTGACCGGTAATAAATGGAGATTAAGAAAATAAGAAGTTTGTAATTGAAATTTATGTGAATGAAGGAAAACAATATGACCCAATGCTTTCAGTAAAATGCGAATGGGAGATAATTTTAAGACAAGGAAAAAGTGAGAAGTTTTTTAGGGAAACATGGGCAATTTAAAAGGAAAGACACCAATACCGTATTTCGCAAAAGAAAACTATTACATATAAGTTGAAAAGTGAGAAGTGATACAACGTAATACTCAAGGTGGAGTTATTTTACATAGGAGAAGAAAAGTAAAAACTTTTGAAAGAGTGAAGAGTTTGATTCCACTTACAAGTTGAAAGCTAAAATAAGATTATTATATATTAAAAAGATTATGTACTTACAAAGTTACAACCCCCCAATTCGTTTCGGATGGGGGGGGGGTACCTTTGAAATTCCAATTTTGCAGAAGATGACTATTACGTACAATGTACTCCCTTTGTCCCCACTCCCCCATGTCCCAAAAATAGTGGGACAAACCGAGTACTTTTTAAGGTGGAGTTATTTTGCATTGGAGAAGAAAATATAAAACTTTTGCGAGAGTGAAGAGTCTGATTCTACTTACAAGTTGAAAGCTAAAATGGGATTATCATATAAAAAACGCTAATGTACTTACAACCCCCCAATCCGTATCGGGTGGGGGGGGGGGTTACTTTTGGAATTTTAATTGCTCTTCTGCATATAACTTAAAATGTAGTACATACTTAGTGTTCTAAAAAAACAACAACCCAGTACACACACTTAATGTTCTATTATTACATTTTATGAGAAAGTAGATAAAAGGGATGAACCGGACGAATCATTGCAAATAGAAACATAAAATTAGGAAAAATCATTGCAAATCTTTCTGTTGCCTCATTGTTATGTATTTCTGATGCATTGGTTCTTCTTCTCATCATAGATTAATTGAAATTCTCTCAGTGGCTTTACACAGGAAATTAGGATGAAGTTTTGGCATATCAATTATCAACATTCTAATTTTGAGATAGATGCTATCAATTGTTCATGAATTCATTTTTTGTAGAACAACATTTAAGGTTATTAAAAATCTGTGTTTGAGGTTTTTAAATGCAGAATGATCACTTTATGTGCCACTGCATTGGATGGTAGTGAGAGTTAGTGTGTATCATTGAAGGGTGTGTAGTTTTCTGCTGCCATCTTGTGTCTTTTGTGATCTTATATCATCATATCACTTGTGCTGCGTGACCTAGGGATCTTTTGGAAAAAGCCTCCCTACTTTCAAGTAGGGGCAAGGTCTGAGTACGCACACCCTCCCCAGACCCTAATCTCGTGGGATCCAACTGGGTTGTTTTTACACTTGTACAATTAGACAAGTGAAATATAAATATGCCATCCAAGCTCCATCTCCAAAATGTCTTTATGAACTTTCCTTCAGATGTTCGTTTATGCCACCCCCCCCCCCCGCAAATAAAACCAATTTTTCAAAGAAGCTGGATAAGGTCTGAAGGCTGAAGTTCACCGAAAGTTATTGTCACATTTACATAATTACATCTAACTATTTGGACAATGCACCTTTTCTTTGAAGTCAATCTTATGGATTTGCTAAAATTGTACTCATACTCATTTCTGAATATTTGTAATAGTTGATGATGTTGGTTTGTAATAGTTGATGATGTTGGTAAGTATAAAACTTAAGAGGCAAGGCAATGGTATAAATAAACCTATGAATCGCTAGAATGGGTATAGGTACTGGTAGTCTGGTACAATAACAAGCCAGCATAATCTCAACTTTCTTGAGATGCTCTGGGGGGTTTAGGTACTGGTACAGTGATCATATGGTCGTTTACCAACTAGAAACTAGATTTCCTTTTTGTTTTTTGAAAACTTGACATTGAAAATATGTTTGCAATGCATTCAAAATTCAGAAAAAAAGTCAGTAGCATCTTACATCACTCAAGTTCCCACCAAAAACATGCAATACCCATATGTGCATTGTCTATCTCTTAGACAACCAGCTTAGTCAGCATCACAATATCCCACACTATTGTTATGGCCTTTATATTCATATTGTTCTAGTGTTTTGTTGATGTGCCATAGAACTTGTATAACAACATTGGAGTTATCGTTACATGGTTTATCAAGGAATCAACTGATTACTCGTATGGTAAATGCAATGTCTGGCCTTGTGATAGTGATCATGAGATAATTCAATTTTCCATATCAGAGTGGCTCCTCCTTTACCGGTAGGAGTTTAATGTAAAGACCCATAGGTGTATCCACGAGTCTACTAGCCAACATACTTGTTTCTTCGAGAATATCCACATCATATTTCCTTTCGGAGAGAACAGTACCATCACAAGATTGTAGAATTTTGATGCCCAGAAAGTATTGCAACTTTCCCAAGATATATAACTATTGCTTCCAACATTTACACTTTGGTTAAAAACTACAATATCATTGACTGTGTAAATATGTAATCCTATAACATTGAAGCTATCTCCATGGACTTGATGAGAGGAGATGGCTTAAGCAGATAGGTTATTTCATTTTCTATACGCACTTATAAAATCTTTGACTGAACTTTAGTGTCTGGCTTCACGGAATTTAAGAAAAGTGTTGGAAAATGAAATGTATGATTGAAATTTGTTTAGAGGAGAGATAAAGATTGTGAGGAATGTGAGCCACGCATTTGTTTAGAGGAAATGAAAGGAGTGTGAAGGTTGTTTTGAGACAATGAAAAAAGAAAATGTGAAGTTTTTTTGTGAGACAGAGAGAGTTTGAAATATTTAGTCCGTTCCAATTTTTATTAATGTCAATGCTCCTTGAAATGTCATTTTACGTAAATACTCCATTTTTTCAAAATTACCATTGTTATTCCAAGATTTTAATTTTTTAAAAATAATTCCGGCCTTATTTTGCTTAACTCAAGCAAAAACAAATCTTTAAAAGTAGAAATATGACCGGAAGAACTTACCGGACGTGTATTTTTTGTTCAGGTAAGAACAATAAAACTCGAATTAGGACTTTCGGCTGGTCGTGGTGTGATGTCGTGAAATCTTGGGGTATTTATGTAAAATGACATATTTATGTGAGTATTGACATGAATTTTGCTTTTGTTAATTAGTGACTTGTTCCTCCAACAGAATATTTGTTCCATTTGTCAATCGGGCAATCGGGTCAATCGGTTAGGTTCCGGTTTGGGTCTTTTCGGTTCGGGTCTCATTCGGATATATGTTATAATCGGTTCGGGTCGGTTTGGTTCGGGTCAGTTCGGTTTTGGGTTAATTTCGGATTGACTGGTTTTCGGTTTCGGTTTCGGTTTCGGTTCGGGTTTGTATCGGATCAGGTTTATATCGGTTCGGGTTTGTATCGGTTCGAGTTTGTATCGGTTTGAGTTTATATCGATTCGGGTTTGTATCGATTTAGGTTTATATTAGTTCAAATATATATCAAATATTTACTAATAAATCAATAATATCACATAATAAATTTAATCAATTTATGATATACTCCGTAGTTATTTTATTATTTAACACGGATGTACATAAAATTTAATCAATTTCGGGTCTAATCGGTTCCGGGTTTAATCGGGTTCAGGTTTTATCGGTTCG
Organism: Cuscuta australis; assembly: GCA_003260385.1. Classification (NCBI taxonomy): domain Eukaryota; kingdom Viridiplantae; phylum Streptophyta; class Magnoliopsida; order Solanales; family Convolvulaceae; genus Cuscuta; species Cuscuta australis. The sequence continues at coordinate 1,075,617 of NQVE01000117.1, read as the reverse complement.
GGTTTTGTCGGTTCGGGTTTAATCGGATTCGGATCTGAATTGGGTCTGAATACATTCGGTTCGGGTTCGGTTCGGTTCGGGTCATTTCGGGTGTTCGGGTCTATTTCGGTTCTTCAATTTTCGGGTCAAATCGGGTTTGGTTCCGGGTTATTCAGTTCAGGTTATCGGGTCCGGGTCAGTTTTGCCAGGTCTAGGTGTGGCATTTGTCCTTGGCACGTCAGAACACGCCAAACTTGAAAATTCGTTGGCTGCATCACCCCCAATTAGCAAATATATGGAATAGTGTCATTTTCTTTAATAAATGTTATCATGAGTAATCTCAGTGCACCTAAACTCTTTGCAGGCAGCAAAGGAATTTGAAACAGAGTTGAAGAAGGAACCTGATTCTCCACCTTACCCACATGCTGAAGTTGAAGAACATGGCCAAGAAAATAGCAAAGAAACTTAGTAAAATGCGACAACGATCCCTTCATTTGCTACTGCTACTAGTTTTGCTAGCTAGATAAGTCGTTCACTGTGGATTATTAGCCATATTTACTACACATTGCCTTGCATGTCAGCTTGCTTGTGGAATATACAGTATGTGGTTTTATTGGTTGAGTTCTTCTCACAGTATAATAGTATATCACTCACTAGCTACTGAGGCTTTTCTTTATTTTCACAAAATCATTGTGTTATTTAATGATTCCAATGTTACTCCATGTAGGGGTGGATACGGTACGGTTCCGGGACGGTTCCGGTTCTGGAACTGCCGGTTCCGGTTCCGGAACTATCGGTTCCAGTACCGCCACCCCATGGCACCGGTACCGTGACCGGACCGGCTGGTGCCGGTTCCGGTTCCCGGACCGGCGGTTCCGGTACCGGACCGGCGGTTCCGGTACCGGACCGGCCGGTTTTGGCCCCCCCCCTATTTATTTTTTTTGCTTTTTTTTAAAATTTTTAAAGTATAAAATTGTGAATTTGCAATTGTTTAAGGAAAGAATGAAATAAAAAATCTAAAATTGTAGTTATTTAAATATTGAAAATGAGTAATACACTAACTGAAGAACAACCACATTTAATATCCTGACGGTTCAAAAAAAGCGACGAGGTAAAGAATCGTAAAGAAACCCTCGAAGGAGCTTATATATCGCTCACTTAAAAAAACTAATTACATATTTACATTAACATAAAAAAAATTTATAACTTATTCTTCAGAACTCAGACTTCCATCTGTGGTTGCATTCATGTAATGCTTCGATTCGAGTTGGTACGATGACTCTTGAGCTCGACGTCTTGCCAAGAGTCAATCTTGGTTGCAAACCAGTGTTTCAAGAGATTCAGCGTTAAGACAACTTCGGTAGTCGGTTAGAATGTTGCCGCCAGCACTGAATTCTCGTTCAACTCCTACGGTTGATATCGGGACGGACAACACTTGTCTTGCTAGCATGCCGAGACATGGGAACATGTGTTCGTTCCGCTTCCACCATCCGAGCACGTCAAAATCGACGTCGTCGTCATCGTAATCGCATGGAACACCCTGGTACATTGCAAGTTCGTTGTGCGAGCTTACTGTTGTACCACTTGAACTCGTTGAAGACTGGGCACGCTTCCCTTTCTTTGCAAGAAGGCCACCGACTATTCCGGCAAAACCTTTTTTTGATTTCGGGGGTGGAGGTGGTGTTGTTTCTTCTTGTACAGTATCATATAACCCTTAATATTCCTTAAACAAATCCTCAAAAAGAGTTATAGCATTATCTCTTTCATTTTTCCATTCTACTAAATAGCTGTAGTAATAACTATTTTTATCTAAAAACAACTGTAGTAATACTCAATTAGAATTTTAAAATTTTCAATCTTAAATAGTGGATCAGAAATAATACCTATTTTATAAATATCAGGAATGTACAAATAATAAGTACACCATTTATCTCTCATAGGAGAGACATAAGGGTACAAATCTGGATCAGCCATACTTACACGAAAACATGTTGCGATTGTAATGCACTCTTTAAAAAATGTATTTGTAGTTGGTTGGTAAACATGGGAAAAAGTAAGAGTTGCGTTATTAAAAACTTCTAATACGGCATTCAATTTTTCAACAATAACAAATTCAAAAGGTTTAATGATTATACGAAGTTCATCCCTAAAAAATTCAGCAAGTTCCTCTTTATATCTTAGGATCTATGCAATCAATTTGTAAGTACTATTCCATCTAATGTTGATATCTCTGGCAAAACTTATTTCTTTTTTTACCCTTAGACTTACAGAACATCTTCCATGATCTCGAAATAAGACGAGCCCCCCAAATTTTTTTAATTCCTTCTTTAATATTTGTCAAAACTCCGCCCATAGCTTCTAGTCCCTGTTGAACACATAAATTTAAAACATGACAGGCACAACGTTGATGCAGAAATCTAACCATAGTCGTAGACAGTGGGCAAAATTCTCTAAGTCTAGGAATAGCAGCAGTATTATTAGTAGCATTATCAAAACCAAATGAAAAAACTTTTTCAGATAAGTTATATTCCCGCAGAATACTCTGAAGCAATAGAAATATATTTTCAGCAGTATGCTGATCATTGAAATCACGAAATGCAAGAACACGTTTATGCATAATTCAATCACTATCTATCCAATGACAAGTAACACCCATATAAGACAAATTATGATACGTTTCACCTCAAATATCAGAACAAATAGCAACACGAGAATTAAAATTGAGAAAAAAATTTGCCAAATTAATTTTTTCCATTTTATACTGGCGAATAATTTCTCGTTTAATTGTTTTTCTTGAAAAACCTCGTGCTTGAGGGTTTAATGCCTGTTGACAATAATCAATAAATCCAATTTTTTCAGAAAACATGTATGACAAATTTTCTTCACAAATCATTTCGGCCATTTTTTGCTTATTTTGCTCGTCGCTATAAGCAAAAAGGCCGCCCTTACCTCTGTTAGCAAACTGAGAAATTGTTGTCCCTTCTTTTTCGCCTCGTATTTGGCGTACTCCACGGGATGCCTCGACCTAAGGTGTTTTTCCGGACCGCCATAACCGCCGGAAACTCCCATTTTAATGACGGTCCCACAATGTTAAGTTCCATAAACTATGCCATCTTTTGTTTCTTTGTCAAAATGATGAACAAATAAATCTGGTTTTAATTTTTTTACCTTTGTCCGGACCTCGAGAGGTCTCGGGCTCACCTGCCTCCACATCGACGTCATTGCTTTGCGGTGTAGGCTCATCGTCCCCGTCAAGATTATCCAGTCCTGCTTCATCAACATCCTCGAATAGACTATCAAGAGTGGGGAGATTCGTGTCCCCTCTACCAGAATAAATCTGGTTGAATTCTTCATCCGTCATACCGTCCCCGATTAAATGATCTGGGACAGTAGGAAAGGAAGAGACGGAGTGTCTTCCTCAAGAACCGCGTGAGGTCGAACCGTCGGAGGTGGCTTTAGCTTTGCCTCTCCTCAAACTTCGGTTTACGGCGCCATATCCATAGATCTTCTACCAGACTCTCTCGACATTTTAATATATATGTTTTTTGATATAAAAAAATAATATATTGAATTTCGAAAATTTAAAAAAAATTCGAAATTTTATATATTAAAATTTCGAAAATTTCAAAAAAAAAAGAGAGAATATATTTAAAATATAAATTATACGTAGTATATTTTTTGATATTAAAGAAATATTAAATTTCGAAAATTTCAAATAATTTCGAAATTTTATATATTAAAATATAATATATTTAAAAAAAATGTATAAAAGAGATAATAAGATATTAAGATTGAGAAATTAAAATTTGAGATTTGAGAGATTGTTAAGAATGATTGAATGAATGAATGATAGATTGAGAGATGGATTGAGTTGAGTGTGATTTTTTTAGGAGAAAAATTTGGTATTTATAAAAAATTTAACCCCCCTCCCACGCTCCCACTGGCCCCTCCCCTCCCCTCTCAATTATCAACGCCACTTAGCCGTTTAGGCCGCCCCCCCCCCCCCCACTGACTTTGTTTGCAGGTTTGGCAGTGTAGGTTTCCGTTGGAGAGCAAAACAGGAACAAAAAAAGAAAAAAAATAAACCGGTACCGGCAGTGCCGGTAACGAAATTGGGGCACCGAAACCGAGACCGGATGTGGCGGTACCAATACCGGTTCTCGGAACCGTTTCGCCGTCCTGGTTGCCGTTACAGTGCTCGGTACCGGCGGTACCGTTCCTGGTGACGGTACCCCACCGGTACCGTGTCCAGGCCTAACTCCATGTGGTTTTGATGGGTCGTTGGTTCTTGAGTTACAACTCTTGAGTCCTTGACCGTTGACATTTGTGGCTCATTAGGTCCACTTCTTTTGGGTTTGAAAAATTAGGTAACTTTTAACTGTTTCCAATTCTTATTAGTTTATTTCTAACTCTTTTCATTTTTTTCAACAACATAAAAAAGAAATTTATATATGATCAATATACAATAACGTAATATATCTAAATTTAAAAACATATAACTTCAATCATGGACAATGTTGTGTTCTTTTTTTTAATTCAAAATTAGAGTTTTCTTATATATTTATTCTGGTGTTCGTTTAATTTTTTTGGAGGGTGATTGTTTAATTTAGTGACTTTTACCACTTAAATTCTTTCAATATTAACTCTTTTAGTTTTTTCTGACTCTTTTCAAGTTTTTTATATCCAAGTCTGAAGTTCAACCCAAAAAACAGGGCTCTCTCAGGAGAAATTTCCTCGGTCAAACTTTTTTAGAAACCAATTTGGACCAAGCTACACTTACACAAAATTGTATCGTATTTCTACACCAAAAATATAAACCAACATTTTGATGGTTCACACTGACACGAAGCATTAGTGCGTTAACAAAAATTTACACTGACACAAAGTATTGGTGCGTTAACAAAAATTAACATTATACTAACACAAAATGTTAATACACACCTACAGTGTACAAATGGAGTACAACCCTTGGATGCAATTAGCTTTATCCAACCAATTTCATCAGTCAAACATTTGCATGTAGTTCATACGCGTGTTTTTAATTAATCATATGTGAAAACATCCTTCTTTTTCTATTTTGTACTTGTAATACTCCCTCCGTCCCATATGCACACATGATATTGCATTAGCAGTCCATTGTCCACACGTGCAAATGCCATTAGCCAAATCCACCATTCAATTGTACGTAGTACTTGGATCCGAACGAGAAGTTTGGCTAACAATATATTGATGGTTACCGTAATTGGTAGCCACCTACTTGTACTTTGTCTTCTTACAGTGACAAAAAATTATTGTAATTTCGGATCCAATGGACGCTAATCTTGTGCCTTTTTTCGAACGATTCAACTATTTTGTTGTATGACATTTTCAGAATTGCTGTAATTGGGTAACATCCAACAACCTTTGAGCATATTATTAAAATGTTCTAAACTATTAGTTGTAAGAATCTCTCATCTATTCCCACCATCAAAGCTAGGGGTGTGCATTATTCGGTCCGAACCCGGACCGACCCAAAACCCGGCCAAAACCGGACTAGACCGGTCCGGACCGGTCCTTATTCGGTCCGGTCTTCGGTCCTCACATTTTCCTTATTCGGGTTCCGGTCCGGTCCGGTCCACCGAGTTTCGGTCTTGACCGGTGGACCGGTTACATTTTATTTTTTTTAAATATTTTTTTATAGAGTTTTCTAATATACTTTTAAAGTTTTCTTCTTATACTTAAAATTAATTTAACTTTGATACTAAAAGTTTTTAAAATATTTTTATTTTATTATTTAATATAATTTTTTTAATATATTCCAATTCAAAATAAGATACTAATTCTAATGATATTTAAATATTTTTAACATGAAAAGTGTGAAAAGTAAACATTATCTTTACATAAGCGATATAATGCATTTCAGATTGATGTATCAATATTATAACTTAAGTTTGTACTTTATCAATAATAAAACACCAATGAACAAAAAAATATAAGAAAATCTCTCAAATAGGAGTAAAACATATATCATATCTTCAAAATAGGAACATAAACTTAAACTCCTCTAAATAGGAGTAACTAATTAAGTAATAAAATATCTCCCTGCTGCCTGCGATCTTGACACTACTTCGGTCAGCATTCATCACATGCAATAATGGTGGGTTATTGTTTACTCCCTATATACTTGGTCTTCTAAGTGTATATTGTCAATATTGAAAAGTCAAACTCCCTCATGCAAGTGTTATTTGGTCTTCTAAGTGTATTTTGTCACACAAAACAATTGGTATTTTTTACATATTGAGAATGAATCAGAGCTTCCAATTGTTATTTTTCATGGGGGTCTGCAAAATGTTAGGAGGTACATTAATAAAAGATAGAGATACGAAATGGGCACCTTGATTTCTATTCCTTCTTATAAAATTTTGATTTTACAATAATTGAACTGAATTGTTTTTTGACATTATACAGGAACAAGTTTGTCATTATGTATTGCTATGTTTGTCATTGTGCATTGTCGTATTTGGCATTGTAGATTCAATTTCCACTCATGCTATGCATTTCTATGTATCATTACAATAGCTCATCAAGTCTTTGTTTTATTAAAAAGGAACATTTAAACATTATCAATGGCCATTGCCGTATATATACGAAATGATGCCGAAGATTAGTTTTTTTTGCTATAATAAAAAGGAAAGGCGAAGCATCGGGGAAGATTAATTGGTCTACCAGTAAAATTTTTGTTGCATGCTTTTAGTGAGCTGTAGAATACTGTTACATTTCAAGTACCTACCTATGCAGTGTCATTGGATTTGGTTTGGCATTTTGTCATTGTGTAACATTGTAACATTATATATGAGCATATGTGGCATTATATATAGGCATCTACGGTATTATATAATGTCATATGTGATATTACATGGTGTCATGTTTGACATTATAATGTCTTTCTTTGACATAGTATTGACTATTAATTTGGCACTACTGTGGCGACGATGGTGCAGATTGTGATGGCAGTGTTGTTGATAATGGTATAGAGCAGTGATATCATCGATGGTGACGACGAAAAATCAAAGGCGTCAATGGTAGGTTTCGTTTGTAGCGGTACGGCGGAGCACAGGACGGAGGTGGTGGAGATTCAAGTGATCGTGGCAGGTATGTGGCGGTGACGATGGCGGCGGTGGGCATCATCGTCGATGACGATTGCGGCAATGGGCGTCGCTGTCAGTAGCATGTTGTTGTGAAATTGGCCGAATTTTTTTAGTTTTGAACTTGGCCACCATTGGTATTGGCCGCAAATGCAGTGCGTGTGGGGAGCATTTTTTGTTTTATTAATTAAGTTAAAATCTTTATTTTAACTTTTTATAAAAAATAAAAAAAATGAAAAACTCAAACACATTGCAAAAAAAATAGTCCCATACAGTTATCATGCTCCTTACTTTTATATTATGCATCTTTAAATAAAATGTGCGTGTGGGAGTATTTTTTTGTTTTATTAATTAAGTTTTACTCCTATTTAGAGTAGTTTAAGTTTGAACTCCTATTTTGAGGATATGACTTATGTTTTATTCCTAGTTTGTTCCTTCTCCCAAAAAATATTGTAAACAATCTTATGAACAAAAATAGTAAAAAAAAGTATCCGTCTTTCAAAACAAACCAAAAACACAAAAAATATTTAAAAAAAGTAAAAACACAGTAAGAAGAAGAATATTCTATATGTAAAATAAAAATTACAAACAAATTTTATGTAATATGGATGAAGGATATATATTTTATTTGAAGTTTTAAAAAAAATAAAAACATCAATGTTTGAAAATGTTTAGTGCATGTTACACATGAAAAATTAATTGTAGTAATATTTTTTTACAATTGAAAACTTTAAATTAAATAAATAAAACCAATTTTTTTTTAAAAAAAATTACATTTATTCGGTCCGGTCCCGGTCTGGTCCAGGTTTTACTGGTCCGAACCCGGGCCGGTCCTTACCCTAAGCGGTCCGGTCCTCGGTCCACAAAGTTCCTCTTATTCGGTCCCGGTCCGGTCCGGGTTTGACCCAATGAACACCCCTAATCAAAGCAGAGAGTCCATGCCTCACTGTGAATGTCGTTCAAGTACTTATATGTTGTTTCGCTAGCGTCCGTTCCTTATTTCTGCCATGTACTCATTAAACTGATCGATGTTGGGTATGCTCCCAGCCCAAACTTTACGTTTTAGGTCACTGTCATGAAATTTATTTATGAAGTTTCTGCAAACGTGTCTTAGACAATAATAATGCTTTGTTATCAAACTAGTTTGCAGGGGCAGATTTACTTATGTTTCATGGGGGCACTTGCCCCTAGTCAAAATTTAGTTTTAAGGTAGTTTTTTTATTTAAATTATTGATAGTTGGCACCCACTGAAAAACATAAATGGCCCCTACTAAATTTTTTCTCCCATAATTAAGAGTTTTCAGCCCACCACCCATATACTCCCTCCGTCCCAAAAAGATTTACACCTTTCAAAAAAATTGCGTCCCACAATCTCCTACCCATTTCTATTAAAAAACCACTTTTACCCCTTACTTTTTCAAACCTTACCTATCACATCATACCTTTTTTCTAATAATCTACTCATCACATCCTACTTTTACCCATTACATCAAGGGTATTTTTGGAAAGTCAACACAAAATTATCCCTCCCTTAATTTCAACTTTAGTCAAAATGGGTAACACTTTATGGGACGGAGGGAGTAATACTTTCGGCCCAATAGTCCAGTACTACACATCTAATAAATCAATTCGAAAAAAATTAAGGGCATGATTGGTTTGAGGTAGATAATTTAAGGTAGGAAGTTGAAGATATGTAAAGTAAGGTAATAAGTAGAAAAATTGTGTTTTAATATTTATTAAGTAGTGTTAGGTAGGTAAAAGTGTAAAACAATGAAATCAATTAAATACCCTTGTGCTTGATTTTCTTTGTTTCTTAAAGTGACTTCCATTGAATCACAATTGACCTTATGCATAAAATTATAAATATTCTAATTACATAAAATAATACAATTATTTATGAAGTAAATGTAATAAAAAATTTGCATCAATTTCGAACATTCTACTTCAACGAACAACAAAAAGATACAGAAAAAAATTGTTTAATATCAATTTCAAACATTCTATTTCAACAAACAACAAAAACATACAGATGAAATATTCCTGCATCAATTTCAAACATTCTACTTCAACAAACATAAAAAAAATTTGCATGAATTTCAAAGATTCTATTTCCACAAACAGCAAAAAAGTACAGAAAAAAAAGCAAATATACATATAAAAACCACAAATAAAAAACAGAAAAAAATACAGAAAAAAGTGCAAAAAATAAGGGCAAAAAGAAAATTGAAAAAAGGGGAAAAACTGGAAAAATGGAAAAATACCAACTTTCAATAATTAGCAAAAAAAGTAAAAAACCATACCTGAGATGAAGATTGGCGATGAGAGATGAAGATGTGAGTTCACGTGCGGCGATGAGAGATAGGGATGAAGAGGGGAATGGATAGAGAAGAAGAAGAAGAAGAAGTAGAAGAAGAAGAAGAAGAAGAAGAAGAAGAAGAAGAAGAAGAAGAAGAAGGAGAAGAAGGAGAAGGAGAAGGAGAGGGAGAGGGAGAGGGAGAGGGAGAAGGAGAAGGAGAAGGAGAACAAGAAGGAGGAGGAGGAGGAAGAGGAAGAGGAAGAAGGAGAAGGAGAAGTTCATTTAATGCTTGCAATTTTATAAATTCTTAAAAAAATGGGAAGGTGGCCGAAACTAGCCGGTACGGTACCGGAATCGCTGGTACTAGTACCGACATCGGTACCATCCGATCCGGTAACGGTAGCGGTTTCAATGGGGGGGGGCAGTACCGGAACTGGTAGCTTCGGAATCGTATCGTGTCCACCTCTAAATGCAGCTGGTTGTCGTGCCGCTTGAACCTGTGTTCGAAGCTTCTTACCGTTTTTTGTTTTGTCATTTTTCTCTTTCAATTCATGGGCCGAATTTAAAATAGAACATAACCCGTGTCCACCAGTAATATGCCAAATAATATATGGTGGCGTGATGGTCAGACTTCCAATTCCAAACTTTGAGGACCAGAGTTCTAATCATAGGGGTGGGTTTTTTCTTTATTTAATTTTTATTTAATTTCTTCTTCTCTTCAAATCTCTTCCATTTATTTTTGTCCCAAACTTCCATGTTTATTTTCCGTTTTGAAATTATTCTCAATGCGTCCAAATTACCTCAAAATACCTGCAAAACATATAAAGGAGAAGGAGAAGGAGAAGGAGAAGAAGAAGAAGAAGAAGCAGGAGGAGGAGGAAGAGGAAGAGGAAGAAGAAGAAGAAGAGGAAGAGGAAGAAGAAGAAGTTCATTTAATACTTACAATTTTATAAATTCTTAAAAAAATGGGAAGGTGGCCAAAACCGGCCGGTACGGTACCGGAATTGCTGGTACTAGTACCGACATGTGTACCATCCGATCTGGTAACGGTAGCGGTTTCAATGGGGGGGGGGGGGGGCAGTACCAGAACTGGTAGCTTCGGAATCGTACCGTGTCCACCTCTAAATGTAGCTGGTTGTCGTGCCGCTTGAACATGTGTTCGAAGCTTCTAACCGTTTTTTGTTTTGTCATTTTTCTCTTTCAATTCATGGGCCGAATTTAAAACAGAACATAAACCGTGTCCTCCAGTAATATGCCAAATAATATATGGTGGCGTGATGGTCAGACTTCATAGGGGCGGGTTTTTCCTTTATTTAATTTTTATTTAATTTCTTTTTCTCTTAAAATCTCTTCCATTTATTTTCGTCCCAAACTTCCGTGTTTATTTTCCGTTCTTGAAATTCTTCTCAATGCATCCAAATGACCTCAAAATACCTGCAAAACATATAAAATCAAGCATAGGCTTTTGCTTGTCCTCAAGAGAAATAAACTACAAATACAATCTTTACATGACGTGTTAGAATTTACATATATAACTTTAAAAATCACACAATCATCTATTTTACCCACCGAACTATCCAAGACCCAGGAATTGTCACAAAATAATAAAGTGAGAGTAAGTTGAGTAATATTGCCGATCCTAGAGAATCTCATGTTAATAATCTAACACAAACACTTATATTGCTAAAATAGTTAAACTAATACAAACCAAGTGTAACACCCTAATCTGTCCAGGTCTGCAGCCTCATTTGGACTAAAGTATTTAACTTGGTAATCGTAAAAATTTAAAACTTTTCAAACACACTTTATTAATCTCAATAATATTTTTCATAACATATACAGTACGGAGTATTTAACAATATTGCGGAAGCGAATTTAGTATTGAGATATCATAAATCATTTCAAAACTTGTCACATCCATCCCGACAATCTCGGCCCATCTACCGCCAGGATCACATTAATCTTTCTGTTTACCTGCGTGTAGCAAATAAAACACACTACACGCTCAGCGGTGAAGCTGAGTAAGCATATCTAAAGCATCGAACATCCACATAAGTTGAATCTCATTTCATAATCAACCTTTTTGATATCATGCACACAATATATGGTTCAAACATTCATAATATTTCAATATTTTATTCCAAGTCATTTGATATTCAATATATCGATAATGCTATTAAATTATTCTTAATATAAGACCACAACATTTTATATTCAGCTCTTAGCTATTCCTAGTCTAAGGCAGTAATTCTAACCAGGCCCTTAAACTATAAATAGTTTAATGTAGAACACAAGAATCAATAATCCACCCTATGAGTCACGTGGATTACGTACCAAACCGAACAGTGATCTGTCGGGTGGGTGATATCCGGTCTGGATCCCGTACGTACGTTTTAACCCCGAATTATGAATTGGTCAAGGAGGTATATCTTAGAGTTCTTCTAGATATCCTTAATAATCATCATCAATTTTCCAAGTGGGTATATCTTAGAGTTCTTCTAGATATCCTTAACAATACACATCATAATCATCAATATATTAATTTTTATTCATGATTTAATCAACATAATTATTATTTTAATAAGAATATTCATCAAAGTCTAATCATAAACAACATCAGTAATAATCATCACAAAAACAAATATCGGCCTAGCATCGAGTGTTAACACCCGAACTTACCGTCATGCATCACACTAGATTTTATGTGTCAAAAACATCATTTTTATTGTACAAAATCATTTTTACAATAATCATAATCAATTGGTATCAAAAATAGGATTCCATAGTTCAAAAATCATGTTTTCTAAACAATAATTGATTAATATATGATAGGAAATTCAATTATTAACTATTAGTTTCATTTTCTTCAATAGTGTAGGGAGACAGTCTACTGTCACTTCTGATAATCTACTGTCTGATGTTCAGAATGGGCTGATAATCGATTATCACACTCTGATAATCGATTGTCAAACTTCAGAGAGGGCTGACAGTCGACTGTTGCTCAACTAAGTTCCAAAAATCTACAGAATGATGAATAATCGATTTTCAAGTTGATAATCGATTATCCATCGTCTTCTACCTCGAGCCAACTTGCGGAAATGTCACTTTTACTTACCAAACTTCAATTAAAGTATATAAAAATGTTCTCCAAGGTTCATAGATCATTTTAGCATCATTAATTCATAATTTTAACATCAATTTCATGGTTTATGATTCTTAGTTCTTCAAGCATGTCAAACACAAAAATCAACCAAATGACTATTTATTGACGGTATGGGGTACCGTTTGGGGTACCGTACCATTGTCCTACGTTTTCCAAAATTCCCTTAATTCTTCGTGTTTGAGTTTAAAACCTTTTAGATATTTGAAAATGTTTATGGGATGGTTTTAAACATATTTTGTGAGTGCTTTTGAGCTTGTGAATATAGGTATATAAAATCATATCCTTACATTGGTTTCAACCTATATTCTACGCTAGTTTGGTGCTTCGACTTCATTCTTGAGTACCGAATCTTAATGGATTCTTGTTGTAACTGAAACACTTAAACAAACGTCAAGCTCTTATATTGTTTGTTAACATCAAAACATGAGGCTTAGCAAACCAAGGCTAACAGTATGTTTTGGGGCGTTACATTTCTCCCCCCCTTAAGGAAATTTCGTCCTCGAAATTCTTGTAGGGCTAAACGTTCAAAGTTCCGTAGTGAAGATACTTAATCACGACCATGTCATGTTCATTCAGTTTAAACCATGATTACGTTGTCATCCCTATAGGCACGTATTCTCGAACTGTCAATTTCACCAAACTGATTCTATCTTCAAGAGATTAACAATCTTGAATTAAGCAAGGTACTCAACGATCTTTTTATTTTATTTTGTAGGTTATAACATTGTATTTTGGATCATACTTGACATATTTGCACATTACTTCATTCATTCATAAATCTCGATTATACGTCATTAGTCCACAACATTCTTTCTTTGATTGAAAGTCCTTCAGTAGCATTTGTAGTTTCAAGTTCGCAATAGTTGTAGTGGAAGATTTGGAGGTTGTTTAACTCATGTGTCATACCGTAATCTTCTAAGTCATCAAAACATCTTCACATCGTTCACAGTTCAGCAACGACTTGTAAGTAACATCTAATGGCTTTTATTGGTTCAGGATTTTCAGAATATGGGATTTGTCATCATTTATGAAGAGGTACTGTCGATCGGTTGTACAGTTGTTTGTCATTTATCGACCTTATTTCGAAACACTTCTTCATTCACTTCATGGTAGATCTCATTATCGTTAATGAGTCTTTGCATTAATTTGTATTCACAGGTGATAACGTTAGAGTGACGTTTCATATACGTCTTGTCGTATTCAACTTTCTTCATCGATTTTGGAATATATCCAGATATGTTCTTGATAATGACGGGTTTGATGTAACACTATGGTTGATCTCATTTCGAGTGAAGAAGGAAATATGCTCGGTATGAGATTCAATTCACGAATTCATAAAGTAAGAAATCTTACTAGTTCTTAGAGTGGTGTTTCATATACGTCTTGTCGTATTCAACTTTCTTTATCGATTTTGGAATATAACCAGATACGTTCTTGATAATGACGGGTTTGATGTAACACTATGGTTGATCTCATTTCGAGTGAAGAAGGAAATATGTTCGGTATGAGATTCAGTTGATCCTTGTGACGTCATTTCTACTCTGGTCATTGCACATATATTCCATTGTTAGGGTCAAAATAGAGTTTCTTGATCATCATCGATAATAATCTTCATAGATAACGCAATTGCATTAACTGTTTCGTAGCATTTCCCTAGAGAGGTTTAACATAACGTAAGTCAGGGTAGTTTTATTATTCTGATCGAGTCATGTAATTCACAGAGTATAATTTTCAAAGATCGGTATCATGAAGCATTTTTGGTTTAATGAAGAATTGTGGTTTTAGTATTTTGACACAAAGAATGGAATTCAATCTTTTCAAGATTGATCAAGCGAGGTATTTTAAGGGTGTAGTTAACACAACAAGTTTGAGTCATTCAAGGATGTGAGTCACAAGATACAAAGATAGTGTTTGCGAATTACTGTTACTAATCGTAGGTTTTCTTCCTTCAATGTTTCACTCTTTGGAAGTTACTCAATAGGTCATTGTATTAAGAATAACCATTTTGACTATTCGTCTCGGATTTGGACGTATATCAGGACAGCGAATCTAACTATTCATTGGTCTCAATATGTCACATTGTTAGCAGACTACAGTATTCATGAGTACACTTTTGTCTGTAGATAGTTGAAGCAAATTCACTTTTTTGTACGTATTTTGGCTGGTGATAATTACTTTTCCATCAATGGTCAGGTTCCAGAGACTATATATATCATGATTATGGGAAGAGTATCTCACATTCTCACATTATGGAAGGAACTTCTCGAACACTTTCTTACACCATAAAATTTGTTGGTCTTCCTGGCAGTCATTCTCTTGGTAGAAATCCAAAGTTTATGGCTACTGCCGTAGATTTAGGAAGAGAATTGATAAGGCGAAGAATTAGTCTTGCTTATGGAGGAGGTAATGTTAGCTTACAAGGAGCTGTTGCTTCAACAGTTTTTACCAATGGTGGTCTCATTAGAGGTTTCATTCCTGGGTACATAGCAACACGACGGGTCTATGGACCTATGTACGGTGTTGAGCACACAGTTTCCAGTAATTACTACAAATATTTTGAGACGAATCATGCCGTGGAAGCTTTCGTTGTTCTTTCCGGATGAGTTTGACACTATGGAAGGTTTGTTCACCTTGATTTCGTAGGCTTCTGAAGGGTTACACAATAGACCCATTGGTCTCTTAAATATTGACGGTTATTTCAATAACCTTCTCAAATTATTAGACGATGCGGTGAGGCAGAACATCATGGCTTCCAGTCAGAGGAAACTTTTTATTTCTTCTTTCTTTGTTGACGAGCTTTTAGACAAAATAGAGTTTGCTAAAGCTTTCCCGGATCCTAGAGCTAGTTATGACAACTTTGTAAATCCTGGAAGATTAGACCTAGAATTGTATCTCTAACATTTCCTTTGTAATCCAAGTTGCATTCATGTTGAAATCATATCGTCCACGAACATTACGAGTTAGCCATAATTATCAATCTAAGCTGCATGGTCAGTGCAGCTACATTTTCTTCATTCTTCAGTCTTTCACTGTTGGTGTTACTGTTTTACGTCTTGTTTTGTATTATCACCACGTCGCGATCTTTCACGCCAAACGAGTCAATCAATTTGTCTTGTCAGCATCACTATATTTCATTTAGTCAATTCAGAATACATCGACGTTTTCAATGATAAATAATAATTAATTCATAATAAGGCATTAGTTCATTTAACAAGGTCGAGCTGTCTATAACTTCTAACAAACAAGTTCTTCGAACAAATCGTCTATACGTAGTGAAGGGTAGCGAATCTTGATTGTCAGTTTATCCATCATTCTTAACAGGGATGTGATAGTATCTTGACGGTAAGTCAATCTTAGAGAATACAATGGATCCTCTAAGTTGATCAAGTAAGTCATTGATACGAGGTAAAGGATAACGAATCTTTCGTTGACAATAGTTGATACAGAATCTCATCGATTCTTCTTTATTCGCGTATGGAAAAAATTAAGTATTTTTCCCAAGGAGGAAACATTTGATTAGATGACTCTTTGTCATGCAATCTTTATAGTTGAGTTTTAAGTTTCGACGGAAACACATTCAATACGGGGTTACGAATATTGGTCCTTTCTAGGATAAAAATTGATAGAGAATTCAATTTCTCGGAATAGTGAAATATTAAACATTTCATATCAGAGAGGTGGCATACTTTCAGTACGTTCCGACAGTTCAGATGTTTCTTTTCGCGTATTGCACGAATAGACTTCACACTTGAGATGTTTTCGCATATATATTCGATATGAACTTGGTCGGGTTAGAAATCAGCTTTTCTTTCACCTTTACAAGGTTTCCATCATCGATCTTCAGTTGAAGAATTCTTCGTCAAGAGTTGTTGATACCAACGTCGTTCGATCAGCCAATGTATACTAAAGACAATTATCAATTTCCTTGTATGGTATTTCAACGAGGTTTGCAAAGAATTGTCGCTTAACGAACAATTTCAATTCACATGATAAAATCCCATATTGTGTCATAATGAGTTGGATAACAGAACAAGATACTTTAGATAACAGAGTTCATTAATTCTAAACGTTCGTGTTTGAATCAGCGATTAGATTGTCTTGAGTCCACATGAGGATCTTTGACATCGGCTTCACAGATGTTTCTCAACATTTATCGTTTCTTCATAGTCATCTCACTTTCGTACAATTTTGCGATGCAGATCAGTTTCATCATTCACGATGCGATAAGTATGTTGATAACAATTATTCTCTAATGAGAAGTCTAACAGAGTCAATATTTACCAAGTAAATTCACATACCTTTCCTGGAGCAGAGGGATGCGAGAGTCGTAGATGTGACTAACACATTTTTTTTAAATTCAAATTTTTGACCCGAAGATCAGTTTTAAAACCATTTGCTCCGATACCAAATTGTAACACCCTAATCCGTCCAGGTCTGCAGCCCCATTCGGACTAAAGTATTTAACTTGCTAATCGTAAAAATTTAAAACTTTTCAAACACACTTTATTAATCTCAATAATATTTTTCATAACACATACAGTACGGAGTATTTATTAATATTGCGGAAGCGAAATTAATATTGACATATCATAAATCATTTCAAAACTTGTCACATCCATCCCGACAATCTCGCCCCATGTGCCACCAGGATCACATTAATCTTTCTATTTACCTGCGTGTAGCAAATAAAACACACTACACGCTCAGCGGTGAAGCTGAGTAAGCATATCTAAAGCGTCGAACATCCACATAAATTGAATCTCAATTCATAATCAACCTTTTTGATATCATGCACACAATATATGGTTCAAACATTCATAATATTTCAATATTTTATTCCAAGTCATTTGATATTCAATATATCAATAATGCTATTAAATTATTCTTAATCTAAGGCCACAACATTTTATATTCAGCTCTTAGCTATTCCTAGTCTAAGGCAGTAATTCTAACCAGGCCCTTAAACTAAAAATAGTTTAATGTATAACACAAGAATCAATAATCCACCCTATGAGTCACGTGGATTACGTACCAAACCGAACAGTGATCTGTCGGGTGGGTGATATCCGATCTGGATCCCGTACGTACGTTTTAACCCCGAATTATGAATTGGTCAATGAGGTATATCTTAGAGTTCTTCTAGATATCCTTAACAATACACATCATAATCATCAATATATTCATTTTTATTCATGATTTAATCATTCATAATTATTATTTTAATAAGAATATTCATCAAAGTCTGATCATAAACAACATCAGTAATAATCATCACAATAACAAATAGCGGCCTAGCATCGAGTGTTAACACCCGAACTTACCGTCATGCATCACACAAGATTTTATGTGTCAAAAACATCATTTTTATTGTACAAAATCATTTTTACAATAATCATAATCAATTGGTATCAAAAATAGGATTCCATAGTTCAAAAATCATGTTTTCTAAACAATAATTGATTAATATATGATAGGAAATTCAATTATTAACTATTAGTTTCATTTTCTTCAATAGTGTAGGGAGACAGTTTACGGTCACTTCTGATAATCTACTGTCTGATGTTCAGAATGGGCTGATAATCGATTATCACACTCTGATAATCGATTGTCAAACTTTAGAGAGGGCTAACAGTCGATTTTCACATTCTGACAGTCGACTGTTGCTCAGCTAAGTTCCAAAAATCTGCAGAATGATGAATAATCGATTTTCAAGTTGATAATCAATTATCCATCGTCTTCTACCTCGAGCCAACTTGCAGAAATGTCACTTTTACTTACCAAACTTCAATTAAAGTATATAAAAATGTTCTCCAAGGTTCATAGATCATTTTAGCATCATTAATTCATAATTTTAACATCAATTTCATGGTTTATGATTCTTAGTTCTTCAAGCATGTCAAACACAAAAATCAACCAAATGACTATTTATGAACGTAGAAACGACCTATATGAACATTCTAGTCATTAGATATATCTAGGGGCTTATCTCGAAGCTTAACGGAGGTTTTGGAAATTTTCCGGTGAAACTTCCGGCGAGTATTTCTCCCAACTCCAGCGGCTTCACACCAAATTGACAGCACCACAACACTCCTCACACTTTCATGAACACTTAGGAAGAAGGATGAAGAAGAATGGTGAAGAAATGAGATTGTTGGGTTCTCTTATATAATGAGAAGGAAAGAAGAAGAAGACAGCTATGGTGACTCCACAATTCTGCGATCGGCGTAGTGGGGAAGGAGGCGTCGTCTAAACACTTCCTTGATTGGGACCAATTTTGGTTCCAGTCGGGGTACACTTTTTTGTCCAATTTTCTCCGAATTGAAATCCGTTTACACCGTTGCGATCAGACAGTCGAATTCTATCCAACGATATAATTTTCATAATCATTTGTAATACTTTTTCCGACATCATATTTTTGGGTGTTTGACTTTGACAGAGTCAAAATTGGTTTAATTGACCTTTCTCATAAAAGGTTCTCACATTTCATTCATATTATTTATTCTCATGATTTATTTTAATAAATCATTTCAAAGTTCATATCATAAACAAATTTCTTTATTTATCCTTGATTTGGGTCTGTACTCAGGTTTCCAAGTAAGGCCACACAATAAGTCAACATATTGGATTTATCTTTATGAGACTTATCTAGATTTTGATATTGGATATTAAAACATATTTCATTTCGAACCAAAGCCCTATTATTATTATTATTATTATTATTATTACTATTATTATTATTATTATTATTATTATTATTATTATTATTATTATTAATCAAAACAATTTGATTAATTGATTATTTATTTATTAAAAATTCTAGGGTCTTTTTTGGGGCGTTACACCAAGTTTCTCCAATCTAATTATTTCTAAAAGTGACACAAAAAGATCAATTAGGATTTTTATTCGACTTGTAACGGGGCTAAGGGTATTTGGGTAAACAAAGAATGGGTATGTTTGCTCTGGAAAAGTTGATCAATAAAGATGATATTCGTAATCCACTACTTCTACCATTATCACAAAAAAGTGGGACAACGCCACTACAATTCTCTTCCAAAGATCCAATAAAGGCCTTCAGGCTTAAGGTGGCAACACGGGGCAATGTTGGTGCTATGCCACCTTAATATGCTTAGGTGGGACATAAAAGCAGGTAAGTTGCTAAAGGGATGACGCCAATGTTAATCCAGCTTAGCATACTAGAGAGGGACAATGCAGAAACAACTTAGCTCAATAGGAGCCTTGCCCTGGGATAAGTGGGAAAGCCATCCTAAAAAAGGATAACTCCTTTAGTAGTCTTCCGAGGTGAAAATGGTTGAGTCCATTACAAAAGCAAAGTAAGCATAACCAAATATCAATCAAATAAAAACCGAGATGAACACATATTTTTGAAAAGTTCAAAATATTATCCACTATAATTACATAGGAATGGAAAGCAAGGATAAGGAACGATGGGATTCTCATGGCTACTCATCCTAGGAACAATGGGATGCAATAGAACCCAATGAAGCACCAAACGCCCAAGAGGACGAGCTAGTTAGAGTAGGTCCCGTCTAAAGGCAACGAGCTGGCGTGCTCTACTCTCCCATGTCGCAATCCTTCCATGCCTCAACCTAGGCAGTAGATGGAGCCTCACCCCTATATGACGAGTGTGACTCTCACAAGTCTGCTCGACTTCAGCATGCCTCCATAGTTCATGTTCATACATGAGGCGATTCTTCTCAACTTCAGCTTCCACTCTGACCTCGCAAAGAAGGATGTCATGATGAGACATAATTTTCCAATTTATCTCCCCTATTCTAAGAGAGAGTCTAGAAGGTATGGGAGGTGGTGGAGTAAGAGGACGCCGTGGTTGAGGAAAACATCGGGAAAACTTGAAATGACTTAGCCCTCCTTAATAGTTAGAACTGATGAAACGGGTGGGGGAACTAGGTTTTGAAGAAGACGAAGTGCCAACTCTGGTAAGATGGATAAAGATGGGAGCATCCTAGACATATTGAAATATTGTGTGAAGTTGGCAAGAAGCGGTAAGTTAAGGATACACTTTATATGGGAAATTGAATATAGGGAACAAGGAAAACACCCTTGGAAGTTGTGTTGGGGTAACACTTGGAGCAATCAAAGGCAAGGGCGCGACTTATGGTTTCAAGACAAGTTTTCGATTGATTTTGTACATATTTATGGGCCTAAGGGTCTCGTTTACGTAAGGCAACCCACAGTGTAAGAAGAAAAAATATTGTCGAAATTCAAAGGAAAAAAGGCAATTCCACCAATGGTGCATCGTATTCAAGCAAGGATGATTCAAAGGTAAAATCAAAATATTACCCATATTATAATTGTTGTACATAAATTGAAATGAAAATACAAGAAAAAAACTAACGAAGCTAAGGAGCAGGGTTGGTAACAACATCGACAACTTAGTCATCCATACAATGTCTTGATCCCGACGTCATTACGTTTGCCGAGTGGTAGAACAACTCATTCACGTTTTAAAATCTCATTAATTCCTGATGAAAACTCTACTTGCAACATAAAGCAAGGTACTCATTACAGGAATTTATCTGATCTGCAACGGAGATCTGCTACAGACACATATCCGTAGCAGATCTGCCACGGATCTACGACGAAGTAAAAATTTCTGAAGAAGGAACACTATTTGTGACCAAGAAATATGGTACTTGCTAGTCTAGGGCCATAATGCGAAGAACCGCGTTCCTGGAGTTGGTGACTACGATCGAGAAATGAGTAAGATCAATCCGTCCTCCAAACCTCGCCGTTCCAGCACTAGTAGCAGCAGCGCAGCGAAGATGGCAGCACTTAAAGAGCAAAACCAAAGGGCGCAGGAACAAATTGATAATCTAACCTCGAGCTTGGTTTTGTCGTTGGTTTTGTCGCTGATCTGCGACGGCTTTCCCCGTCGCTGTTTCCGTCACCAAATCTGCGACAGTTCTAAGCTTTGAGTCGCAGATTCTTTAGGGTGGAAAAATGGACGAACCTGTTGCAGTTCCGTCGCAGATCTGCCATGGATTTTCAATTCCGTCGCATATTTTAAATCTGCCACAACTTTTCTGCAACAGAAAATATTTGTTGCAGGTCCGTCGCAGAATTTAAATTAGCCACGGAATTTCAAATTCTGCAACGGAAATTGTCCGTGGCAAATAGGCAGTTTTCTTGTAGTGACTCCACTAGCACAATTCTTGGTGAAGGCCAGATTAATTATTTGGGATGAAGCCCCGATGACACATAAATATTGCTTTGAAACTTTGGATAGAAGTATGCGTGATATTCTACGTTTTTCCAATCCAATGAGTGAAAGACAAAATTTTAGAGGAAAAACAATCATCTTTGGTGGGGATTTTCGGTAAATTTTGCCAGTAATTCCAAAAGGAACAAGACAAGACATTGTTAATTCAACGATCAATTCTTCCTACATTTGGGAAGACTGCACTGTGTTGCGTTTGACAAAAAAACATGCGACTTCAATCAATGCTTCATGATAGTAGTTATGAGCACTTATTTGAATTCGCTAATTTTGCGAGTATTAGCGACGAAATTGCATGGGATGAACATGACGGCTATGCTGAGGTAACGATACCTGATGACATGTTACTTTCATTTTCTAAAGATCCAATAGCTACTATAGTGAATTTCACTTATCCGGACTTTCAAAAATAGCCAATCAACTAAGTAACTTGCAGGATCACACAATTTTGGCTCCAAAATTAGATGTCGTCGATTCTATAAATGAGTATATGACAGTGATGGATCCTAGAAGTGAATCTCGAACATATCTTAGTTCCGACAAGGTTGAGAACTCAGACAGTAATTCAAGTTTTTTAATGACTTAAACTCGGGAGAAGGACCAAAGTAGTAGTAAAACATATAACATATCCTCAAAATAAGAGTTGAAACATAAACGCCCCTAAATAGGAGTAATTAACTAAATTAATCAAATGGCTTAGAGTTATGGAGCAAAATAGAAGTAAAATATTGACCACATACAAAAATAGAAGTTATATTCATATTACAAATATGAAATTAAATACATTTTATACATTAACAAAATCCTAAATTAGCTACAACCCCTGCCGCACATGTCATTGTCGCCACCCCTGCCGTCATCGCCGCTACCGTCCTCACTATCACTCCATCGCCACAATCTCATGCTGCCATCAATATTAAATGCGGCCCCATATACATTGTTGCTGCCACTAACACCGCCAAGATCGGCATATCGCCACCACGATTTGCCGCTCCTATCCCCATTTGTTGCGGATGCTGCCTTCATCGCCCCTATTTGCTGCTATCAATTTCATAATTTACTGCCAACGTAGGATTAGGACTGCCATTGTCGCCACTACAGTGTTATGGTATCACTGTCAAGGGAAAAAATTTCTAATACAATGCCAACCAAAGCCACAATGTCAAAGACGATAATGCATACTAACAAACATGTCATTGCATAATGCCAAACATGTTATTGCGTAATGCCAAACATGTCAATATAAAATGTAAAAAAGAAAGTGGAATGTCAAGATTGCCAACATACAATGTCAAGTTTCTTATCACTATCATCAAACTTTACTGAAATTGGGAAC
Organism: Cuscuta australis; assembly: GCA_003260385.1. Lineage (NCBI taxonomy): Eukaryota > Viridiplantae > Streptophyta > Magnoliopsida > Solanales > Convolvulaceae > Cuscuta > Cuscuta australis. Next base: position 1,052,463 of record NQVE01000117.1, on the reverse strand, counting down.
AAGATTTAAACACAGCTAATAGAAAAACTGTCAAACAAAAAAATTAAAAGGAAAAAACAATCGAATATAAAAATGAAAAGAAAAAACCAAAACAAAATCAATGCCTAATGAAATGCAATTTTTCGGAGAAAAAAAAGATGAATGCAATTAATTGGAAGCATTTTTTACTTCTACGATGTAGTTCAATTATAGAGCATTTGGAAGCTAATTAAAAATTAAAATCATAGTTTTCGCGAATGGTAGTAATCTCAGCTCTAATGGATATAGGCGGTGCGATAGATCTGCAAGGAGGGAGAGACATAGGCATAAGTTTGTTCTTAGTTTGATTTATATGATTGTGTGGAATTGTCTAAAAGATGTATTTGTTCTTCAACAGACTTTCAAGTGCATACAAAAATACTGCTCTCATTGGGTTTAATAAATACATTAAAAGTAACCATTATCAATTATTAGGACTGGAGGAAAAATCTGAACCACAACCTATGTTCTTTGTTTAAATTTATTTCCTTAGAGATGGTACAATTTTAAAGAAACTAATGCAATGTTTTCTTTCTTTATTACTTAATTAATTACTCCTATTTAGAGGAGTTTAAGTTTAAGCTCCTATTTTGAGGATATGACATACTCCCTCTGTCCCCCTGTATTTGTCCACTTTCATTTTTACACACCATCCAATGCACTTCTTTAATCCATTTTATCTTGTAATTTGTATATTAAAAAATTATAAAAATTATATATTAATAATCTATATGTTAAGACAAATCAAACAAGATCACACATGACTATATTTAGGCTTACACATTGAGAGAATTTGATGAGTCAAAGTGCTTAGATGAACAGTTCCAAAAGTCAAATGTGGAGAAATACAGGGGGACGGAGGGAGTATGTTTTACTCCTATTTAGGGGGTTTTCTTCTTAAACTCTCTTGAGTTCTTAAGTAAGATTTGTGCTTCCCGAGTACCAAATCATGAGTTAACTTTGAAGGTAGGCACACTTATTATGTTGTTGAGAAATATTGATCATTAATTAGGTTTATGTAATCATACATGGTTGATAGTAACTCAGTTTGCTAATCACTCAATACAAGGAAAGATATTATCTAGAAGACACGTGGGTGAAGAAGTTATTCCAAGACTATCATTGACATCATCCGAGACGAGAATTCCATTCAAGTTTCAAAATTGACAATTCCCTGTGTTTACTTCATACGCAATGATGATTAACAAGAGTCCGGGGCAATCTCTGAAACATGTTGGAATATTGTTACCGAAACCGGTATTTAGTCATGGACAACTATATGTTGCAGTTTCAAAAGTAATAAAGCGTAGTGGCTTGAAGATTCTGGTGTGTAACGAAGATAATGTTCCAACTAATTGTACGAATAATGTAGTTTATAAAGGAGTCTTTTAAAATTAGTAAAACAAAATACTTTTGTACCTTAAAATAATAAAATCTCTATATTCTATTAGACATCATTTTGTATCTTTCAAAAATGATTTTAAATTAGTAACATAAATATGACCCGTACAACACACGAGTCTGATACTAGTAATAATAATAGGACAAAAAGGAAATCCCTTTAGAGTAAGTTTTTGAATATTTTAAGCGGCCCGGTTCTAGTGACACCGGAGAACGGTGCCATTAGCGGTGCCACTAGGTTTTTGAGGCACCTTCAGTGCTCCGTTCATAAAATTGACGGTTCCTACCCCCCTAACCCACCCCCTAAACCCCCTACCCTACCCCCCACCCCTGTACCCCCGCCCCAACCCCGCCGTAACCCCACCACAAAATGTGTGGCTATTATTATCACCAGCCAAAATATGTACAGTAAAATGGATTCAAATTACCTGCAGACGAGAACGTACTCGCTAATACTATAGTATGCTGAAGATATGACGTATTGAGACTCTTGAATAGTTTGATTCGCTGTGCTGAAACACGTTCAAATCCGAGATGAAAAGTCAAAACGGCTATTTCCTAAGACAACGACCTCTTGAGTAACTTCCAAAGAGTGAAACATTGAAGGAAGAAAACCTACTATTAGTAACGGTAATTCACAAATGCTATCTTGATATCTTATGACTCATATCCTTGAATTACTCAAACTTGTTGTGTTAACTACACCCTTGAAACATCCCGCTTGATCAATCTTGAAAAGATTGAATTCCATTCTTTGTATCAAAATAATAAAACCACGATTCTTCATTAAACGAAAAGATGTTTTATGGTACCGATCTTTGAAAACTATACCTTGTGGAATACATGACTCGATCACAATAGTAAAACTACCTTGACTTGAACATTATGTTGAACCTCTCTTTGTGGACCACAAAACAATCAATACAATTACGTTATCTTTGAAGATTATTATCGATGATCTTATTGACCAAACAAACTCCGTTATAACCCTAGCAAGGATATGTGTGTGCAACAACCAGAGAAGAAATGACGTCACAAGAACAAGCTGAATCATTCAAGCGAAAATCCCTAACCTATATGCGATGTTGGTGTTAGAACTTGTAAAGATCCCTCACTCTATGAATTCATGAATTGAATCGCGTACTGAAGATATTCTCTTCTTCCCTTGAAACAAGATTAGCCATAGTGCTACAATCGAATCTGTCGCTATTATATCTAGATATGGTTTCAAATTAATAGAAGAAGTTTAAATATGACAAGTCGTACATGAGACACTACTCGAACGTCATCACCTATGAGTACGAAGACTCATTAAACGATAAATGAGAGCTACCATAAAGATGAATGAAGAAATGTTTCAACATAAGGTCGATGAATGACGAACTACTGTACAACCGATCGACAGTTTGAGATTACGTATCCGTATGGATAATGACGGAATTATGGTTTAAGCAATTGAGCATGACAAGGTCATGATTAAGTGAGATCACTACAAAATGTTGAACATTGGGCCTTAGAAGAATTTCGAGGACGAAATTCCTTTAAGGGGGGAGAAATGTAACGCCCCAAAAGATACCCTAAAATTTATTGAATTAAATATTCAATTAAACAAAATTTGTTTTGATTAAAATAAATTGTTGTTGGGCTTTGGGCTTGAATAAAATATATATTGATATCCAATAAACATAATTGGGATAAATCTCATAGAGATAAATCCAACATGTTGATTTATTGTGTGATCTTGATTGGGAACCTGAGTACAGACCCAAATTAAGAATAAATGAAGAAATTGTTTATAATGTGAACTTTGAAATGATTTATTGAAATAAATCATGGAAATAAATAATATGAATTAAATGTGAGAACCTTTTTTAATAAAGGCCAATTAAACCAATTTTGACTCTGTCAAAGTCAACCACCCAAAAATATGATGTCGGAAAAAGTATAACGAATAAATATAAAAATTATATCGTTGGATAGAGTTTAATTGCACGATCGCAACGGTGCAAACGGATTTCAATTCGGAGAAAGTTGTACCAAAAAGTGTACCCCGACTGGAACAAAAATTAGTCCCAATCAGGGACGGAGCCTCCTACTCCACTCAGCCGATCGAGGATGCATTCCTACGCAGCAAATGTTGTCACCTTCCACATTCTCTTCCTATATAAGGCCACCATCAACCCTCTCATTCCTCACCAAAAACTAATGAGTTTAGTACCAAAGTGTTCTTGAGAGTGAGGAGAACATGCTGCAGTAGTTGGTGGCCACCGAAGTCGCCGGAGTTGGGAGTTATCATCGCCGGAAGTTTCACCGGAAAATTCTCAAAACCTTCGATAAGCTTCGAGGTAAGCCCGTAGATATATCTAAATATTAGAATGTTCATATAGGTTGTTTTTACGCTCATAAATGGTCATTTGGTTGAGTTTTGTGTTTGACATGTTTGAAAAACCAAGAATCATAAACCTTGAATTTGATGTTAAAAATATGTTTTAATGATTCTAAAATGATGTATGAACCTTGGAGAACATTTCTATATAGTTTATTTGAAGTTTGGTAACTAAAATTGATATGTCCGAAAATGGACCGAAGGTAGAAGACGATGAAAAGTGACCGAAAATCGATTATTTACTTACTAAAAATCGATTAGAATTTTATTCACATCAGTGGTTCGAAGTCAGTACCATTTAATCGATTATTATGAATTAATTGATTATTTAAATTGTAAAAATCGATTATTATGAATTAATTGATTATTTAAATTGTAAAAATCGATTATTATGAATTAATGGATTCTTTAAATTGTAAAAATCGATTTTTTTATGAATTAATCGATTATTTATAGTGGAAAAATTGATTATAATGAATTTATTGATTATTTAAATTATAAAAATCGATTATAATGAATTAATTGATTATTTAAATTGTAAAAATCGATTATTATGAATTAATGGATTATATAAAATTATATAAATCAATTTTTATAAATTAATTGACTATTTTAAATTATTTTCCTCAATTCCAGATGAAAATGTTCCTAAAAATATACTCTAAAATCCTATTTTTGATACCAATTAATTATGCACAATATAAATATGATTTTGTACAATAAAAATGATGTTTGTGACATATAAACATTATGTGATGCATGACGGTAAGTTCGGGTGTTAACACTCGAGTTTAGGCCGCTATTTGTTATTATGCATTATGACGATTGTTTGATTATTGATTATAATGAATTAATGATGATGAACGTTTTGAATGATGATCATGAATTGTTAAAGTGAAAATAATGAATTAATGAATCGTATTGTTAAGGATATCTAGAATAACTCTAAGATATACCCACTTGTATATTGATGATGATTGTTAAGGATATCTAGAAGAACTCTAAGATATACCTACTTGACCAATTCATATTTCGGATTAAAACGTACGTACGGGATCCAGACCGGATATCACCCACCCAACAAATCATTGTTCGGTTGGTACGTAATCCACATGACTCATAGGGTGGATTATTGATTCTTGTGTTCTGCATTAAACTATTTATAGTTTAAGGGCCTGGTTAGAATTACTGCCTTAGACTAGGAATAGCTAAGAGCTGAATATAAAATGATGTGGCCTTAGATTAAGAATAATTTAAGAGCATTATTGATATATATTGAATATCAAATGACTTGGAATAAAATATTGAAAATATTTTGAATGTTTGAACCATATATTGTGTGCATGATATCAAATGGTTGATTATGAATTGAGATTCAATTTATGTGGATGTTCGACGTTTTAGATATGCTTACTCAGCTTCACCGCTGAGCGTGTAGTGTGTTTTATTTGCTACACGCAGGTAAACAAAAAGATTAATGTGATCCTGGCGGCAGATGGGGCGAGATTGTCAGGATGGATGTGACAAGTTTTGAAATAATTTATGATATGTCAATATTAAATTCGCTTCCGCAATATTGTTAAATACTTCGTACTGTATATGTTATGAAAAATATTATTGGGATTATTAAAGTGTGTTTGAAAAGTTTTAAATTTTACGATTACCAAGTTAAATACTTTAGTCCGAATGGGGCTGCAGACCTGGACGGATTAGGGTGTTACAGCACCGGAGTGGCACCGTTCTCCGGTGTCCCTAGAACGTTGCTCTATTTTAAGGTACCTCAAAGTATATTTTAGAAAATGATGGGACTCGAAAGTTCTAACAAAAAATTGGGGGTACTCAACAATAATTTTTGGGAAGAAGAAGAAGAAGAAAAGATAACAGAGCACGTGAGTATGACAACGAGAAATCAATGAAAAGTCATTCCAGAGTTAGTTTTCAAATATAATTTAAGGTACTGCGGAGTATACTTTGAAAAGTTATGGACCAGTGAGTTGTTACCACAAAACTGGAATACTTGCCAATAATTTTTTTTTGAAAATTTTGCCTAATCACCCCACTCCCCCCTCTGCGTGAATCTAGTGGACTGCCCGCGACATTATAGAATTGGTACTTGGTAGCAAGCAACAAATGTAGGCGTGAGGATGGTCCGTGTTGGTTCAGTATTTTTAAAGAATTCGTACCATATCGTTACTATTCAAAGGGTTCGGTATGGTTTTGGTTTTACGCCTAAACCCATTATGTACCATGTCATTCGGTAATTGGATGGTACCATGCCAAACCATTTTATAATACTTCGACGTTTTTAAAATATTTTTATTTATAACAAACAACCAATAAAATTAAAAAAAATGGTGCATAAATATTTTTTTTATACATTCTTAGTTTCTTACCAAACAAGTGTATTATTGTTTAGTTACAATTTTTGAAAAAACTTAAATTTTAGTTCGCTCTTCCAACAAATAAAATTATAATTCGAGTTGTACTTCAGGGTAATAAAGTGTTATAAGAATATATGTTTAAGTATGTGAAAGTCACACCAAATAAATATTACCTAAACTTACTAAAAATTAACAAATGAAAATATATAATTAATTTATTAATTTAGTGATAACGATTTAGTTTGTTATTTTTGGTATTAATTTTTGGAAACATGTCCTGTACCACTTCGAAAATGGTACGGTTTGATTCGGGATATAATATACTAAAATCATTTAAAAACCCGCTTTTTGGTTTGGTAAAATATCGGTCTGGGTCAGAACAATGTCAGGCCGATATTTTTGCTCACCCTTAAACAAATCTATATTACATATGTTCATTATACTCCTCCTTTATACTATTCTCCTTTTTCTTTTCTCCCTCCTTCCTTGAATTATCTTAAAGATTATTTTTTCTTGGTCAAAAGTTTCTAACTTAGGCCATAAAATATGGGGAAAAATTGAGTTATGATATACCGTGTAAATAATATCAATCATTCATTTTGAAATAAAGTCTTAAAATATCATATTTTTATAATACAAAATTATACTTCATCCATCTTAAAATAATTTTCTTAGTTACTATTCACATGGTCTAATTTTTATTCACGTTTTTGTTTACTTTCATTAATCGTTTGATAAAATAATAGTCCTGTCAGCTCTAGTTTTGTAAAACTTTTGATGTATTTTTTAAATATATAAAATAAATTTTTAAATTTTATACTTATAGTCAAATAAATTGAATTGAAAATCAAGTTGGTCAAATATCGTTAATTGAAACGAGAAATTAATTTTAATACAATTTATATATATATATATATATATATATATATATATATATATATATATATATATATGTATGTATGTATGTATGTATGTATGTATGTATGTATGTATGTATGTATGTATGTATGTATGTATGTATGTATGTATGTGTGTGTGTGTGTATTAATAATCACGGTGGGGTTCTAGTGTCACTAGAGTACGGTGCCACTCCGGTGCCACTGGCATTTTGGGGCACCTCCGGTGCTCCGTTCGCAAAATTGACGATTTCTACCCCGTAACCCATCCCCTAAACCCCCCTACCCTACCCCGCCCCTGCACCCCCACCCCAACCCCGCTGTAAGCCTCCCACAAAATGTGTGGCTATTATTGCGTTCATAATAGCCACACATTTTGTGGGGGGCTTATGGCGGGGGTGCAGAGGCGGGGGTAGGATGGGGGGTTTAGGGTGTGGGTTAGGGGGGGTAGGAACCGTCAATTTTGCGAACGGGGCACCAGAGGTGCCCCAAAATGTCAGTGGCACTGTATTCCAGTGGCACTAGAACCCACCGTAATAATCAAAGTAGTATATTAGAGATTATAAAAGAAAAAAGAGAAAAAAAATTAATAGAATGAAGGGAGTATAAAATCTATGCACTGCAAACCAACCTAACTAGAAGACCAAGTCCTAAATTTTTTAGGTTTGAATTATAATTTTATTTTATTTTGTTGAACGAAGGGCCTAACAACCAAGCCCTTACAACTGAATTGTATTCACGAAGAAGACCAACGATTTCTCATTGAAGATGATCTAGAGGGAAAATGGGTGAATTTCTACACGGCTAAAATGCAATTATGTAAAAGAATAAAGTGAAATGTGAAGTTGAAGTATTGATGTTGCAGGAGCAAAGGAAACGGAGGCTAGAAAGGGAATGCTGATGGAAGGGATAGCGTCCATCGCACTTTTATCAAGTGGATCCATCTCTGGACACTTTATCCAGCTTCCAGAGTCTATCTGCTATGGCCTTCACGGCACCGGTATACTTACTCTTCAAAATATCTGCTGCTACTGTTTCCCTCCAGCCAATCTAGAGCCCCACATAAAAATTCTTTTTAAATTCTATTTAAAATGTTTGAACTCAGAACTTGTTACTAAAGTGGAAATGAGCATGTAATCAGAATGCAGTTCATTGGTGTGATAGTACATGCCATACTCAAGTTCATGCGTCTGAACTGTTGTTACTAGAGGATTTTTTAATGCTATTGTCTAGATGTGTTGAGTTTAGCATTCTAGATATTTGTTTCATCCATGGGTTGATATGATAGGAAAGTAGAGTTCTTTTTCTAATGCATGCAAACATGTAAGAGTATTTTATATAATCAATTTTGTGTAGATGTGTTTTGCACCCTTTGATTTCTTAGAACTGAAGCTGCTATAAAATTAATCTAATTTGTTTTGGGAATGGGATAAAATGTGTTTCATTTGCTCTGTAAAGAGTTGGCTTGTGAAAGGGAGTGCAGTAGAGGGGAGGATTATCGCTTGATCAAACTTACGGTCACAGACTTTAAAGTAAGTGATACATGACACCGAGCTGCAAATTTTATTGATCTATGACTCTTTGAAACTTAACCACCTAAAAAATGAGGATTGATTTACTTGCCTATGATAATTATGAAGTTATGATATCCAATGTTTACTTTGTGTTTGTCAAACTTGGTCTTTTGCAGACTATGAGAGAACAGGATGTTATAGTGGAATGCAAAGGACATGATGCTGCTAGGCTAAATAATATTGAGCATGCTCATGGGTGAGTTGCTTTGGTCCTGAAAGATTTGACATGGAGTCCACTCTGGGTGGGCCTCTTCAGCTCTGAAGCTGCTTACCTTTATATCTTCCTTTGTTTTTTTTTAATCTTTTCGCGGACAGGTGGGAAAATGATGTTATGAATTTGCTTGAAGAGAAATGCCGAAAGGGAAACATTTTTGTTTCTTTTGAGTGTGAGACACTAAAAGCTGACAAAGAAGCAGAGGATCATATCAGCAAGTGCATGCCCAAATTAGTAGGGATGGAGGCTGTTGGTGAGTTGTCTATACACTCTTATTTCCTTTACAAAACCGAATTTTAAGCTTATCCATAATTCCAAGCACTTTTTCTCAATTTAAACAATGTATTTTGATGTGTTTATACAAGAGTCTATGGCTATTAAAACCAATTCTAAGTTTCCTTAGTAAGCAACTTTGAGGAGCTTATAACAATAAGATGAATGTGTATTTCAATTGAACAACAAAAACAACAACAATAATCAACATCGTCATCATCATCATCTTAACTCCAACTAGTTGGGCTTGGTGGTAAGATATTATAGTGTTAAATAATTGTCAAAAACTAAATATATCAATGCAAAATGAAGCGACTTTTAGACACTTGTAAATAGCTCATTCAAAATGTGTTTTTCTTACGAATGATTAATTGAATTTTGAGAATTTATATCTAATACTAGCCCTGGATGCACATCGTGCGCGTGGTGCCCAAAAGAGTGCTGGCTATTCATTAAACAAAAGAGCCTCTATTTTGTTAGATTTATCTATGCTGCAGATCGACCTGCAGTTTTAGTTACTACATGAAAGATTCACTACATGGAAGATATACATATGGTGGCTTCTGGACAAGTTTAAAAAACAAAAATAGCAAAAAAAAAAAAAACATACTTGGGCATATCTAAGTTCACAGGGATTGGATAAAATGAAGCCTGTTCTGTTTTCTCTTTTTTTTCCGTTGCGATCCATGGGGTCATTGTTGTTTGCAGATTAGACGAGTTTCCTTTTTGAGCTTGTATTTTTTCCTGAAGCAGATAAAAAATGACAACAAAAGTCAAGGCGTTGTTCTCTTTCATTATAAGCAACCTAAATGGTCCATTTTAGAATTTAAGTTTTTTTTATTTGTATGCTAAGTGGCTCATTTTAGATTTTTTATTTTTTTAAGTTTTCTTATTCTTTTACTTTATGTTCTAAGTTTGTTATTTTTGGCTTTGCATTCCGCTCAGCTTGAGGGAACGACAATCAAAGAAAAAATACTGAACTTAAAATAATTATTTGTGAGAATAGGATTTTTCTTTAACAAGGTTTAGTAATATGAAAATGACTAAGGTAGCAGTAATTGGTCACAAAAAAACCACTGCCATGTTTAGAACACCAATGCATTTCTTTTAACTCAAAATTAAAGTGGTGAATTATAGTAGCATTTACAACTCTGTTGCATATGGTCACCAAAAAAGAAGAAGAAAGCCAGAAAGTGTAGAACAAGAAATACATCAAAGAAAAAAAGATTAATCTAAAATCAAGATAACAAAAGAAATGTAAGAAGCACTAAATGTGATGCAAGATTAGAAACTCTAGGCTAAAGAATAATAATAATGCATATGCTTATGAAATTTAAAACGAGGTCAATTAACTTTATCTGATTACCTTTTTCTGTATGCTAATTAAAGACAATAATACCATCAGGAAGATTTTAAAGTATTGAAATTTATGCTTAACAATTGAATAATGGCCTAATAGGGTTTCAAGTCTTTCAACTGTTGCACTACACCATTCAATGGGTTCACATGCCATAGGTAAATCAAGCTTACTTGATAGTAATGATACATCAAGTGTGCATACTATGTAGTTAAATTTAAGAGTAAAATAGAATCCTTTCTTTTTATCTCCAGCTTGTGGGATCCAACTGGATTGTTGTTGTTTTTAATTCCACATTTGGAGCATGATTACAAACAATTAGAACTATTTCCTCTATTTGTATTCAGTTGTGTGTGGAATGCAATAATGAGGACACCTATCTCTTCACAAGTAAGAAAATACGGAGTATAAGATATCCCAAAAAGTGAAAGCATAGTTCTAGACAGCAAGGAAAATTTTAAACACCACAGTCACAGTCCAAAAGGAGCAGTAACCGCAAGAAAAATGGGGAAAACAATAACAAAAACACGTATAGATGACTTAAAGTAAATGTTCTAAATCATTAGATCCAGCTAATGTGCGAGGAAGATCTATTTACGCCGCAGATCAAAATGTCTAGACAAGTAGAAACCCTTAACCCTTGCTTTAAAATTGGGGTCTTTCAAGATTTGATTAAGAACGGGGACCTTTTAGCCTTTGATTAAAAACGAAAATGCTTGAAACCCAAATTCAATTACTCTATCAATGCCCACCAAACCTTAAATTATGAACTTACACTTTGCATAGTGTCTCAGTTCCGCATTAGGAAAGAAGATGCATAACTTTCAATCTGCGCATATCAGAGATAAATCGAAGCTAAATTCCTCTTCTTCCCTGCATGAATCCCCCTGAGAAGGGAGCTGCGACACTAATGGGTGAAAGACTGAAGGGTGTTCAATTAAGAAAGGCATGGAGGTAGAAGCGTAAAAAGAATTCTTTGGGGCATAAAAAGTGATGGCTTCTTTCCGTTAAATTAGTGGACGGATACAAACAGAAAAAGGACCAGAAAAGGTGACAGTAACTTCTTAGCCCCTTAAATGTTAGGGTAGATCTGGACTTCAGTGGCTGGGCCAAAATGTTGAAGCTATATATCAATCCAAAATGAACTTTTTAAATATAATTTGTTGTTTTATTTTGATGCCTAGGTTCTTTATTTTGAGGATCAATTCACATGTTATTCCCAAGGTGTTAGTTTCAGCTACCTTGTGTTTGTCATTAAGAGATATGGCAAGATTGATGAGGAAGTTGCTCATTGTATCAGGTGGGTAAGACGAAGTGATGGCTCGCGTATGGTGTGACAAGTGTGTACCACTACGATTGAAAGGTAAGTTTTATAGAGCCACAGACAAGAAATAGTATCTTTGTATTTTACAAGGGTAAGGTTGCATACATATGCATACCCAATTCCCAAACGCCTATGAAGTTGAGATTATACTGGGTTTGTTATTGTTGGTTAGACCAGCTACGTTGTATGGGTTGAATGTTGGCCAGGGAAGAAAACCCACACGCAGAAGTTGAGAGTGGTAGAATTAAAGATGCCAAGGTGGATGTGCTTCTCAGTAGATGGGATAGAGTTAGACATGAGGAATTTTTGTACATGATTGGAGTGGTGTCCATGGAAGATAAGACGTGTTTGGTTGAGGTCGTTCGGGCACGTGGATAAGGGCAATGACACTCCCTTGAGGAGGTATGAGAGGCTGGCCATTGGGAGTTTGGGGAGAGGAAAGGGCAGATCAAAGAAGAATTAATGTGATGCGATTAGGCAGTACATGTTGCTTCTACAGTTCAGGAGAACATGACAATACTACCATAGACATGAGAGTGAAGCGCAGGGATTAAAATAGTAGGTTAGAAGGGCTTTCTTTGTTACCCGAGGGGCAAAAATAGGTTGCAAAGTATTTTCTAATGGTGTCAATATTGTGATGTCCATGAGAGAACTTCCCGATCAAGAAATAACTATGCAACTTGGTCTAATAACTCATTTCAGCTTTATTGAACAATATGCTAGACGTTCCCCTATGCAATATTGACTTTTTCTCCTTGATCATAACATTGGGCATAAGACTATAATAGAAGAATTAGGAGATGACTTTGTAGGCAAGATATTTAGTTAAGCCAAATTGGGACCGGCTAGCACTTGCAAAGTGGGCTGTGTATCTGGCCGACCTGCGGGCTGGCCTGGGTCACCTTGAATCATTTTTGTATAGGGATATTGCTGACTCAGTTTTTGACCCAGTTGACCAGGCTGTTGTTAAGTGTTAACCCTGCTTCTGGACTAGAGGATTATCTGGGTCCTACCCTAAAATCCTAAATGCAGCTGCCCTACTTTCTGACTCATATGTGCTCCATAGTGCATATATTGAATCACTAGACTCGGTTTCTACTCCATAGTTACGTTGTTTTGGCCGCTGGAGGATTCCCTGACACGACAAACTACTAGGGAAGAAGGCCACATGTGGGGCTGATGCGACTCCGCCCTAAGGGTTTTCTTGCTCGTGATAGTCCCCACAATCATGGAGAAGGATGGTGCAGCCTTAGAAATATTAATTAGACACATGAGGGGTTGCAAACCTCACCGTTGAGTAGACCTGGCAAAACTGACCCGGACCCGATAACCCGAACCGAATAACCCGGAACCGAACCCGATTTGACCCGAAAACTGAAGAACCGAAATAGAACCGAACACCCGAAATGATCCGAACCGAACCGAACCCGAACCGAATGTATTCAGACCCGAATCCGATTAAACCCGAACCCGATTAAACCCAAATCCGGTTAAACCCGAACCCGGTTAAACCCGGAACCAATTAGACCCGAAATTGATCAAATTCATTAATATTTCATTTATCAAATGAATTTGGAAAAAAAGAATTACCTATATATTTTTACGTATGTTGATATGTTTCTAAAAAACATATTTAAATTATGAGTGCAAACCATGTAACTACTTTCATGTACAAATCTTTTATTTTGTACTCCGTATTTTATAACCTAAGTTAAAATATATTTGTATTTTTATAGAAAGTATATAAAAATTATAGTTACATTGTAATACATATTTTATGTAAAGAATTATGTTACCAAAGTTGATTTTCTTTTTTTAATATGCCAATTAACACACTATAAAAATACTTGAGCATAAAAATGAAGAAAGGTGTCACAATCATGTGGTAAAAACTTATGATTATGTAAATGAATAAAACAAGCTAACTGACATTACCTAGTATAAGCTAAATAAAAGATTTCTTCTCCAAAAATTATGAATGAGTAAAAAAATATTGAACCATCTTAAAGAGCTTTTTTAAAACACAAATCTTGATTTTCGTGGATACACTATCCAACAAACAAAATACAGCATTCTAGTGACAAACAAAATACAGCATTGAAGTCAAAATTTACTAATTTTGACCAAAAAAGTCAAAAGTAAACAAATACTCGGCGGCTGAGGAAGAATTATTTTTATATATAGTTATTCTAATATTTGAAACGCAAAATGAAATGGATAGTTTAATAGAAATTTAGGAAGTCGAAGTAAAATATTAACTACAAAGGTTGCGCCGAAAACTTTAAGAGCGAAAACTTTAGAAACAATTAGTCAATTATATAAGTGTTTATTTTTTATGTACGTCCGTCTTCAATAATACGGAGTAAAATAACTACGAAGTATGTCATAAATTAACTAGATTTGTTATGTGATATTATTCATTTATTAGTATGTGTTTACATTATATTTGAACTAATATAAATTTAAACCGATATAAACTCAAATCAATACAAAGCCGAACTGATACAAACCCAAACCGATACAAACCCGAACCGATACAAACCCGAACCGATACAGACCCGAACCGATACAAACCCGAACCGACACAAACCCGAACCGATACAAACCCGAACCGATACAGACCCGAACCGATATAAACCCGAACCGAAACCGAACCGAAACCGAAAACCGGTCAAACCGAAATAAACCCGGAACCGAACTGACCCGACCCAAACCGACCCGAACCGATTATAACATATATCCGAAAGAGACCCGAACCGAAAAGACCCGACCCGGACCCGAACCGATTGACCCGATTGCCAGGTCTACCGTTGAGGTTCCCTGACTGCTAGAATTCCACGCAAAGGGTGAGACTGTTTCCAAATTTCTATGTTCCTGGAGCATTGTCTCTTAGATTAGGAATGTTTGGGTGATAGATGATTGAGCATTTGGCGCAGGGAAAAAAGCCATCTACTTGTAGGATTGATTTTGCTCAGGGGAAAAAGCCCTCTATTTTAGGATTGATCTCCACCAACTAACTACAAATAGGTCTATTACCCCAACGCGCATCTTAGTTAATCTAAACATTGTAATATAAATTCTGCGAGGGTATATCTAGCACCGATTTTTTGAGATATCCGAAGCTGATTATTTCATTTTTCTAGTAAATGTCATCAGACTTAACTAAGATGTTCAGACCTAGTTATTTAGGAAAACTTTTACTAGGCCCTAGATCCCGCCAGCCACTGCCTTAGTCACCGCCGGCCTCCTGCCCTACTCAACACCCCAACTCCACCCTAAACAGAAGACCAGCCGTCGTTGCCCTAGATCCTGTCATCCCAGCCCCTCCCTTACTTTAGCCGCACCCACCACCACCATCCCGCACTCTGACAACCCAACCTTTTTCTGCCACCACCACCTCAGCCTACTTCTACCCTCTGTTTTTTTATTTTCGCTTATTCCCTTTTCGCTGATTGTATTGGCTACCCTTCATTATTTATTTTTATTGCATTTGTTGCTTGTATTGCTGATTTTTGTTGTTTACTACTAACTCTAGCTTTATCATTGTATGTGTTGCCTGTTTTTTTGGCTGCTTTTTTCTTCTGGTAGGTGCTGCTCTGCTAGCATAGTGGCATTGGTTAGCAATGTAGACTTAAAGGTCATATCCTGGGGCTAGGGAGGGCGAGGGGGAGGTGTGGAACATAGGGACCCTCACTGGTAAGTCAATTGAATTGGTGCAAATTCTCAAGAGTAGAAAGTTTCAGTTGGCTTGTGTGCAAGAGACAAGATGGGTGGGCACAAAGGCACCACAAGTGGACGAGTTTAAGTTGTGGTATTCCGGTTTGGCTAGGAGAAGGAACAAAGTAGGTATTATGGTGGCACCAGAACAACGGGAGTTACTGGTAGAGGTGCAGAGGGTTAGTGATCGGTTGATTACTATCAAGCTAGTCTTGGCTGAATGTGCTATGAATGTTGTGAGTGCATATGCCCCTCATGCTGGCTTGGAGGACGAAGTTAAGGAGTTTTGGGATTCGCTAGATAGGGTTGTACGCAGTTTTCCGTAGACGGAGAAAGTCTTCATTGGAGGAGACTTTAATGGACATATTGGGGACTTGACTAAGGGCTTCGAGGAGGTGCAAGATGGCTTTGGCTTTGGAAATGGGAACACAACAGGTGTTGCACTCTTGGAGTCTGCTAAGGCAGGTGATTTGGTGGTCGCTAACTCCGGCTTCCCCAAACGGGATGATCATTTGGTTACCTTCGTTAGTAGAATAGGGAGGATTCAGATTGATTACTTCTTTCTGCGTAGGTGTGATCAGGTCCTCTTGTAAGGACAATAAAGTACTGAGTGAGAACCTTACCACTCAGCACGAGCTACTGGTGATGGATGTCATGATCAAGTGAGTGAGGCCTAGACGAACAAGTGAGGGATTTGGTGGTCGCTAAACACCAGCTACTTGTGATAGATGTCATGATCAAGTGAGTGAGGCCTCGACGAACAACAAGTGAGTGATTGTGTGGTCGCTAACTCCTGCTTCCCCAAAAGGGAGGATCATTTGGTTACCTTCGTTATTAGAATGGGGAGGATGTCATGACTCATGATCAAATGAGTGAGGCCTAGACAAACAACAAGTGGTCCAGTACGTATCCAGTGGAGGAGCATGGTAGGGTGCAAATCCCATAGTTGATTACACGAGCCTAGATGGGTGCATGGCAGTGTGCCAAGGAGGCTACAAACATGTGGGCTCAGATTGCTAACCAGGAAAGCCGCCATAGAGGTATTGGGTGTGAGTTGTGGTTCTTGGAGTCTATGTAAAAGTGATTGGTAGTGGAGTGATGTGGTTCGGGGAAGGTGGAAGCTAAGAAGGTGGCATATAGGAGGTTTGTGGATTGTAGTGAAGAGGAGGATAGGGCGACTCTTTGAGCAGAGTTTAAGATTGCTCGTAAGGAGGCTAAGTTAGAGGTTACGAGGCCAAAGAATGCAACTACACCTTTATAAGGACATTGAGGAGCAGTCAGTGATAAGAGACTTTTCTGGCTGGCTATGGCACGTGAGGGGGGGGCGTGATCTTGATCATGTGAGATGTGTGAAAGGAGGTGATGGTAGGGTGTTGTTTGAGACTGTTGAGGTGGCTAATGGATGGGGGGAGTATTTCTATGGCTTGCTGAATGCGGGAGAAGATCTGAGGCTAGAACTAGGTGAGCTGGCGCAGTCCGAGACACATCAAGACTTTGGGTCTTGCTGGAATTTTAGTCAGGACAAGGTGGCCCGGCCATCCGCGGAATAAGAAGTGGGAGAACCTTGGGCCAACTGCGATCTTGGTGGAGTTTTAGAAGTTTGTGTGCCGTAGTGGGTTACTTTGGTGAACTAAGCTCTTCAATGTTATTTTTAGGACTATAGAGATGCCGGACGAGTGGAAGGAGAGTGTGTTGGTCCCTCTGTTTAAGGGTAAGGAGATGCTTAGAGCTGCGAGAATTGCAGAGGCGTCAAACTACTTAGTCACACCATGAAGGTTTGGGAGCGCATCATCGAGTATAGGTTACGGCAGGGTTTTTTTGTGAGAACCAGTTTGGTTTCACGTCATGTGCCTGTGGAGGTTGATCAAAGAGTATAGGGCTAAGAAGAAAGATCTTCGTATGGGGTTTATTGACCTCGAGAAGGCGTACGATAGGGTGTGGAGGTGTCTTGAGGTGTCTTGATGTGAGAGGGGTGACGATTGCATACATTCATGTAGTCAAAGATATGTACGGCAGGTCAAGGACTAGGGTAAAGACTGTCCAGGACTCTTTTCTCTGTGGAGGTGGGGTTACATCATATATATATGCCCTTAGCCCTTTCTGGTTCGCTCTAGTGATGGACGTCCTAACGCAAGGAGTTCAAGGGATGATGCATGCTTTTTGTTGACGATACTGTGCTTATCGACAACACCCACGAGGGACAAATCAAGTTGGAACTTTGACGCCGTTCCCTGGAATCTAAAGGATTCAGACTGAGTGAACCAAGACTGAATACATGGAATGTTGTTTTAATGATCGAGAGACAGAATTACGGGTGGAAGTTAGTATTGATTCAAACCCAGTGTTGAAGGTAGACAAGTTTCAATGTCTTGGCTCGATAATTCAGCCGTGTGAGGAGTTGGACAGAGAAGTTGTGCATCGTGTGGGAGCAGCTTGGGCTAAGTAGAGGTTGGCATCTTGTGATAAGAAGATTTTGGCTAAGATGAAAGGTAAGTTATACTAGTCCGTAGTCAGGCCAACTATGATATATGGTGCAAAGTGCTGGGTTCTTAGGAAAACTCATGTTCGTCAATTGCATGTGGCTGAGATGTGGATGTTGCGGTGGATGAGTGGGAAGACGAGGATGGATAGGATTCGTAACGAGGTTATTCGAGGACAGATAGGCGTGGCTCATGTGGAGGATAAGCTACGGGAAGCTAGGTTGAGGTGGTTTAGACATGTGAAGGGAGGAATTCTGACGCCCTTTTCCATAGATGCAAGAAACTTACGTTGGAAGAAGGTGATTAGTCTGGATCTAAGACTTCTTGCCCTTACTGAGGATATGACCTTAGATATGAGCGTCTTGAGAGCTAGGACTAGTGTAATTGTGGTAGGTGTCCTGGACTTGGTGGTAGTTTCTCCACTTGTGTGCTTTGTTTGTTTTGTATCCTTGGTGCTCTTTGCTTGCCTTGTTTTTGTTTTATTTAATTAGTTTGTTCTTGGCTTCTGTGTGTGCTTTTTGCTATCTTTGCTATATATGTCCTCTATGATCTATATTGTTTGAGCCACGGGTCTCATAGAACAGTCTCTCTCTACTCTTGAGTACAAACCATTAGTTTGTACTTTTCTTAACCATGAGTTGAGAAAATTTGCAAGAACACTTTACAATTAATACTACATGTGAAGTATATAAAAATAGTTTTCATCATGAAAAAGTCACGAAGTAGCAAAAACTGCCTTCTACTACTAGCAGTGCAATTTGGTTTTATGAATTGCTCCGACTAGGTAGCTAGCCTCCCTCCTCGGGAGATTATAGGGTGGATGTCCAAGTACATGCTGTTGTGCAACACCAGTCAAAGAACCTAGCGAATACTATGTCTCTTGTAGAATGGATTGACCTTATATGTATCTAACAGTGAAAAATGAGATCTCCTAAATGCCTGCCTATTCGTCATCTATGTTATTTTACGGATATCCTTCACTCATTTACTCTGTTTCCCTAATATATTTCAAATGCGTTATTTCCTTTTCCATGTTTGTTTGTGGCATTTGATGTCAAGATGAGAGAGCACATGTCACAGTCCATCCAATTACTATACATTGAGACGTTCAAGATAGTAAAAAGTTAGACATTAGAAAAATTAAAAATACAATTATTATATTCTATGGAACGAACATTCATTGACCTTTTGCTTATAAAGTAAATGTCCTTTTGCAGTGAACATTGGCAAGATGACCATCTCTGGCTTAGATTTTGAAGATGAATCCGAATGAAAGCGTTTACGGCAAAATGTTATTGGATCTGTCGATTCTTCATCCCATCCGACTGTAAATTATTCCTCAGTTGCACTGCCGTTTCTAGCTCATGAAAGCGTTTAATTCGATGTCATCTTAACCTCATTCCATTTCAAATCAACAAATTACAAAAAAATGCAATGTTTGTACCAGATTAATTGTTGCAAAGAAAACTCTTTTATTCCGCTTTGCTTCTAGCGTCGCGAAAAAAGTATGGAATGTTTAGAGATGACACAAAGTCAATGAACCCCCTTCTCTTAATGGATGAACCTGAGTAGTTTCTCTTTGCAGAAGACTCATCGAGATACCTTTAATATACATTCCTTTGGTGCACTCGTTGGAGTCGTTGCCGTTAATATAAATTCCTTTTGTTCCAAAAATTAATTGTTACTCCGTATTTAACTGATATTGAGACTTGACTGATATTCCCTATTTGAACGACGCGTAAAATTTTGTGATCTTTAAAACTATTGTATTTATAAATTAATGCAAAAATAAAAAATCTTTGATAAAATTTACATATTTCAAACTACATAAAAAAATTATTTCTTATTGTAAGAAAAATATATGGGACTCTAGGCGGTGGTTTCAGTAATAAGAAGTGAACAAAAAATCAATCATGGAGATTTACAATGACTAGGAAAGGAATATAACCATCAACTGAGGTCTGTTCTGTAGCGTACGAATTCAACCTGCCTTAACAACAAAACACGTACCGAAAAAATAAATAATTGAATACCCCACAGACACAGCATGCAGACATACTCCTATGGACCCAAAAGAAATAATTAAGCTGTATATAGTATTTCTTGTTTGTTCTCAATGAATTTCTATTTTCTTTTTAAAAATAATTATTCCATATACTCTCTGTCCTTAAAAGATTGCTATAGTTTGACTGTTTTTGTCAAACTATGGCTCTCTTTGACCATAAATTAAATAAAGTTTAAAATCATTAAACATTATAAAAATTTAATATTTCAAAATTATATTTTAAAATAAACCCAAGTTTACTAAATTTACATTATAACTAAATATACTTTTTCCATAATTTGCGGTCAAAAAGTGTCATAATTTGACCAAAAAAGTCAAACTCTCGCAATCTTTTATATCAATTTGCTCTTCTTTGCACAATTTTTAATCCCTCATCTCATATGGAGTATTTTTTTAGAGTGACATATACTCCTAGGCCCTATAAAATTTAGGAAATATGTTTTTTGTTCCTCTAATTTTTAAATTAAATCATTCGTACTAACTCTGTTCTAGTGTATTTGTTCGATTTGAATTTTTCGAATCAAACTGGATAAAATTTAAGCTTCAATTACTCTCACTTTATATCGCATATACAAAAAATTAAAGATTTTCAACCAGATAAGTTTAATAAAATCATTTATATACTAATATACATTACATTTTTTGTTTAATTAAAACTAAAAATTCATCCTGTTTAAATTTAAAAAATCAAATTAGATAAATACACTAAAACAAGGGGTAATTTTTTTGTTTTCTTGTTGCATATAGTCTTCTACCTCCCAATTTAAAACTCAAACTGTCTCTCATAATTCATTATGGGCGCGCGCGCGGTTAATGACGTCCACCACTCATACCCATTTGTTGTTTGATTGGCAGCTCAATAATTAGTACTCCGTATCAAGCTAGGTGTAGACCTCATATGATTTGATAATGGGTCATGCTACACTTACACCACAAATTGTAACCCATTTGTACACAGCAGTTATACACAAACATTTTGATGGTTTACACCGACACAGTGGCGGACCCAGGAATTTCGGTGAGTGGGTTCACATTTTGTGCACAAAAAGAAAAGAGAAATTTACTTAAATAACACTAAAACATAATGACTTTCTCCAAATAGCATCACATGTGTTTTTCTTCTCAATGTAACACTTTTAGTCATTATGCATTAGTCATTATTCAAGCAAATATTCGACATCACTGGACATTATTGATATTCTTTCCAATGTGCTATTTAGTGCAAATATTTCAAAAGAAAATGTTGATATTTGTATAGCAATAAATTTAAAACAAGGTAAAAAAGTATCAATAAATAGCATTCTGAGATAAATATTGCAAGTTGTATGTAGCAACTAAAATATTAATTCTAGAAATTTCTTCAAATACTAAGTATATTTTAGGAATCTTTTTAAAAAAATTAAACTTGTTCATACATTTCAAAAAATTGAACATTTTATAATTAAGTTTCGTAATTAAATTTAAATCAATTTTCCAAATCTAAAAGAATTAAAACATAAAATTCTACACAATTATAAAAGGTGTTCTCTGTTCATTTTCAAAAAAATAGCACCTAATCACATATAAATATACTTTTCTTGAATGCCCTTAATCTACATATAATAGCTAATTACTTATTACTAATAAATAATTTTTTTTGGAGTGGGTGCAATTGACCCCACTTGCACAACCATAGGTCCGCCCCTGCACCGACACAAGTGTTGGTGCGTTAACAAAAATTTACACGGACACAAAGTGTCGGTGCATTAACAAAAATTAGTTTTACACCAACACAAAGTGTCGGTGCAAACCTGCGGGGTACAAAGTGGGGTATAAAAGTTGGGGTACAAATAGCGTTATCCTTTGATAATATGTCTCATTGAATACTCAATGTTTGATTTCTACGTATAAATAAATTAAAGTAAAAAGAATCATAATCATGGATTCATGGTAGATAATAATTATTCCCTCCGTCCACAGATAAACTTTACATTACGCGTTACGATGTTTGACTGAAATTATTTTCAAATCATTTTATATGAAAAATGGTGTAGAATTGAAAAATAAAAATTACATATTAAAAAACTACTCCCTCCGTCCTATAATGATCTTCCCGGCTCGCAAAACGAAGAAAAATACCAAGTTTTTTCAATCTATTTTATTTAAATATTGGTATAGAAATAAAAAATAAAACATACATATTTAAAAACTACACCAAAAGTTCAACAAAACAAGTGGTGACAAGAATATTTTATTTTATCATATAGGCCATGAAAAAACACAAATAAATATAAATTCCCGTGAAGTTGAAATAGTGCTCTGAGAAGATCATTATAGGACGGAGGGAGTATATCAAAAAATCTACAAAAGTAGAGGTGACATGACTATGTTATTTTATCAAATGGGTGACGAAAATAGGCCAACAAAGTGAATAAAGTTTGACCCTGTGAATAGTGAACGTAAAGTTTATTTGTGGACGGAGGGAGTATAGAATACTAAAAAACAACAAATGAAGAATAATATAATACTCCTTATATTTTTAACATTCTTAATGTTCCGGTAGACTGATGATTGGTACCGAGAAGCAGCTTGAAGCACGTGTACTAGAATGAAGCCGACGGAAGAAATTTTGAGATAGCCAATGTAGAGACGTAGATCTTCTTGCATGACGAACAAGCTTGGAAGAATATTTATTGATGAGTTCTTTTCCAAGGATAGTTTTGGCGATCGGAACGAGGGTGTTAAATTTCTTTTTTTCTCCTTGTGAGTTGTTCTTCGCTGGTCTGTCATTTTCCATGTTCTCGAACTCTAGAAGAAACACAAATAAATGCATCTTTTCATTTTTATCACGCACCCACGCGATTTTTTTGTTGGACAGAGAGAGAAATTAAAAAAAGGCGACTGCTAGGCAAGCTCACAATTGGAGAAAAAAAAGGACAAGGGACGCTGGCTATTAGCTAGGTACGCTCATCGGGATCGACGATGGCTATTAAGCACGCACATTGTTATTTTGAAGAGGGAAAATTTTTTGATCTGTTACCATGATACAGTTTGATAATAATTAGTCATAATAAATAATAAGATTCCATTCCTATATACAAGGCCGGCCCTGGCATTTAATGGGCCTTAGGCCAATTAAAAAAATTGGCTTCTCTTATAATTATATTTAGAAAAGAGCAATATCATTTGATGAATTAAAATGATTGAGTGCGTCATATTATTATTGTACTTCATGTATTTACTTAAAATCTAAAGCTTAAAACCCTAAACATATTATTTTTACAATAATATATTATTAGTACTATTAAAGAAAAAATAATTATTAGCCTCCTTATGAAATGGGTCCTAGGCGGCAATCCTCTATGCTTACCCCAGGACCGGCCATGCCTATGTAAAGAATGCAAGAAAGAATTATAATCACGATAAATACTCCGTAACAATTATGAAAGTAATAGAATAAGAAAGCAATAAAAAAATAATACTCCTAATATTCCTAATAATATCATTTGGTGTATACCATTTTGTACACCATAATTTTATGTAAGTATAAGCTATCAAAGTGTCGTTGTAACTGGTGTACAAAAATGATGTATAAGTAGCATTATTACAAAAATTATCATATACCATCCTCAATTCTCTCTCCCATACATGGTTCCCCTCTAAATTAAGATGCCCTCTTATCCAAGCCTCAACTTTCCCTTCCCAAGGTCTCATTTCTTTAATTTGATTAATTTCTTGGACTACGGTAACTTATTTATATAATACAGCTTCAATTCTTTCCCAAGCTAAGGTCTCATGTATGTATATCTTTGATATATATTAATTTCTCATAACTTATGTACATATGTATAGGTAGATTTTCTGATATATAGTGTTTACGTATGTATGTAAATATGCTAATAAACTTGATGAAGGTGGGTTGTTAATATACTGCGACGACGAAAATCAGTGGAACCTGACGCCGGCGACGGCAATTATGAGGAAAACACGGCGGCGGTGTGGACGGAGTGTTATGCTTGCACGCAAGTGGGTGTTCCGGTTTTCCACTCCACTAGTTGCGACGACGCGCACCAGCCCGTGTGGGAAGCGTGTGCCGGTTCGTCTCTGATTCCCATTAGAAACAAGCCCGGTTCGTCGTCACTCCTAGTCAGCGCTCGGAACCGCCAGCTGTCTGGACCTTTCGGGCGCGTGTTGGACCCTCGCAGCAAGCGCGTGCAGCGGTGGAACCGGGCGTTCTTGCTGGCACGTGGCCTTGCCTTGGCCATCGATCCCCTCTTCTTCTATGCCTTATCCATCGGCCGCGAGGGGTCGCCGCGCCTGCACATGGACGCCGGCCTCGCGGCGGTCGTCACCGTCCTGCGCACGTGCCTCGACGCCGTGCACATCTGCCACCTTTGGCTGCAGTTCAGGCTGGCTTACGTGTCCAGGGAGTCGCTGGTGGTCGGCTGCGGGAAACTTGTTTGGGACGCGCGCGCGATTGCCTCCCATTACGTTCGCTCGCTCGATGGCTTCTGGTTCGACGCTTTTGTCATTCTTCCAATTCCTCAGGTGAGTACTTTTTGAAGTCATTAACTCTCCTAAAATTACAAACATTTATTTTCTTCATTTGAAAATGTTAGGTTGGAGACTAAGTTTCTACTCTCTCCCTCCCAAATTATTTGCCACATTTGTATTTCTGAGAAAAAATATCAAGTTTTTTCAATTCATTTTATTTACATATTGGTATAGAAATAAAAAATAAAATTTACATATAAAAAAAACTACATGAAAAATTATTCGAAATAAGATGTGTCAAGAATATGTTATTTTATCAAATAATCAATGAAAATATCGAAATAAACAAAAATTTCCGCGACGGCAGAAAAAACAAATGTTGTGAATATTTAGGGACGGATGGAGTATCATAATTCATGTTTGTTCAAGTTTTACACCCTCTACATTTAATTATTATCTAATGCTCCCAAGAAATTTGGGAATTAGAGATGGATTATGAATAAGGACACAATTTAAGACATGAGAATTGTGTCAGAAGTAATTAAAGAAATATTTGTATTAAATAGCACTAAAACTTAAGTCATTTCCCTAAATAGCAAATAAACTGTTGTATTTTCTAAATAACACTTAATAATGTCCATGATGTGAGTGATGGTCAATATTTTCTTGAATAATGACTAATGCATAATGACTAAAAGTGCTACATTGGGAAGAAAAACACATGTGGTGCTATTTAGAGAAAATTATTATGTTTTAGTGCTATTTAAGTAATTAATTCCTCGTAATTAAAAGTACAAAACTACGATGTTAAGTATTAGTAAATGAGTTATTTGAAATAATTAAAGTACGAATTACGTTTAAGGATCCTCTTTGAAATAAAAATTTTTGTAAGGATGACTTTCACGGTAAAAAAAATTATTGGGACAAATTAAAATATAAAGGTCACCTATTTTATACAAACTAAAAATATATTTAACCCTAGCAAAAACAATAATCATTAAAATAATACTCCCTTCGTCTCTATTTTGATTACAGAATTTCCTTTTCACATACTTTAGTATTATGTCAAATTAAATAAATCTTTTCCCAAAATATCCCTAATCAATGACTAGCCTCATATCTCCTTTTTTCACACATGGGGGTGGGGTTATAAAAAAATGGGGGTATTTTTGTCTTAAATATTTCCAAATGTTACCAAAGTGGAGTATTGTAATCTATTTTGAGACAATAAAAAGGGGGAATATTGTAATCAAAATAGGAATGCAGGGAGTAGTAAATTTAACAAGGATAAAAATAATGAAAGAGGATTGAGAAAAAGAAAACAAAATACAGAGTACTCCGTAAATGATACTCCCTATATACATCTCCGAGTATTTGTCTATATTTGACTTTTTTTGTCAAAATCTGTAAACTTTGACCTCAAATAGAATAAAAATGATATTTGACATTGATACAAAACTAGTTTCGTTTGTTTTATTATATTTTATCTAATTAGTATACAATATATATATTTTATTTGGTTATAGGTCAAAGGTTGAAAACGGTCGACTAAAAAAAGTCAAAACTAGACAAGTACCCAGGGGCGGAGGTAGTAAGATGAAGTTATCAAATAAATACTTGGATACTCCATAGTTAACCTCAAACGGTTCAGTCCGTGTAATTATTTTTAAATTTTTTTATCCCGGTCCTGTTCCGTTTGAAATCTATTTGGGTTCGGTTAAAACAAATCCCACTTAAAACGCGACAAAGAGTTTGGTATTATTACTGTCTGGTATAGTACCATGTAAGTTCTGTTTGTTTTTTGTCCACCCCTAATAATTTCAATAAAAAACCATTTAAAATACAATAGGATTTCTAATTTTGCATTTATTTTTCAGAAACTGTTGAAAAATTGCACTCCGTATTCATTTGGGTGCATCTATTATATTCCTATTCGGACACTGTCCCTAGTCTTGTTGGGTAAAGCAATTGTATCATTGTTTTCTCTCAGCTTTGCATTCTTTTTTAGAAATAAGCAAAAAATGCCATTCATTTGTATGTGATGGTTTCCGATAAGATACATTAGGAAAGCATTTTCCCTATTAAAAAAAGAAAACAGAAGAAGAAAATGTTAATAGTTGACCAATAAAAATAGAGAACGGATCTTTTGACCTTGAAACCAAGATCATTTTATGCTCATGGTTCCTAGCTCCCAAAACCCCATGCCCCACCCCCTTAAAATGTCGATTTGGGCTGCCCATTTCGGCTTCTTAGGGAGGGTTGGGGTAGGGTGCAGTGGGTTAGAGAGAGGAATCATCAATTTTACCAACAAACACTATAGTTGTCTCGAGTCATAAAATGTCCTGGGTTTGAAGGTCGAAAGATTCTTACCGATAAAAATAATGTTCCCTTGATGATTGTGATATATGTATACACGCAGGCAGTGTTTTGGTTGGTGGTACCAAAATTGATCAGAGAAGAGCAGGCGAAGCTGATAATAACCATTCTTCTACTTATCTTCTTGTTCCAATTCCTCCCAAGAGTCTACCACAGCATATCCTTAATGAGAAGAATGCAGAAGGTCACAGGCTACATTTTTGGCACCATTTGGTGGGGCTTTGCCCTCAATCTTATTGCCTACTTCATGGCTGCCCATGTAATTAAATACTTAATCCCATATATACTCTGTTTTTTTTGTTTTCATCGGAGATGATGATATATTGCATCCATTTGTTTTTCGTTTTCATTAGTTTTTTGTTTTGAAATTTACAGCTAGCCGGGGGATGCTGGTATGTACTTGCCATTCAACGAGTTTCTGCGTGCCTTGCGCAGAAATGTGCTGGGAAAAAAAGGGCATGTCATCTCCCCCTGTCCTGCTTGGATGTTAATGGACCATTTGGTTATGGAATATACAAATGGGCTCTTCCTGTAGTTTCCAACCAATCTGTTGCTGTCAAAATTCTTTACCCCATCTTCTGGGGACTCATGACTCTTAGGTAATTAACACAATTGACTCCATCCATCCCAAATTTGTTGTACACTTTCAAAAAATCTCTTTTTTAGGGAGTGATGAGCATAAAATGCCAAGTCATTTGAATTGAGTACGCGTTTCATTTATCGATGTCACCAAATGCTAACATGCTATTAGAGGGTAGTATTTTAGATTTTCCATTGTAATTTTTTCACTAATACACAGCACATTTGGTAATGATTTGGAACCAACAAGCAACTGGTTGGAAGTCATTTTCAGCATATGGAATGTGCTTAGTGGTTTAATGCTGTTCACCCTATTGATTGGAAACATTCAGGTAGGTAATTAAAACTGCTTGCTTAGCTTACAGTTTACAATGACGACGACTTACATGGGATGATAGTATACTTTTGATGTGCTAGGCTAGGCCTGAAGCTAGCTAGCTAGCTAAGAGTTGGATCATGTGCTATTATATATAGGTATTTTTGCATGCGGTGATGGCAAAGAAGCGAAAAATGCAACTGAGGTGCAGAGATATGGAGTGGTGGATGAAGAGAAGACAACTTCCGTCAAAACTGAGACAGAGAGTGCGCCATTTTGAACGCCAGCGATGGTCTGCCACGGGCGGGGGTGAAGACGAGATGGAATTGATTAAAGACTTGCCCGAAGGTCTCCGAAGAGACATCAAACGCTTTTTGTGCCTTGATCTCATAAAGAAGGTATAGCACGTACAATAATATCACATAAACTACACCACACTACATCAAACGATACGTATGTTTATATGAGTTTTCCTCCCTTATGGGATTACTTTTAAGGAAGGTTCCATTACGATGTCAAGGAACCAACTCGAATCAACCAAAAACTGAAGTTTGTATGTGGTTGTAGGCCATGTCCACGAAAGATTTTTATATATTCTAACGTACAAATTTAAGCCCGACGACTTCTAAAGCGCTACTTAAATATATATATTTACTTTTTCTTGAACTGGCTACTATTTCCTCTCGCTCCTTAGTATGAATAATTGCAGGTTCCTTTTTTCCACAATTTGGATGATCTCATTCTTGACAACATCTGCGATCGCATTAAGCCCCTAGTATTCTCCAAAGACGAGAAGGTACGTGCAAAGCATATTGCAGCTTTGTAAACTATGTCATCAAAAACATTTGAAGCATGCATAAAGTTCTTTATACAGATAATAAATCCGTGAGCTTATTCATTCAACCAATATTACTTCACGGAAAACAGATAATAAGAGAAGGAGATCCAGTGCAGCGGATGGTTTTCATAGTCCGGGGCCGTGCCAAAAGTAGCCAAAATCTTAGCAAAGGGGTGATGGGCACAAGCATTCTTGAGCCAGGAGGCTTCTTAGGTGATGAACTTCTGTCATGGTGTCTACGGCGTCCCTTCATCGACCGGCTTCCGGCGTCTTCTGCAACATTCACCTGCATTGACCCCATAGAAGCCTTTGGGCTGGACGCGAACCATATCCGCTTCATCACCGACCACTTCAGGTATAATTTTGCAAACGAGAGGCTCAAGTGGACCGTACGGTATTATTCTGCCAACTGGAGGACATGGGCGTCTGTTAACATTCAGTTGGCATGGAGACGTTACAGGATGAGGAGGACAGGTCAGGTAGTGAATGTGACGGCGCCCGTTGGTGACAATGGCGGCGACCACCGCCTTAGACAGTACGCCGCAATGTTCTTGTCAATCAGACCACACGATCACCTTGACTAGTATGGTAAGTACAAAATCAAAACTTCATTCAATTTCTTACTCCGGTATTTTATTTGCGTTACTCATTTGATAAAAAATATAATAATGTCTTTTTATTGTAGTTTTTTAATACTCTTATTAATTTTATTTTTTAATTCCGATCCAAATCTCTAATAGATTATATTGAAAGCAAATTCACTCAAAGATCGTAAATCGAAACAGACAATCTAAATCAGGACGAATGGAGTATTAGTCGTATGGTAGTAAAATGAACTTATTGTTGGATTTCAATGAGGAAAAACACTGCGAAGTAGTGTTAAACGAAGAACTCGATAGTATAACGAATCGCGTACGAAACGCTTTCAGATCCAAATTATTTCGGGGTATACGAAATACTTCAATCGGATAAGACGTTAATCAAGAACAAGCGCTCGAAAATCTATGCTCAATCCATACCACGAGACTCTATTTTATAGAGTCGAAAAGTTCTTGATCGGACATGAGCGTTCGCGTAGACGTACGCGTACGTTCGCGCGGAGAAGAGGCGCGAGAAGTTCTTGCGGCTTTTGGAGTAAATTTCGACGTTATCCACTTGTTGGACTCCTTTACCCTTTTGGACCCCGCCAGGGGCTGCCGCCCCCAGACCCCGCAATGAATTTGTAATATCGTTGAACGAGCGCACACTCCGCGCCTCCTAACTCGTTTGACAACGTCTATTAAAATTTTTGTCCGATCTAAGTAAATTCAATTACACAAAATAAACCGATGACACTAAAATCACCCACACTTGTTACTGTTGATATGGATACAACGACCTTGACTAGCGCTGCAGTCACTCATATAACATAACTTCTTGTTTTAATTTTCTTGAGTGTCAAATATGCCAATTCTAATTAAATACTCCCTCCCTCCCAAAATATTTCCAACATTTACTTTTTCAGCAGTTGCGGGAATTTTTGTTTATTTCTACGTTTTCATTGGTTATTTGATAAAATAAAATATTATTGACACCTCTTATTTTGAAGAACTTTTCATTTAGTTTTTTGATATTGAAATTTTATTTTTTATTTTTATACCAATATGTAAATAAAATGAATTGAAAAAACTTAATAGTTTACCTCAGAAATAAAAGTGTTGCAAATATTTAGGGACGGAGGAGTAAATGTATTAAAACTAAAAATGGGTGGTCATATATCTAAAATAGGAAAGGGCGTGACTGAGGGGGATTTCCCAATCAGTGCACATATTGAATTTCCATTCCCAAACGGTGAAGTCTCTACTGACATAATGGAAGTGTGGGACCGGACTGACATTTGATTTTTTTTTTGCAGGAGACATTTGATGAAATGGAACTCCATCTACAAATCTACTCTATTAATTAACAAACACTTACCATTTGATTTTTATTTTAGTTAAATAACATTATCATTTTTTTATTTTATTTATTTTTTAATTAGTGTAGATTAAAATTATGTTTTTCATTTGATTTATTATTTTTATAATAATAGATAATTTATTAATGAAAAAATAGATAAATAAAATACAAATATTACGTACAACATTGTTTTTTGTTTCGAAACAAAATAATATAAAAAAAGCGTGTGACACACACACGTTACTGCCCAAAAGAAATACATAATTAAAATGTACCACATAAAGAGGAATTACAAGTAGTAATTTATGAATGAACTACATGCCACAACGTTGTCTTCGCGGTCGCACATCCATGTTATTAATAAAACGGGTACTTATTGGACAATCGAGTTGTGACCGCTGCCCCGTGTTTGGTCGCATTAATTCGTAACCAACATTAGGCCATTCCATTTCATTTGGTAGTGGCATAACACTTCCTGCGTATGCATTCAGGTAGCTTTGCAGCGAGAACACCAATGGAATCAAATCATCAACCGTTATTTTACAAAAACGGCATACGGCATAGACGTGGACACAAGGCATATGTAATGTGGACCATTTCCTGCAAGTGCAGATGCGTTGGCTCAAATTCACAATAATTCCATTTTCTGTACCTGCACACCCAACATTTTCCTCTATAGTGACTCGAAAAATCCCTTGTTACATATCATGAGGGATAACATGACAATGCAAACGATTATCTTCCATTGTTCTGACCTCATTCCAAACATATTTTGGGAATTTAACCCCCGTTTGTAACCATGTAATTCCATCTGTCCGCCTTTCTGCAAACAATTTAACTAATCTCTCATACGTTGTCTTCACGATAGCATATACCGGAAGAGAACGACATCCCTTCAATACCTGATTGAAGCTTTCTGAAAAATTAGTGGTTAATATTCCATACCGAGACTCACCATCGTAGCTTAGTGCCCACTTATCTAATGGTAAAGCCATCAACCAATCATATGCTTTTACCCGCCGTGTCTGAATCTTTTGCATTGTTCGATGAAATTCATAAACATCTGGGTACTCGATGCATATATGATACATCAAAGCCTTAAGCTTCTTGCTATTGAATTTTTTCTGGAAATTGCTTCTGAGGTGTCGCAAGCAGTATCTACGTGTTACACGTTGTTCTCCTAATTCAGGGATTTTGTTGAAAGCTACATCAATCCCCCGTGCCTATCAAAAATGATGCAAACAGGCATACGAACGGGTACTACATGATGCATTTAACCAACTCCAACTATCCCCGTCTTCTTTATCAACTAGGGAGCAAGCTTTTGAAATCAGCGTAAGTTTGGCCAATTTCGATCTCCGGGACACGAAACGTTGGCTCTAGAGTTACTTGCTCAACGTTCCTATGGACAAATGGTGCAATCTCGACCGAATTATGAACGATCGTAGGAACCTCTATATACACATCTGGCGTGCACATAGAGACCCATCCAGATACAGCGTAAGTTGGATCGTCACGGTCATTTTCATCATCTACACCTAGTGCGGTGTTAGACGGCCCTGCTTCTTCCTCTATGTCATCCTCATGAAGCTCCTCTCAAACTCGTTGTGGCGCTAGGTACACCTCAAGCTCATCATATTGATTGGTGGCCTTTTGAATAAAGCACCTTCAAGTCTGCTCTTCAGAAATTGGGAAAGGGCGTGAAGCAGCATATACTCCATCCTTATATTTGGGATATTTCCCCCAAATTTTCTTTGATGGAATTAAAACCATCTTCTCTAACAGCAGTGAGGAATTGATTGAAAACTTGTTCAAATGAGACTTCAAGATCAAAGACGAATGCCTTGTTTGCATGCA